>JARDWD010000606.1:1962737-2616983 GCA_029034505.1 Ornithoptera priamus | reverse complement strand
AAATAAAATTTTTTTTTTTAGTGAAACAGTAAAATTCGCACAGTACTGTCGGCAATGCTGCTACCGCGGTGGATTCAAGCGAGATTTCACACAGCTTCTCTCAATTCCCGACTACCAACTGTGTCTGATTAGTGTAAAACTGTAAAATGTACGTTGTGCAACAATTATTCATTTCAACTGGTGTTGTTATTGTGCTATTATTATGCATGAATGGGTGCATGTGTCATAAACCGCGTCGATGGGTTACGTTTCAGTATAGCCGCAATAACGGCTTCGAATCTAAATGTGTTTGATATGACATCACCGTCGCAGTCGCCACCTCAGACTGCTGGACGCGATGACGTTCTGCACAGGAAATCATATATATAAACACATTACGATATTATCAACGCCTATTACATCGTCTCTCTATAATTTATTATGCTTTTGATTTTCTCTTTCTTCTTACACAAAAGATCAAGGACCTCTATTACTCAACTCATAGCCATTACTATTTCTATAATAATGTCTATGTTCTTAATTATCTTATCTTTATTATTTATTACTTTTCTAATACATTTTTTAATTGTACCTCTTTTTGAGATAGTTTGAGTTAATGAAACGATATAGTGTAACGAAAAAGAGACAACTAAAAACAATTATATGAGATTGTGGCGCGTTTCTATGTAGTATTCCTATCTTCCGTCTCCTCTTTATACTGTGGTGGGTATCGTGCCTACTTTACTACCTGCTTACGGACAGAACAACCCGGATGTCGTAAAAATATGTAATAAAAAATATTGTTTTGATGAAATCGAAAAATGTCTATCTCCGTTTACAACCACCATAATGTATCCGTCTCATTCTCTAACAAATTAATCAGAATAAAAAAAATTACTTCTATGGCGTATTCTACATACTTTAATTTTTCTATATGGAAGTAATAGGTATTTGTGTATTTAGTATATGTTAGTTAATAGTAATAATTAGATAATAGGTGCTTAGGTTACGATGGGGTTGACATAGCCTTGATAGGCTAAAAGCCCCTAAAATAATAAAGACTTAAAAAAAAAAAAAAAAAAATCTATATGGTTCGTATTAACGAATTCCTTTTTTTACTGCATTGCTTTGGATTTGGATTTCGCTGTATAATATACTAAAGGTTCCACACATTACTGGTGCTAAATTTTTACTCCTTTCTCATAACCTTACTAGCTAATTTTTGCAGTATTCGACTAACAAGTATCTTATTGCTGTATCAGATATTCACAAATTTTATTTACAGTTAATATTTAAAACCTTATGGAATTTTCATAACACCTAATGAGAAATTCTCATTAGATCTTATCATAAATTATTTCAAGGAAAATATAGCAAAGAAACGGTAGGAAGCAATTTTATAATATTTATAGATAATAAAACAAAAATATTATATTGAATAATCCTTGAAACTGTAGTAGTAGCCGTCTATATGATGATAATGATGACGGCTTATATTTTAAAAAAAAATTAACTATTAGTTTTGCAAACTGTAGATATCAATCACTTTTCCATACATTATATATTTTTCTTGTAAGAACTGAAGTAGTCAACTGATATATATGTTATAAGTATAATAATATAGTATATATAAATAACCCACGAAATGTTTTTAAATATTGTACTAGATTAATAAATAAGAAATTTCTTTAGCTTTATTAAATATGACCTTAAAATATTCTTGAATGAAAAACTCCTGTCACAGAGCGCGGTACAGTTTTGGAGAGTTTAATTCGGCCACTGTCATTGACAGCGTCCAAGAATTCTAATGCAGTTCCAGCCATTTTCAGAGCAGGTCGTTATAATTAAATTCTCTGTTTATTAAAAAAATCACTAATAAGTTAGTCCATGAATGGATTGTTACTTAGCTTTTGTATACATAACAAAGACAGGTCAAACACTATGTACTGTTCCATCTAGATCAATTACGGTTTCGAATCAAAATAGTTGTTATTGTTTTTTTTTTCATATATTTGAAAAAACCTAAATAGAATCATATTCAAATTTTTTTTTACATTGTTATTTTAAAATCTAAAATATCCTTAATCGTCCTTTGGTTCCATATCTCTAAAGCTCAATTATGTCCAGTCAAAGCACTATACTCAGTGTATATATCAATTAATTTATTTTGTTTCGTTTTATTCACATCACCTGATGTTAAGTGATACGCCTGCTCATAACAACGTGGCGCTAGTTAGGATGTTATATGCAGCACCGCGTTGTGCTCGTCGCCTTGAGACGTATGATATTGAGTCTCGATACCCCAGTAATTACATTAGCTACATTACCCTTCAGACTGAAACACAGTAATGTTTGCACACTACTGTTTAGCGGCCATATGCCAGTGACGCAGTGAACAGAGGCGAAGATTGTCGTCTAAATTTTACACGGTCGTAGGAGATACGCTGGACAGGAACCGGTGGGAGCAGATCGTCCGCTCCAGACAGCAACCACGGCATTGACCATGATCCTCAGACACGAGGGAACGACCCTAGAGAGAGTGTATGGCGGCTACAATAGGCGCTACGGAAGTACCAATCTAGACTAGACTAGATTTCATCCAGACGATCTCCGACAACAGATACCTACCATTTTATTCGGAGTGTAGCGAGTCCTGCGGAACATCTCAAGTGACCCGAGCCAACCTCACCTTTTCATGGTGCACTCTGCTAATCAACAAACGAGACTGGCTCCCACCAATCCGCATTGGGCCAGTATGGTGGGAAATGACTTAAATGCCTCTCTTTGAAACCTTATAAACGTGGGGATATTTGGGGGAGGACTATGTACAGCAATGGACATCTATCGGCTGACGATGTGTTTTTATTCAGTGTTCTGTTAATTAACCCTAGGAAAATGTTTCCAAAAAAAAAAAAAAATTCAGCGAATGAAATCTCCCAACCAAACTAATCCCTTTTGTTGTCATATTACAACAGACAAAATATTGCGGCAACGAACGAGCCACCTCCGCGGTTTGTGATGTTAATTTAAATTAGGGCACGAGGAAATAAATAAAAAAAAAGTATTTTGGTATACTCTCCACCGTTCCGCAGACTTTATCTGTAATAAAATAACCGTACACGTTAAAGAGAATAGAACGTTAAAGTTTCGGTTATTTATAACCAGCTGATACTCTGCAGACGTTGTCCTGTAAGTTTATTATTTGATATATACATAATTATATAGAAATGTATATAAAAGCGATCGTAGCACCTGGTGGTAGGTCTCTGTTGTTGGAGACCGTCTAGAGCAGGTGCCATGGCAGCGACTATTTCTGAACACAAACAGTATCTTGCAAACATCACTGTGCTCCGGTTTGAAGGGCGTTGTAGCTACTGAAATTGAGGTAACGAGACATAATATCATATCTCAAAACGTCGAGCGTCTTGTGATGCAGTGTATACCATTCTAATAATCGTAATGTTGTTATGAGCAAGCGTATCATTTACCATCAGGTAAACGTCCAGCTCGACAAAAACCTATTGCAGTACCGTGCAAACATTGTTGAATTCCGGTTTAAAATGCGCCATAGTTAGTGAAATTATTGCTATAATCAGACTTAATATTTTAGGTCTCAAACATAGGAGATAATCCAGTTTAGTATATCCTCTTAACTAATTACATGTTTTAATCTCCTCTCGTCGCTTTATCCTTATAGAGCACATTGAGATGAGAAACCTTTTCTTTTAATGGTTTATTTATTGTTTAGTCTGAAAGATCTGTTTAATCTTGTTGTTGAAGAGTGAAAGAGATTCTAGACTCTATTAATTCAATGCAAGAGAAAATCAAGAGAGATTACTCATTAAATACAATATTAGACCTTAACCCTCCTTAAACACATGATCAACAAAAAAAAGTAATGAATATCAAAAATGATTTCAGCAAGTGTTTTTATATATGTATATTTGAAGGGACTACATTCACAATACAAGAGGCCTTAACGAAAGTGAATCCAAAAAATAGCTGACAGTCTGCTACAAGGAATTGCTCTCAGTGTGATTAAGTGGCTCTTAGGACAAAGGTTGTATGACCAAAAATATATTTCCAAACACGACAAGACCCGTAAATAAATTTTACGACCTCTATATTTCTACAATCAAATTCCCCACTGCTCATACTACTATAGTTTCCCTTATAGTCCACAAATATATCTTATTTTGACATATATTTATTATTAATCAAATAATACCCTTTCTAATATAAATTTTTAAGAATATTGTATATTAAAATTTAATTTTATATTATATCTACTCTGCCATTTAGTTAAAAAAAAAATTAAACTTACATTCATTTAGTACATGTTTGTTCCTTTGATTTTAATATGAAAACCGTTATTGCTGATGAAATTTTAAAAAAGCTATATATTAAAGCTTCTCACTAGCATTCTCTGTTATGTTTACTCCAATAAAGTAACCATGTATAATAATTGTATTATTATCAATACATAAATAAATTTAATCCACAGGAAGCTGTGATACACGACTGGAAGATAAAGTTTCGATATCTACTTGTTTTCTATGAAAGAAAATATTGGAAGGTAATTGAAGTGTCTTAAAAGACTACAAACTACATTTTTCGATAATATATGACATCCAACCCGTGTTTTTGGTCAAAATAGTGGGTCGTGGCTCTCTCTCCTAACATAAGATAAAATCTTCCTTTTCACCTACCGCAGTATCTCTCCTGTCCCTAGATTGACTGGTAATGAATGTCTATAGGCATTAAGTCCTCCTGTTGTAACATAATTTTAGATTTAAAATAAAAATAAAATTAATAATATGATGCGCCGAATCCCAGCAGTGGGGGGGGGATAAGAAGGGGATAAAGAGAGTTGTTTAATGTTTTGTAAACGATGTAGCTAAGTCATCATTCTTGTTGCAGAAGTCTATTAACTTTATTATACTCTCTTAACATTTAAAATAATAACTGGACCAAATAGGGCTTTATTTGATGGTAAGTTATAATACGTCATATTTTAGTGTTTCGTTACCGCGGTAATAATAGAATAAAGCAACCTTAAATGCTGGTTCAAGAATAAATCTTTATACTAATTATTTTTGAAGTTATATTACCATCGTAATTTGATTGATGAAGGTCCTGAACTTATTTCAATAACTCAGAATTTCTAAATGATGTCGACTGAAGACTTACGTGTCGCTACGTATAGATAGGAAGGTTAGCAGATGTAGTCTCGCTGCTGAAGGGATGCTGGGAGAGTACGGAGTGGAGTGAGCGCGCTCGCCGGCAAACGACTATGGGCACTCGGCCTGACCGCTCGTCTGCTGATGCTTCCCGGCGATACACGTTACGAGCTCGTTGAAGTACGATATTTAAAAAAAAAACTGTCTCAGTGCTAGTGACGTTTAGTGGGCGAACTCCGTGCTGTTTCAGGATATTATTTTATCTGGTAAGTGCTAAAATAAAATTATGAACCCTAATATTTTTCAGCGAAATAAAATTATATATAATACAGTAACTACTGCTAGCTTTTCATATATATAATATATATTTCAATACATTCAAGAGAGTACTTATATGAAACTATTGAAAGGATTCTTTAAAAAATTTTTTTTTATTAAGAAATTAAAATTTGTTAAAAATACTGGATAGTATTAAATATCTATGGATTCAAACTGTACTGAAGCTGGGAACATAGCTATCATCCGTAATTTTATACGTTATTTATATTATATATACAATGAGTTATTTTCAAAAATACTGACATTGTATTAAACATTAGTTTTTGCAATATTTTTATAGGTTACTGGTCCAAAATTGATCTCATTTTCACGAGACAATGATGAAGCTGATCATGCTGTTCGCCAAGTATACCGACTATAACAAATTAATAGTAACAATAGCATTTATAACTTTCCTATATGATTACTATCGAATAACATTTTGAAGTGTTTTTTAAAGCTTTTGTCTATAATAAAAAAATAATTGTTCACGGGTTAGTACTGACATATAAATAAAAAGCTTTTTAATATTTTTATCTTCGTACTATCAAGACTATTATAACGTATTAATTTTAGTTTACATGTTAACTTTGAAGGAGCCATCCGAGATTTTGTCAGATTATAAAGCGATCTATTGTTATCTTATTGTTAATAATAAATAACATTGACTTGCTCTGTCTGTATGTCGTAAATTATAAAGCGGACGTTTTATCATTTCTCCTACGCTTACCGGATAAGGCGACAAGATTTTTTTTGTCTTCATGTAACACCGACACGCCACGACGTAATAATATAGAAAATATGTTTTGTTTATAATAATAAGTTATATAGTAAAAACTTGAATAAATATATTAAAAATATCGAGTAAAACTAAGTTATGCTGATATTTTTTTCCTTTGTTTAGCTCTGTTCCGGTTTGCGGACTTTTTATGAGATGACTCGATTTTGACGACTTTTTTTTTTCAATGAAGTGAAGGGAACAGCGGGCCGATCATCTGATGGTAAGTGATACGACAGCCAATAACAACGTGACACTATATAGGATAGTATACACTGCACTACATTGCGCTTATTACCTTAAGACATAAGGTGTTGAGTCTTATTACCTCAGTAATTATAAGCACACAGCACCCCTTCAAACCAGAACACAGTAATGTTTTCACGCTACTGTTAGGGAACAGAAATAGGCGCTGCGGTATCAACCTACCTGCACTGTCTCCAGCAACAGAGACCTACCATCAGTACAGTTAGGTCGTTCATATAACATTTTTGAAATAAATCGTCTAACCCCAAAGAAAATATTAAAATTTTCATTACTTTAATAATTTATATTTTCTTTGACTTATTTTTAACATCTATCAATCTTTTTTGGTTGGAGTCGTGGACCACAGATCTGGTAAAAGTCGCATGAGGCATTGAACCGGTCGCGTTGGAAATCGATAGAGAAGTACAGTTGAAGACAACAATAGGTAACAATGATTTTCTTTCTTTTTCTTATACAGCTTCATCGCTACTGCGACGATGTCGCCTTCATAGTAAATACAAACATAATTTATATATAATTAATCACAAACACGTCTTAGAACTATTTTGTAAAGTTGTTTGACTTCATTGGACATTGGTTTAGTTAAGATTGTATTTGCTCTACAGGCTACAATGATGACGATGCTAATACTTTATTTAAAAAGAGAACACGAACTCAAAGATAAACTCGAAGTACCAATGACTTATTAGTGTCAATAATTAATATTTTACTCGATGTGAATCTTGCAATAGATTATGCATTATATAAACAACAAAAGTACGTATTAACCATTACGTACGGTTATTCGACTATCGCCTATACTATAGATTCTGAAGGAAGTACGAGCGTTGGCAATCGTAGCCTTGAAAATCAATAGTTTCTGTTGGATTAACTTGAAATCTTATTTGATATAGCGATATCAATCTCATACAGAAAAACTCAAACTTTATCCAAAAAGAAATGGGTTGTAATTAAACTACAACTTATCCACTACTTATATACACCTTTCTCTCTCTCATGTTTCTGTTGCCGGAGCTCGTCAGGGTAAGCACCGCCGAAACTTCTACTTCTACCGCCAAACAGTACAATCAAAAAAAAAATTACTGTTTCGATTTGAAGGGTGCTGTAGCTAGTATAATTACTAGGGTAATGAGACGCGAAGTCTTTTGTCTCAAGGCGACGAGCACAATGTATTGTAGAGCTACATCCTAATTAGCGCCACGTTGTTATTGGCGAGCATATAACTTACCATCAAATAAACATCTCAATCGTCTCGTCGCTTCTTTGAATAAAAAAAAAGTTGGAAAATTTTGGGTTTATTGTATTAAGCGATAGTTATATAAAAAGCTATAACCATTCGCAGCGCTGAGATTTACGGAAATAGTACAACGACAACGCTTGACACTTTATGATACGAGAGAGTACAGTTAATATAAATATACTAGGTACAATACTAGTCACGTAAAACAGTAATGTTTACTATATCTTGGTAAGATAAATAAGCATTTCGATTTCTTCTAATCATCTTTGGTCCCACCTACCAGATGTAGGTTGGCAGTCTGGGTTTCAGTCCTTCCTGCATACCTTTCTCTTTAAAATCTCATCTCTTCATGTTGTTTATGATAATACTTATCCATCGCAATTTCAGTCTTTTCGTTCACCATTGTCCATGTGTACTGTTAAAATATTTCATTTCTTACATTCTCATGTGGTCTCTATAAATAAGTTTGTTATGTCAAAGTAGAACGTATTATTTATACTGTGATTCAATAATTGATATAACAGTATCGCTGTAATCTCGCTGCCGTTTTACAGTGAGCACGCTTCACCATCAAAAGTCTTGAAGTTATCTAACACCCTTTGAAATTATAGTTGTTAGCCCTTAATGGATATAAAAATAATTGGCTGCTAGAGTCGAAAGACTAAATTACTGACAACAGAAAATTATTCCTAACTTTTCTTTTTTAGTCGCCCGCTAATATAAACGCTCTATTAACATTTGAGATCTTTTCCAAGACAGATGTTTTATATTCAGTATTCCCAGACTCTCTGTAACAAGTCGTAGCTCTTTTTAACATGCGGGGGTTGAATAAATGTTTCATGATATTCACACTCATATCTCACACATTATCCTAAATTCCAGAATGTTCGGATAACGCGAAATTATGTTAATAAATGTACGTATAAGTATAAGATGTATAACACTTGAGTAACATTGTATCGCACCAAACGTTGCTCTCACGATTTCTCATAAGCTTAGCAAATCATATAAAGTAATTTTATGACAACTTCAACATTTATATTTGAAAACTTAAGCACGTAGAAAGGAACAATGCCAGAAGAATAATTTGATAACTTCGTCCTCATACCCTGACGAGTATTCATAAGCAAAATAAAATACGTAAGATTATCTTTACCCAATCTTTAACAAGTTTTTTTTTTTCTTTGTTAAAATTATCAATATAAAGAATCTTGTCAAAAACTAACAAAAGTTATCTCTGTGTAATTTTTGTATAATTTTATGTTATACTTAACACATTTTTAATTGTCAACTAAGTTGATTAATTTCTTAAATTTAGAAAACTAACTACTGTACTCACATCGAAATCTAAATGAGGAATGAGATAAACAGGCGATGAACTTCACTGTATCCGAACTTGGAGATCTGTGGAGTTTTGCTACACACTCTGCTATAGTACAAAATGAAACTAAAAACGTTGTCTTTGGTTAGACTTCACTACGCCAACCATTCATGTAGCCTCGTAGTCGTATCAGAGATCATAACAGGAAGTAAAAGATATCTGTACGATACTGATACTGTGACCGCTCAGTACTTCCACCGATTATTTCTTATTATATATTATAAAAAAAAATTAAATCTATGTAACACGAAGACAAAAGATAATGAAGTCAAATATCTTACTCCTATTCCGAGTCGTTTAAGGTCTGTGAAGCATAATTATGCGGAGTTCGTACAATTTCAACGAAACCTTTGTAGAACATTTTAAGGGTAATTTGTTAATTATTTAAATTTCTAAGGTATGATACTTCCCTTAAGCGAGCGTTCACACGGAACAAATTATCTCATTTTTATGAAACATGACGTTAAATATTAATTTCTGAACGTCAATAGCCAAAGTATGTACTGCTACAACTTAAAGTTGCTGGTGGTAGGTCTCTGTTGCCGGAGATCATCTAGTAGTGAACAGATATTACTGTGTTCTTATTTTAAAGGTTTTGTAGCTTACTTAGTTACTGGGGTAACGAAACTCAATATCTTATGCCTCAGGCGACGAGCACATTGTGGTGCAGTGTATATCCTAACTAGCGCCACGTTGTTATGAGCAGGCGTATCACTTACCATCATGTTAACGTCCCGCTCGTCTGGTCACTTAATTAAAAAAAAAGTTATGTATATAAGGTAACCAATAAAAGACCAAATTCCTCAGATTCTTAAGAGCTCATTGGTTGTTGCATATTCGAATCCATATTTAATGTGATTTAAAAAAAAAGAAATACAATTTCTAAAAAAAAAATTAAAATGGTCCATGACAGACGATCAAGCCAGAATTCTTAAGTGGACTTTTATTAAGTATTCTCATTAAGCACAAAAAAGTTGAAATAGAATATACTTTAGTATATACTAGTGAACAGAAGTAACCGGACATGTAAAGAAAAACTCTTTCAGCCAAAAATTGCTTGAGTTGGTAAGTATGAAATTTTTTTTATTATTTATATTTCTGTAAAGAACAGTTTAGTAATAAAAAACAAATGTTACCCCATAAAAAATTACCTCGCTCTTGATTGCAGTGTGCGTATAAACGGAGCCTTACAGTGGCTTCTCGCTCTACGTTGAAATTTCCTAACCTTTGTTTTAATTCAGTGAACATTTACCGTTATTCTATAAGTTTGAAACCCAAGAGGTGAAAAGAGTCGAAAATTAACAAATACAATTAATAAAACGTAAACAAACCCCCGCGGGAGATGACTGGAGTTTATTACAAAACTTTTAATATATGAAAACTTTTTAATAACATACACAATTGTTATGAATACCAACAGTTAATTAATATTATAGTTTAGTACTTAAGTCCTTTTAAAATAAACTTAAATATTCTTGTAGAATTATATCAGGTTTTAAAGAAACTTTATTTCTCAAAGAATAATATAAGAAATAATGACCAACTAAACATAAGTACAATATTTATATATTGTATATGTTTGAATTAACTTTATTAAGTTTTCATCGGTCCATTTTATTTTCATTGGTCAACGTTTAAGTTATATTTCTTACAGTTATTTTAACAAATGAAAGGAAATGCTCATTTTCATTGCCGCTTAAAATAACTGGAATACTTAGACTTGTTCTTAAACAAGATTTATCGGTTGTTTTATTGTTATTTAGGTACACGGACTTAGTAAAACAAAACAGTCCAAAAATAGCGTACAGATTAAGAAAGTTTGCTTTTATACACACACGTACATATATATATATATAAATATATATCTAAATCACGTCAGTACATCGCATACACATCAATCTCTTGTATCTAATCAATCATTTAAACATATAACATATATCTATGTGTGTATGGAATTGCGAAAATATAAATTTAAGTACATAGGTACAAACTTTTGAATGATTGCACTTTCGATGATCTGCAGCGACTTACGGGTTCCCTTACAGCAAGGAGATCACTGCTACGACTTAGTTTTCAAGGTTACATGTTGTAGGGTTGTAATGGTAGGTTTTTTTTTAAATCGCCTCACTATCTACCACCCTCTTATTGTAACTCTACGGAATCATTTCTGAGTTTTAGCATGTGGATATAAGAGCCAGAGTATTTTGGGCAAGCACACTCAACTATCTTCTTCTTGCTTTACATCATTTGAAACCAAATAGAACAAAACTAACGCATAAAATAAAACAACACGTCTTCACAAAAGAAAATCAATAATATAATGGATGTAATACAACCAAAATTACCATCAAGTATATAATATATATATTATATACTTATTTATGGTTTTCATTTTAATTATCAATGGAGAAATATAACATGTACTATATCCCATATAATCAAAGCTAAGGAACGGACAATGAATACGGACCACAATTATGACTTACTGTTCATCATTACATAATTATAGGAAAAAAAAACATCAACATAATTAGGTTTTTTTTATTGGAGAACAGTTCAGTCTCGATACGAGGACTATAAGCAGCTACGTCGGCTACTTTCAGAAAGATTAAGTTGTCAAGTGGCCACTCGTCTGCTTCTCTAGGGGCTATAATAAAATCGAACGTCGGCCGTAACTCTTCCGGCGAAGATAAACTTTAAAGAACTATACACATCGGTGGCAGGGCGGTCGGTGACCTTGTGGCAGGACTTTTTTTTCAATCCGTTATAAATTATCCTTCTAAAATACAACTCGAGGACTAGGTACTAAGATAAACTTCGCCACCATGTATCTATTCTCTGATGAAGTGCAGCGCTTGGTAGTCGTTTCAACTCTTACAAGCTATCTGATATTGGGCTCGGAGATCCGGGTCCACGGCCTAGGTTCGCCACCTTGTGCACAATCTGCGACGTATATGGTACTTGACTCATATAATTTTGCTATAAGATCGATATTCGTTTGACTGTTATATACAATTGAAGATGAATCGTTAAACGGAAACAATATCTACTTTCCACCACCAGGATTAGATTTTTATTTGCATTTATGCAGTTTCAGAATTATCAAGAAGTTGGTCTGAGAGAAACTTTTGATTCTTTAATAGTTCGCGTTGAATGCAATCTTTCTTTAGTGTATAACACAACATTTACTTTCTGTTTTTTTTTATTATTTTTAAGTAAAAGTTATTACTTATGCTTTGCAGTAAAACTTACTTATGTTTAATTTCATAATTTCATATTCAGTGGATTCCATAAAAACTTTTTAAACCATTTCGACATGATTGTACAAGTATATCCAGATGGACAAAACATTGTTTATACTAACATTAAAATACTCAATTTTCTTAGGTTAGTTAAATATTATGAGTAATTAAAAGGAAAGTATTAAAATGGAAATACTATAATGAAGAGTAAGTTTTAAGCTTTGAATGTTTTCGCCCCAGTTTGTATACTTAGGCATTTGTTTGCATACAACTTTCTATTGCGCGTTGTTTTCTTTCTCACATCTCTACGGATATGTACACTGAGTATGTTGAAAAAAAAAACAATAGAGATATCTTCAATGTCAAATCCGTAAGCTCTGCCTACTTCTCTAGATGATAAGCGTGAGACGTATATCATTTTACCGACCGGACGTAAGCAAGTGCCCGTAAGAAACCTTTGTAAATGTCCAACAGATAGTGATATCAGTTTTTCATACAGCCACATAATATGATGTTTTGATGAAACATTATACTCATGTTCACAATAAGGTGGTTAAGATGTTTACACTGTACAATATAACTGTTGTGTCGGTGATATCATGTTATTTTAATTTATGTTTTTTTATTGTGTGTTATATATTGAACTTCTTGTCCGTTATTAATATGTTTCATAGAACATTGCAGATCCATCTGAAGGAGATGCACATTGTGCTTTATGATAGTATTTTTATCGTATTGAGGGAAAAATGTTTGAAAAGATTTTGAAAGTCCCTCAATGGTTGTTCTTAGCCTTAGGAGAGGTCGAAGTATCTTCATTCATTGCTATGTTGCGATAGGTTGTCTCTGGGATTGTTTTACGCGATCAACATCCGCAGGTACATCGTCCTTCTCAGAGACGTCTCTGAGCTGGTCTCAGTGAGACTTTTGATCATTAAAAAGAATTAACAATTAATAAACAATTCATGCTATACTGTACTTAAAATTCACTTATAATTCTAGTACAGTCGTATGTAACGGAGGGAACTTGAACAATAATAAAGCAGCCGGAGATATTACAAATAGAAGATTAACGATAATTGTTCCGCAGTCGGTCGTTAACAGATTCCGCGCCTAATCTAAATATAAACAGTACCAATTGTTGGTTTGAAAGTACCGTTTTAATATTCATATAATTCTGTTTCTATACTATATACAATTTCAATGTAGTCTCTTTAAAAAATACGTAAAATATCCTCATTATTACGTTGCTTATCTAAAATGGAGCTCTACTATCCAACTATAGGATATACGAATGTCTAAGGTAGATTTAGATTATATGCTGACAGTATACGATTCTAGACTGAATTCCTAAAGATCTAACAGAAACTATGTGTAGCGACGAGCACAAAGTGCAGTGTATATTACGCGACTAATATCAAGTAGTTTTGAGTTTGAATTCAAGTTACCAACAAGTGAACGTTAAGTTGACTCGTCGCGTTCGTACCTTACCTACCTTATTAAATAACTGTATAGATATATAGTTTAAACAAAATTATTGTATTTTCCCTTTAAACATTCACCTTTTAAATATTAATTAAGTAGATAATCTTTTGTTAGTCGAAATTATTACTAATATTGAATTATGTGATAACCTTGCGGACGAGAATGAGTTGGTTTCGTCAAAAACCTAAAATTTTCATGAATAATGGAATATATGAAAAATAAAAAAAAAACCTCTCAAATAAGTAAGCTGTGTTCCGTGAATAATACTTCGCACTCAGAAAAGGGAATTTGATTAATTAAACAACAGGGGTTTGCGTTTTGAAAGTACGGTTTGATAAACAAATTGTTTTAATTAAAACAATTAAGGGAACGTGGGTGTGTTTAAATAATGATTTCACAAGCGCCTCGTACTTAGGGCTTTATGAATGCATCATCATACCGGAGAAGGTTTTATTGCTGTAGACACTGATTAATTAGGAATTTATTATCTATACTGAATTCAAGAGGTATGATGAACTTCTTTAACAGCCTGCGTCGCACAGTGGATAAATCTTTGCATTGCGTAGGTCCTAGTTCTAAGTCAGAGATATTTTGGAGTGTGGATGATGATTGAATTTTCGAAAATCATCTAACTACTTGTAGTAAATCTGCTGCCGGAAACAAACCTCGATTATATTAAAGAACAGAGCATGCTCTTTTCTTGGCTTCTATAAGTAATTTTTAACAAGATTATCAACCGATTCTGCTAACTTTGAATGATTATCAATTTGATTTCCACTTAATAAAACTCCTTTATTACTAAGGAAACCTATTTCTTCCGTACGAGTATGGACTCGCAGCTTCTTCCTTTATTTACTTACTCCTGAGAAAAAAGAGGATCATTACTAATATAAGGAAAATAATTTTGTGCTAAGTTTCTATAAAACACACGTTTGACAAGGTCAGATATCCTTAATACAGTGGTTTTAATAAAGCTATAGCAAAAAATATAACTTGGTTCAAAAAATATGAGTTGCTTCGACTCTTCAATTTAGTTAGGTGTAATAATGAAACTTAAATGTTACATTTAATTTTTAAGTTAACTATACAAACAAGAGTATTAGTTTAACATAATGTATTATGGTTTCGAGTACTGTATAAACACTAACGATCATAAAAGTATATTTACTTTGCCGACTCCTTTAGATAAAGTTTGTCCTCAAATATCTTCGCTTTGTTCAGGCGGCGCCTGTTACATACGAGATAAACCTGTCACTTTCAGGCTGTACAAATCATACACAAGGCCAAACGTGATAAAGCATCCTTATAATTTGGTAGGTATATACCATTGGGGATTTAGTTATGGAGGTGTAGTAACATCTTATCGAACCGAATTTAATTTTGAGGGTTAAGTAAATTCTCAAGATGGAAGGACTCTCAAGACCTCTCTCATAAGACAATTTAATCATTCATTTAATATTTTATACTTCTACGTATTTGTAACATTTAAGATATATATTACTCTCTGTTAGTAAGCAGTAGTCACTCTATGTTTCTGAGTTCGCAATGACTTCATAGCCAGGTCTAAAGGAAAAAATACTACAGTATTAACAATCAAAAACTAGTGCTTATTTAGTGCATATCATCATCGCCATCATTATAATCATCACATGATAGATGACCGTCGGTCCTACAGTAGTGGTTTATTTTGAGAGCATTTTTGTCTATCACTTGTTTAGGCAATTTGCTTTACTCTTTGCTTTTAACACTAGCGACCTTCCTGTCTATGATGATTCACCTAAGGACTCTCATTATCTTTATGGCCTTTTTAATTGCTCTTATGGTACTTTACAAGATTTTTACAAGGCTTTTGGGAGGAGCAATGTCTCGGTTGCGTACATAGCAGGCAATCGTCACAACTTAAATAATATACTCTATGATAAAATAGATCAACTTTTCTATTACAGCTAAGAAACTACTAGAAGTTACTACCTAGACGTTAACAGCGAGCTACCATCACTTTTAGTGCTTAAAAAATAAATTTTAAGCTAATTGCCAAATGGATAGTAGTAACTATTTATTCTGTTTCACATTTAAATTGTAAATGCTCTAAAACGCATTTTAAAAATTCAAGTAAACTCATAACAGTTTCAGCTAGAACTGTTTCCGTTTCAGTATTTCAGTTTATTTTCATTGCGGAATAATTTCTCTTCATATTAAAACCGAGTCGCGTTAAATGAAAATTTTTGGTTTAAGGTTTACTTTATTTATTTATTTATTTATGAAATAGAGAAGGGATAATAGAAGAGCTTCAGTATATAAGATTTTTAATAAATAATAATTATTATTATTGGATTTTATATTATAATAATTTCTTATGTTTTAGCGAATGTTATATATTTAATTAATTTAAAATTTTACATTTATCATGGTTAATTTAACTATTTATTGTTATTGTTCGTAGATCGGATAGCAAAGCGTACTTCCTAACCTTTACCCTTAATCTTGGTGGAGGTGAAGGACACGAAACATCAGGACAATAAATCGACAAAATACCTTTAAAAAATCTTATTGTACCTACAGGTAGATCTACATACAAAATTAATAATTAAATTGTAGGCCTTTTTATAAAGTTAATAAGTTCGGTAAACGTAGTGTTAGGAGGCTCTCTCACAAGGTGGAGCGACGATCTGGTTAGAGTCGCGGGAAGCCACTGGAGGCGAGCAACTCAGGACCGATCAATGTGGAGATCTTTGAAGGAGGCTTATGTCCAGCAGTGGATGTCTATCGGCTGATGATTATGATGAATAAGTACGTAAAATCCTGCAGTATATGTTCCCCTTAATCTCAATGTAATCAGATTACTGTCATGAGTTAGAAATTTGGTTCAATAATTTCTTTAGCAACAATTTTTTTGTAATTGAAATATATATTTAAGCATCGTTTCATATCTACCCCAAAGTAGTAAATAAATATAAATTATAAAGAGGTATTTACACGTATACAGATTTCGGTTTAATTTTACATTTAACACATACAACCTTAGGAACCTCAGGAAAGAAGTCACGCAGAGCGTGTTCAAAAAATCCAACTCCCTTACATATGCCTGGGGTCTTTTGTCGAGTACCCTCTAGATAGGTACCACCGCAGTTCTTATTTCTACCAATAAACAATAATATGCAAATATTACTATGTTCCAGTTTGAATGGCATTGTAGCTAAAGTAATGGAGACTTAACATTTTTGTCTCAATATAATGAGTACAACGTGGTATGTTGTCTATAACACCGCGTTGTTATGAATAAAGTGCATCACTTATCATCAGCTGATCATCTCGATGGACACGTCGCTTCTTAAAATAAAAAAAACACAAAACAAACATGCGGCACTGTATTCGAACCTTAAACAACATGTGCAGAGTTTGGGAAAAACCGTCACATCCTGACCTCGCAAATACCCCAAAGGTCTCAAGACGAAAATCTTTAACCAGTGTGTCCTTCGCGTCCTTATTTACTGCGTAGAGACCTGGCACCTGACCACCGGACTGGTCCATCGATTCAGAGTAGCACAGCGAGCGATGGAGAGTAGAGCTATGCTTGACATTTCACTAAAGGACAAAATCTGGAACAAAGTCATTCGACGGAGAACTAAAGTTATCGACGTAGCTTTCAAAATCTGCAAGCTGAAGTAGTAGTACAAGCGTACAAGTCGCAGGAGTGCAGGACGCCCTCCCTCCAGATGGACCAACGAAATCAACAGAGCGGTCGAAAGTGGGTGGATGCGAGAAGCTGACGATCGCATTTGGTGGAAGGCCTATATCGAGCAGTGGATAAACAAAGGCTGATAATGATGATGATGACGACATAAATGTAGGTCGCCATTTATGACCCCTTTGTTAACAGATAGAATTTTAAGAAATATAATAGGCATACTATATATTGACTAGATATAACCTTGATCGATAGCAAGAACAGATGCTAGCGAACGCCTACTACTTGGCCTTTAAATAATGATTGGCATACCGGATTACCGGATTTAGTAGAACTCCCTCTGCTAGAGTTCCTCGTAGAGTGCTATGGGGTCATAGTCACAACGAGGGCCCAATGCGGATTGGTGACTTCACACACACCTTAGAATGAATCCTAATTCATGTGCAGGTTCCCTCGCGATGTTCTCCTTCACCGTTTGTATTTCGCTGTTGTTACTAAAGTTCACAAGTGTACATAACTTAAATATTAAAGTTATCGGTACATACCGAGATTCGAAACCTAATATTTATTAAACGTCCATTAATTAAAAAAAAAAACAGGGTTTATAAATGCGAATATATTGCCCTGAAAAAAGAATAGAAGTCATCCCATATATTAACATTATTGATCTGCGGAAGTCCACTGTTGGACTGTTTTCCTGTAGGACCTTTACTGGTGTAAGTTTATGGTGCCGGAGACCGTCTAGGTTGTTACCAGCGCAGCGCCTGTTTTTGTCACCAAAAAATAGAGTGGAAACATTACTGTGTTCCGGTTTAAAGGGTGCTGTAGCTAGTGTAATTACTGAGGTAGAGACTCAACATCTTAAGTCTCAAGGCGATGAACACAATGTGGTGCTGTGTATAATATCTCAATTAGCGCCACGTTGTTATGAACACGCGTATGACTTACCATCCGTTGAAAACAAAAAAAATACTAGGGTTATAATTTGGATTAGATATTGTCATAAAAAAAAGAATAGAAATTATCCCACGCGTCATCATTATTCGCCGTTCTTAGTCCACTGTTGGACATAAGCCATAAACATCAACTCTCTGCTCGACCTATTGTTATTCGCATCCAGTACATCCTTCTGGCTTCGGCTATACTTCTAACATATACAAGTGGTAATATTCTGCTCTGGTGTTTATTTCTATAATATTCTAGACTTGGAAAAATAAATAAAGCCTATTTTCGTCCGAGTATGACGTAAGTGTACTCGCGAGAAGCATGAATAGGCTGTTGCAACACCAGTGCGATTTACTAAAAAAGATTACATCATCACTTGACACGAATCGGTTTGTGGTCAACCACTAACCTATATTTACATAAACGAATAGTTAAATTTTAACAAGACTTTTAATATAGAATAGGAGAAATTATAGTTGATTACCGTCATGCAAAGTAAGCTCGCATTTTTCAGACACCTTCAAAGAGGATCCCTTTATAAGTTCCCCAGGAATTTTGCCCTCTGGCGTCACAGAGGGTAAAATTCCTGGGGAACGTGCACCTGGTAGGTAGCGGAAGAAATGTTATGACGACACAAAGGACTGGCTCAAGTTTAAACAACATCACTTAAAAAGAATAGCTGAGGATCGAATTGGTTTTCTCAATCTGATCGCCAAATTTCAGTCTGAAGAGAACACCTAATGATGATGTTGACACAATACCATAATGAGCTTATGGTCTTTAAACGACAAGAAGAAATACTTAATATATTATATCCCAAAGAATGTTGGGCCGTTTTAACATCTTAACCTTTCATTATTATTGACTAGCTTTATCATCATCATCATCATCATTTCAAACAGATAAAAGTCTTTCCAACTCATCGCCCAATTTGAAAACCGCACACAATGATGATGATCGTTTCCTCCTTTGGATGACCACTACGTATTATTTATAGGGGTTGGCGCAGGATACGGGTAATGGTCACATGAAGAGCTCCTGCTCTTTATGAAGTAAATTCTTCTTAGTCACCTATAACGACAATATCGAAGTTAGAGTATCGATGTGTTTTTTTTGTTTTGTTTCGGGGTGAAAATCTTTGAGGAGAAAGTCAGAGTTATGTGAAGATTTTTACCCACTAAAAGCCCTCGGTGATCACCTTCGGCGTTTATGCAGATTCTACCAGCATCGTGAATACTACTTTAATGATCAGAGACCACGTCCAGCCATTGTTGTTCTCAGGGTATCGATGGGAATACATTAACCCGCCTTCCACATTTTTTACAGAAAAATCCTTTCTCTAGTAGCTTTGTAGTGAAAAAATATTATACAAAAAAAAATCAACAAACACATTTAGAATTTAACTTGTATGAAATTAGATTTCAGCCGAAATAAGTTTATGAGATGTAGCAAGCCATTCATCTGTAGCACTCTCGTACATAATTTACACCACTCCCTCACTGCGACCTACTTACGAGATCTAGAAGCGAACTGCCTCCAGACCTTTTGTTTTTTTTTTCTAGGTAAGCAGCCCTTCGCATATGATAAAGAAAAAAGACACTGACTGGGGCTCTCGCAGATATCATCATCATACAAAGACTAAATAGAATTTTAGGGACCAGTATATGATCATTAAACAAGACACTTAACAATTCATCATCATCAGCCGATAGACGTCCACTGCTGAACATGGGTCTCCCTCAAAGATGCCCATATCAATCCGGTAAAGATTTATATAGGGGAATTTGCGCCATTTCCCACCACGCCGACTTAATGCGAGTTTGTAGGAGTCAGAGTCTGGCTTGTTGATTAGCAGGGTGCACCAGGAGCAGGTGAGGTTAGCTTGGGTCTTATAAGTAGTTGTGCGCAACCCCTTACAACCCCTTCTGCCCAAAGAATTGGTAGACTTAAACAACAATAGGCAGGGCATATTTTTCAGAAAGACTGATAGCTAATAGGGCAGTATGCCGGAAGACTCTCCACAAAGTGAACCAAGGTTCTGATGAAAGCTTTTTTTTATTTTTTTTGCAGAACATTATCTGAGGGTAAGTGATACTCCTGTCCGTAACAAAGTGACGCTAGGCACCTGCTGATGATATACACTGCTCTGCTGTTGAGTCTCTTTACTCCAATAATTACAGTAGCCACATCACCCTTCAAACCGGAACACAGTAATGTTTATACTGTACTTAAACAGTCTCCGGCAACAGAGACCAACCACCAATAAACATCAGTGAACCAGTAACGGAAATCCGTCGATTGGAGAGAAAATCTTTGAAGGAGGGCTATGTCCAGCAGTGGGCGTCTATCAGCTGATGATGATGAAGTGGACTGTTTATCTTTATGATATATTTTCAATAATATAATAACGTTAGTGCTAAGTCAATGACGATTTAAATAAATAACATAATTCTCCTCTCCAAATACATTACTTAATTACATATTGGAATTGATAACAAAATAACCACTTTTGAATAGGAACTACAAAGATAACAAAAATACTCTTTCTTATTACCCCCTTTCTACCCTTACTTTATATTATATAGTATGTTTAAATAAATACGTTATTATGTATATTATTCTCTATATAAATAATTACTACGCCATTTTGTCCACAAACGTGTACAGTAGCGCGCGTCGTAAAGTTAAAATTTACTAGCAATAAACTTGCATGTCTCCTGGAAGATGTTCCAAGTGAACTTACGTCATTGCTGGTTATGTTATTTTAAAGTTAGTTCCCGCTGGTGACTTATCAGTGTGGTACGTAACACTAAATTTGGATTAACACGGTAATAACTGTCTCTATATTTTATGTGGCGTATAACACCAGTGGTTGGACTCCGTTGCCGGAGACCGCCTTGATACCACCACACCGCTTATTTCTGTCGCCAAGCCGTAACCTTAGTTAAGGAGATTTAATATCCTAAGTCTCAATGCGACGAACACAATGTGGTGCTGTGTATATCATCTTAACTAGCGCCACATAATCATGAACAAGCGTATCACTTACGTTATTAAAAAGGTTTAATACTCTACTACTGCTATACTTACTATTGGGTTGTTTATAGTATTCGTTTGTTAGCTGGTTCGGGCCTCAAAAAATCTCGTGTATCATCTAATATATAATCATTGAGTCTCTGAGAAGAAAATGTTTGAATTTTGTACAGTATATTCTAATATTAACATCGAAAATAATAAGATGAAAAGAAATACTGTATCTATTCTTTATTTCTTGTCAAAGCACTACTTGCTCGACAAATATTCACTGTGACCTGTAAACATTTCTAACTATGACTATTCTATTTTTTTAAAAAAATATTAAAATACTATTGAACTATGAAATTATACAACTATTCTCATGAAGACTTGTAAATATTTTTTTTGTTCAAGTAAGCGACGAGACGAGCGAAACAACGTGGCGCTTGTTAGTACATACATTACCACTTTGCGCCCGTCGCCTGAGACATAAGATGTTGAGTATCGTTACCCCAGTAATTTCATTAGCTACAACACCCTTCAAATGAAAACACTGTAATATTCGAATACTACTTTTTGGCGGCAGAAATAGACTCTGTCGTGGTACCAACCTAAACAGTCTCCAGCAACAGACAGCTACCACAAGTATTATTGAATTGTTTTAAATTTTATCCCATCCTTTTTCATACCTTCATACCATGAAGGGTAACTATATACAGCGTGATCTGTTTTGGTGTTAATTAAGTGTCAAGTGTTAATTAATAGCATAGCATTGCTGAGATGTAGATAGATGATACACTGTAAACATTATTGCATAAAAGCGACCGCTACTGATTTTATCTATCTGATATACGTATTCTAAGAATAGTTATGCTACAACTTCTCAGAACAATATGAACCACTTCGAAACCGTAAAATATTTAGGTCATATAACAAATATTTGGTATTAACACAACAGTCGTGGACTTGATCAAAAAAGACTTCAAAGGAATAAAAAAAATGAACAGGCTTTGATGATGTAGTCTTAGAGGAGATAGATCGAGACTAAAAAGAAATTGGTTTGGAGATACCATTTGGTTCTGACTAAAAAATGCTCAGTAAATATGATGAATCAGTTCTTTATCTGAAGAAGTTTGTTGCTCATAGATTTTAATAAAATCAATATAGACCGTAACCCTTTCATCGAAGCATAAAATAACTATTCTTATCCCCGGGACTCACAGCTGACCTTGTATCTTCTTTACACACCCGTTTAATCTGTGATTCATTGTTCCCTTTTATACAGATTCATTTTATTACACTGAAGTAAATATCAACCAATATACACTTGGCCAGCGTGGCGGATAAACGGTTTTGGTTGTCTCCTTGATAGAGAACGCTCCAAGTCCCAACAGAAGGATCATAAAGCGATGTTTATGACGATGATGACGATGTACATAAACTGAGGATAATCCTCCGTTTATGTTTTTCATGCTTCCTTAACTCCGACAACCCTAAAGGATTATTTACAATGTACATATTATATAAAGATTATGGTGACTTAAAACTATAATAATAAGTACATTATAATATTTTCCACATAGTTATAAATGAAAAATCAGAAAACCCCCGGCGCTGAACGAATTTTCAGAAATAGACTTCGATTTAAAGGCACTTGAAGAATTGTTAAGTTCAGAAAGTAATATCATAACCCTCTTCTCCAGCCTCAAACTTGAGTATTCTGTAATGGTTAGAATATTCACAGAATATAATTTAATGTCCCGTTCACGAAGGGTTCATTGGAGTAAAGCGTGAATTGTCAATTACATAGTCTATAACTATTAACTAAGTAAGAAAGGATTATGGAAGGGTTATCTAGCTGGAATGATTCCACTCGACAAGGGGCCGCTATTAATAGATGGAGGCAGTGAACGTTTAAAGGGAAGGGTATGGCCTATATACAGCTTTAATTTATTAAATACAAATTACACCATTACTGAGGTAACGAAGATAAATTCTCAAACGATATATGACGTTATTTAAAAATGTTATACTTTAGATGGATATGAAAGTATTTTATTCGAAGGTTATCAATGTAAGGTTGATGCAGAAAATATAATCCTTTTTCGTTTTAATGTGACAAAATACTGTAGATTAGAGGCAAGTCATTAATTCATTGTTACATTCGCCATTGAACTGGTTTACCCCAAGCTCATAAAGTTTGACGCCAATACCTTTATATCTATCGTAGTATCGTAATTCTCAGTCTCCTGAAGCTTATATCGATCTTGTATTTTACTTCACAAATTTTACTCAGTCGATTTGTTCTTCAGCTCAGCTCAACAAAATATCCAAAATCTTATTCAATGGTTAGTTATCTACAGGTAATTTTGTATGAATGTAGATACAGAGTCTAGGTTAAGTAATAAATTTTAAATCTATATAAACCAGATATAGATATTCATTAACTCACACTAAATATCTCCAAAACTATTAGAGATACAGACTCCGAATTTGGTAGAGAAATTGCTTCTACCATTTAGAAGACAGCTTATTACAGATTTTACAAAATTCCTTTCCCAAGGAGGAAGCAGGAGTGTTACGGCCAGCAAAGCGCGCCGGGAATAGCTCGTCGCACTATAACAATATATTACGACAAAGCAAAAACATTTAATATAAAATAATATATATATATATATATATATATATGGACTGAAGCTTACAAAGAAAATTTAATTAAAAAAAATACTTCTTTACCATTTAAAACAGAGAAACAGTCCTGAAAGCTGTTTAATTAAATATCAACTTGTTTCAGGCCCTTCTGTTGTTTTTTACGAATACTAAACAGAAATTTGTTCGACTTTGATAATGAAAAAAAAATTCTATAACCATCGATATCTAAGTTATACTTTTAACAGTTTCTTAAGCAACATCAACAAATTTAAATTACTTCGATAATTCAAGGAATTGCGCTACATTATCCTAGAATTTGAACTCATATCCTATTACATCTCATGGTATCTCGCAATTGATTTCCGTGGAACCTAGGCTGCTGTCACCAATACATCAGTAAGATATCTGTTTTTCATCCTAGTAAAAAAACTTGCCTATATGATAGTAAAGATAGTTGCGGAACCCTTTACACCTCTTCACTGATAATGATCTCTTAAACAAGTTTTTCTATAAGTAAAATACATCTATTCGTATTTGGCATCCGCTTTTGTGAATGTATTTGTGTCTGCAAACAAATCTCCAGTCAAATGTCCGTGAAGGTTAGCGTTCACTGTCAACATGATGACGGTGTATGCACTCCTTACGTCATACACAGTGTTCAAATATATCAAAGACCGATTCCAACTTCAGTTTTATGTGACTACTGCTGGTAGGTCTCTCCTGCTGGCGACCATCTAACTAGGTACCACCGCATTGTCTATTTCCGCCGCAAAACAGTACAGTGCAAACATTAATGATTCAATTTGAGAGGGATCTGTAGCTAATGCAATTACTGGGGTAACGAGACCCATCTTATGTCTTAAGGCGATAAGCGCAATGCGGTGCACTATACATCATACTAACTATCGCCACATTAATTACTGTCAGGAGAAGGTCCCGTTCGTCCCGTTGCTTAATTCCATAAAAAAAATCTACAAGAAAATCAGATTCAAAGACATAAATATACACCAGTTATAACTTATTTAACTTAGGCTTTGACCTTGTAATCTGAAAGTGTGAAGCTCCGTTTCAGGATCCTGTTTTGGAGTTTAAATGATGGTATGGTTGTATCAGGCTTCCTTAACCTAACTACCCTACCTCTATATTATAAATTTTTATGAAATCATTATTTTATTCCAGCTGACAAATTATGAAAGCCAGAGTATTCCAGATATGCCAGGTAAGATTCTCTTCACCATCCCTGGCTTTATTATTAGTTAACACCATGTGACATTGATGTTAAATCTTAGAACATTCTAGATTAAAACAAACCGATATATTGCTATAAGTAGACCAGCAGGTCTTCTTAGTTTAAAAATGACTTTCAATCAATCAATAGCCGATAGACGTCCACAGCTGGACATTGAGCTCCCCCAACGGTCTCCACATCGGTCGGTCCTGCGCTGCTCGCATCTAGCAGCTTCCGCGGGAACCTTACAATCAGCATGGCCTCCGACACCGTCGGACACCAGGGGCTGTCGTCTGAAGGAGTTCAATGGGGGGATTTTGGCTATTTCTCACTACACTGCCCCAATGCGAATTGGTGGGAGCCAGAGCCTCTATTGTCGATTAGCTGGATATACCATGAGTAGGTGAGGTTTGCTTGGGTCCCATAAGTCGTTGGAACCCATTACACACCAAAAATGGCTTCAGTAATGAAAAATGTCGTGTAATATATTTTATTTCATTCGTTCTGTTGTCGTGTACAAATTAGTTTGTCTGCTTTCGGACTTGACAAATTTCTCTGCTATCGCACGAACCTTTTTTGCCTCCTCCCCCCCCCGTAATAAGTACTTACTTACGTCCAGTGAACAATATTTTCTTTAGATATTCCAACAAAAGTTTTTTTTATTCCTCACTTCTAAATTATACTTTATGAAGAAAAATATCTCTTCTCTACTTACGCTTGCATTAGTTCAGACGTTTAATTAAAATTTATTACTACGATAAGCAATTTATACTACTTTGCAATGAGTGCATAACTTGCACTTAGATGTAATTGCAAGTGATGTTTTTTTTATTTTAAGAGTGTATTTGATTAATCGAATCCTAATAGTATCTACCCTGTGTATGCTTTTGTAGCGACTTACGTAATGGAGACGTGGTCTCTAATGATAGGGCTATTAAAAAGGTTCAAAATCGCTCAGTAAGCAGCGGAGAGAGCTGTGCTCTGAATCAAGAATGAGGAGTCCTGCTGAAGAACAGAGGACACTGACATAGCCCTGTCTCGTTCAAAATGAATTGATACGTACAAACGCAAAGAATGCTAACAAATGTACAAATGTAGATACACTAACTGTTAAATAGTATATGCTTAAAAAATATTAGGTCTTGTATGATAGAAATAGGGTAGAAGTATCTATTATCACCAAGATTCATCAGATCATATTCAATCTTATAATCAACAATCTCATCATCAAATAATTTGATAATAGCAGGTTTCAGTTGTCGGGAACAGATAGTAACTTCCGCAGTTCCTATTGCTTCTGCGTAACAATAGAGTATAAACAATACTATGTTCTGGTTTGAATGGCGTAGCTAATAAAATTTCAAGGATAAGGAGACAGTATATGTGTCCTGACGACGACCATATTATAGTGCTGTGTACACCATTCTACCTAGCACCATATTGTTATCAGCGGACGTTTGATTTACCAGGTAATGGTCCTCGTCTTGTATAATAGAAAAAAAAAATTCTTCGAGGAACATAAAGTATCGTATGATAGTGATCCTAAGTTATAAGTTTAATATAAGCATAGAAAAATATAGTCACAATGAAACACTTCAAAACAATTTCGTCTTAAGTATGACAATTAAACAGGATTTTTTTGTCTCCATGTTTAGATATCATCATCAGCCGATAGGAGTCTTCCTGGAATAGTCAGATATGTTAAGATAGGAGATTTAAATGGAATTTATTTACATAATTAAATGAAACCACTTAATTTGTTAATATTATTTCGTAAGACACTAACAAAGATTCGTAGGCGATGTAATTTATTACTTAACATAAAAACGTCTCCGCTTTTGAAGTTACGCTGTTTTTTAAAAATCAACTAAAAGCAACTTTTTGAGGAAAACGAACAGGAGGAAGTGTTTTAATAAAAGTATAAAAAGAGCTAAATTATTTTAACAATATAAATTAGACCTTACTTTTATTTACCTAAGTCATATTGAGGTCAAATATTTATTGAAAAACTCTTACGAAATAACCCAACAACCAACATCATTAACCTGTTTTTTTAATAACTTTAATTAAGAGATGGTAACCTTTGTTATGTTTAATGGATCCTGTTGTCTTTTAACTTAATTTTGTTATATACTATAATTCGTAGAATCGTGTAAACACATCAAGAAGATCATTCAGCCGGCTTGATTCTGCTTTATACCGTTCAAAGACAATATATAATATAATACTTTATATTATCAACTATAATTTAAAAAAAAATGTGCGATTGTAAAAATAGTTATGATTACTTATAATTTATTTGTAATTTAAAAATTATTTTTTCAGTGAAAATATCTGAAAATCAGAACCGATATTGATCAGGACCTATCAGTGTCATAGCTTCCTTTATTCCTATTGCCTAGAATTATTTCGTATTGTTACTGTGTTCTAGTTTAAAAGGAGTTGTAGTTATTGAATTAGAGTAACAAGTATCGCGTATATACACAACCTTAATTACCTTAATCTTAATAGCAGATTTATCAATTATTGCTTTGTGAATGTCCTCGTTCTCTAGTCGCTTCATCGTCATCATTATCTCCAGGCGATAGACTTTCATAGATAGATATGTCTGCCCCAAAGATATCACAAAATCGACATCGACAAGGTAACTAACTAGAATCGAGTGAACGTAAATTCTCTTCAAGTTATATCAGCAGCTGGAAAGGTCTGTTTCAAACTTTCCAATGAAATATCTGAACAAGGAGCCCAAGTATATAAAATACCAGTTCAGAGGTCGCGAACGCTCGTAAACAAGCCCCGTGGGACATAAATATTGATATTACCGTTCTATTTCAACGGAACCGGAATAAATTTCTGGAACGGCAGAAATAATACGACGACGGTATTCTCGCGCTGGGCAATATGTACTTTCTTTAATGTGGGTAGTTGGATATTGAGCCATTAATGTTTCTATTACGGACTTTAATCTAGTTTCCTTGGAAAGGTATTTGGATCAAGATCAGTTAGAGCTGTAATATAAATCAATTATTGAAAAGTGAAAATCTTCAGCGCTTTTCAATTCCTACTTTCAGGGGAATGTTCAAGCATTATATTTAATTATTATATTATCGTCTTATTAGATATTGATTAGCGAAGAGTGTATAAAGTTTGTAAATGATTTTCGATGATTTTGTATATAACTTATATTGCCGGTAGTCTTTCGTATTATTTGTTCTTTGTAATTTTCACTCATTATATAGAACCAATGGCGAATTTCTGTTATATCAAATATAAAGTTTCACTCATATAGTCCATTTCAGATTATCTTATTATTTCTTAGATAACCAATCAGACAATCAAATGACTCGCACATGATGTTCTACTGATCATTTAAAAGAAGATCTAAACAATGGAATCAACGACCGACTGAATATAAAGAAAGTTTTGTTTACAAATTCAGATGTTCTTAACCTATTAGAATTATTTGACAGAACTTTTCCATTAGTTGATAATGGCAATAAATTTACTAACTACTAAAATAGATTTTTTTGCTATTCTAAATAAGGATAAATGATAAAGTATTGACAGCTTTTTAAAACACAAGACCGCGGCGTGGGCGGAGACCTCAATCACAGCTAGTGCTATGGTGAGTCAGTGTAGATATATTTACGCGTTTGTAACGTTTTAGAATGAAACAAATAGTGTATTTATAGATGATGACGCTTGGCACAATGGAATATAACACATGGATCGCATGATCAGCTGCAGTCAGCTGGCGTCCGGTCTGAGGAATCTGTTGCACGGATTTCTTATTAACCCATTGATGAATTTAAAAAAGAATTATTTTCATCTAGAATTATCTAAATCACTATGAATTCGATTTCGAATGACGTTAAGTCGCAGTGAGACCATTAAAGGATAAGCAGGACCTTCACAATATGAGGGTACTACCAACCAAAACCGTAACATGTTACCGCGGACTTTAAGCTTTATTTCACAAGGCTTAGTGGTTAACTACAGTGCAATGGTGGTAAATAAAATCCCACAAAATGATGACAATATGTTTGAATTCTTAAAAAAAATAGAGATCTTTTTCTAACTTTAAGTCCTTTATGTTGAAGTGAGCCTTCTTCAGGAGTAACGGTAAACGAAGACCAAACTAGTCAAAATTTAACATTGTGGACAGTTGAGATGGAAGGAGTTCCTGGTATATTGTATGAGGGTGAAAAGTTTTTACTACAGTTTGAACTTACAAATAGATACCCATTTGATTCACCAGAGGTAACATTTGTCGGAAACAACATCCCGGTGTACCCGCACGTATACTCAAACGGTCACATCTGCCCGTCCATCCTGACTGACGACTGGTCGCCGTCGCACTCCGTTCAGTCCGACTGTCTCCCCATCGTCTCCATGCTTAGTAACCTGCACCAAAAATGCTAAGGAAACGAAATGGTGGTATCACGACGAGTCAGTTTAACAGTAGACCGCGCTGCGCCGCCGTTTCAGGCATGGACGTTAAAAATCTCAATAATGTGATAAGTGTTATATCGATACCAAATGTTAACAAATAATGTTGTATATACGCGAGTGGGGGCGTGTCCCCAGCTTACTGGCGGCATGCTGCCTCACACCACCGCCTCCACCACCGCCATCACAAGCACGACCACGACCAACCCACATCCCGCGCGCGATCGCTTTACTCCCACGCTAATAAAGATTTAAAGAAAAAAAATCATCCAGTAAACGTAAACAGACATACGGTACATCCGGCGGAAGTCTTGAGATCCGGTCGGAGACGGAGCGATCAGTGTAGTGTATACGCTCCAGGCTCTAGGCGGTCCACAAGTGGACGCGAATGTGAAGTTATAAATGTTACACCATAGTAGAAGTGAACGTGAGAAAAATATATTTAGAAAAATTAAAAACAAAGCAAAAACATTCAAATAATTTTATTTATTTATTTAATTTATTCACATTTTACACAAATTTTGTTTTTATAATAATTAATTAACCGCCAAGATAATTTATACAGTTTTTTTTGTTTAATTTCAATGAAGAAAAAGTATGAAATTACTGAATTAAATAACAATCAGTATATAGCCTAACAATACTATTGCTTTTTTACTAAAATAAATAACATTTATTCAAGATGAAAAAAATCATTCCTTTCACTGCTCTTACGGCCCTCTCTCTATAATTCCTGAAAATGAAGACTTTCTGACTCATAATTTATAACTGCACACTTTCGTGATTTTTTTTTACTCAAATTGCCTAGTTTCAACTCCTCCAGTTTCTTCTAGGTGTTAAAATTCTTTTCTCTCTTCAGGCTGGAATTTAAATAGCAGCGGAATACAGTCGTAGCCCCACACGACGCTAAACTTTGCTTTTAATATTTTTATCAACGTTAGGATTTTATTATGAAATTATTTATTTATTTATTTAACTTTATACACCTCGTATAAAGGCGGACTTAATGCCATTGGCATTATCTTCCAGTCTACCTTGCAGAGATGATGAGGTAGGTGCATCAAATTACAATTAAATGCTTCCGAATTTTTCATAATAATAAGAGCTAATTATTAAAATATTACGTACATGCATTACCGTCCATATTTGCGAACTATTAGGCACACTTTAATCTTAAAACTCATATTCTATAGGATAATCTGTACACTTGTCAAAAAGTTTTTTTTTTTAACTTCTTAAAATTAATGAACTGTTAATACTTGGCATGCGGGTACATTTCGCCATTAACTCGTGCAACGGGTGGAACCTTTTTTATTTCACAATTTATTAATACTCATAAAAAAACTAAATACTTCATAAATCTTGAAATCTATGACTTTGGTTATTTTACGTGAGCCTCACCCTAGTGATAGACTGCGAAAGTTTCCCACATGCCAAATGTCAAGGGCGAATTGGCGGGAATATTTTCACCTGTCACAACATCTTGTCTATGGTTGACAGTTGAGATTACCCGCAGTAGAAATACAGTTTTTCGATTCGCACAAACTGTACGAACGATGGTTTTATATTATTAATGAAAATCATAGATTTTTCATTGCTACACTAAAGCAGCTCAGATTTGGACGAGGATGATATTTGTCTATGCTAAATTATAATACATACATTATAAATAGCGTAACAGGTACATGAAACGACACGGTACTTATCTTATGCTGTACGAATAAATTAACAATCAATTTATTAATTTGTATATGTATATATATACTTCCGGTGAAGTTACATTATTGAATACAGCAACAACTCCTCTTGCTCCTCAACTTCTCTCCATCTCATCCCGTAGATGTCGTATGAGCCGACTAAGGGAAGTCGCGAATGATTCAACAGTATTCTACACAAATTTATCAATACTGATGCGCGATGGGGTTTGTAATTTTTTTTATCCTCGTAGCCGTAAGGTGGCGGATATTCAAACAGAAATAACTCCCGAGGAGGGTTGGTGTCAGGCAGGCGGCCGTCCGTAAAAACTCTAGCCATGATATAAAATTTGACATTAGTGTTCTAAAAATGTCCTAAAAAGTATAGTCTGAACAGTTTTCGTAGCGCAGCATCTTATCCGTTTTCGTTGTAACACTAAAACCCTGTTTAGTTTCTGGGGTAATAGCCGAGTGGGAGTTAGCAGCGACTTTTCAAATCCGCCTGTCTAGCACCAACTTTTTGTCAATCTGCTGCTAAAACAGCTAAGTTCCATCAAAAATGAGATACAGATTATTCTCGAAGAGTGTGATTGATCATACTGGATCTCATTGACAACAAAAATCTAAAGCAATGTCATTATTTACGTGTATTTGTTCTATATAGCTAAAGACAGTTTTCAACAAGAATAATCGGCCTTATTCACGATGTGAATATACGTGAAGTATTAGGTTAAAAAAAGCCTTTTTCATGAACAAGTCATTATTACACTCGTTAGTAATGTAAGCATTTACTGAAACAATTACGTAGATCGTTTGTTAGTGAGGAATAATTAACACGGCTCCTGTAGAGAGAAATACTTCGAACATATTTGTTAGCATTACATCAAAGCGAGCTTTCTTCACATAAAAACTCGCTTTGCTACATCGTCTATTTGATGTGAAAGATCTAAATCTGTTACTGGTAATGAGAAATTTTATCTATTAATAACATAGATTTGTTAAAAAAATACGAAAATATCGAGTATGATGAAAATAAAGTGAAGAGCGACGAAATGTACAGTAAATAAAGAAACATACTAATGAAACATTAAAAAAAAAAATTAGTATCGAATATAATTTTTAATAATGTTTTTATGTTTCTAATTCCATATTTACTATGACCTCGATTTTTTCCTTTGAATTTCTTATTAATAAAAAATAAAATTTCAAAGCTTCCTTAAAATTACATCGCGACCGCTAACCGGGCAATTTCCCATAGGTCTGAAATTAAATTGAAAGCGTTATAAGGTAATAATAGTTCCGAGATATTTCTTTTTCGCTGTGAATTGAAAGAGGAAACCTTCATACCTAGCCTAATAAGAAATATATAGTTTTTCTTATTAAAAAGGTCTATCCTATTATATTAAGTTTATTTAATTTTAAACTCTTCAATAACCTAGATAATTTGGTACAAATTATAACGCGATTAGAAGCGCACTTTAACTAATAAAATTACTGGGGTAACTGGTTTTGACATTATATAACGAGGACAATATGATGCTGTGTATGTCATCCTAACTAGCGCCACGTTGTTATGGGCAAGAGTACCGTAGGCAACACCAAACCCAAAAATATTTGGTATGTTAACAGGACATCACATTGCTGTCATTGAGCATAGATATGTCTCATTACTATACATTTTTAATTAACTACTCCACATTCAAATCTCAAGTATTCTGGTATAGTAATAGTTATACAAAGACTTACCACACCAATATTACTAAAAAACTGTTTTTTCGATGAAACCAACAATATGTTGATTCGTATGCTACGAAGAACAAGTAATTCTATTTAAATGTGTTAACATATACAGTTATGTATTATATAAGTTTTTATAATAAATTAACTCTTCAATGAAGGGGTGTACTGTATAAATTACTGAATAATTGCTCTCCATTATACTTGTTCATACGTATTTAGACTCTGATCAACATTAACCGGCTTAACGCTTACCTTGTAACTATAATTCGAATTAATAGCGTATTTCACGGACTTATCAGATGAACCATAGTAGTGTTAAATTTGACATTAATTTTGCACCATGTTCATGGAGTCTGAAGTATTGGTGTCTATATCTGAAATATCCAGACGAATGGATGAGCTTGCCGTCGTTATTGTTCTCGCTTAAATATAACGGAGCCTTTAAGAAAAAAGTTTATAGACTGTTACTAGGTTAGTGGATTTTACCAGCGCCTTTAAAAACACAATACACTCAAAAAAGAGTAATAGAAAAACTGACTATAGTAATTTATTTAATAATTATTGTTAAAAAAATATATAAATAAATAGTAAATTAAACATAAAAACTCCCTTAGTAGTGTGGACAGAGGAGGTAAATCCATTCCAGGGAAATTTACAAATTAAATATGAAAAAAAAATCATTAAAAAGAACCCATGCGGGATACATGACCACATAACAGCGATTTGTAAAAGCAGTAACCTTTTTCATTATAAAAAAATCTGGCTCTCCCAAAACATTACCTCGCCAATCCATCTGGCATTGCTTCCATCCAGCGATTCCCATCGATCGTCATCAGATCGTCGTTCCATCTCGTCAAAGAGTGTATCACTGCATCTAACGAAATACGGCATCCACTTGAGGAGTACTAGTAGTAAGGTCCTCAAGTCGATGCATACATATGTAACACTCACAGTACATACAATACATCTCCTGGCAGACGTTCTATTATCAATGTTACTAACTAGATAGAATGAGAATTTTGACAATGTTTCTCATGGAGAGCGCGATGCTTGGAGTATCTCTGCGCGATCAAATCAAAAATGAGGAGATCCGCAGAAGAACTAGGGTCACCGACATAGCCCTACAAATCGCGAAGTTCAAGTGGCAATGGGCGGGGCATAGCTCGTAGAACCGATGAACGCTGGAGTCCTAAAGTACTGGAATGGCGAGCTCGCACCGGAAAGCGCAGCATTGGCAGACTACCTAGTAGGTGGACAGAGGACATAAAAAAATCGTTGGATTGAATCTCGTTACTATACTGACTCGATCAGCTGCAGTTCTAACTGGAATACAGTAATGTTTGCCCTCTACTGTTCGGCGGCAGAAATAGGAGCTGCGGTGATACCTACTTAGACGGTCCTCGGCTACAGAAATCTAACACTAGTAAAAAAAATAACTAATAGGTTTATATCTAATATAATATATGTAATAAACTAACCCTTTAAATATTTTCACTGCTGGCACTGAGGATTTTATATCACAAGGAGATAATCATGACCATTTATCAACGACGCAGACCAACTGCAGGTCCGTGGATGTCATGTCATACATCCACGAAAGCCTTTCCTGAAACATTTCTGTTTCCTTACAATGTTTACATTCAATTTATCATCACTTCCTGTTTTTGTTAGAGATTATTATAATTTTCACATTACCATATAGACTTCCTGGAGCAGTTAAACTTGGCGTTTTAGTTTAAGAGTCTCGTGGGCTAGATTATAAATGCGACTATGTCCCCACACAGCCACGGAGCCGTAATTTATACAGAGTTTAGGATGCTTAATTTAAATTTTAGTGTTCATAAATTACACAAATATTCATTTAGAAATACTAGCTAGCTCTTCAAGATTAATAATTTCATAATTTTTTTGTATATACATCTTCTTTATTAATTATATAACAATATGTTATATTTGTAGAATTTCTTGTTTGGAGTCTTCATACAAATATTGTCGTATCATCTTGGGCTTCTACTCACTAAAACTACCTCGGCAGTCTCCCTCAGTGCGTAACATCTCACGGAAGGGCAAAGCCCTCCTTAGCATCCACGCTGTGCTACGGCAAATGCAAGACCACTGTGGAGTTACCGTGCTCCCAAGGGTCGCTTATTGAGTTCTTCAACCCGAGGATCCTTTTAATCGCCTTGTACGACAGCCAGAGAATACCTTAGTCCTATTCTTAATAGCCTGAAACTACAGGGCTGGTCCATTATAGCCTAGTAACATCATTGCCCTACTAATGGACGTTAACAGCTGGACATAGATCTGTTGTAACTCGACTTATGTACTTTTATATCTGTACAGAAGATATCCAAAGAATCATTGACTCATCTCGAGATCTACGAAAGTACTACATGTAAATACCCAAAATTTGGTAGAGATATTGCTTCAGCCATTTAGAGATCTAAGAATGGATTTTACAATATTCATTCCTCAAAATGTGTTGCGGGGGTTTTAGAGCGAACAAGTTCTCAAATTGAATTTGAAAATTAAACTTGCAAGAAGTTCATATTAATCTTTAGAGGGGCCGGAAGTAAGCATCAGAGAAGCCCTATGTAGAACAGAAGATAAATAAAGGCTGACGACGATAAACCCTTAATAATCTCAAAATATCTACGAGTATTAACATAAATACTTTTTACCATTAGATAATAATAAACAATTTTTGTTTATTATATTATGTTTTTTTTTTAATTTTAAGAAGCAACAACACGAGCAGATATTCACCTGATGGAAGGTTATACGCATGCCCATGATAACGTAACGTTAGGTAGGATGGAGAACACTGCAACACATTGCGCTCGTCGCTATGAGACGTAAGATGTTGTCTCGTTACCCTAGTAATTTCACTAGCTATACACCGTTCAATACGAAACACATTAATGTTTGGCGGCACAGACAGGAGCTGCGGTGGTACATACCTAGAGGGTCTACGGTAAAAAAGACCTTTCTTTTTTCTTATTTTACGTGGGGGAAATGACTTCGCATACTTGCCCCCGCGGAGACAATAATAGATTATGTCGGATTTGCATTGAATAAAACCCCTCGATTTGTCTCCGTGGTTGCTTTACGGTGGGGTCACGGGAACGCTTTCGCACACCTCAGCGATCCCGCTAGCGCTTGCAGTACCCCGCAGCCCCAACTCGGGAGAAATAATCCCCTTTACACTTCTGCAAAAGCGCGCCGGAACACGCCTCCTTCACGGCCTTTATCGTCACCTAGGTAATGAATCCCTCTGAATCCATCACCCAAAGGCCACGGGAGCCAACACAGAAAATTCTTCCGACTCCCTGCGGCAGATCTGGTCTTGGGCTCCGCCGCCACCCATTCTGCGGCCGCGGAAAATAAGCAGAGCGGGGAAACGCAATACCGACTTTCCTCACAAGCGTGCCCCCGCAGCCCACCGGCACACATCCGAGGTAAGCTCATGGAGTTCACCTGTAGCGACCTCTAGGCATCAGACCGGTGAATAGGTTCCTCTTAGCTTCACCGTGGGTGACCCAGCGAAGACCACTGAACTCCTCCGCTACAAGGCCAGGAACGATAGAGACCTACAAGGATATTGTTTATTAGAATCTCTAACCAACAAACTGATGCAGTATTATTATATATATATATATATATAGAGAGAGAGAGAGAGAGAGAGAGAGAGAGAGCAATAAAAATCCATTAAAATTTAATATTAAATTTCAATTAGTCTGTGCTGCGCTTCCGTCTGTTTTAAATATTCGCAGCTGTGATTAACGCCGAGTCGATTCCATTTAACATTTAAACTAATTGTTTTGTAGTGAATAATTAGCATTTAACGAATCAATCTTTTCGCTCCGAGTGTCATTATCATCATCATCATTATCAGCCTTTATACACTGATGGATATAGGCCTTCCCCAATATCTTCCACCAAACGCGAAACTCAGCTTCTCGTATCCACCCACTTTCGACCGACCTAATGATATCGTCGGTACATCGGGATCGAGGGCGTCCTACACTTCTGCGACCTGTACGCGGGCTCCACTCCAAAACTTTCTCCCCCATTCGCCGTCACTGACACGACAGACTTGGCCGGTCCGCTGCCACTTCAGCTTGCAGATTTTGAGAACTACGTCGACAGCTTTAGTTCTTCGTTGAATTTAGAGATATGCCAAGCATAGCTCTTTCCATCGCTTCCTAGGCTACTTTGAAAGCTTCTAGTATTTACATATATATGCTTTTTATTGTATATATGTTAACTCCTTTTTAAAAGGAGGGTTCAGGTAGATATCGCGAAGCTTATTTCATCTGTCATACAACAATTTATTTCTCCAACTGGAAAGACGCTGTACTTAGGGAATTGTTCACACGCTTCCTCTCCCTCTCGAGAATCGATATCTCAAATGTACCATTGTAATCAATATTGGGGTTACTGTCTGGAGTGGACAATATGCCATCACCGGTTCATATCCAACGGGTCACATATATCTGTAAAATATTCAGGACCACTTTTACTAGTAGTCTCCATTGTCGGAAACAATCGAGGCACCACCACAGCAGCGCCTATTTCTGCCGCCTAACAGTTGTGTGCAAATATTACTGTGTTCCGGTTTGCAGGGCGCTGTAGCTAGTGAATTTACTGGGGTAACGAGACTGAACATCTTATTTTTCAAGCGACGAGTGCAATATGGTGTTACATATATATCATCCTCACTACCGCCAGATTGTTATGGGCAGGCGTATCACTTTCCATCAGGTGAACATCCGCTTGTCTTGACACTTCGTTGAACAAAAAAAGACCAATCTTTTACTTAACTGGTCTTGTCCACCATGCTAGTGAATGACCCCACCATCTTTTGTCTTCGGAATTACACACAATCAGTTTTATAACTGAGGTCATATCTTACATCACCATGCGTATCCTAACGAGATTTGTCATGAATTTACAATGTGGGCAGTGATCTCAATAAATATAGGTCATATACCAGCTTACTACGGCAAATATATAATATTTAAAAACTATTTATTCAAAGAAATATAGGGGAACAACTGTTTTGTTTCCATATTATTTTATTATACAACCCCTAAGCCCCTTTAACCTCGAAGTATCGGTTTCTCAAAGGTCCGCAGACGGTCGTAAATAACCGTGGGAAGACATAAATATTACTATTACAGTTTCATTTCGACATGGGCCAAATAGATTTCAGAAAATGGCCTTTGGGCCTAAAAGCATTTGTTAAAGACAAACTTTATTACTTCAGACATAACTTATAAGTAACGTAAATTTAATAAAATATGGTTTTTTTTTGGTTTATCATATTATTACCAGATAACCGTTATAATCGATTTAAACAAATATCCCTGTATTACTGTAGAGGGTTGTTTGTTTAAGTCGATTATACCTTAACAAAAAAATATCTTCAAAAATAAACAAAACTAGGTTAAACCCTCAGGACTTTTATAATATGTATGGTTAAGGAATCCTAGGGTATCCTACATTTCCTTAATAAATATTTAATTTATACGAAACAATTTTTTTTTTCAGTAAATTGTTAAAAACTTTAAACTCGTCACAGTAACCATTTGCATATTATTTATAAACAATAAGGGTAGGTGGTGGCAGGTCTCTGTTGCCGGAGACCGTTTAAATAAATACCGCTGCAGCTCCTATATCTGTTGACAAACAGTAGTATGCATATATTACTGTTTTCCGGTTTAAAAGGCGTTGCACTTGTTGCATAATTACTGGGGTAACGAGACTCAACGTCAAGGCAACTCAAGGCGACGAGCACAATGTGATGCAGTGTATAACATTCTATCTACCGCCATGTTGTTATGGGCAGACGTATCACTTATCATAAGGTGAACGTCCCAATCTATCACGTCACTTCCTTAAACAAAAAAAATGTATTTTTAGTATGGAAGATTTTTAGTATGGAAGAATTTTTTCCTGTCAACAATGGCGCTACAGTCCCAGTCATTGTTTAATCGATTTTCATAAATATAATTTATAAATTTATTATATAATATATATACTCGTATATATATATATATAGTTATATATTTCGATTTAATCTGATCTGTATAGGAAATGCACTGACTAATCGGATACAGTAGTGAGTGGGTGGTGTCAGTGTAGAAGTGGGTCAGTATTCACGGGATGCGATTTGTTTACAACGTTCCCACATCTTCAGCAATTTACTATCGTGTTAACCTCAATAATATATTTCCAACCTCTTACCTTTGACATATATTTACTTTACTATGAAATAGTACATCAATTACATTACTTAAGTATAATTAAATATTACTGTGTTACAGTTCGATGAGCGTCACTGATAGTGAAACTACTGGGGTAACTAAACTTTACATCTACTGTCTCAAGACAATGGACAGAGCGTCGTGTAATGTTTACCATCCTAACAAGTGCGACAGTGTTACGGAGGCTTATCGCTTACCATCACGTGAACGATCTGTTCGACTCATAAAAACAAGATAACGGCTTCTTTCTTAATTCACATCAACGTTTACACTATACTTATACAAAAAGTAGTTGTTCCGTTTAATATCCGAAATGGTTGGATAGATTATGACGAAATTTTCTCTGAAATATAACTAAAGAAATAAGGTGTAATATAGGAACTATTCATTGACAAAATATGTTTTTTTCTATAGTAATAACATTGCAAAAACCATACCAACATATCGTCCGTTAACTAAGTTCAACTAACTTAGTACTAACCACTAAACGAGACTTTTGAATTAGTTATTAACTCAGCTGAGCGATAATTCAGACTTGTATGCCTTTCCATTTTGAATGCGTTTATTGAAAACAATGAAATTCAGTAAATTATAAGAAAACATATTTTGCACTGACTTCATCTCTGTCAATATTATTGAATACAACTAAAAACTAGCGTACCGCGAAAATTGTGCAACGGTTGCTGCTTCTTGATTTATTCATATTACATAGCTACAATTGCGAAGTTGTTTTCTTTACAAACGCTACAAAAATACATTTTATAATAAGTAAACTACTGCTAAGTGATCGACTACGGCACTTAGTGTATATAACTTGCTGTTCCCCGCCCGGTTTGCTGACCGTAATATAGAATAAGATTTGAAATTTGTCAGAAATATTCACTATCCTTTGGGCCTCTTCTCAATATTAACCTCTTTTGGAGGTAACATTTCGAAAAATCTCAGTTAACCTATACTCGGCAAAAGGAATATTCCTACCAACTTATGGTACCAGAGATATTGCGAGGAGTCTCTACATAGGCGGAAATCTCACATATATATATCTATATATATATATATATATATATATATATATATATATGAGATTTATATATATATATAATTGTGTGATATTCTACAACTGTGCCAATAGAATACTTTCTTTACCACTTATTCATTAATATCCTATGACTTCAAGATGGAGAAAAAGGGGTCCACAATGATCCCCCAACGCGTTCGGGCTTAAGCTTCACCCTTTGAATCATTTCATATCTTCCCGATCTTCTTCATCTCGTCTGCTACTGTACGGCGCCACGTCAGTTTGGAGCGGCCGCGACTGCACTTTCCTTACAGACTCCAATCATGCGCTTGCTTGGGAACATGGATGGGAACTCTTCTTTATTGTAGAGTATGGCCAATCCACTTCCATTTGCGACGCTTGACTTATAAATCGATTGGAGATTCACGATAGAAATTTGGGAGATTTTTATAAGAGATTCTCTAGGAATAGAACATCACTGAACCGCAAATATTCTAGGTTTCTTTTTTGTTTTACGGTATCATACATCTAGTCAAAGGTCTCTTAGTCATCACTGACATAACGACACTGCCTTTGTCTGTATATATATATATATATATATATTCATAACGTTAATGTTACTATGTAAATTTTGAAGCAATTAACCACCCGACCTCTTTGGGTCTTGCTCAAACTAACTTAATAATGTTTATCAACAAACAAACATAGTGTCCTAAGGTATGTACATAGTACTTGATTAAATATTAGGTCCTTACGTATGGAATTGGCGTTTTGTACGGGAGGAATATAAAGTAATTTTTTTTTTTAAATACATTTGATTAATCAAAGTACGCACAGTTGTTGTAATCTATGCACCTTTGCCATCTCAAAAGTACTTCATTGATTGCTGCGGCTGTACCTTCATAAAAGGTGTCCGGCATAAAGAGACCTACCACCAGTAAATCAGATATGAGCAGGCGTATCGCTTACCATCAGGTCAACGTCTCGGTCGTCTCATCGCTTCGTCGAATTAAGTTCTGAAGGCGACGGGCACAGAATGGTGCAGTGTACATCATCCTAACTAACAGCACGATGATATGAACAAACCTATTGCTTACCATCAGTTGGAATTCTCACTCCTCTCGTCGCTTTGTGAAATGAAAGAAAAAACACCTTGGGCAGATGCTGGAAGTCAAGCCAGCTAATATCTCATAATGAATCATGGCTCATCATTCATTGTTACATCAGTGACACTACAACCGGTTTTATATCGATTTTAAAAGTAATGAAGGTTGGAAGCAAAAATAATTTATCAGGTCATATTCGCACCAATCTAGGGCATGCAAATAAGGCAGCATTCGGTCGGTGTAGTATAAATTATGCACCGTCACAGCTCAAGTCGGTGCCAGTTGCAACTTCCTACGTGAAACTCATATCGCTGACTTGTCTCCACATAGTTAATGAACATGTAAAACTTTCAAAGCTAATGATGGAGATAACAAAATTCCCATATCGTTGGAAAAGGTATTAAATAATATAATACAAAACAAACATATCACACATGAACATTCAACCCTTAGGAATTTTCATTGGTAATCCCTCCAACCAATGGTCAAACAACATTAAAACAATCGCTAGGAAGCACTGGATTCAAACAGCACAAGACCGGGTTTTTAGGATACCTTACAATAAACAATGTCCAGCTGTGGACGTCCACCGGTTGGGAAGATTGTGATGAATGATCTCAGTTGGCGGTGACGTCTAGAAAAGTACCATCGCAGCTCCTAATTCTGCTGTCAAAGACTAGTGCAAACATTACCATGTTCCAATTAGAAGGGAGATGCAGGTAGTGAAGTTACTGAAGTAATAAAACTTAATATCTCATGTCTCAAGGAGATGAGCGCAATGTGATGCATTTTGTATCATCCTAACTAGCGCCACACTTTTATGGGTACACTGTGGATCCACATCATATTATTGATCTATACACAATTGGTCCTGCGGTGCTGTTATTTTTGCAGTTTTCCAGTGACCTTCAACAGATTGTTGGTCCAGCTTTTAAAGGGCATAGTAATGGCAAGTCACTAAATATGAGGAAAAGACCTTACGATTAAATCAAAAATAGCCTAGCAATGGCTAAATGTAAGTCCTATGAAAGAATATTATTTTATTCTTGAAATTTTTCTCTTCTAAGAAAATATCCTCAAATAATAAAACTATATAAATGCTATTTAAATCAACAAGGTCAGCGTTTGACCACAAACCCACCTGGTGTTAAGTGGTGACGTAGGCTGTGATGGTAAGGCACACTAATCTACTAACAGCCCATTCAGGCTTTTCTTAAAGACACCTGAGTAGTATTTGGACGAGAACACCGACCCCGGCAGACTGTTCTATTCCTTTCTTGTTCTTATGAAGAACGAGGACCTAAACCGGTTTGTGTGCAAACTGAGGATTCACAGCATTAACATGGTGACTCACCGTGTGTCTGGTCGTCCGGTGGCGAAAAGCCAATGAAATGAAAACATCGGTAGAAGCGGTAACGGTTTACATATTCGGATTTCATTAATATTTAAAAGGCTACAAATTATCAATTAAATAAATATTAACCCTGTCTATTCAGGCACTGAATGATTAATATGCTAATTAATGAAGCACGTGAAATAAGAGGGTGGGAGATAGATTAAATGAACGTTAATCAAAGTCAGCTTATGCCCAACGGTCTAGTGTGCACAAGTCATTGAAATTCAGTCCGGATTGGACGAATAATTAACCAGTTAACGTGATTATCTTTACAAAATCCTGATATATGTATAAATGTCGACCTTACTGTTTAAATTTTAAAGTACATTTTTCATTACACTCAAGAGCTTTTGAAAATTTACAATTTATATATATTAAAATATAATTTGTTCATCTAGATATCGCATAGTTCATAGATCGCACTTTCATCTCCCATAACGCAAATACATATAACGTTCGAACATTTTTATGTACAAGGACTTGAGTCACTAAGTCATCACGAAGTGTACAACTTTATCCGTCAACTGGATCTCTCTGCATCTTCGTAATAATGTTGTACTTAGTAACTTGCTCTGTTCCTTAAATCGCTCTGTCATTATCAATATACTGCTTTGTCACACTATAAAGTTGACAAATTTAAAAGATCAGCTTTCTACCTTATCAAGATATTTACATCTCTTACATAATGTTTATAATTTTGAACACCAAATTTAGGATAATTTTGTATATAACAAATATTTTTTTATTATTATTTAATGAAGCGACGAGATGAGCCGGACGTTCAGCTCCTAGTAATGAGTGGTATATAATAGGAGCCCGCCCATAACGACGTGGCGCTAGCTAGAATGGTGCAGCACCACATTGCGTTCGTCGCTTTGAGACATAAAATGTTAACCCTCGTTACCCCCAGTAATTACAGGCTACAGCGCTTTTCAAACCGGAACACAGTAATATTTGCACACTACTGTTTCACAGCAGAAGTAGGCGTTGGCGCTCTAGATGGTTTCCGGCAAAGGAGACTAACCACATCAAACCAGAGTTTTAATACACTACTACCTAATAACTACAGGTTAAAGCTATGAAGGATACTTTAACCGGTAGTGATGATGATGATAGCGGCACGTTGTTATGGGCAGGCGTATCATTTACCATCAAGGGAAGTGAAGTCCCAGCCGTACAGTCGCTTAGTTTAATTTAAAAAAAAGGAAACTATTTTAGTGGTTTAAAATATTTTTAAATGTATATGTAAATGAATAAAAGTAAAATATATTGTAAACTGTACTTAATTCGTAACATACATGTTTTTTCTTCAAGAATCTATATTTCAATCGATTTTCAATTTTGCGATAAAATATCTCGGGACTAAATTGAAAGAAATTTTATAAAAAAAAAAAGGTCAAAAGCGAATGTAAATATAATATACGACACGAAACCTTTTTGTCTACTTAGACATAAAAGAACAGGACGAGTCAGCGAGAAACTTAATACCGTCTTGTTAGCGCTTTTCAGAGTTTAGCGAACTAGTAGGATAAGTTTGCTGTCGACGGTTCTTTCTTCACTTACAAGTTTCATTTCCTCCCGGCTTACTGGGTGTCGTAACACATGTTTATTAAGCAAAGTTAGCAGTAATATAATTACTGCATTCTATGTCTTTTTCATTTATTTGTAGCCATGACACACAAAATTTGTAAGCAAAAATTACAGTTGGCCGGCGGTGTCTTTAGTATCAACGACGGACGATGGGGAGGGAAATCCTGAAGTAGAGGCCGAGAGCTGTAGGTTCTTCCTGGTGGACTGAAGAAATCGTAAGAACGGTCAGAAATGGATGCATACGAAAAACAAATCTGTCGTGCTGCCACCGCGCGTCGCACCGGTAAATACTGTTCCCCTCCTGTAATGGGGCCTTTGGGGTCGTTGGCAATCAGGATAGGAGTTCTCATCGCCTTCTAAACGACACTTAGGAGGAAAATGGCTGGATGTGGTCTCCAGTCATTGAAGTAGTACTCACGAGGCTGGTAGGGTCTGCACAAAGCAGATCCCGGGACAGGTATCTCAGAATAGCTTTAGCGAGGCCGCGGTTGTGTTCCGAATGGAAATCCCACGACCTCTCAAACGCCGAAGGTGACCACCGAGGGAAATTTAGTGGGTAAAAATCTCCACATAACTCTGACGTCCCCCCAGAAGGCAGAGTATTTTTTCGAAGATATCCCTTCCGAAACCCAAAAAAAAGATCCAGTAGGTTGTTCTGCGGGGCCCCTCAGAGCCCGTAAGCGATACGCCTGTCTATAATGTTAGATCCCATTGATACCCATTTGATCTGAAATATCTCCTATTTGGTTAAGAATTCCAAATTCAAATTTATAAATTCTTTTAGCTGGTATATTAGAGGTTTGAAAACAGCTATTCATTTGTTTTTTCCTCATTATTTTTTTCTTTAACATCACTTATTACCGCACAATGGAAAACTTGAAATTTCGGTATATTTACGAGTACGAGTACGAGTACGAGTTTTGTCATGGCACCAGTGCTGCAGAAACAGTTCGAAGGATTAATGATGAGTACGGGACTGGTGTCGCAAAAGAAAGCACGATACGTTTTTGGTTTCAACGTTTTCGTTCGGGAAATTTCAACCTTCAGAACCAACCCCGTGGACGGCCGAAGACCAAAGTGGAAAATCAAGAATTGAAGGCTATTGTGGAAGCAAATCCATCACAAAGCACTTCAGAGATAGCTGCAGGCATAGGGTTAAGTGACAAAACTATATTAATCCACTTGAAGCAAATCCGGAGATAGATGAGCTACAATTGGAATGTCTGCAACATTGACCGTACTCGCTGGACCTTACCCCAACAGATTACCATTTTTTCCGGAATTTGAACTACTTCTTACAAGGAGAATTCAACTCCGATGCGGCAGTCCAAACTGCCTTCAAAGAGTTTATTGATTCTCGCCCCCATGTTTTTTTATTTAGTAAATCTATCAATGAACTACCGATGAGATGGTAAAAGTGCATAGATAACAATTAATTAAATATATTTTACGAAAAAAAAAATTACTTTTCATTCCTCCCGTACAAAACGCCATTTTCAAATGGAAGGCCCTAATAATATGATACTAATAGTAGTAATTTCATGAACTACCATACTACCATAAATTTGTAATGAGATCCCAGTAAATTTTATATTTTGTCAGACAGTTCCAAATATTTTTTTGTTTTGTATCGGGAGAAAAACCTTTTGAAGATTTTTCTTCTGCGTTACGAGGGACTCTGGGATCGCCTTCGGAACGCACCGGTGCCTCTCTACACTATAATTATACACGTCTCAAGGAAGTGTAAAGTCTTCCTTAGTATCATCCATGACCACCGCGCATTTGCCGTCTCCCATGGACTCGCTTATCGTGCTGTGAGGTTATGTCGCCTTCTACCACAGGCTGGGCTTAATTACTCTTAGTCTTACTAATATGAGACTATACGGCTAAGACGATCTGAGCCACCTAGCACCAATAAGTTGAAACAAAATTAACATTAATAAACAATGATGTAACTTTACGTAACATAAACAAATTTCAATGTTATAAACAATTTATAACAACATCAATAACTCGTCGACAAGCGCTAGTCGCGAGTGGTCATCATTTTAAAGCTTGTTGTTGGAAATTTATTTCCTCCGAATCCTTAACGCTCCGGGAATGAAGTTTCCAATTTCCCAACGGTCTGATGTAGTTAAGGATTTCCCAACAAAAGGTTCTATATATGAAGATGCAGTAAATTGGAATTTATACAAACTCTGTCGCGTTCAAACGCTTGCTTTAGATATAAGTTTTATAAATTATCACCAAATCAAAATTTAAAAGTTATCACTTAATTCTATTCACATTTTAATCGTGAGTAAGTAAAGAAGAAAACCCCGCATCCGCAATACTCGCAGTGCCCAGAACGAAGGACGGAGGAAGTGTATCAACGCAATTACGATCCCGAACAGAAGCCCGCCCCTACTCTCCAAGGAACCAAAGTCAGTTTTTATGATATAAATATAAAGTCGTACGAAGCTGCTTACTATACACAGATATATATCACGCCTCGTTCCCAACGGGGTAGACAGAGACCACCTCTCTCCACTTGCCACGATAGTGTACTCAACTAACGAACTAAAACAAAACAATTCTCAGTGAAAATGGTGCAAAAGCTTTTGAAATTGAACATTCCAGTTATAGCGAAACCGCAGACTTAAACGTTTCACAGGCCGCCGCAATCGGCGGGATTTATATACAGAAATAAAATGTTAAATTTGTGTGAACGGCTCATTCAAATGCTGCGTAGTACCGTTTCATGTGATAACTGATCTTTCGTAACTGCGCTTGTATAAAAAATATCAACAAGCCTCACTGGAAGATATTTAGTAGTATAAAATATATACATAAACTATGACGAAGCTATCAGCTATCATATTCAGCCGCTAGACATCCCCTGCTGGACATAGGTCTCCCTCAAATCTCCACATCCATTGATCTCGTGCTACCCGCAAAACCACCGTACACTAGGGGTAGTCCTTTGTAGAAATTCATATTAGGCAATTGACGAACCTATAAGTCTATATTCTATCTATATATATATATATATATATTTCATTATAAATATATATATATGTATTTATATAAAAAAGGGGTTTTCTTCTTTTACCAATCACGTGAAAACTAGTGATCGTATCGAAATGGGAACATGAGCATTCGACGCGTATTGATATGTAGATGGATAGGCTACCTTTTTTTTTTAATTTTTATAAAACCTTTATCATTTTATTTCTAATTAACTTTTTAAAAAATTTTCATTACCTGTTATGCATGCGGTTGCTATAGTAACAGTTGCTATAGAAAGTCATTTGCGGTTGCGGTTGCTTTCAAGGAATATTTCAGTCAAATTTCAAGTCTAATTTATATTACAGCCAGCTGGTCTATGATATAAGTAAATAATAGAGCGTATATTTTTCTCGGATATTCTGCATGTAACCTATATTAGATTTTTCTTATTCTGGTGATCGTACAGGCCAATCTCAATGCCTGATTCTACCGTCAAGTTGTAGTTATCCAGTTTGAAGAACATCGTAGCTACTAGAGACCGACTAGATGAGTATCACGGCAACTCCTATTTCTGCCGCCAAACAACAGTGTTCAAACAAAAACCCTTCAGCCGATGAAATTACACGGATTAAGAGACTTAACATCTTATGTCTCAATGCGACGATCACAATGTGGTGCAATGTATATCATACTAACTCTACGTTGTTAGGCGTAGGCTTATAATTTGCCATCAGGTGACCATCTCGCCGTTTAGTCGAATAAACAAAAACCTCAGAGATTTTAATGTCAGAGTATTGTTAGGGCAAGCATATAATTTATTTATATGTAAAATCCTATTCGTCATATAATAAATTAAACTTCTTGAAATTGCTAAAAAATAGTTAAGAAATTATAATGCGAGATCCAAACTGGTGATATTAAATGGGTAGACCGTACGATTACACTTTTTTCGCTTTATCCATTACGAAAGATTGTAATATTGGATAATCTCATAAATCCTTTATCTCCTTTTCTTGTTTGTAACTTCCCGGACCTCTTATGAATTTTTCCTACAACGACCCTCGGAATTTTCATCTCGACGGCAATAAAGTTACGACTTTCCAGCGCACCGACGAAAAACTTAAAAAATGAAACAAGCATTTTTTTTTTCTATAGCGCACACTCTTCCGATGTGAAATAAATACCGCCACTATTTGAGCGTTTTGAGCTTTAATTAAACGAGACTCGGCAAAAGTTTAAAAAAAAATCGCAAATAACGAATAAAAAATAGTGTACCCGCGTTGCAGAAAAAGCCGCGGCGGACCGGCTGTGAACTAAAACAGAAGCACTCGACCCATTAAACAGAACAAAGCTTTTGATCTCGGGGCTTACAGCAGACGTGGAACCGCAGCGATGTAACAATTCGCCAACTGAACAAATTCACACTAGACAAATATAAACCGAGCCTCGTCCGTGCATGACTGATGTGAAACTGGCTGAACGATGTCAATTAATTGTTTCATACGTCAAAGCGGAAAGAGGAGCAGAACTTTACTAAGCAACTGATACATACCCCCTGCCAACACTGCGCTATATTGGGATCTTCGCTTTAAGACAAAGAATGCTGTGTCTCCAGTTGTTTTACTAGTTAAGATCCACTAAAAACCGAAACAATAAGGATTGAAGAGTTGTTTGCTGCAACACACACCTACCCACCAGTTGAACTTGTGTATATATTATAATTAATGAAACGGCGAAGGGTAAGACCATGGTTGCGATGTGTAATCATTAAAGACATGAAAATCTGCAATCTCAAAGAAAGTGATGTCTGTAATAAAGCGAATTGGAATGAAAGAAGTGATAAAGGAAACCCCGTCATAAGAAGGGACAAATTTTTTAAGAAAAAGAAGAATGAACTTATTTAAGTGAATTAAAATTGTTTTGATTTTAGTAAATGGTTGTTTAATATGAGATGTTAGTTGGCTTGCTTTACAGCATGTAATCGAAATATTTTTTTATTCTACAAAGCAACTAACGGGACGTTCACCTGATGGTAAGTTATACGCCTACTCATAACGACGTGGCGCTAGTTAGGATGATATACACTAATTGCGCTCGTTGCCTTGATATTTATCCTTACCCCAATTACTCTAGCTGGCGTAGATTGTTTGACGGCAAAAATAAGGAATGCAGTGATACCTTTTTGATATGGGCTAGAGTACTTACCACTAGACTAACGGTTTTTTTTCGACTTTATATAAAAATATGGATAATATAGATATTTCTCCAGAGAAATGTTATATGAATAACATTAAATGGGTCCACGGTAATTGATGCCAACATTTCGTACCAAACACGTGAAATTCATTTTCGGTCAGGTTAAACTATATCACATAACTAATGCATACTCAAAACCAGCATGCCACGTGGAATATACCTATCTACTTAACACTATGTAAGCAATTGCATAATTTCATCTGCACCACAATGTAGCTGACCCCCATCTGTGTGCCCTACATGCAAGAGAATCCGACATTTTTGATTATTTTCCTTTCTCTATACCACGCGGTTTTATAAATACTAAAATAAATCTACACATGGTGGTCATTGTAATTATTATTATATTAGTAAAGTAATTTATAGGATGTTAAAAAATTTTACAGCTTGACGACTTATCTATTTCCTTACCACTGCGGCTAACCGCTCATCTCGGAACATGAAGATCTCTACTTCAATTCCGTTGTCATTTAAGATGAAATTTTTATATTATAAAGTATTCTAGACGAGCTTGACAATGATTTCAAAGTAATGACTGAAATCATTGTCAAGCTCGTCTATGATGCTCGTCTATGATGCTCGTCTATGATGCTCGTCTATGATGCTCGTCTATGATGCTCGTCTATGATGCTCGTCTATGATGCTAAATGTAACATCATATAAAATGAGTTCAACCATTAGCTTATTTTACAAAAGTAATATTATCAGAACAGAGAAGTCATACAACCGATAGATATGAGAATTTAGTGATTTCACAACTTCCCTATTTTGTACTGGTATCTTTAATTAATGGACTATACTAATTGTGTTCATTAATTAATAATTTCAGTGCTAAACGTAAATTGGGAACTGTACAAGTCTACATTCGGTAGTCAATAAAGCTTAATCAATGTCTACCGAGTGGTGGATAAAGCGACTTTCACAGTTGACGTAATTGGATTCCAGAACCCGTCGCCTACTAACGGGCTCACGGTATTATCGTTTAATCAAAAATAGACGCATATGTATATATATATATATATATATATATATATATATATTATTAGGTTATAAATGTCCAAAATTTAATGATATTTCTAAGGCTTTTGTTAAATTTAAACATCAATAACTCAATTGCGAATATTCGAGTTTCGAATCCATGAAAGGGAATCCTAAATCGATTTCGAGTATTGTCGATAATCATCAATAAATAAATCGTTCAGATCAAAACGAATCCCATAAAATCTGTTTTATTAGAATCTACAAAAATTGTATATTTAACTATTTTATCAACAATAGCCAATGAGAATATAAATTTCAATAGTCTTCTCTCTTTTATCAATAATTGCCAAGTACACTTTGCTACGAGACCCTTTTAAACAATAATATGACAATCAAAATTCAACGAACCCTTTGAAATCAAAGATAAACACAAATATATAAACAGGAATAAGAAAGCTCTTAAGATATATCATATCAATGAACCTCAGCCGTTTCTTATCATAACCATTAAGATATTAGTAACCTAATACATAACGATAATATACTGAACATAAAAGACAAAAGGTTGCACAAGTAAATGTGCTTTATGAAGTAATAATATCTGTAGATCCCATTATCCTAACAGCTTCGGACTCAATATCTCCCCCGGATCTCGTAACGTTTCATTTCAATTGTACATTTCCCTTATAAAGTCCCGTTTCCTTTATTTGCTCAGGACAATAAACCTGTCTTCCTTGAAAAGACATTATCAATCTGATACTTACGGCTCTATAGGTCCGTGAAGACTTATAATATTCCGTCGTCACTTTGTAATACAAGCCACAGGGGCCTTATCGCATTTTCTTATGTAAACTTTAGTTTTCGACCTCAACTTTGTTCGCTTAGACTTTCTCACCAAACATTTTTTTTTCTTATTATTATTTTACTTGAAAGTATATACGTGAACTGGTCTGTTAACGATGAGGTTATATTTAGAATATTTCTACTCAGTACCTTATCAAGATTCAGTAAAACTAAAAATACTTTGACAGTTGCTAGAGTCCTTCGAGCCGCAACACTATGTTATTTACAAGTAGAAGTTTGTATTGCGGCAGAAAACTACTTGTGATAGAACTCTGTTTTTGGAGACCGTTTAGGTAGGTACCACCGCAGCTTCTATTTCTATCAGTAAACAGCGTACGATTTACGGGTAAAGACTGTTACAGCTAATGAAATTACTGAAGTAATAATGGTTAACATCTTATATCTCAAGGCGAAGAGCACACTGTGAGGTAGCGTATACTATTCGAACTAACACCGCGTTGGAATGTAATAAGTACATACCGTACATAACGTATCACTTACCATCAGGTGAATGTATTGCTAGTCCATTCGCTTCATTATATAAGAAAAAAACCTGGTGTAAGCTCTTCACAGTCATGTCCATTTGCTGCTTGTAAAGAAGAAACCGCTTGATATAAGAACACCTTTTGCTGCCTTCATATATTTTCCGCTATACTCAATGTACAGCCGCTCAACTCAATGTAAAATATATAAAAAAAAGTGCTTTATTATTGTGATCATAAAAATTACGAAGCGGCGACAGTAAAGGTTGTAATCACAGTAAAACAGAGAATATTTAACTGTGTAAAGGTTGTTGATGAAACAACTGGGATAACGACACGTTTTAAATTCCTTTGTTATACTTGTTAACTTCCTTATTAATACCTCATGAGCAAGCAAACCTATCCATTTGTATTGTTATATAAACTAATAGTAATAACTTGAACTCTAGTCTTTTAATAAGTTAAAAGGATATTTGTACAATTACTTCAATGTTAACAGCTTCACAACCGGAAGAATCTCTTAAGCTGCAAAAGCTGGAATTGAACATATTTAATATCAAACTAAAGTAAATTGAATAGGGTCATCAAAACATACACAATTAATATAAAATATGTAATGGGTTGTTTTTTGAACTTATGTGAAATATATTTTACAACGTTTATATATCCTAAATCAAATTTTAGAGCGTATTTATGTAAAGGAAAAATCTTCAAAGCACATTCTCTTGATTGACTTAATGAGGCAGCAAATGTAAAATGAAATTGTTCTGTATTCCGAGCGACCTGATTGGATTGCTGTAGAGAAGGGTCGTGTAATTGGCAGACTGACGAAAAAAGGATCTCCCACTTCACCAGAGACATTTTACCGATGTGCATTAAAATTTCATAAAAGCAAATAAATAAAATGATAATATAATCCAATCATGTGTATTACCATGTTTACCTCAAAAACCGTTTTTAGAGTCTGACGGATAATGTGTTTTAGACCAATCTTTTAAATTAATCACTTCATTAAATAATATATCCTATATATAAATTATACATCTAAAACTAAAGCTCTTTAATTATATATTATAAAAAAAAAATCTTTGGTATAATTTTCTTAATCATCACTTAAAGTAAATGCAATATCTCTTACATTATACATTCTCTTTCTGCTGCCTTAAAAGAAAGCCGCGGAAAATAAAGTGGCAAATCGTAATACTGACACTTATCTTCCCCTGAGACTCCACCACGGTTGGAAATACATAATGTAGACATCGAGGAAACGATCTAAGTTATTAAAGACACGATAATAACAAAGTTTTGAAATGTTAAATGCGTTGACGTCATCCTTTTAAGTTGAATATAAATTGGCAACATCTGCGTACCAAGTTCGACGGCAAGGGCGTGCAAACAGACAGAAACAACTCCAAAGTAAACTGTTGTGTTAACCTTATTATGTGGTGGGCTATTCCAATTCATCAGTTAACACACTAGCCGACTAGAAGCCGACATACTGGCTGCGAATATCCAGATATTTCGGCTGCTAATTGCCAACGGCGATATATTACCATCATGGAAACTGCTTACTATTTTAGCCGGCTTCGCCTATAAAAGTATTCAATTTGCACTTCAATAAGTTTTACCAAATACCGAAGCCATTATCAGCTTACTCTTTCAATGAAATATATTTTGTTATAATGTGCCCTTTAATACACCTTGATAAGCTGTTATCATCATCAGTCCGTAGAACCTCGCGGTGAAGATAAACCACTTCCTATAATCCCCTCTACAATCAGTCTTGCGTTACCAACATCTACCGGTTTTCCGCAAGTTAAAGTTAGATCATCGGTCCACCTTACAGAAGACCCTCCCATCTTCCAGCACACGGTCTTACCTTAATGCCAGTTTTTCAAGTAATATGTCCTGCCCATCGCCGCTTAAGTATAGCAATTCTCAGGACAACGTCGGTAACCTCAGTCCTGCTGAAAATCTCATTTCTGATTCTCTCGCGCACATTTGTATAACAACAAAACAACAAAACACACACTCACACAAAAGATGCTTTGAAAGAGCTGGTAATGCCGAATCCACTTGAGCCGTTACCATGTCGTTTTATTTGTGTTACGGCACGGGCAAGCTGGACAAAGGAAACCCATTGTACGTTGCTACGGAATTATGTTTGCTCCCATTTTATTCATGGTGAGGCCAGCCCGAAAGCTCGGACGCACGTTCTGACCCTATTAAACATTGTGCTTATTAAGTGTAAATTTACGGATCAAGTTATTATCGCGGTAAAAGAGATTTTACTTTACAAAAAGGATGAAGATGATAAATCGGTAAGTACTGTGACCTTCATGATACTAACGAAATGTAGCAAGCAACTCGTATGAGAATAGATTAACTATATGATGGTTGTAGCTAAAAATTATCCAAGATCCACCTAAGTGGGTTCCAGAATTAAACTTAGTTTCTTCATGTTACAGATAAAACTGAAATGCATGTAATAATGTCAAATTAACATATTTTCATTAATCATATAAATGGTGGTATGAGGGGTTTTCTGACAGGAGAATTGTATACCACACTGTTTGAGTATGATTTGGCGGTTTAAAGAAATTGTTTTTCTTTAAACATGGCTGTTTCCTCGCAATATTCATCATCACCAGAACCTCAAGTGCAATTGGAATTAACGCCGTGCCTGTCTTAGTCTTATGATAACTGCACTTACTAAGTTCTTATCAATTAAAAGAGAGTCGAATTATAACAATACGATTGATATAAAATATTGTTTGGTTCGGAGGTCGGATCTAGATCAACCCCACTATGCAGGCGATCGTCAGCTTTATGACGTCATTCCAGTGGGCTGCATCCAAATTAGCAGCTCCGTCGTTTACGGTCCGTACTAGTTAGGACGTGCAAATACATTTGGGCCGCAATGTTTGCCTGGCCTCGTTGACTCAGCGTCGGCGCTTTCTCCATGGAAAATTTAAAATAGAACGTTTATTCATTACTTTGGTAATTAGAAAGTGTATTATAAATGGTTAATTATAAAACTGCTTAACAGGGACACGATATATTAAAACGATGGGCAAACCATTTCGTTTGGTGAATGACATCGGAGATAGGTTTGTTTCAGGAGATCCGTAAAAGACATAAGGTTGCCTATATAGTTCTTCGAATTGCTAGACTTAAATGGGAATAGGCAGTACACATTGCGTCCTAATGGCCACTGCCGCAGACTCAGTGTTGAAAGACCCTCACAATGTGACCAACGGTTTTGAGAAGTTTGCAATAAATGACTGGATTAATTAGAAAAAAATTGATAACGATAAGGTTACTTAAAGTACCTAAGGTTACTAGTAATAAAATGATTATGAAACCAATAAACATTTTTCCTTAATACATTTCTCTTTCTTAGAATAGAAATAGAAATCTTCTTGGACTGCTTTTTCCGTCAAAAATGATCTGTTAAGTTGCCATATATGAAAAATTATTAATATCGTAAGAAATATTAAAATTCTTATGAATAATCAGATAGAGTAATTCCAGGCTAAATGTACAAGAAACTTACTGTCACACAAAGTAAGACAACATAAATCAAATAAAACAACATTCATTTCAGGCGTTAAATTGAGACAAAGCTTTCCGTTGTTTTCGTAAGGCTGCGTAATGTAAAATGTTTTAAGAGCCACGAGATTACTTGTTTGTCTAAATATTCACAAAGTTTTAATTACAATTCATGTTAATATTTATCTTGTACGAACAAACGGTTACATCATTTTATACACAAAGATATACCATTAACAACAAAATTAGATTCACCACTTGTATGTACTAAAAAACTTAAGTTATAACATTTCTAATTTGTTTCTAGTTCATTCTAACTTGATATAAACGAGATTCTTTATGTTTCAATTGCTAAGATTTCAAGAACAATGTCATGGCCATTATCCTCCACGCTGTTTATGTGGCGAATGATACATTTCCACAAAAGTTGTTCATCTTGCGACATATCCCGAAAAGAAATTTGACTTAACGCTAGGGTTACTTTTCCTCGTTGCACGCTCTGATATCCTTAAGATGTTCTGCATTAATATTCAGATTATTGTTACATTACTTCTATATTGTATTTATACGTTAGTTCCTAAGATTTTAGGTTAGTAGATATGGAACCTACGTACCTTTTAGTCGTACAGCGCTTAATTTATATTATATATGATGTCATTGCTTTCTAATTTTTATAACTACTAGCTTCTCCGTCCGCTTTGCCGGTAGTGACACCCCCGCAGCTCCTTTTTGGGAAAGGAATTTGTAAAATCCATCCTTCACTGACCTCTAAATGGTAGAATAAATACCACTATGAAATTTTGAGTGTTTACATATAATAGTTTCGGAGATCCCGTGATGAATCAATGAATCTCTGAATATCTCCTATATATATAAAGAATTCCTTTTGCTGTGTTTTTATGTAAGTATTACATTTATTTTTTGTATGTTTGTGTATTATCTATATTATACGTCTTTATTACAACTGCTTTTAAAATTTCTAAGTGTTCTAGGATCGATTGGCAGAGAGTGCCACCTAGGCATAAAGTCCGCCCTCTATACCTTATACAGCAAAGAAATAAATAAAATAATTCCATCACACTTACAGCTAAGCTATGGGTATATGTATATATATATTATCATCAAAACGTTGACTTTACGTTAAAGGGAATCAAATATATAATCTTATTTAGCAAACGGAACCCTCGGAGCCTTCACCAACGATCTAAATTCTCCGACGTGTTAGCGCTCATCCGTACTTTTCTCTTCGTAATTGATTCTTTTGATTGTTAATGGAACATTTCACGCTTCCTTTACACAAAGGTGATTGAAAGAATTTGCCAATTCTCGAAAATGTTCCTTGTTAACGCTTTTTTTTTTTTTCGACAAAACGATAACACGCGCACGATATTCACCCGACGGTTGCTGCCTGCCCATAACAACATGGAGCTAGGTTATGGTATACACAGCACCATATTGTGCTCGTTGTTTTCAGACATAAAATGTTCCGTCATTGCCACAGCATTTTCACTAACTACAGCGCCCTTCAAACCAGAACACTGTAATGTATACACACTACTATTAGGCGGCAAAAATGGAGCTGCTGTGGTACCTTTCTAGGCAGTCTCCGACCACAGAGACATCCTATTAGTAAATCCTTCTAAGCGTTGACTGACTGAAATTTTTTTTTTTAAATACAACTTACCTTACTTGATCTGTTAGCAATATGTCTATCGGAATCATCATCAGCCAACAGACGTTCACTGCTGGACATAGACCTCTCCCAATGATCTCCACATCAATCGATCCTGCGCTGCGTCCAGCTGCCTTTGTTCGAGTTCATTGAGGAGAAGTGGAACCACCACGTTGACCCAGTGCGGGTTGGTGGGTTATATCAGAATATTTCTTATAATTTCTCTCTAGTAAATATAACAACGAAATAGAGCCTTATTTTATTATTAACTTGTTTCCTAGAAATCGATACATTTTTGTGTAAGTTTCACGTATATAAAATTACTAATGATAATAAATATAAGAAAAAGAAAAGGTCATTCAATTAAAATAATTATTTATTAAGCAAATATTAAATATTTAATTAACTACCCTAATTGTGTTGATAACTTAAATAGGTCTCTAGCACAAATAAAATGTTGATTCAAAAATGTTTCTTTGACTAATTAAAACTAAACTGTTGGAGAATATAAATTTTTTTATAGTAAATTTTTATCTATTTTGTTTTGATTTTATATTATGAAAATATTTCATAATACTATTTATCCTAATTTTCATAATTAGACATAATTTATCAGAAACCCACAAATAGTATTTTTTTAATATTTTAATTTTAAAGTTTAAATGATGTCATTGTCATTTGAGGGGTAATATATACTACCCTTTATATATACTTGATAATATTTTTATCTGTCGACTTTCGTCACAAATATTAAGGTATTGTTATAGTTATAGCTAGTGTTAGGTAAGGTTTTATGTGGCTTGATACCCATCGTTCAAAAATATATCCTATGCATATTATATTTCGGATCTTTTTTGCTGAACAAAAGATCCAATCGTTAAAACCTCTTTGGTATTCACAACTTATTTTTGCCTTTTATATGGGTTGAGTCCTTTCTGCTAACTTACCTCTAATTCATTGAAAAGAAACTGTAAATAGTAGAAATTGATAGGGATTGATAATTTTCAAACATTTTAACAGATTTAAGTGTAATTAAGAACATATTTGATCCAATCGACTTATCCTCATCAATGTTTAATGTTCATGAAGCTTTAATACTTAGAAGCCACTTACTGAAACCACTGCGGCATTAGAAAGACTCATAACAGTCTTCAGACCTGACGCTAACAAAACTGCTTCGTACTTATCCTTTACGACCGTTCCAACTGCTAAAGTTAACACACTGTAACACCTTTAATAAATGTTACAAAACTAAACTTATCTCATATAATGCACCTGCGATCTAATATTACTTAAGAAACCTAAACATAAACCATAACCTTGCTAGGTCGTAAAATATTATACTATACTATTTATAAGCAGAGAAAAACTAAAGTCTTAATACACGACGAAAAGAAAAAGAGGATGGTGTATAATGATTTAATTTTCTTAGAAATAAAATACTACAAAATAGCTCTAAAAAAAATTAAAAATAAGTTTAAATATTTTTTATTCTATGAAAAGAGATAAACGGGATGTTCATCTGGAGGTAAGTGACACGCCCTCCCATAACAACGAGGCGACAGTTACAATGATACACACAGCATCACATTATGCTCGCTTCGAGCCATAAGATGTAAAGTCTCGTTACCCCAGTAATTTCAATAGCTACAGCGATCTTCAAACCAAAACACCTAGATACCTACCCAGACGGTTTGATACACCAAAGACCTACCATCAGTGGAATTTAATTCTAAGGCAAAGGATATAAGAAATAAATTTACTTAGAATTTATCTGTTAATTAAATTTTTTTAAAATATTCTGATAATTATTTTATATCTTCGTTATTTTTTCTATATTATATGATATTATAACTTTAATTATTAATATAAAGATCAAATTATAAATTTTAGATAGAAACTCTTTGATGATAATCCTGTATTTGAGACTAAATTTCGCAACGTAATGTAATTTCGCAACGACTATAAAAAAAGGTTTTCTAAGACCTAAACCCTAGTTAGATCCTAGATTAGCAGGGTTGGGGTATTTCTGGAACTACTTTTGGTCCTTAACCGTATCGTATGTTGAATCTGTCGAAAACCTGAAAAGTTTTATCATCGTAGAAATAACGACGAGTCAATAATAGATTCAAGGAGTAAGTAAATTCCAATTAAAGTTCAATTTATTCTTAACCCTAAAGTTTTTACAAGTGATTGCATTTGAAAGGTAAGTTGAACTGGATTCGATTCAGAAGTTCGCTGGCAAGTTATTGTAATAACTTTATCGGTAACTGCTCTTTATAAGAAAAGGTTAAATCATCCTTAGAATTGAATTATTGATTTTAAATTCACCGGTTATAGATTACTCTTGCCGGAGATGGTCTAGGTTGGTACCACCACAGCTCCTATTGCAGCCGACAAACAGTAGCGTGCAAATATTACTGTGTTCTGATTTGACGGGTGTTGTAGCCACTGAAATTACTGACGTGTATACCATCCCAAGTAAGGAGATTTGATAGATCATCATCAATACACTTATAACTTTCAGTATACCCACATCTCACTGTATCGGATGTAGTGAATACGCCTCGCATATTGAACATGAATGTAGCTTGCCAAGTGATTGGATTCTTGTGTGGAGGGTATAGTAATTGACAGGTTGATGTGATTATCTTCATGCCGGGCCTTCAACGCGCACGTCGATGAACTACATCAAAACTGGAGTACCATTCCGATCTGATTAAATGCTGAACGGATTCGTAAACGCTTTTACTGTATCGAAGTTTAGATTTATTTCCGTTCGGCACAATAATATCTTTACCGAAATAAAAGTAGGCTACTGCTTAAAAGCTTTAGTATCCGACGTTTCCGAGATTAGTGACAACAAAAGCATAAATATTTGGATAGTATATTTTTGGTTAAAAATCATGTCATCGTCCATATTTCTAACATATCGATTATTGATATATTATCGAGAAACGTTTTTAGTTAAATACCTTCTATAAATAAGTTTGTAAAATCAATCGGATCGACTCTTGTTAAGGATGTCCATGCAACAGTGGATTACCATCGTATATACCACTTGTCTACTTTTCTACATTTTATACAAAAAAAGAAAAGTTCTGTATAAATATCCTGCGATTATAATTTTTTTTACAACAAGCCGACGAGACCATGCTCATAACAACCTGGCGCTAGTTAAGATGATACTTGCGCACCGCGTTGCGCTCGTCGCCTTGAGATATGATATATTAAGTATCGTTACCACAGTAATTTCAATAAGTATAAAACCGAAACGAAGTAATATTTTCACTCTGCTGTTTGGCAGCAGAAATAAGAGCTGCGGCGGTACCTGAACAGTCTCCGGCAACAGAGATCTCCCACCAGTTTTAGATTGATGAGATGACTAAAACTATACTTTCGTACGTAGCTGACAATACAGTGTTACCATCACACCTATAGCAAATTATTCTATATCAAAATCTGCCGTCATTCTGAGTGGGATATTAAAAAAAAATGGTCTAGACATATTTTATGTCTAATTCTGACACATTTGACTCATGTTGTCTTAGACGTTTGTTTACTTACACGTTTGTTATACATTTACGCTCTTTTTCGAAGAATATCACGTATTTCTTCACTGTATGATACATTTTGGACGTGATAATAAAACTATAAAAAAACTTCGTTGGTGATCAATACATTTGTATGAAGAATATCAGTTTTACTTGAACTCTTGCTAGTAATATACGTAAGTCGTAATTTGCAGTACGTTAGTGAATATTGTTATTGCATAAGTAAGGTAGAGATAGAAGAAGAAAACTTTGAAGAGGAATGATTGAAGTACAGAAGTTCTACTCTTTTATTAGTTGTCTCTATTAAGCGGAAATCGCCTATTTCTGCTAAACAGCGGTGTGTAAACATTGCTGTGTTCCGGTTAGTGGGGCTGTGTAGTCTGAGAAATTACTGGGGTAAATACACTTAACTTCTTATGTCTCTTAACGACCAGCACAATGCGGTTCGCCACTTTGTTAAGGACAGCCGCATCACTTAAGATGAGGTTAACTTTTTGCTCGTCTCATCGCTTCAACTGAATCAAATATCTATTTATAACGAAACAAAATCTCCATTTCATTTTCAGACGATGAATTAAGATTTCTTTTTAAATTATACCGCCTACGTATTACTTTTATCGGCGCCCCGGGGTTGAAGGGGTGAGAATGTCGGAAATAGCATTAATAGTCTGTTATTTTTTTACAGAGACTCTCTGGAGAATAAATAGATAAACTCTTTTGATTAGAAAATGTTGAGCTTTGAAATATTATATGAATGATTAAAATTGTCTTGTACCGTTGTAAACGAAGTTTTAACTCATTAAATATATATCTCATTCGTAAGACAAGATAGTGTTACATTAGGGTTGCAATTCTGTTAAAAATCTAAGAAGCCTAACAATATATAAATACGGTCTTTATTTAGTTAGACAGTACTAGCTATTGCCTTTAGGAATGGTTTTTTTTAAAGCTGACTGTACTCCGCAAAAGGAATATTCATACCATATTTTAAGTCTCCAGGCTTCAGAGATGTCGTATATCTCTACATAGGCGGAAATCTCTTAATGTATCTACATAAATTATATACTAGTACATAGATAAATTAATTAATATGCTACTGAGCAACTTACGGCCTGAACAATTATGAATGACAATAGTTTTCCAGAGAAACAGGAAAAACCAATCAATTTATTGTAACTTTAATTACAGCTTAATATAGACTGTTTTTCATATAAAAGAAAATATTTACTATAATTTTATAAAGTATAGACGTGATGGCAAAGTGATGAATAAAATTTTTTCTCCGAAACAATGTGTTATCTTTAAGATGGGTCATGTTGTAGTTGTCTTCATAACATTTACCTGTGCATTTCATTTATCACAAAATAATACATTCTTTACATTAACTACAATACTTTTTGTATCTATGTCCTTAAAATAAGTTAAACGTGTCCCACAGCTTCAATTAACATCTTGATATTTTAGTGTTTATGCTATTTAACATTTTCTCATTTCCTCTTTGCAGATTAGTTTGTCGCTAACGTTTTAGTGAAGTAAACGTAGAGAAATTTCAGCGTTGGTAAAGGTAACACTTGAAACACTTTTTTTATTAATTTCTAACTTCATTGTCACCGGTTCGTTCCGTATTAGATCCCGAGCCCTTTATTTATTTATTATAAGTTATCTATAAAAAATAAGACATTAATAAATAACTATTAACAAACAAATATCATCCTAGACACATGTGCATCTTAAATTTAACGATACTATGTACATGTGAATAATGAATACTGTAAAAAATACAATTAAGTAAATCGACTAGCAAAGTTATTGTTCACAGTTGGCTAATAGATAAAGTACATGTTCAGAAATTAAAAACTTAAAACTACTTCGTAATTCATATATATTATTTACCCTCAAAAATGTTAAACTAGTAAAAACCTAATAAAACCTTTCTCCCCTGTGCTCCTCCTAGAAAACAGTAAACTTTTAAAAATAACAAATTCTGTAACAGTCAAGTAACACACTTTAGATTATTATATTATACATAAGTTCATAAAATGTTATACGAGCTAGTTATCCTCACCGCCGCCTTACTCTCAGTTAAGTCATAAAAGGCGACTAGAAATAATAATTACTAACAAACTCCCCGAAATTAAAAATAATTAGGGAAGTTTTTTGGACATTGGACATTAATAACTAGAAATGGTTATTATGTGTAATTGGTCGCAGGTATCTCCGTTACCGAAAATCTACTGGATAGGTACCACCGTAGCTCCTATTTCTCCCACTAAACAGTAGTGTGAAAACTACTGCCTTCCTGTTGGAAGGGCGTTGTAGCTAGTGAAATTACTGGGGTAATAAGACGTAACATATAACTTATGTCGCGATGAGCGTAATATGGTGCTGTGTAGATCATTCTAACTAGCGCCACGTGGTTTTGCTCAAGCGTCACATACAATCATGTAAAAGTCTCGTTTTTCTCTTCAAATAAAAAAGTAGTGGAATACATTTGTTTTATGGACCGAGTTATAGGTTTTGATTAGAAGCGCTTTAGGTGTTATATATCTATCCATTTCTAGTCTTATATATAACCATCACTATGTTATGGATTGAAGGGCGAGCTAGTAGAATTACTGAGGTGACGAAATTTTATATTGTCTCAAGGTGATGAGTGCTGTGATGGGCAGTGTATATGATTATTACTAGGACAAATTTATTATGGACATATATATATATTATATATGGATGATTGTCTCGTCGCTTGTTCGAATATAAAAAAATGTAATGGACAAATCAAACGTTTCCTTAACGATTTCTGTAATGTTGCGAGGAAAATCTCCGCACTTGGTTCCGTTCAAAATTCGTATTGCGTATAGTATACATCGTACAAAAGCGAATAGATCCACTTCGCCCCATCAATCACCCGCCCGGTCGGAGTACGCCCGACATCGCCATGCATTTAAACGGGCCCCGAACATTTGAATAACCCAATTCTTACGCTACGAAAACTGTTTTGTAATTGGATGAATCAACGAATTTACGCACATTCAACTCGCGAGACGTCCGTCAACCTTATTTTTCACATTTCGTCAAGCATTGCGAGTACTGAATGATTAATTTGACGACACGATTACCTAAAAACGTATACGTTGCAAATATGACACAATACAGAGGAAATTTTTTTATGGGAAACCATTGTATAATATAATAAAAATATCTCCTTTATTTACAGCAACAAACAATGTTAAAGCTATAGAAGTTTATCTTAATTACTTACGAGTAATGGAGATGTATATCTATTAAACACCCTAACATTGTTCTTTTGTAAAATCATTGTGATCTGGAGAATCGTTGAGGGATATGAAAGACTAAAGTTTCAAGCGTGTTAATAAATCATTGTAGATAATTAAAGCTATTATTCAGCTCCATTTCGCCGCATTACTAACAGGTGCCGTACGGCCTAATTCCTGTGTAATACGAGAAAAAATAGTCGGCTAAACGAGGCGCATGACGCCTAATAATACACGTTTTATTACTCGAGTCAGCTGCCCAGCATTGTTTGGACGCTATAATTTCACAGAATCGCTATAATAATTTTGTTTTCTTATATATATTGCAGTAATAATGTAAGTAATACGACTTTATATAGTTTGGAAATGGACGAGTATGATAACGCGTCGGATGTAATGTCGCGTTATGACATTCAAATTGTCTAACCAAGTCTTAAGTTAAACATTAATTTCATGCAATAGTGAAAGGTATTCCCAAATACATTCAATTTTTTTTTATATTCGACAAAACTAAGAGAAGAGCAACACTCACCAAACTGTGACGACTGCGCATAAAAATGTGGTGCTAGTTAAGATAATAAAAAAAAACCACATTCTCGGCGCTTTCAGACATAAGATGCCAGGTCTCATTACTCTTATCAATTGTCTTAGCTACAACGCCTTTCACACCGGAACGTAGTAATGTTTCTTCTTCTTTTTTCTCCTGCCCTGGTCCCACTTTATGTAGGGTCGGCACAACATGTTCTTCATTACCGAACATGTTGTAAATAGTTTTGGCTAAACTTTTTACGACCGGCCGCCTGCCTGACATCAACCCTCTTGTGGGAATCTTTGGGGACTTTTTTTTTTTTCTTCCCCATTTGTATATCGCTGTTATTACTAAAATTCATAAATGTACATAACTTAAATATTAAAGTCATTGGTACATGCCGAGATTCGAACCCGCGACTTTCGGATTGAAGGCCGCACACTCTAACCATTAGGCCAGCGAGCTGGAACGTAGTAATGTTTGTCAGCAATAATTAAAGCTGTCGTGGTATCTACTCAGACGGTCTACGATTGCATAAATCTACCAGCAAGCTAGCACAGTATTAAAAATATCATGATACAAATAACAGAAGAACATTGTTTCTGACAATGGACAAATTGCCACAGGAAATGGAATAAGTTATTCTTAAGAGAGATAAAAGCTACGACTAACATTTGTATGTATTATCATCGTCTCTAGAGCGGGATATATGTCTTCTAAAAATAATTGTCGTTCCTTAAAAGGAGCCTCTGAAGTATAATATACACCAATATAAGCGATAGATGCTATAATATAAATATTCACGACATTGTGCGTTTGTGGACGACAATCCTAATTATATCGGTCACTAGCCGTACGCGTAGGATGTCGTTTACATTGAAACATAAATTTCGCTACAACAAACAGCATGACATCACATTTTAAATTGTAACATAAACAGAGGTGTACACTAATAGCAACATTTATATTAAATTTCTGAATATTTACTTCGTTTCTTTATTTATGACTGGTAATACTGATGCGTTTATATTTCCGTTAATTATTCTCACAAATTGCGCTTTGGTCCTAAGTACGGCTATAGGAAAATAATTATTTTATTGATTCCATAATCTAACACTAGGATATTTAAAAAGACTATGATTCCCTAAATGTGATAAGATAAGAGCAGTGTAACCACTAGCAACTACTCAAAACTTCAAAGCGCCTTGAAAACCGTAATAGTCATGCTTACGCCGATTTTGCAAAGTGGTATATATAGGCGCTTTGTTATATTAAATTAATTTAAAAGCAACATATAAAAAAAATCATCTATATAAACACCGGATCTTATTTTCTTATACAAACGATCTCAAATAATAATGAGGCTGGTGATAGTGGAGAGGGCACTTCCAGTATATTCTTGCAATTCTATGTAGACGGGTTTAGAACATCAAGATGGTAGCCAGGCGATGCCGATAAAAACCCCACCACAATTTAACTCAAAGCAGTTAACTAAACTGTTATAAAATATTCTTCTTATTGTTACAAGTTGATTGCATAGTTAATAATGAGGAAAGCGAGAACACAACAGACTTGGACTATCTTGGTTGTTTGATCTTCGTCTTGCACATTCAGTCTTATAGTATATTAAATATTTTGTATCCAGAAGAAAAGCATATGTTTAAACTTTTTAGCTCATCATTTCAATGGAATGAAATTTTTTTCGTTTAGTGTTGCACATTTGGACTTGCTCTTATCCATTTGGTCTTGTTCCTTGATCTTGCTCGTTTAAAATTGGTTTTGGTCTTACTAAAAAGCAATCAACTGTATGACCAAGACCAATTTTCACGCATCACTATGCATAGCTATAAAAAATGCTAATTAATGTACTTGATAAATAATTTTTTTTGGTGTCGTATCATGCATGCTTTTTTCGAATGTTATTTTCGCGAATAGCCATAGGTTATATTCTCTGAGGTCCCATCTAGCTATTTACTAATCTTCAGAAAAAATGGAGAGAATTGGGAGTGAGAACAAATTCCCCACACATAATAAATTATACACAATAAGGATACATATAAATCGTATTAACGGTTTGAATCGTTGAGGACCAAGTTCTTTCCAATAGCCTTGACCCACTATCCTTGCGAAGAGAATTCGCATCTCTTTGCATTCATTACAAAATATAACACACGGAGTGTTTCGAGAAGTTGTTCGGAATTCACACCACTTGGACGACTGTCGATCCTCCACTGTGCGTTACAAGCGCAACTTTTTACCACGCACTACCACTTTGCGGAATCAGCTGTCGCCAGCGGTATCCCCGAACCAATACCACATAAGGCCTTTCAAGAAAAGAGCGTATTATTCCCTTAAGGTCGGCAACGCAACTGCGTCCACTCTGGTGTTACGACTGTCCTTGAGCGTCAATGATCACTTTGCACCAGATGTATATTATATAAACAATTCATTAGCTTTATTACTTAAAAATACTTCTGATCGATGCATACTTATCAACATGTGTATAAACCTTTAGCTCACCAAACAATACTATCTTAACGCCTTTACCGAGAACGGAAGGACGACTGTGTGGTTGCGGTATAAAACGAATTCTTTGTTATAGTAATAAATGAATAGAAGCTTTATGATGTCATTTTTGTTAATGGCCACACCCAACGAAGTTTTATTATTGGGTAACATCAGCGATATAACAATAAACTTTTGTCAAATAAACATCTTAGGCACTTGGTGGTCGAAATTATTGCTTAACTAAGCGGTTTAGTAAGACATTGCTTCTATTTATTCAACGAAGCGACGATACAGGCAAGACGTTCACCAGATGGTGTTGCACCACATTGTGCTCGCCGCCACGAGACACGATGTTAAGTCTCGTTACCACAGTAACTACATTAATGTTAGCGTATCCTACAGTTTGACACATAATAGATGTTTAAGATTTTACTTAAAACTTTTAATCAACACACAATAAAATATATACAATACTGTTGAAAACATTTAATACCAACTATCCTCGCTTTCCTCTAGTTAACCTTCCGTAGCCTAAGACAGCCCGAGTTCATTATGTTCAAGCATCCCTTCCGTGCCGCCATATTTTTAAATGTTGCCAACGTTTCCTGGTTCAAATGTTGCTAACACTAGCTACAGCATTAAAACTATATTTTTTTTTCGTTTCGTAATTATTTCACCAACACTAGTAATTCATTGTCAATCGCTCTCAAAACATTTACTCTTTAAACTGTCTCATTGTTTGTAATGAAGGAATCAATTTATCTAGCAGATTTGAGTTAATACAATGCCATGAATTTTTCATGGGTAAATTTAAATACATTAATAACACTATACTCTTTCTATATGCCATCGTTTTATTAGTACTTATTAATACTTATGTAACTGTATTAATACATATGGGCGTCATCGATTTGGAAAAAGCGTTGACTTTTAGAAGTAAATAATAAATAAGTGGTAGTAGCTCTGTGTTTCTGGAGACTGTCTAGTCAAACAGTAGGGTGCAAACGTTACTGTGTTTCGATTTAAAGGGCGTTGTGGCTAGTAAAGATACTGATGTCACGAGACTTGACAACCTATCTCTCAAGGCGACGCACAATGTAATACTGTATATATCATCCAAACTCGTAGCACTTCATCATTTTAACCGATCGGCACTTACTGATGGACATAGGTCCCTTGTAATGTGTTCCACAATGCACGGTCTTGCACTCCTTGAATCCAGTAGCTCCCAGCGATTATTTTGATGTAAACCTAGTGGAGATCTGCCAACGCTACGCTTTCTGGTATGGAGTCGCCGTTCCAGCCCTTTAAGTCCTTAACAGCAGCTCGTTGGCCTAATGGTTCGAGCGTATGGCCTTCATTCCGAAAATCGCAGGTTCGAATCTGAGCATGTACCGATGACTTTAATATTTAAGTTATGTACATTTGTGAACTTTAGTTACAACAGCGAAATACAAACGGTGAAGGAAAACATCGCGAGGAAACCTGCACATGAATTAGAATTTATTCTAAGGTATGGGAAGTCACCAATCCGCGTTGGACCCGCGTGGTGACTATGGCCCATCGCCCTCATATTGAGTGTAGGCCTGTGCCCTAACAGTGACCACGCCGAAGTTCTTAACGTCTATCGGTTTTAAGAACTATGTGCCCTGCTGGTTGCCACTTTAGCCTCGCCAGTCGTAAGGCTATGTCGGTGACCCCGGTATCACTTACCATCATGTAATCATTTAGTTCACCTCAGTCGCTTCGAAGAAAAAAAAAGTTAACTAATACGAAAAATAAAAAACATTCTTTACGTGAGTCTTTTAAAAATACCGAAAATCCTACTGCTGCAAATAAAACGGCTACAGTAATATTATTTATTGATGATATAAATAACATTTGTTACAAGTTCGATTTATGTACAAAATTATTTACTTAATATCAATAGGTACTTATCCTAAAAGTAAACCCCAAGTACAAAAATAGAAGTACGTAACTTTGTTTTATAACAACGTATGAAAATTTCGTAGGAAAATTATCTATCTTCAAATATTTCTTTTAATAATTTTCTTTTTTTCTTTTATTTTTCAGATAAATAAAAACGAAGAGATGACCGCATGGAAGATTATTGTTTTCTCATTTATATTATTTTTATCTACTGAAGCTAAATTGCACTACAGTAATTATGATCATTCACATCTATTCGATGAGACAACATCTAATATTTGCAACCCAACTTTCAATAGCACGAGCGAAATACAATGCTTTTGTATAAAGGACATAAGGGATTCAGTTCGAAGCGCCGAATGCTACATTGTGAACGAAAATGTTGACCAGGACGATCCTAATTGGTTAAAATTTAGTTACCTAAAGAAAGCTACTAAACTTAGTTTCACGAACGCTAGAAACGTATCGTTCAATTACATACCGAAGAATGCTTTGAAATTCACCAAAAACCTTGCGAAACTGGAGATAAAATATGGAAATATAAAAACCGTAGATGCGTACGCTTTCGCTAATTTAAGTTTAATTGAAGAGATAAAATTGAGCGGAAATCAAATAGAAAAGCTGAAACCGCATGCTTTTGCTCATCATGAAACACTGGAAACCATCAGCTTGGACACAAACAACATAGTTGAAATAAATAGAGACGTCTTCATTGACCTACCGGCATTAGAAAAGCTATTTATCACCAATAACAAAGTAACAATAATACATGACAAAGCATTTATTCATCTAATAAATCTCAAAGAATTGGAAATCGACAGGAATAAGTTATTCAGTTTAAACAGTGAAACTTTTTCTGGTTTAAACAAATTAATGAAATTAGATTTAAGTGGCAATAGTTTGGAAGTCATCGGTGACAACACATTCAAACCTCTGATCAATTTGATATCTTTAAATTTAGATGATAACAAGATCCAGATGCTAGATTCCAATGCATTCCATGGACTATCTAAACTGCAATTACTTTCCCTAGCCCACAATGAGCTTGTTGTGATTGATAATGAGAACGTATTTAAAGGATTACATTCACTAACTTCGCTCAGCTTGAAGGGAAACAGGATTCGTGAATTAAAACAAGAAATAATGGCTCCAATACGAATCAACCTCCATCGCAATACGGCCTCTATGGACTTGGAAGGTAAATAATCGTAGACTATATGCTTTGTTGACATAAAATAAGATTTTCGTCCGACGGTAAATATTTATCGGAAATAAAAAATAAATAAGAATCTAGACGACGGACTCGATTCAAATAGCTCAACCATGTAGAAATTGAGGTATAAGCTTGCTTATGTTTTTTTATTATTATTTACTTTGGGTCCGATAAAACAAGTGATGTTTTCTTCAACCTAATTCTTAACAATAGTCTACCTACTCGCGCTAAAGTGAAATAACAAAATTTCTACCAGTAAATAATTCCAAAGCCTATTAACAAAACATTTTTTTTTATTTAAAGTACCTTATAAAAAAAATTTTTATCTAACAAATGGCAATAATATAATTTTTCTTCTTTCAGATAATGATTTTCCGTGCGATTGCCGCCTTGAATGGTTTATGGTACTGATGAACAAAACAGAGAGTGCACCTTTAAAATTGATGTTGGAAAACTTTAAATGTGTACCCGACGAATTACTTCGCGACAAGTGGATGAAACGAGTCGAAGCGGAAAAAATAAACAGTCTGAAACTATTCGAAGGCGATGAATCGTCGGTGCAAAGTCAAGACTACGAATATTACGATGAAGCAGAACTTAACGGAAAACTGTTTTACACAGACCTAAGAGAATATCTTAATTGTTCTGCAGTAATCAAAAAACGAGCGAAACAAGTTAAAAAACTAACTACAATTACAACAACCACGGAATTAGATATCAGAGACGCAGGTTATTTCGATGAAAGTATCTTTAATACAACTAAGCCTCCAGAAAACAAGAACGATGATGAAGAAGTAGCCAATCAAGAGAAAAGAAAAGAGAGTGAAGAAGAAAAGACACAACAAAATACTAAGCAAAATATTTACACTACTACTCGTCTGGCAACCGTATCGGCTAAACCGTTGCCAGAAAAGCCAATGGAAGTCCACGATATGGCCTCGGACGAAGCTAAATCTTATACTATGTTAGCACATAGAAGCGTTCAAGAAAAGGATGATGATTACAATGACATATTTGGGAACGCCAATTGCAATTTCCAATACAGCTTTCTATTAGTAGCTTTCGGAATTGTACTGAATATTAGATTCTTATTTATTTAGGTTACCAATTAGGGCACAGATAATAATAATAGCTTACGATATCATAGTAATAACTTAATCCCGCAGTCATTACAATAAATAAATAGTTATTAAGGTATTTGTGGTATTTTTTTTTGTTTACCTTAATATTAAAGATAAGATATATATTTATAGAACATAGTTCTCTACAAAAATTATTCGATTTTAATGTACTTACTTTTAGATATTTTTAAGAAATATGGAATAGCTACTGTCAAACACCACCGGTAACCAAAAATGTAGATTCTTGAGTACGTTAAATTAAAGTTATTAAAAAAAGCATCTATTAAGCATTATTTTTTAGCCCATAATAATTTGGACCCCAAATGTTGATTGCGGCTATACAGTGATGCGGTCATGAAGGCAAATTTAACGCGTGAAGGTAAGGCTAGATGGTTGGACTCGACAGAATATCTACCACTGTGAACACCCCTTCATATAACACTGGAATGTAGGTGATAAAGCATACTATCCCAGATCCAGAGACCTCCATATACCTACACTGAAAGCGGTTAGCCGATGAGTCACGCAAAAACATGTCATTTAATGGCTGCTCTAAAACTATTAATTTAAAGCATTATAATAATGATTAAAAAATATTTTGGCGTAAAATATAAACATCAGTAGAACAACCTAAAAAATATATTTGCCTAATAATTAAAAAGAATCAATATTCCGACAATGTTTAAATATAGTACTAATTTTGAAAAAAAAATTAAAGGCCAATACATAGATAAGTAATAAAACATGAATTATTTAAAAAGGTACAATATGAAAGCTTTTTTCACTTGTTTAAATATATTACATCTTAACGAATTCCAACAATTATTCAGACAAAAACATTTATTCGATAAGTTAAAATGGCAATAACGGATACTTGTAAACATGTTTACTTAACAGAGCTACAAATGTCCTGTCCTTGGTCAGTGATATAATGTGTTTCACCAAATATTTTTACATAGCCACACTATCCGCGCGTGTCTTGTATGGTACTATCCTCCACTTTAGAGCAATCAATGAAACTGTCCACTATATTTAATTACACTATGTTTTTGGGTCTAGCCGAGGTGCAAATATGCGACTACATGCAAAAATCGGACAGGCGATGGGCACGATTACATTTGAGTTGAAACGTTGGCAACACAGCTGCGATCCTCCTGGTGTTGCGATTGTCCATGGGCGTTAGCAATCACTTTCCATTAGGTGAACTGATCTCTCAGTTGCCCACCCTTCCCATAAATAAACCACGTATTGGCTAGTGCAGCACGAGGCGATGACTTGCCACTGAATCGTCGGATACAGATGGCATGGGACCGAGTGCATATGAATCGAACAATGTTCATAATTATGATAGTTTCTTATTATATTTTATAAGTGCGTGATGCACTTAACCTTGGCTACAGCTAGCTGCTGCTGCTAATTTTTTGCTATTTCACTTAATGTTTTATAACGACCAATGAGTGTGACTTGCTGGAGGATGGACTTGGGTAATGAGGTACAACCCCAGGGCCGTATATTCTCGCCGGTCAGGGCTTCAGTCTGGCAATCCTTGAGAACGGCTGGGTAATAATACCTTTCTTCTCCTGTGAAAACGTATAAAGTCGTTAATGCTATAGCAGTCTCGAAGAAAAAGAATAAAGAAAGAAGTGTCTTAAAATATTATTAAAACTTAATTTTTGAGTATTAAATAACTTTAAACACAGCTACATCAAGGTGCATTTAATTTCTTATGCAATAATTAGACATTTAATTTCAAAATAAAAAATTACGTGTTGTAAATTTATTGGGACTCATAGGTCTTGGATGTCATTGTCAGGTTGTTGGCTTGTTTATTGAAATGTGTAACAAAAGGTACTGGGCTCCGGGAAAATACCTTTCAAAGTATACATTTTCAGTAAACAATATGCTCTAGACGCATATATTATTTGACAGTCATTTTAATAAAATCAACTGTATTAAACTTTAATGAACTAAAGTTTTTTAACATATTTTTGCACTTCTAATATTCTGTAAAATTGACACCCTTTTTTTTCATTCTATTTTTGGGCATTATCTTTTGTCTTGTCATCTACCAAATTAATAATATGAAATTACAGTAAATACCAACTTAACTCAATATAAAAACAAAAATATCAGTTTAGGAACTGGATAAAGTTGAGTGTGCAGTGAATTGATCAATCTCAACATTACGGTTACAATTGCAGGTAAAAAATCATTTGCTATAAAAAAAATATGCTAATAATGTATATTGAATAACATGTCGTTACCTATTTAAAACCATCACAGATTCTATATTAATAATATAGATTAAACAAGTTTTAAAAGGGACACTTTCCATTTAGAATAGTATTACATATATTATTCATTATAATTAGTCAAACGCATAAAGGAAAAATTAGATTTTTTTTTTCAGTGTTGCTATGACAAATTTTTATTTTAATTAATAAAATCGTTAAAAAGAATTTCAACAATTATAATTTAGAGAAAAAAGATATTAAACAAATCTTAATATTTAAAAATAGTATAATTTAAAATAAACAACACAAATTTAAAACTGACAAATAACTTAACAAAAATATATTACTTTATCTGTTTTATTTTGCTGTTTATATTTAATTATTCTATCTTGTTGTTATGTTGATAATTTATTGTTTTTATATGAACTTATAAATAAAACATAAATTAACACAAAAAATTATTGTAAATTAAAATGCTTAGATATTGTTTTTCTTCCTTATGCTTAATGACTGCCTTTAAACAGTCTGCCAACGCCTTATGTCATGGGATAGACAGTATTTTTATAGGTATAATTCCTTGTATGTTTTAACTACCAAATGACAACTATGATAACATTATTTGTCTCACATCTTTTTTGTCTATAAACATCATATTCACTATCATATGGAAATGAAATCAATGCCTGTTGTTGTTAAGTTTTCTGATTTTTTTAAATCATCTTTACTATATGAGAAAACTAGTTTCGAAAGTAGTTTTATACACATCGTGCACTATTCAAGGATTCTCTTAGCTAAACAACAGTAATACAAATTAAAATGTTTATACGGAGGGGAGAGCAAAGTCCGATTTGATAACTGGATAGGTTGAATTTCAATCACATTATTTCAGTTTGTTTTACTTCTCGAAGGTAAAAGAACGCATTTAAATTTATATATTTTTTTTAATTATTTCTGCGGAATGTTCAGAGTGTAGCCAAATATAGTTTTTTCACAATAATAAAATAATATTTCTTTGTTGTATAATTTTCTTTTTGTTACAACTTCAGGATTTTGGGAGATTAAAGAAATTTAAATGATTTGCTGATTTCCACATAATATATTTTTTTACAGTTTAAAAAAAAATAAAAATGGCTAGTGCTTTAATACAAAGAAGCTTGCAGCTAAAAAAACAAACACAAATTCTTCTTACACAATGTGTTAAATTTAAAAGTACTAAAAATGAACCAAATATATTAAAATCAGTTTTTAATAGTATACCTAATATAAATAGTACAGTGACTGATTTCATTTGGCAAAATTTGGACCGTTGGCCTGATAAAACTGCAATGGTAAGTAATTTTTCCCACACACAGAATAATGGAATTGTTGAATCTAACTAGAATGAGAATTTTTTAAGTGCTTTTGTAATAATGTTTCTTTGAAGTATTGTCAATGTAAATCAATGAATTAAGATCATTGACACTAATAAATGGGCTGTATGAAAAATTTTGAAGCTGTTAAACTTAATAAATACATAAATTAACTCTAACAAATACTTAATTATGGAGACTTCTGGTGGTGGTAATGTTTTTACATACTTTATCTTATAATTTCTAAGATCAATCAAATAACTAGTGATTTGATATGACACATTACCCTTTGAATGTGGAGTGCCAAATTATCTCTTTTAAGACCTAAAATTTCCTTTATAATAATAATAGCTTAAAATTATTAACTTCCAACGTAAAAAAAATAGCAACATAATATCTATGTAACAAAAAATATAATCAAAAGTAATAGATGTTAGACAAAAATATCTTGTATAACAGTTCCATAACTGTGTTTTTATATATGTAATTTTAGCAATAAATGGAGTAATTAAAATATATTTTTTATATTTTTAGCAATTTCTGTTAATGTGGAAATGAAAAATTATCTTAACGAAACTAATTCTTTTGAAAACTGTAATATTTACAACTGTCAGCTATGTCTGGCACAATTTGCTGCTAATTATGACATAAAATATATGGTACATAAGTTTATTACAAGTTGTAATTTTTTATCGCTTGTGAATAATGGTAGTGGTAGTAAGATATTATTTTATTTTAACAACAATGTATCATGTAGCTATGGTTATTACCTATTGTTTGTTATCTTTTTACTTCTAAGAGATAATTTTGATGTTAGAATAAACTTCATCATGAACTGAAAGAACAATACATAATAAGATTTTTTTATTGTTGACATAATTTAATTATTATTAATTAAATATTTATAGTAATTATGTATATGTAGATGTTACAAAATAATTGCTTTATCTTTATTTGTAACCTTACCATTAAGTATTAAATGGATTAACATATGAATAAATGAATGTAGTGCATAAATGAATTCATAATACTTAAATTTACAAGCAAATTGAAGTAGTGTGTATAGCTTATTAATCATCCATTCATGCTAGTCTGCAATGATGTTATATCAGAGTGATATGCTATTTACTATTATAAAAGTAACATAAATAGCACAGTCCATACTGCTAAAAGGGAGTCTGCTTATTAATAATCTAAACTCTAATATACCAAGCTGGCCATTTGAAAATTGGCAAATGTTGCAAGTCCTTTCTAATTCTCCACTATATTTATCATCACCACAACTTTAAATAAACTGGAGAATGATTCGAAGCTTTTACACTGTGTATAATGTTAATAAATCAGAAATATGAAATTCTAATTTACTAAATTCATGTGATCCTCTATAAAACCGAATCAGTTTTTAATGCTTTTCATAATCATCAATCAATCAAACAACTTGGTCAATGAAACATCAAATAAAAAATTACATTATTTAACACAGAGAATGTGAGCAAACAGAAAGTTTATGTTATTCCTTACGTTTTGCAATTACCTTATATAGCTATCATAATAATTATTAGAGATTAAAACAAAAACCGGAAATCAAATAAAACGAATATTATCTTATCTATCATTTAATAGTTATAATAAATCATTATCTGTTATTAGTTTAAGGAAGTCGCGTTACCGCCAATTCAAGGTTTATTCCGATTCCAGGTCTGTGCATCAACGGGCCATGGATACACCTACGCGCAAACTCACAGGATGTCAATTGCTTTTGCTGCTTCATTGCGTTCGAAATTAAAGCTTAAGGAAAACGACGTAGTGGCTATAATCCTACCGAATGTGCCTGAATACCCCTGTGCTATCCTGGGAGTTATGGAAGCGGGTTGCATCCCTAGTATGATGAATCCCGCATACACCGCCGGTTGGTTTTGTTTTTCTACATAATTTCCGGGTATTTATCCTTTAGGGTTATGTTAACTCTATTGCCACAAAACTACATTATCCTAAAATTCATTAATATAAAAAAAATATATAAATGAAGAACAATAATAATAGTGACGTCATCAATGCGTAAATATGAAAGTATCTGGCGTTGCCATGCAGTCCGTCGGTGCTCGGTCATTAACTACATATCAAAAATTTATTTTAATTATGGCCGTCGGCCACGCGATCATAAATATCATTTAACCTTCTTAAAATATGTTATCGAACTGTTTCGAATTAAACTACTTAGAGAAGGTTAATTAATTTTCTGTTAATGGTATATAAAGGAAATTCTTATAGAAATAGTTTAAAGGTAGCGCCAATAAGAGTAAAGTTATGGGTACAAAGAAAAACATATATGACAAGGATAGTTTTGGGTTTGAAACAGGATGAACAGGATAAGAAATTTTTCTGAATATTCAAAATCCAGTATACTTATTAAATGTAACTATATATATAGATACACAGTCTAAATTTATTATTAATATTTCATAGGTTTTCGATGTATTTGTATAGTATTCTCTTTGTTACAGAGGAAGTTAAGCGTCAAATAGAGTTAATAGAATGCAAAGTCATTGTGACATCAAAATTGACATACCCTAACGTCGCGGAAGCAATCAAAACGCTGAAAACAAGGCCTACAATCATTCTGATAGATAACGAAGATCTACCGGAAGGCACGATTAAGTTCGCCGAGTTTGCTGAGGACATGTCAATAGACACTGACTGCTTGAAATCGGTACAGAGGACTAAAAACGATGTCGCCATTTTACCATTCTCAAGCGGTACCAGCGGGTTCCCGAAAGGAGTAATCCTGACACACCGATGTGTGGTCGCCATGAATCAAATGATTTATGATCCGGACATTGTCGCTGTTGAAGAAGCTACGGGTAGGTTTTTTTCTTATTCAGCTAAGCGACAAGACGTCCGGCGTATATACCCGATAGCTAGTTTAGACATTGACCAAAAAAGAAGAGAACATTTGACCTCAATTTCTATAGGGCCCAAGGATAGTGAAACCTATTAGTTTTCGAATTTATTTTTGCTAAAAGACTACCTAGCCTAATAAACTCTAAATTTTTTGACCACTTCCCTATTATCGACGTAGGGTAAAAATCAAAAACTGTTTTTTTCTAAGATTATATATAAACGGAGGTCCTATTATTGCTAGTCATGTAAAAAAATCACAAGAGAAAAAGGTACGACAAAAAAAGTCATGGTATTTTGTTTTACCTTTTTCTCTTTTCTTTATCTCACACACAAACACGCCATCAAACATCATTAAGACATACATACAATATGTCAAACAGACATTTTTTACAACTCTATACTTCTATTTTCAAATATTATATCTGTATTTCAATGAAATTGGGAGATGGCGCTGTTTCCTGAATAGCATATTAAATTCCCAGTTCAGGTATCAGTGGCTTCAAGTGTCGAAGAATTATATAATGATGCAGTAAATTATGTTTACCTTCATGTACAGCCTGCTGGTTGAGCTCGCAGATTTACAATTTTAAGTAGAAGCGAATCGGGCGGGAATTGCAAAAACCCTACCATTCTAAAAGTAGGCGATCTTTTGATGGTGTATTATACTCTCTTTCGGTTTAAAGGGTGATGGTGAAATTTCGTAGTAACGAAACTTAACATCACGGTGATAGCAACAAGGACGATTCTGTGTAATCATCTTAAACAACACCACAATGCTATGGTCGGGTGTATGACTTACTGCTAGGTTATTGTTTCGTTCGCCTGGTCGCTTGGAGTATTTAAAAAGTATAACGCATTTTAGTCAAGCCATAATGCTATATATAAATATCTATATAATATGATAACCAATGCACTAAGGTATACTATCAGTTGACAACAACGGAACAAACAAACAGTCCAAAATTTATATGCAGCGATAAACTGATACTGTATCAAAAAAAATATTAATTAAAGTCGATTGGCTTAAATCTGATGATGATAAGAATTTCCTTTTTACTGCCTAGGTAAATTGTTGTTCCAATTGTCGTTGATTTTTAAATTTTAAACCCTATATATATTTGTTGTTTTTATACTTATCTATCTAACCCCTCTCCCGTTTTCGCCCTCAAAAACCTTTCGCTGGTCGTATTAAGAGTTTGGAGATAGTTAACTCCGTCCGGAATACATCCAGGGCTTCTAACCCACACTTTACCACCTAACCCAATTAGTGCTCTCCGACGGCTTGATATATTTATTTATATTTATAATATTGTTATTGTTGTTGCGAAAAAAAAGCGTTTCTTCACTATTCATGATTTTAGCGTTTCTAATTAATTTTTTACTGAATTCTTTTCTTATGTTTCCTGTTATTTTCGGCAAAGAACACAATTTGTTCAGCTCTTGTGTAACAAACGTAGAGACTGGTAGAGCAAAAGTTTAATGAACATTTCGCTGCACGTTTCCATGCAGCAACAGAGACTGACCACCAGTGAATTTGTATAGACATCCCTAAGAATAGTGAAATAACTTGGATGAAGAGACTACATCTTATGTCTCAAGGCGGCGGACATTATATAATGCAGTTTATATCATCCTATCTTCGCAACGCAGGACTGATCCATGTGGAGATCTTTAGGGGAGTCCAACAGTGGATGTCTGTCGGCTGATGATGATGATATCATAAGGCCACGTTGTTACGAACAGGCGTACTGTTTACCATCAGGTTAACGTCTTGCTCGTCAGAGGGGTGCTTCACCTCGCTCCCCGAGGCGGGCCCGTTAGATTTGGGCGCCGATCGGGTGTTGCGGAAGAAGTGCTCGATGTTATCCCGTGACCCTCGTGCATACTTTCGGAAGTGATTGGAATACCGTGTGAAGCTTTTTAATCGTTTGGTGTCCGACACTACTCCGTTACCGGCCCTTTGGTTCCGGGGTGTGCGTCCGTTAGCATTTTGTTACGCACGTTAATTTAAAAAAAAAAAGTCTTGCTCGTCTCGTCGGTTTCTAGAATAAAAAATTGTATATAATTATAATTTTTTTGTTTGCAATCGTGTTAGAGTAAATTTTTTTTTGTTCTCTACCTCGACATAAATACATTGTATATATCAATCTGTATGTGTTTGGACAACAATTTACAACGATAATACTTTTCTCTATCAGCGGAAATAAAAATATTTTTAAAGCGATACATTGAGTATATATAAAAAAATTCGCCTCTAAAACAGCTTTCGCTACACTCATTGTTAATACCTCTACAAAAAATTTATAAATCCGGTTGTTAACTGCGATAATATTTCGATGGAAGTCAGTGCAGCCTTGAATTAGAAACAATATTAAAATTTTATATAAGAATAATTATACATTTGCACTATCATTGACTAACTATTAAAAATACTAATTAACAGCAGCCTTATAATTATTCTGTTTTTATGAATAATTTCAAGATATGAATAGTACTTTATTTTAATTATACTACTTTATTAAAAAAAAATAACGAGCATAATAATTATTTTTTAGCCAACTATCAGTCGGCGATACCGGCCGTATTACCTTTCTTCCATATCTTCGGCTTCAACGCGGTGTTGATGAATCTTATGGGCAGAGGCGCCAAGCTGATTACCTTCGCGAAATTCAACCCTGAACTCTTCCTGAAGACCATAGTCCAACAAAGAGTTGAACATTTGTACATCGTACCTCCAATGGGTAAGAACGTTTATCACTACACAACAGTAAAGTTCACCTGGATAACGAGCCTCTCGCCCGTATATATATATATATGTATATAAGAATTTATTCTAAGGTGTGTGTGAAATCACCAATCCGCAATGGACCGTGTGGTGACTATGGTCCTATTGCCCACATATTGAGGGTAAGCCTTATGTCTCAACAGTGGGAACGTAAATTGGCTAATATGGATATATACATATATATACACTACACCACAGTTTAGAAACGGCATGGTGTACCATTTGTCTGCTACAGTTTAGCGGCTGAAATGGAAGTGGACGTGATGCTCTAGACCAGCGTTTCCCTACGTGGGGCCCACGCCACACAGGGGAGGCAATTTGATAAGATAAGAGGAGCAATTCCAAAACGGATTCGACACGAGTTTAACTCCGCTCTCTTTCGCTCCATGCTATGTTAATTACAGTGTCGAATTTAACGAAAAATAGCAAACTCTTAATTAATTGCAGCAATTACAGATTATGATAAATTCTCAAACAATATATTTTTTTTATATTAAAGATTGTATATGTTAGAGGGGCATAGAATTTTAGAAAGGCTTAGGTAGGGCATGGCACAAAAAAGGTTGGAAAACACTGCTCTAGCCGGTCTCCGGCAACAGGGACATACATTGTTGATAATGAGACAACAAACAACAGCCTTAATATAAAGAGCGGTTTGTAGTGCATAATATACAGTAGAGGTATGTCAAATTTGCTTATGCCTAAACGATATAAGGGAAAGGTAATTTTATACAGATGGTATCCTACACTCGAGATTTTTTAGTACATATCTGCTTGGTGGTAGATAGAGAAAACGGGAGGACGCGGTGATATCTACCTATAAAGTCTCCAACAACAGAGATCTAACAAAGGTGAAGTGATAAGAAACAAATAATACGTTGTTGCCTTATCTGCCTCAACGCGATGACCGGGTTGTATTAAAAATATTCGAAACTATAATATAACGTATTAAGTTACATAATCAAAACAATAGATTTTAAAGTAACCTGATAAAGACAATTTTTTTTTTTTTAATTTAATTCACACATTAATTCCAAATAATGTTTACATTTAAGTTCTTACTTCCGCTTAAGTTTTTGTTTAAACTTTATAATTTTATTTGTAAATGGATATAAGGTTTTTGTAGATAAATTATTATTATATGGCAGTCGTACGTCGTCGCTTAGACAAATAAAAAAATCGTACCAGAGACCTTGTTACTGGATTACCAGATAGCCGTTTCAATGAGAGGACGGTTAATTTAATATTTGACCCAGCTAATAAAACATTTTGATTAGTCGCCAGTAACGAAAATTTGAGATGTTGACATCTTTTATAAAGAGTATTTCGTCGTTACAGTGGTGTTCCTGGGAAAACATCCGGCGGTATCTCCGGAACATCTGCAGTCTCTACGAGGGATAATTTGTGGTGCGGCGCCCCTGTCCGAGAGTGATGCCGCAGGAGTTTTAAAAAAAAATGTATGCATACAACAAACACTGTATGAAAAGGGGTTCTTTAAAGATTACCTGTTTATCTTAACTACCGATAGACACTTTTACCTCTTGTCAGCACCATTGATATTGCCAGATAAGTTCAACTTGTGATGAACACTCCTAAAATAAAAATTCGCAAAAATAATTAATAAATTAAATACGAAGGATCTGTATTTCACGAAGTCCGAAAAAGGATTGGATAACTAATTAACAAATTAATTAACTGCGACATAAAACTTCCTGTTAAAATAGTTGTCGTTTCACAAACTACTAACCATTTTGTTACTTGTAAGTTAAAGATAACTACAACTTATTTTGTCGTTTCTATTTACGTGAAAGGTGAAAGCATAAAACATTTATAAATTCAATAATTCTTAAAAGTATTTAAAAGATATATTTTATGCATAAATTGCGGATACCTATTGGTAAACATTAAATGCATCTTCTGTAACAATTATGAGACGGAATTTTTTTTTTGGGTATTAATTATTTTTAATTTAGAACATAACGTAAGAGAAAGAGAAACAGCTTGTTTGATTTTTGTCATCCGCGACCGTTTTGTGCTTATTTCTATCGTCTAATTCATCATCAAGGGTATTAAATAGATCCATTTTTAATATCAATTCATGTCACAATACAGTAACTCTTCATTCACGTTTTCACTAATCGCTGATTAAAAAGAAATGCTGCCCAATTACTATATTCGCTTAGCTAAGTTTCCTTTATTCGCTTATCTAATAAGTACCCAATATCCTTTGTAAATGCCGTCAAATGGACTGATAAAAAAGGATATACCGTATTCATTGTTTACATTGAACATATATCCCGCGAATAAAGAGCTTTTATTGTATACAAATAAATCTCTCAAGTAACTTAAACTCCCAAGTAACTTCCTTATCTGACAGATGTTCCAAGCTATAATTTACTTGGCACTTTATTTATCAGTTAAGCTCATTTGTTAATTGCGAAACGGCATCGATGACTTCATTATCTTCTTATCGTCAGATATGTTACAAATTATTCTGGACTTGGACATTGTGAGACACCATGCGATTTAATAAAAATTAAATATCCTATTTTTATAAAAATTAAATATACAATTTTATCACCACAGAAGGACATAAGTTTCCGCCAAGGTTACGGTTTAACGGAGACGAACGGCGGCGTGTCCGTGGGACGCAAGTTGGACACAAACCACGCGTCCGTCGGCCACTTGTTCGGTAGCTGCGAGGCGAAAATAGTTGATCTGAATACCCAGGAAGCTTTAGGACCAGGAAAGGTAACATACTTAACTTGGCCATACATGAAACAAAAATATTTAATAATTTAGAACTCTAGTTAGGTTCTATTGCCTACAGTGTCGGGCTGGTAAGAATATGAATAAAGTAAGCCTCGCCTATCGAAGGAAGCGACTGAAAAGTTCTTCGGTTCTTCGAGACTTGGTTATAGGCAAAATTTAACCAAAAAGTGTCAACTAGCAACAGGTTCTTTTTATGCCCCCAAACAGAAGTGTGTAGGTATTACTGTGTTTCAGTTTAAAAAGGTATATATATACATAGAGGACTATAAGTTTAAACTAATTCTTTCCCAATTAATACTAGTTAAGATGTTTGTACTTCACCACATTGCATTCATCATTTTAAGGCAAGACTATGCATTAGTAAAATTTGCATACTATTCATATGTTCTTAGGCCATAGATCGCTTTATTCTGATACTTATGTTTTGGATCTATACAAAACACTCTGATATATATTAAAAGAAAAAACAAAAGAAAGCAAATCAATTAAAAATAAAAACTAATAAAATCAGTTTCAGCGCGCTCCGTGTTAACATGTATGTAATACTTTTAATATTAGGTCCTTACATATGATATTAGCGTTTTGTCGTACTGACCGCTTTGATCTGAAATATCTCCTCTTTGGTTAAGAATTCCAAATTCAAATTTATTAATTCATTTAGCTGCTACATTTGAGTTTTGAAAACAGTCATTCATTTGTTTTTTCCTCATTATTTTTTTCTTTGGCATCGCTTGTTACCGCACAATGGAAAACGTGAAATATCGGTATATTTACGAGTACGAGTTCTACCGTGGCACCGGTACCAGTGCTGCAGAAACAGCTCTAAGGACTAATGATGTGTACGGCGCGGGTGACGCAAAAGAAAGCACGGTACGTTTTGGTTTCAATGTTCTCGTTCTGGAAATTTCGACCTTCAGAACCAACCCGTGGACGGCCGGAGTCCTAAGTGCAAAATGAAGAAATACACGCTCTTGTGGAAGCAGATCCATCACAAAGCACTTCAGAGATAGCCTTAGACTTCGGGGTATGACAAAACTGTATTAATCCACTTGAAGCAAATTCGGGAAGTAAAAAGACTTGAATGATCGGTATTTCATAAATTGAGTGAATCGAACTTGCAAACACGCGTCGACTGCTGTGTTAGTTTGCTCAACCGACACAATGATGAAGGGATTTTAAATCGAATCATTACTTGTGATTAAAAGTGGATACTGTACGTTAATCGGAAGCTCTCGTCGCAATGACTGAACCCTAGAGACCTAGCCAAATCCTGCTCTAAACGAAAATTGACAAAAAAAGTTACTTGTGAGTGTTCGCTGGACTAGCGCCGGTTTCGTTCACTGCAGCTTTATAAAATCTGGCCAAACGATTACGGCAGATATCTATTGTCAGCAACTGCAAACCATGAAGGAAGAACTAGCTGCTAAACAACTGAGATTGGTCCATCGTTCTAGGCCACTGCTGCTTCACGACAACGCAACACCACCACCACACACTGCACAACAAACAACCACTAAGTTAGATGAGCTACAATTGGAATGTCTGCGACATCTACCGTACTCCCCGGATCTTGCCCCAACAGATTACCATTTTTTTTCGGAATTTGGACAACTTCTTACAAGGAAAAAAATTCAACTCGAGATTATTGATTCTCGCCCCTATGGTTTTTTAGTAAAAGGATCAATGAACTAACTACGAGATGGCAAAAGTGCATAGATAACAACGGTGCATACTTTAATTAATTAAATATATTTTACAAAAAAAAAATACTTTATATTCCTCCCGTACAATACGCCAAATGTAAGGACCTAATATTAAGTTTGTATTAATTTGTTCACGTTCAAATGAACCAGTGATATCCCAGTTTGTAAGGTCGCACGCATGAGACTTCTCAAGAGTGTGGGTTGAATCCCCATTGGGTCTCAGCAGTGGGAACATTAAGATACTTTTTCGTATAAAATATTTTTGACCCAAAAAAGTTGGCATTTGATTTTCTTTAATATTTTGCGAGAACATTTCAACAATGAAATGATAATAAATCAACTTATTTTTGTGTTAATATAGGAGGGTGAAATATGGGTACGAGGGCCGAATGTTATGAAGGGGTACTTCAAGAACGAAGAAGCAACCAAAGAGGTGCTGACGGAAGATGGCTGGTACAAGACGGGCGACGTCGGCAAGTATGACGAGAACAAATATCTGTATATTACGGACAGACTGAAGGAACTGATTAAGGTACAACCTCGTTGTATATTTTTTTTTGTGGTCTTAGTGTTCTACGCTGCACCGTAGGGCCTTCGTCGATTAGATAATCACATATCTAGGCTTTTAGGGATATTCGGCCAGTATTTCGCCTATTAGTCGACTAAATTAAAGTTCAAACTTACTGATGATGAACTTTGACAAGAAGTGCGACAAATGTAGAGTTGTCACATGATAGCTCTTACACTACTTGTCACACTTGACCAGCCATGTGAATAAATGGTACAACCGTGGGTATATTAAGATGGTTGTTTATTTGGATTATGAAAAAAAATTATGAAATAATACATAGTGGGCTTGTTTTTCTTTAAATAATTAATGGCGTCGATCTTCGTAATTTTTTTTTTAATTATGCCTACTTTTGGCTATTATATAAATAATATTTTCACAGCGTGAAACAGTGCTAAGAACCATTTTCAGATGGTCACCGGTGATGTGTCAAAATTAAAATATAGGTAATATATTTTATTTAAAGTTAGTTACACAATTATTTTTTCGTTTCAGGTGAAAGGCTTCCAGGTGGCTCCCGCCGAACTCGAAACAATTCTTCGGACCCATCCTCAGATAATGGACTGCGCGGTCATCGGCATACCGGATCCGATAACCGGAGAAGCGCCCATGGCTTTCGTGGTGAAGCAGAAAGGGGTGACACTGCTCCCGGATCAGGTGGCTCAATACGTCAACGAAAAAGTCGTAAAATTCAAGTGCATCAAAAAGGTGCAGTTCATTGATGAGATACCGAAGAACGCCGGAGGGAAGATATTAAAGAAGAGCTTGAAAGAGAAATACTGCTAAGGTAATGTAGAATTCGATTCTTCTGTGCATTCTATGCTTTGTATATATTTACACTCATTTACAAGTGTGTATGTACAATGGCAAAGGGGAACAGGAAATCGTTAATGAAATCTAGATTATGTAAAGTTTATATCGAAGCTATGGCAACGTTATTAAGATAGAGATGTCGAGAATTTTTTAGAAAAGTTAAAAATTATTTGCTAGTTCTTTTTTTTAACTAGTGTAGTGAGGAGTTAGTTAAAATCATTTGTTACTTTCCCACGTTTAAATCGTGTAAGTCCACATGTGGGTTACTAAAGCAGACAAAGGACAGTGTTCGAACCTCATGTTACTAGTCTCATTATATTTTTTACTTTAGGCCTAAACAACACGTAGTCGGCACATACATACCATTTTTTCGTAAATTTATTATCAAATGAAAAAAAATAAAATCCCTTTTTTTATTTATTTTATTATATGAATATCACAACCGTTCGTATTCCAGACGGAGATCCGGGTGACTTCTTTGTACGGTGGTGACGGAACCACCGAAAGGGTTATTAGTTAAAGTCTTATAATAAAAATCTCATTACTTTCCCATCAGAACGATAATTTTTTTTTTTTTTCTAAGATTTATCGTTCGATAGCAAAAAAAAATCTTTCATTCCGAACTTCCGGTTTAATTTCTGTTAAATTTATATATATATATATATATATGAAATTGACGTCCAGTGGTTAGCCGATAGTAACGACAAAGAAAAAGATTTTTTTTTCAATCATATATATCATCATCAGTTCGCGGCAGTCCAACTCTGGTTCCAAGGATCAAAGATCACATATTTTAACAAAAAAAAAATAGTTTTACCTTCTTTCGAATACTGAACTTATAAATGTTATACTAGTGATAAGGTTCATGATCAATGGTGAATTTTCCCATGGACATTAGAAATAAGTGTATCGTTAATTAATTACTTTTTAAGATTTTTAATCGATTTAAATTTTAATCGAGAAATTAAAACATAGTGTTATATTTAGGTATATATGAGATATTATTTATGTATACTTGCAAGCAAATCAATAGCTTTAACATAAGGGTACTTAGGTGATTATTCACTTATACTATTTGGCAATTATTTAAAAATAAAATAAATATATATATTCAATGAAATATAGTATATTACATAGGTATTATTTATAGTGTATTATAGAGTTTTTCTATATATATTTTAATGTTTTTAAACGTTTTATATGTCAATTGTTGGGATCAAATTGTTACCATTACCATCATCATTTCAACAGGTGGACGTCCACTACTGGACATAGATTACCATTATATACTATTAAATATATAAGGTCGGATGCTTGTGCAATTGGTCATATATTGGACCTTAAAAGAATCATTTGATGTTTTTTATTTTTTTTTTATTAATAAAATCATGTGGTTATAAACGCTTATATGAAATATTTTTTATGGTGTTTACTAATGATGGCAGTACTATATAGCCTTTACATGTTAGAAAGCTTTTATTGCATTTTATATTATAAAAATTATATACCAGTTAAGTTATAAAAAAGAAAACAAAAAAAATAATAAAAAAATATCTGAAGGGCACATGTTTAAGTTATAATCGTGTTAGGGTAACGTGTGTTCAATTACTTTATATTGTTAATATAAGAAAGGCAACTTTATATTATTAACATAGTGATATCTCTAGCTGCATCACATTTTAGACTGGAAAACAGTCTTCTTCCTCCTGCCCTTTTCCCAGCTATGTGGGGTCAGCACAGCATGTGCTTCCATATCCCTCTATCAGCCGTCCTATCTGAATTTACACTCTTCTTACACATGTCATCTTTCACACAATCCATCCACACTTTCTTCGGTCTTCCTCTACTCTTATAACCCATCCACATTCATTCTCATTACTTTCTTTGTTATATGTCCTTCATCCCTCCACACAACATGCCCGTACCACGCTAACCTCTTGCTCCTCAATTTCTCTGTCACTGGAGCAACTTTGAGACTTCCTCTAATATACTCATTCTTAATTTTATCCATCCTCGTCACATCACACATCCATCTTAACATTCGCATCTCGGCCACATGCAATCACCTTTCATCCGAACCCATGGTGGCCCAACACTCAGCTCCATACAATGCGACAGGTCTAACGACCGACTTGTAGACTGGAAAGCAGTAATCTTTACATATTACTGCTGCGAAGGCCTGTTCATATGAAATTCAGTACTGTGTGTTTATGAGCTGAATGTGGAATGCTGTAAATGGAATTATAACTGCATTTTCTCCCCAAAACCTTTTTTACCACCAAATCCAAAACAACGATAACTTTTTTTTAATTTTATTAAATTTGTTATATATTAAGTTTATTTTTTTTTATGACACACGGCAAGTGTATCTTGTGAAAAGAAATTACGTGCTGACGCTTTGTATATAAACGATGTATTGCTGATTAGGATGTTCACACTACGACATCTTGCGGCTTTTGCAACATTTATTGGAAATGATCGATTTTTACCATATCTTTTTTCATAATTGTTTTTTCGATAAATATATCTTTTACAGTTAATAGTCGTTTCACTTATAGATTCTTTTCCTGATGTGTATGTTTGTTGGTAATTTTTTTTTTATTTTACGAATCGAACGGAAAATTCACCTGATGGTAGGTGATACGCCTGCTCATAACGTGGCGATAATTAAGATGATATACATTGCGTCATATTGCACTCTGCGCCTTCAGATAAGATGTTACGTCTCGTTATTACAGTAATTATACTAGCTATAGCGTTCTTCAAATGGGAACACAGCTCTGATCCTGTGTGGTGATCAGTTCTGATCCTGGGTGCTGCGGTGGTACCTACCTAGAAGATCTTCGACTACATTTTCCATTTATAAATAATAGTATTACAAGTTTCGAGCACGCGAAAATACGCTACAAACTTAAAGGAAAGTGTTACTTTGTTCAATAAACAATCGACCGGTATCGCGTAGGGGTCATTGACCGTTCCACTTGCGGCTTCCAAGGGTTATATAGTAATTGAAAAAAAACATTTTTGTACTCCAACTTATTTAACGACATACAAATAATAATGATAAGATAGTCAAGTTACAGTTAGTAAAAATATGTTGTTCACTTTGAGACAAGATGTTGTATTATTACCTCGGTAATTGCACTAGAAACTATACTGTGCTGTTTTGAAGGGCGTTATAGCTAGTGAAATTACTGGAGTAACGAGACAACATCCTGTGTCTAAGCGACGAGTGTAATGAGTTACCGTGTATATCATTTTAACTAGTGCCACGTTGTTATGGGCAGGCGTATCATTTGCCATCAAGTGAACGCCACTCTCGTCTCGTCTCTTAGTAGAATAAAAAAAAATTACCTCGTGTCTTCACCCGTATGATTAATAAGTCATAGACCGATCGCAAAGTAAACTTGCAAACAATGAAAATAAATTTGTAATTGTTAAGTATTACCGCAATTAAGTAGAACTTAACCCTCGCGTTTAACCTATGTATTCAATGATGGAAAAAAGTAGTTACTATACTAACAATCGGGCAAACGTCTTCAACATTAGACAAAGCGGTGAGATGAGGAATACAATTTTTTTTATTATTCTACGAAGCGACTGTACGAGCGAGACGTTCACGCGATGGTAAGTGATACACCTGCCTGTAATAATATTGGAAAACGTGCATCCGGTAGACAGCGGATGAAATGGTGTTGCGACATAAAGGAACTCACTTAAAAAGAATAGCTGAGGATCGAATTGGTGTTCCCAATCTGATCACCAAACTTCAGTCTGACGAGGGCACTCTAATGATGATGATGATAGTGACATTGCGCTAGTTAGGATGACACAGTGATCTCGTCGATTTGAGACATAATATTTAAAGTTTCATTACCCCAGTAATATCACTGGCTACAACGCCCTTCAAACCGGAACACTGACGTTTGCACACTCCTGTTTGGTGAGAGTCAAAGGCGCTACGTGGTATCTAGACAGTCTCCGGCATTAGAGACCTACCGAACCCGACCACAACTATGATGTACTAGTTAGATTACTTAAAAAAGGTTACATAAAAAAGTACTACTTAGAATGTTTACACAACATAAAATTGCACTCTTCACATTGAAACAAAGAAATTATATTTTCACTAACTAAAGAAAATCACTAAAGAGGGACTTACTACCGGTTAAATATCTTTAAGTCTCTTAACTCTTTTTTGGTGCTAGGTCTCTGTTGCCGGAGACCGTCTAGGTAGGTACCACTGCAACACCTATTTCTGTCGTCAAATACTAGTCTGCAAAGCTTAACATGTTCCGGTTTGAAGGGCGCTGTAGCCAGTGATGTTACTGGTGTAACAAGGGTTAATATCATGTGTCGCAAGCGACGAGCGCAATTTAGTGCTCTATATCATCCCACCTAGCGCCACATTGTTATGGATAGACGTATCACTTACCATCAAGTGAAGGTCTCATCGCTTCGTCGAATACAAAAGAAATCTCTGGAGGTCATCATATATTTTTCTGTAACTAAGAGACCCACATTATGTAAGTAATGCAGCAGTGTGGAGATATCATGATGCTGTGAGCAATATATCTCACCACCAGAAATTCCGCCATATATAAAACTTTCTTTCTAGTTTTATATATGGCGATCAAAAGAAAAAAGGAATTTCTTGTGGTGTGAAATGTTGCTCATGGCATCATGGTCTAGGTCTGCAATGGACAAGCTAAGGATAATATGGAAGAATCACCAAATACAGAGCTACAAAAATCTGGCTATTTTGAAGCACTTCTAAACTCCATATTCTTGTACGTCGCAGAAACGTGGACCTTGCGGGAAGTAGAGAAGAAGAGGATAGAAGCTCTAAAGATGTGGTGCTGGAGGAAAATGCTCGGAGTATCAACGAGTCTATACTTCGAGAACTCGGCATCAAGCAGCGTTTATCATCTTTGTTACAGTCTCGTATCCTCACCCTTTTTGGCCACGTATGCCGCTGAGGGGAGGCAGCTATTGACCACGATGAAGAACACTTGTGAGATGGACTGACCAGATAAAGACAGTAAATGGCTCATCATTATTCAGTTGATAATAGGCAGGATAATACGTTTATTACATACGAGTAAGTTATCAGAACAATACTTAAAGATGTATCTAAGCTACATTTATACTACGCGAAGATAATTGTAGATAGGCTCGCTGGCCTAATAATTAGAGCATGCGGCCTTCATTCCGAAGGTTGCGGGTTCGAATCCCGGCATGTACCGATAACTTTAATATTTAAGTTATGTACACTTGTGAACTTTAGTAACAACAGCGTAATACAAACGGTGAAGGAGAACATCGCGAGGAAACCTGCACATGAATTAGAATTTATTCTAAGGTGTGGGTGACGTCACCAATCCGCATTGGGCCCGCGTGGTGACTGGCCTGTCACCCTCATATTGAGGGTAGGCCTGTGCCCCAACAGTGGAGACAAAAATTTGCTATTATAGTGAGATAGTTATTTGTATTTAAAAACAATTTGGTTAAACGTTACGTTTAAGTAATACTTACCCGCGTTGTATTATCAAGGCAGATTAATAAATTGAGGGCAATGACCTTTACGTATGCACGTTCGGAACGATAGCAAAGTTGTTTGGCTAAATTTTTAAACGTGTTTTATGCAAAAAAACAAAAAAAAAGGACCTATTAATATCACCAGTTCCATAAATGACCTACAAACATTTTTGGTGGTGACAGGTTTCTGTTGCCGTAGACCGTCTAGGTAGGTACCACTGCAGTTCCTATTTCTACTGACAAACAAACATTACAGTATTCCGGTTTGGAAGACGCTGTACCTAGTGTATTTACGGGGTTAACGAGATTCAAGATCTCATGTCTCAGGCTAGGAAAGTTATGTGGTGCAGTATGTACCATGCTAACTAGCGCCACGTTGTTACGGGCAGGCGTATCACCATCAGGTGAACATCCCGTCTTGAAAAACAAAGACCGTCTGGGTAAGTACCACCAGAGCTCCTAATTGTGCCGCCAAACAGTCCCGGGCGAATATTACAGTGATCAGGTTTTAAAGGCGCTGTAGCTAGTGAAATTATTGTTGTGTCTTAAATATCAATGCGCTGAGAACAATGTGATGCAGTGTAAGCAGTTTACGACAATATGCTGAAACAATGATGATTTTTATTAATTTTCTTACAAGTACTTTATCTTATGATAACCGACTTCGTATATGCTTAGTCATTAAATGAAAATATATATTTTTTAATAGACGAAATGACTCGAGAGAAGTTCACCTAATGGTAAGTGACATGCCTGTTCATAACGTGACGCTGGTATGCATAGGATACGCTGCACCACGTCGGACTCCTCGCGTCGAGACATGATGTTAAGTTTAGCTTCCTTCAAGCCGAAATACAGCAATGTTTGCACACTATTGTTTGACGGGAGAAATAGAAAGCATCCCTCCCCCCCTCCAAAAAAGAAATAGTCTGGATATGCAAGGCGAAGATTATCCAAGTCTCGGTCTCACTCATCACTACCCAAACGGCTAGCGGTTAGCTTCTGCGTAGCGAAAGTGGCATAGTAGAAAATATCTAGACTTCAGAGAAAAAAGGGTAATTGACCTAAGGATAAAATTAAATTTTTCGATGTATCTGGGGCGTCCGAATTGTTCCGCCGAATCAGAGACAGAAAAGACTGTACCACGTTGATCGCCAACCTTCACTAGTTGGAGAGGCACTTTAAGAAGAAGAAGATATACTCTGGAACTATCGCTGGTGCTATAAATAATAGATTAGTAACGTTACTGCACTTCGTTAGTTATTCAAAAATAACTAATACATAGGAATTATGTTCGGACATTTTTTTAATACAGTCGAGCGACCAACGGGACGTTCACCTGAAGGTAAGTGAACTCGTCTGCCTCAGAACAATGTGGCGCTGGTTTGGATGATATATGCTGTACCGCATTGCTCGTCGCCTGACATAAGACGTTGAGTCTCACCTCAGCAATTACATTAGTTACAACACCCTTTAAACCTAAACACAGTAATGTTTGCACACTACTGTCTAGCGACAGAAATAGGCACTGCGGGTGGTATCTACACGGTCTACCAGCTACAGAGACCTATCACCAGTAAAATTAAATTAGCGGGTTTATCGCTTGCAGCGGTTTCCACTTCGCCGTTCGCGAAACGACAAGTGTTCAGTCCACGTTCTGTTGCCGCGACGGGAGCGCGCGAATCGCGAAACATGGCGCAAAAACTACTCATACGTCAAATCAGACAGCTGAAGTCCTTCCGCAGCCTTTCGTCCAGTACTACCCTCAGACAAGAGCAATATGTTATTAGATCACCGCTGGAAGACATCGTGGTCCCGAAAATGTCGTTTTTAGATCGACTATGGCTCAATTACTCAAACTTCTCGAATCATACTGCAATCGTAAGTAAATTCTAGATTTTATTATTAAACACTTAAAATATTTTTTTTTACTTTATTCCATTAAAATTATTGTAGACCTTTTTATTTTAAATTTATGTTCCCTGTATAATCATAATGAGGTATTTTTTTTTAATTTAAGTTGTACTTGTCAACGACTCTACTTGATAGTAAACAACGATGTAATCTTTGTTAGTAAAGCATCTATACATAATAAAGTTAACGTTTTACTATGTACTTCGTTTGACGAGTAATAATTTTATTTAGCTAGGATTGTTTTTTGTATGAATTATGAGTTAAAAAGATACGACGGCTGGAATTTACTTTGAACTTTTTGTAACCTTGATACCTGAAAATATTTACATTAATTAGCACATACATATACAAATCTATTCAATCGTGTTAAAACGCACCCGACATTGATATTTTCGGACTCGATTTAATTTTGCTTTATCGTTCATTGACGTAAGTGAATTAAATTCTACCGTAACTAATGTATTGTACATTAGAATGAAAGAATTATTGCAAATATAGATACTGTGAAGTGATAATACAAAACGATACAGATTCAAAAACAAGATAAAGTAAAAGTAGAGAACCTTTAAGAATAACAGGAACTAGCTGTGCCACGCTCTGCTGGCCTTAACACACCTGAAACCCTTTTTTGGCGTGACATTTCGTAAAATCCGTTCTTACCTGACCTAGGAATATTTCTACCAAATCTTAAGTCTCTTATCCTTATAGCTCCAGAAATATCGTGATGAGTCTCTACATATGTGGAAATCTATGTATATAGATAATGAACTAAACATATCACTCTTCCTTTTCATCTTAATTACAAAATGTCAGTCTTAAGACAAGCTATTAGAAGGTTAGATTAAATGCCTCTGTAGCGTTGAAGCTCAGTGGTTACCTTGTAAGAAGTTTCCGGTTCGATTCCTAAGCCACGTGAAGAGATAGATTTGGTTACAGGGTTTTTTTTTCCAACCCGCCTTGCAAGCGACCATTCTCACATTGTAAATATACCAAAACTGCATCGCTGTGTTCCTACTGTCAGTTTTAACAGCCAGAGTATTCTGTGTGAGCACTAAGCCCCAACTAAGTGGTTAACCATGACCGTCGAGGTCAAGTTTGGTGAAACATAATACGACAGATAAGAACTTAGTAATTACAAAGGTAATAATTGAAACTCAAGGCATCTCCCGAAGAAAAATATTTCTACGGTATTGTTTACGTACAATGTAAGTGTTTTTGACCATGATAGCTCTTAAATGAAGATCACTGTCGCCGGAGGCCATCCAAGAAGGTACCAGCGCAGCGCTTATTGCAGCCGACAAACAGAAGTGTGCAAACATTACTGAGTTCCAGTTTGAAGAGCGCTATAGCTAGTAAAATTACTAGGGTAACGATGACTAATAATCTTGTTTCAAAGCGATGACCACAATGTAGTGCTGTGTATAACATACCAACTAGCGCCACGTTTTTATGACCAAGCGTACCAGTTACCATCAGGTGCAAGTCTTGCTCGCCTTGTATCTTCGTAGAATAAAAAATCTTCGCTTATTATCACATGGGATCGTGGTTAGGCTCTAGTGTATATTATTATTAAAAAAAAGAATTAAGCCATATATTAACTTTACAATTGACGCATTGTTAAACTACTACGTCTCGAGCTCGACGAGTACGATCTCGAAAATTCGATTGAAGTATGTTATTGTTAAATACAACGTACCTATAAAATCTGTGTATATAATATATATATGTATGTACAGAACAACCTCATCATCGTCAGCCGATAGACGTCCACAGCTGGACATAGGCCTCCCACAAAGATCCCCACATCGATCAGTTCTGCGATATACATATCGCCGGAAACTAGGTCCCGTTATACGTAGGGGTTCATATGGAGAAATTTGGACTATTTCCCGCCACAATGACTCATTCCGGGTTGGTGGGAGACAGAGCCTCGTTTGTTGATAAGTACGGTGCACCACTAGCAGCTGAGGTGGGCTTGGGTACCGTCAGTTGTCGTGCGGGACCCTTTACACCCCTGTACAAGACATAATTATTTTCAATGTTTCAATTGTGATTTGATTTTGTTTAATTAAATCTTATTGACTTACTAAACTACTTCCGTTACGCACTGGGCCTTGTAATACGTAGATCCTTGGTCCATTTCCGGGGCTATATGAAGAGTTAGGTTGGTGATAATATTACTTTTAACCTAGCTACTATATTATTTTTGTAAATCTGCTGCTATAACAGCAATAGCTGTTCCGGTTTTCTATTAATAAGAGGCGAAGTAATTTTAACGAGACATAGACGTTCACAGATATTTCGGATTGTGGCAAACCACAAACGAAATCTTTGTGAATATCTTAAAAATAAACATACTAAATTAGTACCAATTCAACAATAGTCAAATAATAGTTGTGTACCATTTTAGTAACTTGAGAGATTATTATTTAGATAAATTTAGGGAGGTTGAGTATTCAGTGCAAATTTTCCTGTACAGAGCGCACGCCTCTGCTCGTTGTCACGTGAATAATACAAAATTTAAGTCAAGATAACAATTTTTTTATCTACAATAGACTAGTATGTCTAAAATTATAAGATCCTGTAATCATTGATTTACATATGAAATATCAAAAGCCATTATATAAGGATGTTTATACAGCACGATATTGCGCTCTTGTATCTGATGTATTGTCAATTTTAAGGTCATTTACTATATCGCCAACATAGTAACATTTGTCTATTATTTGCGGAAGCGACGCTGCTGAGGTACCGAGACAGTAACCTGCAGAAACCTTCCATCGGCGAAAGGTACGTTGCTCATTATAATAACGTATACGAATTATCGGATGTATAAATAGTAACCCTTAAAATGCAATCACAAAGAAAATTATATTAAATCTTAGCAGTATAAAAAATATTCAACGTTTATAAATTATTGTACTTAACTATCCGATGGTCAAAATTAATAAACGACCTCTAAATTATAATATATATATGTGATGATATCCACAGATTCATTGACTCATCACGAGATCTAGAAAATTATTAGACGTTAAACACTCGAAATTTGTTAGAGATATTGCTTCTGCCATTTAGATGTCCTCCAAGAGTGGACTTTACAAAAATCCTTCTCAAAAGAACCTTGGGGTAGAGACGGGGGTGATATTACGGCCAGCAAAGGGACGGGGAACAGCTTGTTACGTATAACCATTGGAATTTACTAAAACCGCTTTTTAACCCTTAAAACAATACTACAAGTATATTCATCATTTAGTTATATATTATTCTTGAATGTTTTTGTGTAGCGTACTTTATAAATTGTTCAAAAGTTAAGTAAAGTTTGCAAGGTCGAAAAAGACAGACGTTGTTATCGTTTTTTTTTTTAAATAAAATTGATTTATATTGTCTGTTAAGTTTCTGTATTCAAGTTAAAGGGATAAAGTGAATTGAACAGTTTAAGATGCACAGCGGTCAGTGTTTGCTACTAAGTCTGCAATTATTGTATAAAAGATTTTTGGTTTAGTTTTAGGAGTCAGAAAGAGATGACCGTTTGTTAATGAAGTCTAAGGTTCGATCATGGCTTGGTTGGTGATAGGACTTCGAACTTTCACCTTCTCAATACTAAATTATAATTACATGCTGTTTCGATTGTAACATACGAAAGCCAGATTACGGTTATGCTCACTTTAACATCTATGCCATAATTGTCACTTAAAACCAGATGAAAATAAGGTTTCATGACTGTTTTACTGAATTGCCGGAGAGATTTACGATTGTCTCCAGCAATTGAGTAAGTAATTGGAAAATAGATGCGAACTTTGCACCGCTTGTGTCTTATCGTTATCAATTGCACGCAGGGGTGTGGCCTTGTGACCACAATCAGCCACGGATAATACTTATCGGTTATCGTTATCACGGTATAGAACTTAGCGGGTGGCACTTAAGCTATAATTGTAAATTATTATCACAAATATTATAACCCCCATTGTTGTGTGTCCCATTATTTGCACGTCCATGCCTAAATACCCACCAAAAGTAATGATTACAAAATCTAGTGTTAGTAACTTCAGACACAAATGATAATAACAAGCTGTCTTGATGTTCCCATCGCTTGATCCACCAGACTGAAGAAGTATGGGTTGGTGGAGGAAGGTAATTGGGTTGGATTAGAATAATACTAATAATTCTGCAGAATAATTAATGCAATTTTGGTAAATATTATTCTCTAAATGTACGAGGAGACCGAGTTATTAACAACATTGTAATTATCTTATCATTGTACAAAGTACTTTCTGCCAAGTTTATGTCTCATGCTTAAAGTATTTGATTGTCGTTCCGATTGTAATAGTGATGTTTCTTTTTTGAGGTATTTTTTTATGAAGACCTTCGTCCTTCAATACTGAATTATTCATACAAAATAATCAGATGTAGATTTTAAACCTTCTCTTTCCCGATATTGCCGATGAATTGTCTAAATACTTTAAATATGTTAAAGTTAAATAAGTATTATTGATGAAGGAAGTATTCATATAAATTCATTGATAAAGCACTCAACTATTAATCTGTTTGATTAACATAACTCTTAACTTTTTAATATACGAGAGATGTTTCCAAAGTTCTATGAATTGATTAAATTACTAGTTTAAGGTATTGCGAAGGGATTATTTTTATGGATTATTTAGCGAAATGTATCACAATTGACGCAGAATATTAGTGAATTTATTATCTGGACCACTGCGACATACACTTGTTAAAAAACGACCTGGACAGCCGCAGGAGCATCCGTTGTTGCAACAGGGCCACACGCGGCGAGAAAAGCGAAGGACGTTTTGAACAATTTACGATGGGAAATGATCCTGTACCCATCTTATTCCCCAATACTGGCGTATAGTGCATCCTACGCATCATAGTCATCTATTTCCGGATTTGGAAAAATCCCTACTGTTTGACAACTTACAAATAAACAGAGAACTATAAACTACACTTTAAACCGTACAGAATTTACAAGTTTTATCATTGTTATTTTGATAAAGACTTTCCCAAGGCCGGAAATTACTGGAGTATAGAGTCTTAACACCTTACATACCAAGGCGATGAACACAACCTGGTGCTGTGTATATCAGACGTATCACTTATCATCTGGTGAACGTCTAGACCGTCTGATCGCTTCATTGAATAAAAGAAGCCCATTAATGGGGTTTGAGTTAGAGTTTTGTGTGTCGGGACTATCTCCAATAGACAGAAGTCTATCATTAATTCATTAATATCCTGACTCCTAGATGTGATGGGCAAAGGATGTCCACAGTAATCCTCCATCACTTTCGGTCTTGAGATTCACCTTTTATGTGATTCCACGTTTTCCGGATCTTCTCATCTCATCTTCTACTGTGCGGCGCCGCGTCTGTTTGGCGAGGCCGTGCTTCCGCTTTCCTTACAGATTACAATCAAGCGCCTGCTCGGGGATGTTGCAAGTCTATAAACAATAAAAAAAAACCTAAAACAATTACGATTCTCCCTAACCTTTTCAATATTTTTCCTGTTACTTATTCTAACTTTTAATTGAATTCGTAAGAAAACTAAAGGCATTCATTACTTATCTTGATTGATCGATGCTTTCTAAAAGAATAGATTATTAATAATACCGTGTCATATCAATTTTTATAATCCATATTAATGAAAGAGATAACGAGAGTAATGATTTCGCCCCTCTAGATTATTTTTAATTTAACTAGGGCTAATCTCCCTATAAATAAACCCACAAACCCGCATTGAGCCAGCGTGGTGGGAAATGGCCCAAATTCCCTGATATGAACAAACGACAGCTCCTCGTGTCCGGCGATACCGGTAGCGCAGAATCGAACGTTGTAAGGATCTTTGGGGGAGGTCTATGTCCAGCAGTGGACGTCCATCGGTTGATGATTATGAGGATACATCCTGTCTACTTCCATTATTCAATACAATATCAGAAATACCGGCAATATTATTATAGATCCTGTTAATTACTTTGGACGTATGTATTTAAAGTTCAATGTTTCTATATACAGCAGAAATTTATGCTATTTTTATATATCTACAAATATGTGTATATATATGTAGTTAAAATATTGTGTAATCTTTTTTTATTGTGAATTTTTCAATACTTATTGTTCATTACAGTGGTGACCAACCTTTTCAAAAACGAGTGCGCTATGAAAAGTTTTTTTTTAAATGGATAGGAGAGAAATAAATATATATCATTACAATGATATACTAAAATGGTTATGATACAAGGTAAATAGTAATATCGAAGGGGTTTCGTGCTTGCATTTATACTTTTTTACTATTTATATACAAAGTAATTGTTTGAATCCTCATCATCATCATTTCAACCGGTGGACGTCCACTTCGGGATATACAAAACACGATCTTACGCTGTTTGAATCCAGAGGCTTTCAGCGATTTTTTTAATGTCCTCTGTCCACCTACTAGGGCGTCCGCCAACGCTGCGCTTTCCGGTGCAGGCTCGCCATTCCAGCACTTTAGGACCCCAACGTTCATCGGTTCTACGAGCTGTGCCCCGCCCATTGCCACTTCAGCCTCGCGACTCATAGGGCTATGTCGGTGACCCTGATTCCTCTACGAATCTCCTCATTTTTGATTTGATCGCGCAAAGATACTCCAAGAATCGTCCTGTCCATCGCCCGCTGATTGACTCAAAGCTTTCTTATGAGGCCTATATATGTTCGAATAGTCAACTTATAATAAAAATATGTTTATAAATTATATAAATAATTTATTTATTTCCATCCTGAAATGTATCATAATTATACATATTAACATATAAACATATTTATATCGCAAGCCGACGATTCAAATTATTCTTTTATGTATATCACATCACATCGCTAATCGATAGATAGATTTTTTTAAAGATTTCCAACATACTTAAACCAATAAAACAGATTTAAATATGATTATTACTTCAAAATGATTTTCATATAGTAGATAAAAGTTTAAAATCATCGTATTGTTGAAATCTTCCGGCTGGCGCATTACACTTCAGCCGTGTGCGCAGTAGAGCCTGCGGGCCAGGGGTTGACCACCGCTGCTCTATAGCAATCCCCTCTTGCATATATTAAAATGTTAATATGCTTTTTGTACAAATTTTTATTACGTGTCGTGTTTTGATGTCTTTCTAAACGGTACTCGTTTAAGATGTCGTTAATCAACTTAATTAAATAAATTATTAACGTTGTAGTTAAGTTTTTACAGTAGTAACAATTTAACTGAAGTTTTATTTTAAACTAATAAAGATTAATCCGAACGACGGATACACAACTAACATCCTGAATTTGACACTGTCAAGTTCCTGGTTATTTTAACAACCAACAAATTCTAGAATAAACTTAGCACTTTTTTTTAATCCAACTTAAAATACAGGTGTTGTTATATTTGCTGATGTGTTATCATCTACAGCTGACAGATGTCCACTGCTGGACATAGGCCTCCCCAAAGATCTCCACATCGATAGCATCCTGCCCGCATCCAGCTGCTTCGGGCAACCTTCACCAAATCGTCGGACCCGTTATGTGTGTTTGTATGTATTGGACCCTAACAGCTAAGTCCTTATTAACTTAGTAGTCCATATAAAGTCTCTATGAACAATTTTTACGGAGATTTTAAACGAGCGGAACCTTTGACTTACCTAGGTAGTGATACACTTGTGTAGTGATGTTGTGTTTAAGATGTTTACACAGCATTACATATTATTACTTCTACACAAAGATAAGATTAAAGAACGAGTGTAATTGAACTTGTAGACAAGAAGAAGAACAACAGAACACCTGCTGAATTAAACCAATTTGATATTTTTTTTTCCAGGAATGTGCGGAGTCGAAGAAAAGCTACACTTACAAGCAGCTACAGAAGTGTATGGCTGTTTTCGCTACCTCGCTCCGCCAGAAGCTAGGTTTGAATCCGGGCGACATGGTGGCAGCTATGTTGCCTAATATTCCACAATTCCCAGTTGTGGTCTTCGGCGCGCTACAAAGTGGTTGTATACTAACCCCCATCAATCCCATTTATAAAGAATGTAAGTCTTATACCAAATACTTAGTTGTATCGTTCACATTGAATAAGTAATCATTCATATAACGCTATTAATTATTTTCCGTCAAAATATATCATCTATTGGTCATTTACTGATTTTCGTATTTAATTTAACGTATTTAAGAGGTTTTTAAACCTTTTTAATAAACAAAATAATATAATAAAGTAAAATGATATAAATCATCATCAGCCGATAGACGACCATTAGGTATGCCTAACGGTCGTCTATAGGCCTATGGGGCCTCCCTTAAAGATCTCCACGTTTGTTGAGCTTCACATGGGGGGATTTGGGCCATTTCCTATTAGACTGGCTCAATACGGGTCGGTGGAAGCCAGAGCCTAGTTTGTTGATAAGCAGGTGCACCACGAGCAGGTAATGTTGGCTTGGGTCCCGTGAGTTATTGTGCGGGCACCCCTTACACCTGTATGAAAATTATTATCTGTAAATATTATACTAGTACCTCGCTAGCCTATTTGTTAGAGCGTGCGGCCTTCATCCCGAAGGTCGCGGGTTCGAATCTCAGCATGTACCGATGACTTTAATATATAAGTTGTGTACATTTGTGAACTTTAGTAACAACAGCGAAATACAAACGGTGAAGGAGAACATCGCGAGGAAACCTGCACATGAATTAGAATTTATTCTAAGGCGTGTGTGAAGTCACCAATCCGCATTGGGCCCGCGTGGTGACTATGGGCCATCGTCCTCATATTGAGGGTACGCCTGTGCCCCAACAGTGGGGACGTAAAACGGCTGTTGAAAAGAAAAATTATACATAACAAGCCTTGCAGAAGGTCCTTTCCCAAGATTGCCTCATCATCCGCTAAAAAAGTTTTTAATGATAATGGTTCTCTTCCTATTTATTTATTTTCTATTACGTTGGTTTCGTAATGAACCCACATGTTAACCGAGTTAACTATTTATGTTAATTACGATCTACTGTATCCATACTAATCTATAATTCAATAACTGTTGTAATTAGTAAAGCTAATGACAATAACGAAATATTATTCCATTTTTATTATTTAGGTTAATATTTAATCTGTTTTAACTTACACTGTGGTCCCTAACTAGTTTCTGGGGGTTACGTGTTCAATTGAATGGAGTTATGACTACTATGAATCTACCTGATTAGCAACAACCCTTATATTGTAAATGCACGATTGTTGATTAAAAATGTATAACTGATAAATACAAAAAAATTACGAAAAAGAACATCAAAAGGCATGTTAACTTAAACATGCCTTAGCGGTGGTTCCATATTTGAACGGTAAGGGGTAAAAATAAAAAAAAAACATTAGGGTCTCGGGGTCCGGGTGCGGTTAAACTTTTTAGAGATATTTCTAACAAACTAACAGAAGTCACCCACCTGCGGATTTTTTTTTATTGTTGATATATATAAGTTTAATTTAATTTAGTGATTAACGATTATAATTAACAAAGTAATTTAAATAAATAATAAAATAAAATTTTCAATTACAGAATAATAAGATCGATAATTCATTGATATTAATGTCTACTTTAAACTTGACATAATATCTAAAGTTAATTTATATTCAGACTCGTTGTCCTTTACCTTGATTCCGTTACACAAAATGTGCAGATGATTTTTGTATACTTTTAAAGGTGTTAGTTATTTGACCGTCGTTCTATTGGTCAAGGTTAAAAAAAATTGCAGCAGTGACCTTACGACGATCGTCGCTCAATAGCGACCACTCTGCAATGGATATAATTAATTAAACAAACGCGAACACAGACGTTGCAGTTCGCGCAGGTTTTTCAAGGCTTCACTAAAAAAGGCGCGTTTGAAGTAAAATTAAAAATAAACAATACAATAATGTAAAAACTATCCAATGAGCTAATTGTTGCGTGATTGCGGAAACTGATGCAGGAAATGTAATACTATTTATTAATCTAGAATGTGGTAACACGAGTGGTAATTACACATAATGATAGTCAAGCTGAAAATCGTATTTGCTCATAATACTTGACCTCTTGTTGATAATCAGAACTGTAATACTGTTAAGATCGCAAATCGTCTAGACCATTCTTCACCTTCCGATGGAGATGAAGGGGAAATTTAGATGATATAAAAAATCATGTCATGTGTTCTTAAATGTTTAAAGTGATGAGTCCAAGTATTAGCCTGTTAGTAAATGATATGCCTTCAACTATGATTCTAGTTAGGTTGTATATACTGCAATCCATTGTAGTAACCGCATCGAGATAGATATTGATATCATTAACTGCAATCACCTCCAAAACTTAAACACAGTGCTAACAATCACGGCAGAAATGGACGTTGTTTTGGACTGTGTAAAATCCATCAGAAATTATTTATCTCGTGTGTTAATATTGGATATATTTTAAAAGCAAACGTTTAAGAAGATGAAGAAAAATATTTCGACTATATTCTTCCCTTACAATATTTTTTTTATTTTCACAGTTGAAGTAAGTCATCAAATATCGATGACGGAACCGAAAGTGATTATTACCATTCCGCAGTGTTACGACACCGTGGTGAAAAGTCTTAAAAACGTCAAAAGCAATGCAAAAATTATTATCATCGATAATCCAAATGCTCCTGTCCCGGACGGTGCTATCAGATATTCGGAGGTAGCGGAGTCAGGGGAAGCTGATTACAAATTATTGGATAAGGTCGAGAAGAAAAACGATGACACAGCGTTCATACCTTTCTCAAGCGGGACCACAGGTTTGCCTAAAGGAGTCGAAATCACGTATGGAAACCTATTGGCCGCTATCGAAATTATGTTTAGCGACAGAAGTTGTTACCCCATGCTTACTCAAGGTACTTTTGTCCATTTTTTAACTTTAGCATACTTAATGTCTAACTTTTCTATCGTTCTATATGCTTACTAAAAGCGAGAGTGAGATCGAGGATTGACGCGTTCGAAATGTGGTGCTGGCGCAAAATGCTGAGGATATCCTGGACGGAACGTCGTACAAACGAGTCAATCCTCAAACAGTTGAACATAACAACACGGCTCTCAACAATCTGCAGGCAGAGAGTCGTCAAATTCTTCGGACACACGGTTAGACGAGACCCAGACAGTCTGGAAAGACATTATTACTGGTTGTGTGGAAGGAAAGAGGGCGAGAGGGCGGTATCCTACAAGATGAACACGCACAACTCAGGACCCTACGGGAGCTACCCTACAATTATCCATCCAAATGGCGCAAGACAGAAATGTCTGGAAAGAAATGGTGGCCAGAGCAACGCACCATAGTCACGTCCCTCAGTCATGAGGTTACGACAAAGAAGAAGAAGACTTAATGTCTACGATAATCATACATACCAATTGGTGACGATTAATGATAATTTCACAACGGTGATTTGAAATCATTAAAAATCACCAGTTACAGAATCCATAATTTGAAAATTCATGTTGATGATAACAAGTGAAAAAATCATTTCCAGGTGATGTTCAAGATGTGGTGCCATGTATTTTGCCATTCTTCCACATATACGGTTTAGTGGTCACTCTAATCGGGCATTTGGGTAAAGGATGTAAATTGATATCCTTACCGAAATTCTCAGCAAGTTTATATCTCGACGTGTTAAGTAATCGAAAACCTTCTCTTTTATACGTAGTTCCGCCTATAGGTAAGCTAAAAAGAAACTTATTATCAACAATGCGATACAGCAAGTGTATAATTAAACATCACCCATCGGAATTCCCAATTATAATATAGTTTAAGAAAAATTATCCCTTAATTAATGTGAGAAGTGAGAATGATTGAGAAAAAAAAAACATGGTTATTATTTATTACAATTAAATAATTAAGCATTCTTTACTATACAAAGGAGCATTAATTAAGGTAGCAAATTTTAAGTAATTTATACTACAAAAGAAACATTGTAAGATTTTATTAATTACTATTTAAAGAAACTTATTAATATATGAACATAATTTTTTAGCTATTCTACTCGGGAAGCATCCGGACATCAAAACTGAACATTTCGCCAATGTCAGGAACATAATATGTGGTGCTGCGCCTTTGGCAGCATCCGATGTAGAAGCCATTTTGAACAAATGCACGGTGAGTGAATTTGTCTTTGACATCTTACCATATGATATGATGTGGCTCAAGAGAACAACATCCAGCCACCTTACTTTTAATAATGATGCACAGAATTTTAAGTTATAAACTGATGCAAAAACTTTCGAATTTACTTTCGATGAAAAAGATTTGATCTTAAACTCTCTCATTAGCTTTGATAACTCTTATTAATTCTTCTTCTTCATGTTTTATTTAAAAATGATATTTTAATAAACCTATATTTCATAGATTTACGTCTGCTGAGACAAATACAAATTGTAAATTAAAATTATGTTAATTAATACAATACGTTCTAGAATAAAATAGAGTTCAACCAAGGCTTCGGTGCAACGGAGACCTCGTCCTTAGCCACGTCTACATTGAACGGAGCCAAGGTTGTCGATTATTCTGCTTGCGGCGTACCAATGGCCAGTGTATTGATGAAATTTATAGACCCGCTGACCGGAAATCCTGTTCCTATTGGTCAAGTAAGTTTTTAACTACTCTATTAACGATTTCGACAATTAGTGGTTACTGGTATCACATTAATTCTTTGTTGCACTGTTTCCTTTCCGCTGATCTGAATAAAACGGAATATATTATATACTATGTTGCTATTTACAAACAATGACAAAAGCCTGCCCCAAATTCTCGTTTCACAACAGTTTGCATCGTACTTGTAATAACTAGACACTGATAATTAAGTTGCATTCTGCTATCATAATTAAATCTACAATAATCAAGAATTTCGTAGGAACTTATGTAAGATCATTGATTATAGTGTAGATGATAAAAAATAATCAAAGCACCACAGATTTCCTCGATACAGGCATCGCCTAGTGAGGAATCCAGAGGTTAAAACCAACAGAAAGGACATTGATAACTAGTTACTACTACATAGAAATATATTTCTATTTCTGTAAAATTTCTTCTTCTTCTTAAAGTGCCTCTCTAACTAGTGAAGGTTAGTGATCAGCGTGGTACAATCCGTAGTTTGGTAGAACAATTCGGACGCCCCAGATATGCCCGTCCATTCCCTGATATTCCTCAACCATGACTTTATCCTTCTGTAAAATTTGCTGAAAATAAAATTTTATTTCATTTCATTTCATTTCATTATTTCAGCGCCGATAGCAGAAATAACCGCTGCGATGGTTTTGTTTGATTTTATGTTTATTGAGTTTATGAATATTTCCTTTTATGATCTAGTCTGGAGAGTTATGTATAAAAAGTCCTGCAGTAATGAAAGGATACTATAAAAATGAGAAAGCTACTAAAGACAGCTTTACAAAGGATGGATATTTCAAAACTGGTGACTTAGGATACTACAAATCAGAAGCGGGCCTGTTTATAACTGATAGAATTAAAGAGCTTATAAAGGTAAGTAGTTTTGACTGATAAATTTTGGTAATTTCTTTTTAAGTCGCAGATGATCGGGAACAGTTAATATTGGTCCCTCTTTTGAGCACATCTAGGGCCATTAGTGGATATCGAAGGGATGCAACTTTGACTATGAAACGACCGGAATTTCTTATATAAACCATCTCATTAAATCTATCGAATAAACTCAGTAGTTTATATTACTCTTCAATTTGATATATACATATTCGCATATAATTTCCGGAAACAGACCTACCAACAATATATACTTGTTACATATTATTTCAGGTCAAGGGCATGCAGGTCGCTCCTGCAGAATTGGAGAGTATACTCCGCTCCCATCCGGCAGTACAAGATGCGGCCGTCATTGGGATTCCCCATGAATTTTTCGGGGAAGCTCCAAAAGCGTTTGTTATACGTAAGAACGGACAAAATGCCTCCGAGGAGGAGTTGCAAAACTTCGTGGCAGACCGTGTGGCGGTGTATAAGAAAATAGAGGAAGTAGTCTTCATTAACGACATTCCGAAAACAGCTTCCGGGAAAATACTGCGGAAGGACTTGAAAAAAATGTACGCGTGATGATATTTGAGTTTTGGTTGTTATATATTTTTATTGTATAGGATTTTTATACTTATAATTGTATGTAAAAATAATTTTAATGTAAAATTGTTGTGTTTATGTATATTTATGGTTATAATTTTTTTTTATTTAACAGTGCTTAGGATGTAATAAACAGTTTGATGAGAATATTGCTCTACTATCAAATTATATATGTATGTTGACATACTTGAGGCGAGATCCAGCATTCGACGTCTATCAGCTGATGATCATGATGACGATGATATTCTTGCATACAAGGGTAGCAAACGAGCTTTTTTTTTTTGTTATAATTGTAAGCCTGTTTAGTGGTTTTAACATAAAAATCTTAAAACTCGTACGTTTCATGGAACATTTGCCGAATTTAAATTGGAAGTCTCTCAAATTCTATAAACTGAACTGATCTTCTGAACCATTTATATAATAGCAATTTCTCTTCAGATTTTTTTTTCGAAGAGAAATGTTAAAAAAGAAGCATATGTTATTTTACGGTGTTTCATGTGAAATACTTTAATTTTAAGCGTTTTGACTGTGATTTGTTGATTGTTTATTCCTATATTTTGTCTATGGGCAGGGTAACTTAAAAAAGTAAATAAATAAAGAAATCTTTTAAAATACTAAAGGGTCTGGTCATAGAAATAAGAGATGATATATAATTAATGCTATTTGTGTTATATTTTAAAAACGCCTACACAATATGTCATTTTAATAAGTTCTTTGTTTAATTTATATTGAAACGGTTATATAGAAATTAAACACTTATACAGTGTTATATAAACTAATTCTTACTTGAAAGTCGAAATGGAACTTAATGTTGTTGGGAAATTTTCAATTTAGTTTTTGTAACACACTTCTAATAAACAATATTAATTGAAAGAAGAAGTAAGCATTTATTTGCTAAATTATCTCTACACTTAAAAGCTTACACACCCGTTAGTAGGTCTTCGTTGCCGGAGACCGTTTAGGTAGTGTGCAAACATTACTGTGATCAGGTTTGATGGTGGTGGTGGTGGTCAAAATACTAGTGTAACGACACTCATCTCAAAACGACAAGCATATTACAGTGCAGTATATATAATCCTAATTAGCGTCACGTTGTTATGGGCAAGCGTAACACTTACCATCACGTGAACGTCCCGCCCGTCTTGTCGCTTCTTTGAATGAAAAAAAAAAAAAAGAAAACGCGAAGGTGTTTTCAACCTGGCGAACTGGCAATTCTGGTTTAACAAGAACATGAACCGCCGCTGTCCTGTTTCACTTTTTTAATAATAACAGAAGGTAACACATTCTACGCCGTCGCAATGTAGTGCATTATTAAAATCATAACGCCACATTGTTATAAGCAAGAGTACTAGTTACTGTTCAAGTTCTTCTGCTACTGTCATCCTTTAAACCAATAAAAATGTAATGATGAATTGTTAGAATTAGTGAATGCGCTTCCGAGTGTAACTACACCAGAGATAACTGTGTGGTAAGAGGAGGTCAAGACGCCTACTGACATAAAGGAATATCTATAAACTCGGCACAGGCGCTGATATCTGTAATAAAACTGCCAGACGTATAATACGCTTCATAGTAATCACATCTTTTCTTTTATATATACATATACTAATAACAAATTGATTATGGAGTATGTAAAACGAAACAAGTTATTTTGAATGCGTTTATAAAAACGTATAGGCATGTAAAGTAATAGTTTTACATTAAATTGAATATTACATAAAACAAATATTTTATGCTTCAACGTATTTTCTCTTCTCGTATTTAATACTAAATAAGATATTTCCACCTATATAGTGACTCAACGCGATATCTCTGGAATTATAAGGTATGGAGACATGAAATTTGGTACGAATATTCATTTTGCCGAGTATAGGTCTGCTAAGAACGGATTTTATGAAAAGTTACCCTTAAACGGGGTTGCGGGGTTATTGCTTTCATAGCAATGGGTACGGCACGCGACGGGTTTTCGTCTGGCGAAAATATTTCTGATAAATTTCCAATCTAAATTTCTAATTTAATTATGTCACGCCCAGCAAAGCGGGCAGGAAACATATGTTATAAAACCTCTATACAAACATATGTAATGCTAAGCGTAACAGTAGATGGCGCTGATTTTAAAATTCGTGACAAAATAATTCTTCAAATTAAATGTACTTATTGACACAGTAATGTGTACATAGTACCAGTTGAACTCAACAGATGTCTTGTTAGTTTGTATTTATTTAATGTGTAGTCTATACTCATTTTTATACCAAACGTTTAAACGAATAAGTAATAAAAATGTACAGTACAGACAAAAAAATGATCTAAAAATAAGGTTAGTTTTATAGCGAAATTCTCTTGTTTGTTTTTTTAGAAACTTCATCTTTACTAATAAGTGAACATACATACAACAAGGTGTTCATCTTTTTAGATTCATATCTCATATAGATAAACTATACTTATTACACTATATTCACTTTCTATTCAGTCCTCTAAATTTTGAATTCTTTTCAGGTATGAATACTTATTCTATTAGATGTCAAAACATTTTCTAACAAAACCATTCATTTTATATACTCTTTGATGGAAAGAACTTTATTCGTAAAAAACATCTACGTATATCCCAATTGGTTTTGTGATGGTGGTGAGATGGTGTTGTATTTTAATAAACACTTATTAAATATGTATTAAAGAACAAAACGAAGTTTATATAGAGCTATGTAACTAGTCAGTGATTAATTTTGTGTAATAACAACAAAAACAGAAATTAACTTGTTGTGGAAATTAAATTCAGTTTATTCGCGGAGCATTAAGTTATTTGCTTACATCCTGTACTGGTTAGATTAAGATTACAAAAAATTTATTATCTTATGCATGCAACGTTATCGCCTTCATATTGAGGGTAGGCCTGGGCTCCAACAGAGGCGACGTAATTTAGCCGTTATGGAAGCATCAAAGTGGAGCAATGTTTTAAGGATACTTTTTTTATATTGCAATTAATAAAAATTACAATTTAGTAACATAACTAAAAGATGACTAATAGGAAAATGCTGCACCACATTGCGCCCGTTGTCTTGTGACATAGGATGTTGAGTGTCATTGCAGTAGTTTTACTAGATACAGCGCCCTCCAAACCGGGCAAAATAATGTTTGCACGTTACTGTTTGTCGACTGCAATAGGCGCTGGGATATATCTTCCTAGACGATTTCCGGCGATAAAGAATTATCCCTAGAGTTGATTATAATAATCGTTTAGTATTCTATGATTTTATGTTAACCGACAGCATAGTATAATATTGTTTTTATATTCCCTTACTCATTGTAATAATACATGTTTTAAAAATCTGATATTTATATACAAGTCAGATTTCTTATTCAATTGTTCGCGCTATTTTATTTTCTGATTCTGCTGGGAATATTCTTATATCGAGGTCAGCTGGTACAAAAAACGATGTGAATTAAATTCGTCTGTACTTACCCATTTCCGAGTAATCAGTTTGTATATCCTCTATTAATATGTACAAATAGTGAAATAAATTAAAATCAAATGTAATCAATTAAATTAACTTAACTAGTATCCGAAAATGTTTTGACTGTTTAAACAGTATTAATTCATGCAACGTTAAATTTAATTGCTACTGAATCAATTCGTAAATATTTGAATTCTGTAGAAGTTTGAATCATAGTCGTTAGCTGTATTGTATACTTCTTGCACTAAATCCAGAGAAAGGAGCAGCATTTCTAAACGTCACTCAAGAGTTATCACCGTTTCTATACTGAGCATTGATTAAAACAATGAAAAATATATATTGATTCCTTGCTGTTTTTAATAGCAAAGGAAATTAAAAGTAGTACTGTAATTATTTATAACTTTCTCAATTTACCAGTGTGACAAGTTGTTAAGGACATTGAGGACAGTCGTGCACTCGACTATACACAAACGACTGTTAATACACTCGTAAATTGCAACAGTTTATTTCAACAACAGTGAAAGTTGATACTTGTAAAGAAAACCTCATGCCTTCAAACAAATAGGCCACCGAATGCAAAAATAATTCATATAAAATTTCATTGTGTCTGAAAGTTCAAAAAACAAACCAAAAAAATTATTTTTACATTATGACTTGTTGTAAATTAAACAGACATGTTTATTAGATTGTTGTTAAAGTTGTATCGATAATAGATTTTTGTTGTTTAGATCCTAAAATATTATATCAAGCTTAGGGAATTATCCACATCACTAAATGTAATTTTTATCGTCACAAAAGAAAGTTAAAAGAGAGTACCCGCCAGAATTATAATTGAATTGAAAACGTTTAATGGACTCTGTCAAAGGCGTATAAACAAATATGGCGTCTGGTATAAATACAAAAGTGATAATGAGTCTTATTGCAATAGCATTAAAGTTTAATTTTAAATACAATCCAATTGCGCTTTAATTTTTGTATGCGTGTATACTAGCAATGTTGCAAATTGCACGGTATACAGTCAGTAGGTGCAGGCATGAGTCGTACTTGCAAGAGTCGATACCAGGGCGCCCTAGTATTTTTAAAAATCAGGGCTAGAAATCAAGTCTTGAAATACTTTAAGGTTTTCTTGAAAATTAAACCTTATGCTAAATAGTTACAGTATAAATTCGATTATACAAAACAATTTCTACTTGAGATTTTTACTTTAATAATTATTATTATGAATACAGAAATAAAAATATCTTAACTAATGTGTATTAAATATGTATATTTTTTTGACCGAAATAAACTTTCTAAAACTCGAAATTCATCGTACGAGTGGGAGTAATATATCACAGCATCTTAGTTACGTCTCTACGGCCGTTCCTTGTCGTCGTGACCCTGAATACGCTTTATTGTAAGTGTTGATTAATATCTATATGTTATAATATACGAAACAATAGCGATGCGCCCCAGCTGCAATTTACTGATAAGGTAATTATAAACTGCATTAAGATAGAAGGTAATAAATAAAATACATAAATATATAGAAAACATTTCACAAAAGGTAATAAACAAAATACATGAAAGCCTATAAATATTAGGTTACTATATTAATATTCAATTCCTTTCAGTTTTGCCAAATATAATAATATCTATGACATTTTGGATGATCATCACAAAAGTGATAATAAACAAAAAACATATTATTCGCAGAAACAGTCATACTAATTAATGGAATACATGGGGCACCTGATATTGATTTTTAATTATTGAAATTAAAATTGGCGAATATTAAAAATAAATATTAATATAAATCTTTAAAAAATATCTTCGCATTAACATAACAAGAAAACGGAAATACTATTTGAGGGTAGTAATTCGATATTATTTAGTATGATTATAGTCTTTATAAAAATACAACCAAAATTCGATTTTGTAGTTATAGTCTTCGCGGGCTCAAGAGTTATTTTTTTACACATAACAAGAGTTTATTTAAACTAATGCAAAAACATACTTTTTCATTCATTTCACAATTCAGGCTTGCGAGTATTCGAAGTAGTTCCTAGAATTTAAATACGTTTTCATTAAAGTATAAAAATTAATCTTTGCGGTGAATATTATGCGTTTTGTTAATATTATACAATGCGAGTATAGCAAAATGTACGCAATGCACGCACACAAGCACAAATCTTACACGGAGCGTGCGAAACGTGTAAGAATTAAATACTTGGAAGTATTTTGCAACGGCACTTAGTACGAGGACATGCATGCAAATACTTAGTTTTAAAACGTAGTCGCGTAAATACGTCCCATCCCTACTACGCTGCGATGGGACTGTGCCGCGTTGCTTCGATCCAGTTCTCGATTGTATATCAAAACAGTAGTACACAGTTAAAAATAACTTTGTCAACAACGCGCGAATTGAAAACTACTTGTTACCTAACGAAGAAACGTTGAATAAAACTAACAAAAAGTATATTGTGTCGTATTACAAATAGTGTAGTTGTGTGTTGTTTAAAGGTACTGCCAATTGCGTTACTATATTCAGTTATTAAATTTCAAGTGATGCATTCTATATGTATTGAATTTAATTTCTGTGGTTAATTGTTATTTTATCTGTGGGTTGATTTCATTGTAGTTAGTTATCAACGATATACCTCTCGTTTCGTAGTCAAGTGTTATTGGAAGTTATTTTTAAACCAAAGCACATAACGTCATAGATGAAGCGAGATTTGTGATGATCGCTTTGTTGTCTGTTTGCAAACAGTGTGTGATTTATCGTGATTTGATGAGTCAGCGAGACAAAAAATACTCATTGAAGGATTATAATTAAGTCTATTCGTTTAATTAGAAAATATGTAGTTTAAGAGAAAGGCGGTCAGAAAGTCGATCCAGAATGAATTAAATTTAATATAGTGTTTTGGCAAATTGCGTTATTGTATCATAGTTATAGCCATCTAGGTATGTATGGTTTAAGTTAGCATAATTGCTCATTATTAAAAGAAATCGTTAAATTGTAGACACGGAGGGTGTAACTATTGTTCTATTTGATGCGATGGGAATTTTTTCTCGTGCCGTGACTAAACCCATCGTCATTGTTTATAAAGTTAAGCGTTGTGTAATAAAGATCTTACTATAACATTTAAATTTCGGTTTATTGAATTAAGATTAACACGACATGGAAATAATGGAATTTTCATCGACTTCCATCAGTTGTTTCTTGACCATAACCACATTAAGAGTTGGCGGTGTGGTTTTAGTAGGTACGGCGCACAAGCCCTAGAGTCCCTTTATAATCGGACAGGAACACTAACGATATAAATATTAATGATGCGAAATAATTGTATGTAGTCGTAGGTGCGATGTTGATATGCTTATTTGTATAACTAAGTTTTGACGACTTACTAACAGCATTTTACTGAGCACTATCATTCACTTAAGTTTCATTTATGTATGCGTTCATGAAGTTTTATATTGCAGTACGTTGTACCCATCGTCGATAGGTATAAAACGTTAAACCGGAAAGTAATATTACCACCCTGCTGTCTGGAGTAAAATATAAGGTACCTTGGCAGTGTGGCATTTGAAACCGAAAGTTGGTTTAAGAATGTAAACATTGCCTTTATATAAATTGAAATTATAGACAACGAAGTAGTAGATGTACTTCCACGTGATCATTTCAAAGGTTTTTCATTTTGAACGTTTGATTTTTACTGCAACAGAACAAAGAAAATATTGATCATGATTAGACTATTTAGACATTTCTTGCAATAAAAAATGTGTAGTTTTAACAAAGATTATGTTTAATATTCGGAAGGAACATGAAAGCATTGTTAGCCATTTTCAACGACACCTGAATGTAGTTCAACCCTGTTGTAATCTTGATATTCATTTATAAAAATATCAATGATGTCATGTACACATTGTTTTCTACAAAATAAGGTGCAATTTTCTTTAATCTACTTATTATTACTGATAACGATTAACATTTAAGTAGTCAGAATTCATTTAAGTGGAAGTTAAACAGAATGGAGTGTATATTATATAAAGCATTAAGCTGATACTTTTATTCGATGAAGCGTCGAGACGAGCTAGAAATTCATTTGATGGTAAGTTATATATTTATCCATAAAAACGTGGCGCTGGTTAGGATGATAAATATTGTACCACGTTGTTACCCCAGTAATTTCATTAGCTACAACGCTCTTTAAGCCGAAACACAGTAATATGAGCACGGGACTGTTACACTGTTTGCCGGTAAAAAGCTGCCATGGTACCTAGCTAAACGGTCTCTGGCAACAGAGTTCTGCCACCAGTAAATTATAGTTGTATTCATTTTATAATTTAGTGCAAGTATAATATTAAAGTAACTGTATTATATCGAGATCTGAACGTCTTTCAAGGCTAACCGCTTGATTTGTAACAACTGATATCATTGTTTCGTTTCCTAACGTAGTGGACTTTGGCCTCAAACCCACTTTATTATCACCATCATGTTGTAAATATCTTGCTGCCATAGCCTACTATGGTATCTTCGTCCAATGAACTAAAACTATTCAATAATTTTATTATTATTATTTAGTTGTTGCTTTATCATGTTCATTGATTATCTAACTCATTATTATGTTGATGTCATAGATAACAATAAATGATGGCTTGTAAGATTCATCTTATACACAGCATTTGCGCAAACAGAAACGACAAAAATTTTACATTTACAAGTTTCTCTTAATATATTAAAAACTTAAGACTTGTTGATTAACTTGTAGTCACTTTAGTTCTGAATAGGTAATGAAATACAGTCATTTAGCTCTTTGTCGTGAGCAATGCGATTATAGTTTTTTTTTAATATACATTCACACAACTCAAACAAAAAACGCAAATAAAAATCAAATGCAGTGTATAATTATTTCATGATACTTCAAAGAAATCATGTGGTTACTTCAGCTAAAAGAATTTTAGAAAAACAGTAGTTTTAATATCGAAATCTTATTTCATCCGTGTATGAATCAAACTATGGATTCAAAAACAAAGATTGTATATAACCTGTTGAACGCGCGGTTTTAATTTTTTTTATTCGTTAACTTTTCATACAGGTAACACCTTAGAATGTTGCCAAATTTATGGTCGTTGTGTGTCGCTAAAATCAACTAAACATAGACTTCTGAGACCTTTTCCTCTGACCGTTACAATGAGTACGCTCGTCCAGCCGTTTATCAACTGCGGCCAATTCATCATACACATTTGTGAATGGAGGCTTAATTTTAGAAGTGGAAATAAAATGATGAAGTAATGAATTATTTTTATATATTTATATCGTACAAGAAAAATACACTAATCGACAATGTATGCATTTCATTGGAACTTTATCGCGTAGACACTTCATTGGAATTGCAGTCTACTATTTTCTATAATGTATTGTAAAGGAAACGTTTTATTTCAGAGGATTTTTCGCTTACAAAATATAGTAAAATCCTTTATCAATATAAACTTTTAATATGCGAAATTACATTAGTTCCTTGCGGGAGGATTCAGGATCTACAGAACCCACCGGTGCTACTCGGCCACTACATCAAAAACACGTCCCACTGAGCACTTGACCACATTCAATCCGGGCTCAATGGGCAATGAGGGTCCCCACCTCCAAAGCCCACGAACCGGTAGTAAGCCTATAAACTAAAAAGAGGTGATATATGCGTATTTTTGTAACAATATCCCGAGTCTTGATTTACAAGTCCCTAAACAAATTTCGGTTCAGTTTTATTTTATAAGGTCATCAGATCGAGTGTCTGAAGCTGTAATCTTCATTTTCACGTCGTCAAATCAAACAATATATGTATATATATATATATATGTTTAACATTCTTTTGCTAGTTGAACGTTTCAATACATTTAAAATTTGCATAAATATAGAGTTTGTACACAAACGGTGGCTCAGATAATACTTAAGAATGAGTGATCATGTGGTTGCTATGACGGTAGGTTTTTATATTCTATAACTACTTACCACGATCATTTCTAGATGATTTCTCTTCAGTAGAGGCACAAGTAACTATATTTATTGGCTACATATTATTTTAACTTCATTAGCATAACAATATAGCCAAAGTTGTGCGCAAAATTCTTACAATATGTCACCATGTCAACGTGTGATTATTATTATGAAACTAAATAAATCTGGTTGAAATTTTAACGTTCTCTAATAAATAAAAAAAAATGATTTATGGTTTTACTTTAATATTACTAGGTATATATAGCGATTCGATTTTCTGTGACCTTGGCAACGTTGTCACCAATACAACTGATCATCATTTGGTAATGTAACGATATATTTATCCAATTCCGAATATTTATCACTTCCCTACTAATTTTTTTTTATCCCCATTGTGTTTTTATATGAACAAACCTCAAGCTTGACGTTTCATTTCACTATTGTCAACATAACGTATTTTGTTTTATCTAGCAACTATATAAAGAAAAAAAAATAAGAAAAAAATATTTTACTTTGACCTCTAAAAGGTACCTTAAAGTAAATTTAAAAGCGTTCCGATTGTGATATAATATCGCGTTATATAATATATGAACGCGAAATGTATATACTTATGACATACGATATCTCGCAAAGATTAGAAGCGCAGTCGCACATGATAATTGATATATACTCAACGTTTTAATACATGTAAATGATTAAAACTCAAGTACGTCTCTACTTAAATTGTGTGAATTTATACCAAAATATCAGCGATTCAAATCTGTGTGAGAAACAACTTGATTATTACACTATCTAAATTTCAAGCCGATAAGTTTAAAGCTAGTTTTCATACATCTAAAAATCAAAGATAATGAACAGAATTTGTTCCCTTTCAATAGATTTGCAACACCGATGCATACATAAACACTTAGATGTTTAACTATTAGTGGAATTCGAACAGTATACCCTCTATTCAATGAAGTTCATCATCATAAAATATATTTCCATCATCCGTATCAGTATTTGATATAAAGCGAAGATTCAAATCGAGGACGCTTGATTCAACTTAACGTTCCGCATTTATATGAAGTTTGACAATGCCAAATTACACACTTAACACTTAGAGATGTATCACTTTGTTTTTATACATTATACGACAACTAGTACTCGTATAAATATATCTGTTTTATAGTCTAACTTCATGTTCTGAATTTTACTGATTGACGAACGGACATATATTCAAATTCTGATTAGTTGATTGTTTGTATGTTTAACTGATAATATGCTGTCTATGCCTCATTGTTTTTTGCTAATTATATAGTTATATTTTAGTGTCCGTGAGAAGACGACTGCCGGCACTGCGGCCTCGGCGACCGTAGAAAGAATCGCAACCAGAAAACCGTAGTAATAAATAGAAACATGAAAATGTTGAAAAATCTAAAATTATTCAATAGAATATTAAATGTTTTGGACAATTGCCCGAAGCTAGGAAGCGTTGATGCAAGGAGTCTCAATGCTTGGACTCAGGATAAAATTATCAAGTCGCCGTTTAAAGATATAGATATACCGAATTGTACTTTACCTGAATATGTGTGGCAGAATTTGGAGAGATGGCCGGAGCGGACTGTTTCGGTAAGTTATAATATATGCCGTACTTGTTTATCATCATCATAATCAGCATCATCAGCCCATAGACTTCCACTGCTGAACATAGGCCTTCTCCAAAGATTCCCGCATCGATCGGGTAAGGATTCATATGACGGTATTTGGGCCATTTCCCACCACGCTGGCCCAATGCGGGTTGGGAGCCAGAGGCTCTGTTTATTAGCAGGGTGCACCAGATGGTTGGCTTAGGTCCCGTGAGTTGTTTTGCGGGACCCCTTACAACCCCTGTATAATATATACATTTATATGTTAACTTTATTTGTCTATTACGTAAGGTTTAAAAATCTTTATTTCTCAAAATGTTAAAAATTATCCTATAAGAGAATAACAATTATATAAGCAGATAGTTGAATTGGAATATAAAATATTTATATGTAAATTATAGTTTTTATTGTAATAAATTTTAAAATATTTTTATTTTATTATCTTTATTTGTGTAAGAAGCTATTATGTAATGCTGATTATGATGATAATCAACACTACACTTTACTGGTTGCTTTGAAACACTGATATCTTCAATCTCGTTACCTCAACAAATTCACTAGGTACATTGCCCTTCAAACCGGAATACAGTTGAGTTTGTACTGTATTATACGGCGATAATAGGCCTTAGTTATCGTACCTACTTAGATAGCTTCTGGTATTAGAGGCTTACTATCAGAAAAAACATAAAGATAATGCGTCTTGACGGTGGTTCATGTTTTCGAATATCTACATATTAAGTTATGCTTAAATAAATTTTCATCAACATCCATTGTTAATTAATCTCATTATAGCACATAAATTACTTTTTTTTTTTTACTATTCCTTTCTTACTCTATTTTTTAAACTAATCTGACTATAGTATTGAGTCTTGTGTAAAACGTATATCGTTACTTTTAAAACAGTTGTTTTATGTACATTTTCTAAACAATATGTTCTACTATCAGTCAGTATTAAATTTTTTTAGTTTTATAAAAAAAACAATACCGTTTAAGTTTCGTAATAAAGAATACAGATGACGATTTATAACTTTCAGGTCTGTGCATCAACAGGGAGAGGATACACATACGAGCAAGCATTCAAATTATCCAATACATTTGCAGCCAGTCTCAAGACCAAACTTAAACTAAGAGATGGAGATACTGTTACTGTCATGCTGCCTAACTTACCTGACTACCCGATTGTGACTCTTGGTATACTTGCAGCTGGAGGAATCATTAGCACAGTCAATCCTATTTATACTGCTCGTAAGCTTAACCACAATACAGCCTTTTTTGTAATAAATTATATAAAATATTTATAGGGAGAATCTGAAGCGTTGCTAGAGACAGTTTCAGGAAGCAACCGTAGCCCTTATTTTTGCACACTACAAATAGCAGACTTTTGTAGCCAAAAAATAACTGTGTTACAAGGCAATGAGCATAATATGGTAGTGTATATTATCCTAACTAGTCCTAGTTTTATGGGAACGTAGAGCTCATTTCTTCGCTTTGTCCGAAAAATAATAATTCTAAAAAACGAAAATAGTTTGCATTTTGCAAATCTAACTAGAATGTATTTCATGCTGAAGTTATTTTCAAGAAAAACCAAAAAACTTTTTCTTGTTCTTGTCCCTCGGGGATTAAGGAAGCCAATTCCTTAAGTAAATCTAAAGTAGCTTAACAAATGCACAAAGGATCTAGAATACAATAATTCTGAGTTTAATGTTAATAATATCTAAATATAGACTTGTTAAGAAATGTTGCTAAACATCTATTGATAATATACATAAATTATACAAGCTTTATAATAGTTAAAAGAGTTACGCGTAAATATGTGAGCGTGTTGAAGAAATCATCGTAGCATTATAATATATAATATATATATATATGCATTATCTAAGTGCATGAGTAAATGATAAATATTTTCGACATAACTAATCTTGACAGTCATAAATAGAAATCAACAAAAACCAGTCCCTAGATTCGTATAACTTTCCGTATCAATTTCAGACGAAGTACACCGACAGCTACTGATGAGCAATTCGAAAGCGGTGATAACATCAATAGAAGCGGTAGAACTCATAAAAGAAGCTTTAAAGTTAGCCAAGTTAAATGTCCCCGTCATAGCTTTGAAAACCAACGAACAGTCTACTCCTGCAGGGATAATAGCTTTCAATGAGTTAGCCGAAGATGTTCATGTCGATACATCTTGTTTAAAGGAAGTCAGAAGAAGCAGCAATGACATTTGTTTCCTTCCATATTCGAGTGGTACTACGGGATTGCCAAAAGGCGTGGAGCTGTCTAATAGAAATCTGATCTCAAACTGTGAACAGATTAATGAACCATTAATAAAATGTCATAACGAAACAACCGGTAAGCAAAAACTCACGTTATAAAATTTTCTCTTGTCATTTATATAGGTAGAGTTATTTTTTTTTAAGTCTTTATTATTTTAGGGGCTTTCAACCTATCAAGGCTATGTCAACCCCATCGTAACCTAAGCACCTATTATCTAATTATTACTATTAACTAACAAGGTAGAGTTATTAACAACAAAAATTTCTTGAATCGATATAAAGAAATGGCTCACTTGAATGTCAGTTTCAATAGTAGTAAGACTGTTCCCTGCTGGTATTTTCATCTTGTAAATCTGTTGCTATAGCAGCATCTCTGTATCGAGTGGGTACGCGAAATTATATCTATGAATGAAATATGTTTATACGCGTGCGTGCTTTATCATTATCACTTATTATTATGTAAAACTAGCTGTTCCCCAGCTGGTTTGCTGGACGTAATATAAAATTAGACTTGGTATTTGTTTGGAATATTCCTTAAGAGCCACTGCATCCGCAAATGATTTCCTATAGCAACCGTTACTATAGCAACCGCATAAATAACATGAAATGATTTTTTTATGTATATTATGTATGGTATATGTATATGTAATGGTCAGGGAGTACTCAGCTGTCTGTCCGGCATTATTTTGAGTAACGGGTATGCGATTCCGGCCTCCTGATACTACTGTCTCCTTTCTGCTCTTTCCGAGTCAGTATTATCCCCTCTTATTGTTAATCCCTTCCCAAAGTCCGCATTCATTCACTTTACACATTTCCCTACCTAATCCTTCTTATTTGCCTTTCGCCAAGCCAGTGGTAAGCCGTACCTAAGTGCTGTGTGCCCAGAGGCAAGTCTAGGATTAACGTGCCATTGCCTTGGGTCGACAATCTTTTTGTCCTTGCTACTCGTGGGAGCGCAATGGATGAAAACATTATTTCGTGTCAGAATGGCGGCCATGAGGTTCACAACCCGTCGTCTCGTGTCCCGTGGGAGCGAAAAGTCGACTGCGTGATAGCCACTTTGCTACTTTGAATGTCAGAGGAGGTATGAAAGATAAAATTGATGAAGTATATAAGATGATGAAGAAAAGAAGAATTGATGTTCTGTGTGTGAATGAGACCAATCGGAAAGGATGCGACACAACCACACATGGACCTTACTCAGCCTATTGGTCAGGAATCCCTAAAACCAGCAGAGGCTGTCAGGGAGTTGGTGTGCTGCTTTCTGCTAGAATGAACGAATGTGTGATTGACTTTGGTTGTGTGAGTTCTCGACTCACATGGGTGAGGTTGAAGGTTGGCCTTGCCCGCATATCTTCATTCTAGGGGTGTATGCTCCACAAGATGCGGGATGGAACCGGTCCTCGAGAGCCCAAACCGAAGGCGATGAGTTTTGATATTGTTTGAAAGATGTTCTGAATGAATGTAAGCATAATGAAAGAATTGTAATACTTGGGGGATTTTAATGGATGGGTTGGAGAGAAAGCAGCGTGATGGATATGAAACTGTATTAGGGAAATTCGGTGATGAAAGAGTGAATGAAAATGGAAAGAGTCTGCTTTGAGTGGAATATAATATACAATATTTGATCACAAAAAGATCCATACGTACACGAGAAAGGAAGGAAACCAGGAAAGTATGATTGATTTTTCAATGGTCGATAAGAGATTGAGAAAAAAGTGCTAAACACTAGGGTATATCGCGATACTGCCATCGATTGATCACTTCCTGGTGTTGTGCCTACCCCACTGGGAACGAAGTGTGATATATATGTATGTATATGGGACATATTTTTTTTATCTAGACAATTTCACTTGACTTAAGCTCCTATACCTTGGGACGATAATAGCTGATGATGATAACAAGTTGTGAGTGCGTTGAAATCGTGTTTACGATTAGGATTCCTTGGTAAAATGAGGTGAAAAAAAACGTAGGCCGATTCATGTACTCATGTAAATGTACTAACTCGCTCTTGGCTTTCAGCGCCAGCGCAGAATTGCTGTCTCAACTCTCACATTGTAAATTTCTTTCTTTCCTTTTAGAATCACATCAGGACGTAGTTATGTGTGTTCTGCCATTTTTTCACATTTACGGCGCAGTGGTATTAATGTTTCACAAGATGTCGCAAGGTGCAAAATTGGTGACGCTACCTAAGTTTCAGCCGGAGGCGTATTTTGATGCTCTTGAAAAACAGAAGGCGAACGTTTTATTTGTTGCACCCCCTTTGGGTGAGTAAACTGATGCCAAATCAGGAAGCGAATAATGGAATCCCAAAAATATGTTTTTTATTAAAAACTTGTTTACAGAACTGTAAAGAAATATAATATTAATTATAATTAAAATAGTCATGATAATAAAATGGTAAGAAAAACAACCAAGTGTATTGTTTTTGAAATAAAATTGTATAGTTTGTGTAAAATACTGGGAGTGAGGAGACCGCTTCCGAGAACGAAGACAGACGGTAGTACTAATGACACCTTTGATAATGGGATCGCAAAAATTGATCCTGTTTAAAAAAAATCGATGTTTTTTAAGACGTTTTATTATCATTATTTACGCTACATCATGTTAGTACAGCTACATGAAAAGATAGTTTCATAACAAATAAATTACTAAAAAAACAGCAATGAAACACAAAATCAAAAACAGTTGATGCTCGGGTCAATGAACGCCCGGGCGCGCTTATCTTAAAGACTCCACGGCCCTATGAACTAAGGTTCAAATTGAAATCAAAATACATCTCGAGTTCCCGTCGCGACCGGGCGTCCGTTGATCCGAGCATCAGCGGTTTTTGATTTTATGTTTCATTGCTGGTATGTTTTATAGTAATGTATTTTTTATTAAATTATCGTATCATTTAGCTGTACGTATGCTGTAACATAATGAACCGTAAATAGTACTAATAAAACGTCTTAAAAATATGTTTTTTTTTTAATCAAGATCGATTTTTTGCCGTCCCATCATCAAAGGTGTTATTAGTACTATCGTCTGTATTCGTTTTCGGAAGCGGTCTCCTAGCACCCAGTTTAGAAAACTTATTTTCGCGTGATTTTTTTTAAATTTTTTATCACACTCTGATATTGCACATTAATTGTAATATATATAAAGAATTAAATTTGTATAAGTTCCACTGAACAACAATAATTGCAATTTCACTTGAATGCAGCAAGATGTATTAATCAGGCTGTAACCTCTTATTTCAGTAATTATGATGGCGACCCACCCGGCGGGCACAGCAGAAAAGTTTCAGTATCTAGAAACGGTTATAAACGGTGCTGCCCCATTAGCAGACACCGATGTTGAGAGGTTTTTCGAGAAATGTAAGGTAATCACTGAAACTTTACTACTACTGTATATAAAGTTTGAAACATTATTAATTCCCCATAATAATACAAGTACAAGCATGATTAATTTTTTATACATATATAATCATGCTTTAGTTAGAATGTTGACGTTTTAAAAAATGTTAAATAAATAATATTCAAGATTTTATTTTCAGCGGAGGCTTGATTTTCGTCAAGGATATGGTTTGACTGAAACTTCGCCGGTTATTGCATTATCTCCGCGTGGCTTTGAAAATTACGGTTGCGTTGGATACCCGATACCGAGCACTGAACTGAAGATTGTTGATAACCAAATGAAGTCTCTGGACGCTTATGAAGTAAGTGCAAGTAGTAGGTATTACAAATTTGTCTAAAATTTAACATATAAGTATAGAGTTTTTTTTGTTTAACGTGGAGGAAATGCTACGCATACCCGTGTCCTCGCGGGAGCAAGGATAGGTTATGTACCTCCCAATAAGTTTCCGCCTTATCGTTGCGGAAGGGCTTAGTAGCCGTAGCTGGGTCGCCCATGGTGAAGCGAAGAAGAACCTACCCCGCCGGCCCGAGGCGGTCGGTCCATGTTGGAGCTTCGGTGCTCCACCGTTAAGCGCACCCTTGCCAGCCACGGTTACTAAGTTCCTCCGCCACGACAAGGCGGGATCCTCTTGGGAGGATATAGGGATACAGTGGTTTATCCAATCTTGGAGGCACTGTCCTTATAATGAACTACTTCAGATTACTCATGTCCATTATTTCTTACAGAAAGGTGAGCTCCTAGTAAGAGGTCCACAGGTGATGCGAGGGTACAGCAATAATCCTAAAGCGAATGCTGAATCGTTCACTGCAGACGGATGGTACAGAACTGGCGATCTGGTGGAAGCAGACAGCACAGGCGCCATTACGATATTAGATAGACTAAAGGAATTAATCAAGGTATCATTTAATCTCGAAATTTATTTGAATAAAATTACTATGATTTTGGCTTTTAACAATTAGCTTCTGTGCATAGTGAAGTGATAATGAGGCCAAAGATTGTATAGCGTCCTCTTTCTTCCCTTAAAAAATTACGTTCCTATATATTTTTATATGATTACCGACCGACATATCAATGTTTTTTTATTGAGAGACAATATGGGTGGCTTGTCAAGCAGATTTGAAAAATCCTTATTATCCTTTAAATTCCTAATCAATTCGGCTATACGTCTTGGGAGCGAAGCAGAGGAATCCGTGTTATATGGCAAGTGGCTTAACTACATATTTTAGAAATTAGTGAGGGTTTTCGGTTTATGTGTAGGTATATACCAGACATTACCAGTAATACAATGTAATTGTTATTCTATAATTAAAAGAAAAACAATACTTAATTATTTCAGAAAAACTGAATTTGTTACAAAGCATGTTTCGATTGTGTCGTTGGCTCGTCTCTAATTTTCTAATGAATTGTAATTATAAAATGTCTAATTAAATTATTCAAGCTTACGTTACTTAAGTTCTTTAGGTTACGTTAATAAGCGACTAAAAGGGCCTGGGAGTTTCGCAGGCCTTGAGGGTGGGGATCCCTTATCGCTCAACATGCGAATCTGTGTGGGATAGCCTATGAGGGTTAAGCCCCTCCTCAGAGATGCTGTTAACACAAAGTGTAGAGGGGCACCGGTGCGTTCTATACGAGATCCCGGAGCCTCTCCGAATGCACTGATGCAGAGCACCGAGGGGGTTTTAGTGAGTAAAAATCTCACATAATCCTGACTTCCCCCCAGAAGCAGGGTATCTTTCGAAGAATTTCCCCCCGAAACAAAAAAAAGGTTACGTTAATAAAAGCAACAGTTCATAGACAATAACGGAACTCTTGCTTTATTTCATCTAAATGATTGCCACGGCTTCTACCTCTGCTACCGAATATTAGTATGCAAGAGGAGATTTCTGATGGAAAGTACGAAAAGACTAGAGACGGATCCTTCTTAAACAATAACTATATAAGACTCGGAACAGTATTCCGATCGATATAAAAACCCCTCGTTTTGTTCGTAATACAGAAATACTGTCAGACAGCATTTAACTACAAATGTTCAATATTTTTAACAATGTTCAGTTCTTTGTAAAAATTTGGTCAGGACTATTTCAAAGTGATTTTAGTACACGCGATTTTTGGACAATTAAAAGTTTTCTATTAGATATAGGTATCAGAAAATGTACTCATTGTTTTGATAATGTGATATTTAGACCTAAAACCATTCAATTAAGATGTCGATGAGTTAATACAGGTTGAGACCATCAAGCAGAAACGTTTAACACTTTTTTTCCCTTTCCTTCCTTACATTAGCAGTGGAATCTAGGCATATCAACAGCCGTCTAGAAACGTTGGGCAAAGTACCCAAAATACTGGATCGAGGGTCATACTAGGAAGTCAACAAGGGGCGGACTAGTTAACAAAAGAGGCGCCTTTCAAAGTTAACAAGAGGACAGCCTACGCTAAATGGCCGGGTTTGGTTGGCAGGGACAAGATTAGTACTAGGTATCTTGACGAAGATACCGGAATTAGAAGAAGGCGATATTGCAACCACCAGAAAATACCTTGGTCCTAATCTTAATACCTGGGTATTACCGAGATAGAAGTTATCAATAGAGTTACTAAATAAATATCTTATCGAATTCTTTTACAGGTTAAAGGCTTCCAAGTACCTCCAGCAGAATTGGAAGGTGTACTCAGGGAACATCCAGATGTCAAAGATGCAGCAGTAATCGGCGTTCCGCACCCTACTAACGGGGAAGCCCCCAAAGCATTTATTGTTCTTAAATCCAATCGCAATACTAATGCAAAAGAAATAAGTTCCTTCGTCGAGAAGAAGGTTGCGCCATACAAAAAAATAGACGATGTAACTTTTATAGAGAGCATACCCAAAAGTGCTGCAGGCAAAATTTTAAGAAGAGAATTGAAAGAAAAATATTGTTAATACATTATCAGAGGACTAATTCATTGTCAATGCGTTGCAATGAAGTAATGCACCAAGTGCTGGGTAAAACAAAAGCTTGTCTCTAATATATTTCAGAAATATTAAAGGATATCGGCCAGGGTTCAAAATGGGGTACATTGTTTCCGTTGAACATATTAAGCTCATCAACTATGCGTTATATTTTATTGTTGAATAAAACTTGCTTGTAACTTCTAAAAGGTATGCTACTTTAAGGGCGGGTATGACTCATTGTTCTGATAATTTAATTTATTGTAATATTTTTGTATGTTATATTTATATACACATAACTATCGAATATATTTGTTATATGGAATTAAGTTTGTCTGAATTCTTTTCATTGAACCTATTATTTTCCTATTGAATTTGACGGAATCAAAGAACAGTTGTCAAGAAAGAAACATTATACGAACACAGGTGTTACCATGGTATAAATAAAATCCGCATGCAGCTGCGGGAAGTAGTTGAATGCGGTTGGCGCAGGAACGATCGATGTCCCCTCCAACGGGTTCTCGCCTTGTCGTGGCGGAGGGGCTTAGTAACCGTGGCGCCCAACACGGTGAAGCCAAGTGGAACCCATTCGGCCGGCCCGCGGCGAAGGGCTGGCCGAAGCGGCCGTTCCCGGTTCGAGCACCGGTTGGGATAACTGGAGCTCACCGGAGCGGCTGGGGGCCGCAGGGGCGGTTTCATACCGTCCCTCGCAGCCGAGGTGGGGTCGCGGAGGGAGTACCCTCTGCGGCCAACCGGTGTCGCACCGGCGATGCGGCGGCGGTGGGGCCGCGGGGGAAGAGGAGTTTCGGTATTGCGATGCGCCGTTCTCCCTATCCTCCGCGGCCGTTAACAGGTAGCGGCGGGCCTAACATCTCTCCGCCGCGGGGAGCCGGGAGAGGTTTTCTCCCGTGGCTCCCATGGCCTCTGGGCGACGGGTTCGGGGGAACCGGTCGCCCGCGCGATGAGTTCGAGGAGGGGGCGCGCTACATGTTCCGGTGCGCCCCGGAAAGGGAGGGTTCATCCCTTCCTCCCGAGGTGGGGCCGCGCGAGCGGCCAGCGCCGACAGGGTCGCGGTTGAGTGCGCACCCGCGTTCCCGTGACCCTGCCATCATGGCGATGAAGCGGAACATCGTGGGGGTTTTAGCCGGTGCAAGTCCGACATAACTCGTCCTTGCCCCCGCGAGGACGAGTATGCGTAGGCATCTCCCCCGCGTTAAACAAAAAAAAAGGATCGATCGATGTGGAGATCTTTGGAGGAGGCCTATGTCCTGCAATGGACGTCTGTCAACTGATGATGATGTATGACACGAGAATATGAATACATTTTTGATATATTGCTCTTTGTTTTCTCCGAAAATGGTTTGAAAAGCAACTTAGAATATATCAATTGTATTAAAATATTCTGTTTTAGCTATATTATTGTTTCCGTTCTTATATTTTTTTCTACCTACAAGGAGTTTTTGGTTGAGCTAATTTTTTAAATGGTAATAAGCAACGAGACGATCAAGACTTTTACCTCGTAACAAATATTCTGCTTACAACTTTAGGACGGATGAATGGATACTCATTAAAGGGGATGAGCATCACTTAAGACATAAAATGGAGTCCTGTTACTTTAGTAACTTTAGCTCTTACCGTAAGACACTAACGCTTGTATTTTACTGTGTAGCAGTAGAAATAAGTGACGCGGTGGTATTCACCTAGAGCCGTGTATGAAAAGGCTACTTAGAACAATATTCACCAGGTCAGTTATTTAATTTTAATCCTTGTTTGTGTCCACACTACCGACCCGGGCTGGACATGACATGACGTACATAGAAGAGTGAGCGTCTTCCCCATAATGGTATTATATAATTCATGTATTAAGTGAGCGGGTTATTAAATAATTCATAAAAAAAAATCGCTTCAATAGAGAAAACATCTGTAAGAAAAGAAACAGATATGATTAGTTTTTTCATTAAAATGTTGACATTACGCAGCTATTAAATAAGACTGATAAAAAATCAGCCGTCTATCACAACGAAGCGAACTCAACGGTTTCCTTTTAGGTATCATAAATATTTTTAACTTAGTAAATAATTCTAAGTTTTAATGTAATGAACATAAATGGCCTTTGAGCAAGTAAAACTTGAATATAAATAAAAAAACATAATTTTTTTATAAATCTACGTGGTTAACTTCCCTACCATGCCAAAATTCCACCATGAGTATGGCATTGGTCATCATTATTTTTAGTTGCAGGTTAGTCCATAAAAAATCTTTTATTGAGGTTTTATTAAATAATGCTGGGTAACTATACAGCCGTGAATCGAGAAGAGAAAATTTGCATGAAAACTGTTAACATTAACAAAAAGTGAAATAAAATCGCGTAATAATATTATTGTGTATATGAAGCTGTCTGGTAAAGGGTTGATTTGCAGGCGAATTTTATGACAAAATTGAAAAATTCAATAATGACTAATATAAAATAAATAATTTATTATATTCAAATGAATCAATTCTGTGTTATAATGAACGGATAGCTTTAACGGTCAAGGTGTGTTGGTTTAGTTACTTGCTGACTATGAGCGAGCGCGCTACATATCACTTCATATTTTGAATACTACAGCTATTCATTCTCCAAATAAAATCTAAAAACAATATTAAATTTATAAACGTTTAAAAAAAGGTGGCATTGTAAAAATGTTTAGAGTAACTTCATTAGTGAATGAAGCTTGCAAGAGGAGCTGCAAGACCTTAGTTTGTTTGAAAAGGAACAAACGTATATGGACAAGCGATAGAATAGTAAAATCCCCGTTCAACGACATCGTAATTCCTAACGACACGGTGGCGGAGTACGTGTGGAGGAATCTGGATAAATGGCCCACGAAGACTGCTGTGGTAAAATTACTTTCCTCAATATCACCAGTACATATTAGATCATTATTGAACGTAGTCTTTTCCAAGAGCACTCTATCATCACTGAGTATTAGACACGGAGTTCATCCAATTATTATCAATGTTTCTACTTCTGAAAATTCTTAAAATAATACTAATAATGCGGCAAATACTAAAATTTATCTAATGCTTTAAAATTTTGTTGTCACTAAATTCGCTAATTATGATAATCCCTGTTAATAGGTTTTTGCCCGGTCTTTCAACTGCAGATAAGATACGAATTTAAACTCCGCATGCTTAATGATAAATATATCTATTCTGCTATTAATAATTTTATTATATAAAGAGTATAGGATAAAGAATAGCCTGAAGAATCTTATGCAAGGAATTATGCCGTATATTTAAAAAAGATATCTAAATATATTTCAAATAGATTATAATCCATTACTTACTTTAGTAACTACTTAAAAGACTTTGTTAATCTATTTTATAGCAATTATTACACGTTTAGATACCGTTGGAAAATATTTCCTATTGAAATTATCTAAATGATGAAGGATCAAATATCTTCCTTTCTTGTCTAACTACGTTAATTTAATGTTATTTATTTAATTTGTAGTTACACTTCTAAAGTTGCTATTGCAACTAACTACTCCATAATCCGTTTGTTATAATTTGTAAATTACTATGTAGTAATGAAGTGCCACACTATGTGGTCTATCACAACAAAAATGTATGGTTATTTCTTTTTGAAGAACGTCTCGAATATTTTTATAGATCACAATTTAGTTAAACTATGTAATTTTAAGGTTAAGTGGAGTTCCTTGGGAGAGGCATATCCAACAGTGGACTGTCGTAGGCTGTTGATTACGATGATGATAATTGTTATTTTTCCACATTTTACAATACATATTTCATCTTACGACTTGTTAACTCAATAAGTAAACAAAAATCCTCTGACTTTTAAATACATATTAACTTCATTTAAATTCAAACAATTGTCTTTAAAGACCTTGTCTCGTTTATGCTCATCAATATCTAGTCGTCGAAATTATCTGCTATATATGCAAGTGAACGTATGCCTGGGTTTTTAGCATGATCTTATCTGTATTCTTTTTATGGTGATTTTCTTTATTTTGTTTATTTATTTAACAAAAATCAAAAACATACATCATGAATTATTTACCGATGGCCCCACACTAGACAAGCCTGTTCTGTAGCGAAATTGTTTTATTTTTCATTTATATTTATTTCATACATATGTTATACAGCTCACGTATGAGTGCTTACTTTTTTTTAAATAAATATCTTGTATCTCTAGTCTTGATTAGGCTTTCAATCTTCCTCAGACCAATAGAGTCGGTTTTAAAATATTCTTACCGTCAAGATTTTATATAAATTTATCCTTAATTCATTTTTTTTTATAATAATGGCATTGATGAGAATGCATAATATTAAATTAATTAATTTTATTAAACATTTGGAATTAGCTTAATTCATATGTGCATCATATTAAATACGTATATCGAGAATCTGTACACATTTCGTCTAAATCTGTCATCGTATAACGAAACAAGTAGATCTGGTAGTTTATCGATGTTCTTAAAGATATTGAGTAACCTTTAATCACTATTATTAAGTAGTTAACTAAAACAAATTCCTTACATACTATCTAAATCACTTTCGGTCTTTAATCGTAAAAGTAATAAATTTATTTCGTAATGTTCAAATATTCCTATGCTGATATAGCTTTGGCGTGAAAAACACAATAATAATTAGATAACTGAAAACGTTAATATTAACAATATACAAATTATGTTATCATTTTAAACAATAATAGACGAAAATAAAGTACTAATTTGGAGCAGAGTACAAACTGTAAAATAGGTTTTCAACACCGTGCTGATATGATTCCTAAGCAAAATAATAGTCTAGTCAAGGTGACAAACATTTAAATAATTTTTTTTGTAACAAATTGATGATTACAATTAGTAATTTATGAACATTGTCATGGATGAGGTTATCATTGATTTAATGTACATAATTACCGTAATTATTAAAGTATTAAAAACTATTAATATGCAATCTAAAATATTAATTGTGTTCACCAGGTCAATATAACGTAAAATATTTCTTTTCTACACTTTCCAAGTAAGGATACACACGAATAAAGTACTTAATTTTATCATTGAAATGTTTTCTAACAAAACAATTGCAATCCGTTGATGTTATAAAAACAATTGGATGTAAATAAAAAAAACACATGACTTATTAATTAAGCTAACAATTGCTTCATTCATCCAATAACAAAAGATCTGAAACAAAATGATTATAGGATCCGCATAAAGATTAATTATATTTTGTCTTCTTTATATATATAATTTTACTGGCATTTATTTTCCACATTTATTATTGTAGCTTTTGTCAATGTAAAATAACTAAATATTTTTTTTTTACTATCTGCGCGTAGCAATGTACTATCTTAGTCTACATAGAAACCTTTATACTTTACACATAAACTTTAAAGACTTGTAGATTTATTAAATAACGCCGTTCGTATCACAATAAATGAAAGAATGCATGAATAAATAAATCATTACGGAGTAATAATCCAAACTTTAAAAAAATATATATTTGTAGGTTAGGTCCTCTCTGCTAAATTACGTCCAATTATTCCTAATACATCATGATAGTCCGGAATTGGTGTGATTATCAACTTTGGCCTTGAGTTATTTAATACCAATGAGGTTGTCATATTATGTACGAGTACATTGTATAATCTTGCGATGACATTGAAAATCGTGGCATTGATACTATTTGGAACGATAAATATGCATACCAAGTTTCATAATGCCAATGCTATCTATAAAGCTGAAAGATTTCTCTTTTATGAGCCTCTTATATAGCTTAGTGCATCACGACCTATTTGAAACCAATACCAAAATATTTACATAACTCATATACCCTATATACGAAGAATAATTATTCCCACCATCACTATAACTTCCGTGAGTCGTAAAAGGCATCTAGGAGGAAACAAAACAATACTTTATCCAAATAATGAGCTCGCTAAACAGTATAGTAACCATTTCAAGATTCTTCACAAAGAAGCCTATTTTATTAGGTCCTTACATATGATATATCTCCTTTTTGGTTAAGAATTCCAAATTCAAATTTATAAATTCATTTAACTGGTACATTTGAGTTTCGAAAACAGTCATTCATTTGTTTTTTCCATATTATTTTGTTTCTATGGCGTCGCTTATTACCGCACAGTGGAATACATGAAATATCGGTATATTTACGAGTACGAGTTTTACCGTGGCATCAGTACCAGTGCTGCAGAAACAGCTTGAAGGGTAAATGATGTGTACGGCGCTGGTGTAGCAAAAGACAGCACGGTACGTTTTTGGTTTTAATGTTTTCGTTCTGGAAATTTCGATCTTTAGAACCAACGCTGTGGCCGGCTGGAGACCAAAGTGAAAAATGAAGAATTAAAGTCTATTGTGGAAGCGGATCCATCACAAAACACTTCAGAGATAGCTACAGGCTTCGGGATAAATGACAAAACTGTATTAATCCACTTGAAACAAATCGGAAAAGTAAAAAAACTTTAACGATGGGTACCTCATGAATTGAGTGAATCGACTCGTCGTCGACTCCTGTGTTACTCTGCTCAACCGACACAATGATGAAGTGATTTTAAATCGAATCATTACTTGCGATGAAAAGTGGATACTGTACGTTAATCGGAAGCTCTCGTCGTAATGACTGAACCCTAGAGACCTAGCCAAATCCTGCTCTAAACGAACATTGACTAAAAAAGTTACTTGTGAGTGTTCGCTGGACTAGCGCCGGTGTCGTTCACTACAGCTTTCTAAAATCTGGCCAAACGATTACAGTAGATATCTATTGTCAGCAACTGCAAATGATGAAGGAAGAACTAGCTGCTTAACAACCGAGATTGGTCAATCGCTCTAGGTCACTGCTGCTTCACGACAACGCAATACCGCCACCACACACTGGACAATAAACAACCACTAAGTTAGATAAGCTATAATTGGAATGTCTGCGACATCCACCGTACTTCCCGGACCTTGCCCCAATAGATTACCATTTTTTCCACAATTAGGACAAGTTCTTACAAGGAAAAAATACAATTACGATGCGGCAGTCCAAATCGCGTTCAAAGAGTTTATTGATTATCGCCCTCATGGTTTTCTTATTAAACGGATCAGTGAACTACCTATGCGATGGCAAAAGTGCATAGATAACAGCGGTGGATACTTAGATTAAGTAAATATATTTTACAAAAATAAAAAATTTACTTTATATTCCTCCCGCACAAAACGCCAATATGATATGTAAGGACGTAATCTATTCTACTATTTCTCTCTGACTTCAAAAAGATGAAGTGTTGATATAGGTTTGACTTGATTTTTAGGAAATAATTTTTAGAGCCTATGTATTCACAAATAAACAAATTAATATTTTTGCTTTTATACCATTCAAACACATACGAAAACCTTCTAAATTTTGTACCTAACACATTTAATTGTAATCGTTGTCTAATTCAACTGATAATTCGAAAAATTTGCTATACCATTTTATAAAATAATGCTTTTATTTATAAATTAGTTGTATTTGTAGGAGTGTAGCATAACTAGCAGGCGATATTCGTATGAGCAAGTATATAAACAGTCACAAATACTTGGAGCAAATTTGAAAAAGAAGTTCAAACTAGAAACCGGCGACGCTGTGGCTATTATAGTACCAAATTTACCCGAGTTTGTGACAGCGGTATTTGGTATACTTAATGCAGGAGGAATGGTTACTACACTGAACCCAAATTATACTTCACGTAAGTCTTCTTATGAAATAAATATAATATTCGTATATATGAATATTATCATATTTTCTAATTATCATTACCAATGATATGCATTTGTCGAAATAATAAGATAACAAACATATATTGAGAAGTCGGTTAAAACAACTAAAAGTTTTTCTTAATTTATAACTAAATATATTTTTCATATCTAGATGAAGTACAAAGGCAGCTAACAATGTCCGATGCAAAGTTAATTTTTGTCGTACCTGAGACTCTTTCTGTAGTCAAAGAAGCCTTAAGGCTATGTCAGAAGGATATCCCGAAAATTATAATAAATATTAATGAACCTATACCTGGAGAAACTGTAGCGTTCAGTGAATTAGTCGAAGATAATAACATCGATCTAAGTGTACTAAAAGAAGTTAATCGAAATGCGGAAGACGTCGCATTTTTACTTTACTCTAGTGGCACTACTGGCTTACCAAAAGGTGTTGAACTGACTAATAAAAACATTGTAGCAAATGCGGAGCAACAGAACACAGAATGTAGACTTCATTGGCATACGACAGGTACGTTGTAATAAATAATTTTCAATCGGGACATGAAAAATTGTTGAAAGAATTACATAATATTACTTAGATATTTGATTAGCTTAAACTTACATATAACAAAAATAAATATTTGACGAAATCAAAAAATGGCAATGACATATTTTTTTTTTTTCATTTATTTGTATAGGTCAGAGGTTTCAAATCTGTTAGAAACACTTTGCTTCATAACATATGAATAGGCATATTTGTGATGAAATATATTTGTAATTTATATTCGAAAACTTCTAAACAGATTTTTTTTACTTTGTTAATACGCGCATTTCAAATAATTTATGAAAAAGTTCATCTTTATGTTTCAGCGTCATTTTACAACGTTTGCTATAGTACTATTTTTCTAAAATTTAAGTTTTTTATTAATATTCTTTTGTAACAAGAAGTTTTTAAAGAATTCAACAGATGGCGCCACCACAAATATTAGATCGCGTGCCATAAATACATACAACGTGGCTTCGGTCACAAATGTTGAGTTTTTTTTTTAATTTTCTTCATTTTGTTTTCTTTTATTTATTTTTTTATTATAGCTCGCGGATATCAGATCCACGAGTCCTGAATCCTATGAAGCTGCAATAGTTGTCAATATAACTAGCGGCGCATCTTCGTCATAAAAAAAATCACTGAGTCGTTACAGAGTATACATTTGTATCCATTAATTGGATATTCGTAATACCAAGAATCGAGACAAGTAGCCTATCATGAAGTATACAACTGTATCCATCAACTGGATCTCTCTGAAACTTCGTAGTACTGTTGTACTTAGTAACTTGCTCTGTACTTTAAATTGCTCTGTCATTATCAATATTGCGCTGATATTGCTTTGTGCGTTTTCAAACGTTAAAGGCTCCGCACCCCACCTCAATACCCACACAGTGGGCCCGACGTGGGGCTACAACTACGCTCTAGATCGACTTCTACGCTTTATTATCATGAATTCAAAATTTTTGTTGTTTACAGAATCACATCAAGATTGTTCACTGGGTGCGTTACCGATGTTCCATTCATACGGTCTCAGCATTGTAACGATCCATAAGTTTTCTGTCGGTATGAAACTTGTAACTTATCCAAGATTCCGCCCTGAAACATTTGTCGACGTGTTATCGAAGAATGATTTCAATTTGATATACTTGGCACCACCATTAGGTATTCTTTCTTATTTACAAAGTACAACGGTACAAATTGTTTGTTAATGTATATTGTGTTTGATATTTTGTTGGATAAGTCCTTTTTGAAAAGGTTTTTTTTTACTATTTCCAACGCAGGTACTTATATTATAACCAGTCTAGCCATAAATACTGCTACATAAAAACCTTTCTTTTTTCAACTTTTTAATTATTTTGAATTTGGAACACGTATAGTATTATAAATACTTCTTTCGATTTTACGCCATTTCACATATTTTTTCGTGTTCATTATCAAATTACAATAAGGAATGGGGTGTTAAAGAAAATAGGATTGCAGTGATCGTCTTGCACAAAATGGGTATGGAGCCAGTCCGATCAGTCATATTCCAGACACTTCAAAAGCTTGGTATCAGCCGTAAGTTCATATATCGTACAATCAACAGATACAACATTTTTTCTGTCGAAGACCAGAAAATATCCGGGCGGTCGCGTGCTGTTAGAACTACAAAAGCTGTTAATGCTATTAAAGCTAGAATTCGTCGAAATCCAATTTTTTTATATTATCACGACTTTTTTCCCAGTAAGAGTAGGCAGAGGCGAATAAACACTCACTTTTCGCCAGATGTGGTCAGATTAGGTTTCCCGTAACAGGGGGCGAGCCTGTTGCCACTTTATTGGAGCCACCACACAGACATAAAGATAATTTTAGTATGCGGGTTTCCTCACCATGTTTTCCTTCACCTGTATTTCGCTATTGTTACTTAAGTTTACAAATGTACAAAACTTAAGTATTATCTCATCGGTACATGCCGACATTCGAACCCGCGACCTTCGGAATGAAACTCGCACGCTCTAACCATTAGGCCAGCGAGCTATTAATAAACTTCATTAGGAAGCAAAATATCTTATTGCGAGAAATGAAGATTCCTGCTAGGACTCTGTTACGTATTATAAAACAAGACCTGGTGCTCATCGTCGATATTCAGGACATGCCCTAAATCAATTTTTACAATTAAAGAGAGTGGATCGAACAAAACGAACAAACCTTCTGTCGCAATAAGCAGGTGAAAGGCACAGAACTATCCTCTTTACCGATGGAAAAATCTTCACTATTAAAGAACATTACAATAAGCAAAATGATAAAGTGTACGCTCACAGTTCTAAATAAGCTGCTCAAGTGGACGGAAAGGTACAACGTGGTCATCATCCTGCGTCAGTAATAATTTGGTAAAGCGTATTTTATCAAGGAATCGCAAAACTACATTTTTGTGAAAAAAGAAGTGAAAACTACAGCCAAAGTATATCAAGATACAGTCTTGGATCATGTTGTGAAACCTCACAGCAATACACTTTTTAAAAGTTACCGTGGACTTTCCAGCTGAACTCTGCACCTGGTGAAAAGCCACGAACTACCCAAGCCTTGAAACCAATGTTCCGGACTTTATAAGAGCTGAAGACTGTCACTCATCTAGCCCAGACCTCAACCCTTTAGACTTCAAAATATGGTCAGATTTAGAGGATATGGCCTGCTCTAAACGACACGACGACATTTATTCTCTTAAAAACCTTCGGAGCAAGCAGTGGCGGTGGTGGAAATATCCCTTGGAAACAGCGTGTAAATCCACAGATTCGTGGCCAAACAGATTGAAGGCCTGTATAAAAAAGTAAAATGTCGCCATTTTGAATAGAATATTTTTTCTTTTTTGCTGAGACTAATAAATATGTTGGTATAAATTTTAATAATATTACATTACTGCATTAAATAAATATGTATTTTAATTTGTAACAGAACTTATGGCCGGACTAGGTATATCTTTGTTTAGCGAGAATATCGTAAAAAAAGCTCTTAAGAGATTTATTTCGTTAATTTTATTACTGAATTTTTGATGGAATTATCACCTAGACGACCGGATTAAAGTCAGAAAATCTATTATGGGAGAAATTGTGTAAGACAAAATATAGAAATTCTATTCTCTTTTCAAAATTTCACTGCCTTTTATTTTTTTGTTGTTCGTTATATTAAACGAATTTAGAAAGATTAAGAACTATATTGATGTCATGAATGTTCCATTTTCTATGTTAAAAAATATATTATAATAAAAATGCGATTATTTTTGAATAAATGAAATATTTAATTTTTAATATAACCTACATAATAGTACAAAACGGACAATAATACATTTTTAATTATATGATTTCTTTTAGTTTCTTTTTTGGGATCGTGCTCAGATGTTTTGCCGAAACATTTTGAACAATTGAGATGCGTGGTGTCTGGTGCAGCACCATTACCCATGGCCGATATTGAGAAGTTATTAAATAAAGTTAACGTAAGGCACCGTTACATCTACTTCTTTGTAACCAACAACACAAACAAATAATAGTCTTTTAAAGAAAATATATTTTTTTAACTCGTTTAAGTAATTTTAATCCTAGATGCAGAAAGAGTACTATCTTTAACATGGTCTAACGAAGCATCAATAAAGTGAGGTGGTAGTAATACAGGCACGTTTGAAAACCTCTTCCACTATCTAAACTCCTACAAATATAACCAAGAAATCGATATTAGTACCTTTGTAACAGGAAGGAAGAGGTTAGGTATCGCTCCGCGGAAACAGTAACATTAATAATGATAGGTTACATATATAAGATACAGAAGAAAATGTGACAGACAGTTGTAATATATTTTGGTGATTGTATACATGTAAAATTATAATATTTTTGTATGTTTCAGCCAAATGTGCACTTTAGTCAAGCTTACGGCTTAACGGAGACGGGACCTCTTTCTACAATCAGTCCTATAGGATACAATGACTACACCAAAGCCGGTTTTGCATTGCCCAATGTTGAATTAAGAGTTATCGATAACGATTTGAAAAATGTAGATCAAGATGAGGTAAGTAAACTAAGTATATTAATACAAGTGTAATTAGAATAGTAATAAAATAAATGTTACTTATAATGTAATTACGAAAGAATTAACTTTTTTCCTGCATTGTTAACGTTACCTTAAGTTTTGATTTACCTTCATGTATGCCTCAAATTATGTGAATGTTTTAATGACACAAATGAAAGAGTAACTTAGGTGTAGTTAAATATATAATAATGTGTGAGATTTTTTACAAAGTATCAGTTTGTGCAAGTTATTAGCAAAAATAATAGAAAAATCATTCAAATAATAAACGTCGTCACAACACAAGATGGTATGTGTGAGGGTACTTATTGGCGGGTCACTTATATTTTCATCTACAATACCTAGCTTTAGATCAAAACTTGAGTATTATTAACCATAAAAGACGGGAAATGCTTTGGGTATCTAATTAGAGTAATATATTTTCATAATGACTGAATGTCTCTTTAAGATAAAGTAGATCTACGTGCAATATTTTCGTCAAGGAAAAAGATAACTAACTAGTTTCGTTACCTAACGCAAATTAGTCCCATGAAATATTTAGTCACTTCCTATTGATGATTCTGAAATAAAATTTACAGCTTTGGATTTTTTCAATACCATAAAACATTTGAAAAAGCTCATACTTTATTTAATAATAACTAATACACAGCTCATGATAATGCGATGCTTAACTGAGGATGTACATACAGCATCAAAATGATTGCTAGCTATAACAGATGACAGTGTTCTAGTTATACCGAAGGAGAACTATGAAAATTTACTGATATATTTTAACGTTAAGACAGTTGATTATTCCATTATCATTCAACAGGTAGGAGAACTCCTTATAAAGGGACCGAATGTGATGAAAGGCTACAGGAACGACATCGAAGCAAATAAAGGAATATTTTTAGATAACAAATGGTTAAGAACGGGTGACTTGGGGAAAATAGATAAATCTGGTGCAGTTACGATCGTCGACAGGCTAAAAGAATTAATCAAAGTAAATATTATCAAAAAAAAATCTTTTGTAATGAAGTAGGATAAATATTTATCTTGTTACATCGATTATTATGTTGATATTTACAATCTTTTTATTGGTATCAAAGTTATATTTAGAGTTCATAGTACTTAATAAAGCAGTTTGGGAAAGAATTTGTGTAATAAATGTTATTAATAAATGGAGACTAAATGTTACCTAATACTTTTACGGAACAAACGTCTATATCTATAAATGTAAATGTATAATCTTGATAATATTAAAAATATTTTATATTGTGTACTGTTGTACTTTTGCTCCGATTTTTATAATAAATTCGTTCTCCTTTCGGGTTTAGTTTAAAAAACTTTATTTCCCATTAACATATTTGTCGCTGACATGAGAACAAGTAGAGTAAACTTTAAGTAAGGTGTGGGTAGATATGAAATCATAACATAATATTGTGATTTGTTGAGAGACAAATTTGATACAGTTTCTTCGCCGAATTTAATATGAAATAGTCAGTTGAAATATTTACATATCTTTTAATACAGATTGAGAAAGTATGAATATTTAAGAATTATTTCGTTGCTTTGTTTTAGGTAAATGCTTTTCAAGTTCCACCAGCGGAACTTGAAAGTGTTTGTAAAGACCATCCTGCAGTGTTGGACGTTGCAGTCGTTGCAATACCAGACGCTGCCACTGGCGAGAAACCAAAGGCATTCATAGTTCTTAAGGACAATGTTAAAGTTGCCGATGAGGATATTAAAAACTTTGTTGCTGAACGTGTCGCACCACACAAAAGGATAAAAGAAGTCGCCTTCATAGATGCCATACCTAAAAATCCATCAGGAAAAATTTTAAGAAGAGTCATTAGAGAGAAATATTGTTAATGGTTAATTCGAAGTTAATTACAAGCTAAAAAATAACTGGAGAAAGAACAAAATTTGAATTTACTTAACATAACCAAAGCACTTGATCTTTGAAATTGGTTTCGCTTTTATATCTTAAACAATTTTAAAATTTGACCAAATTGAATCAAGCTTATACTTGCAAATTCACCAAAAAAACTAACTTTTAATTTAAAGACGCTAAGTTCAAAAATTCTTATTATAAGATAAGTGATGAGTCTGTCTTTATGGAGATCATTTACTGACGCAGCCTGTTCCTGCAATCGATCAATAATGTATGAAATAACTGTGAAGAAATATGTCACAATTCGTCTCAACGTGATGAAACAAATTATGGCATTGTCCATCAGTGTACGTTTATCTGCTGATGATGATGAGTAAAATGTATTGCTATATAATTTTAAGGTGGAAATGAACACTATCCGTTTAATAGGTTTGTCGTATAAAATCTATAAAGATCAGTTTTGAATTTATTGATCTGTCATGCCTTTTGTTGGTTTTTTTCTTTTCGGTGGGGAAATTTTGGAATTTTCCTATCTTCTATGGATTATCGGGGACTAGATGGGATTATACGATAGATATTGGGGGATTATGTGGGACTTAAACTTACCAAAGATCCTTCAATGATCTTTGTCAGTGCATGGTAGACTTCGGGTTTTTTTAGGTACGGATCTGTTTATAACTTTAAGATGGAAGGAATCAGAATGCAGTTATAACATTTCGTTTCCAGCAAGATTTATTTTTATTTTGTTCTACCTGCTCATGACTTAAATGAGCTTTAATGATGAAATAGACTTAACATAATATTAAAAAATGCATTAAATTAATATTTATGTATAATATGGGCATTTTAGTGCCGTGAAACAATTCCTACGCAGTTTGTGATTTAATATAGAAGTATGTACAGTTTATAAATATTATACATTAATAATAATTGGGAATAAAGTATAAGATATATGAAAACTAAAATATAATTTTTAATTACCTGGAAATACCAATCCTAAAGTAAATGTACTTAAAGAAGTTCATAAAAAAAACTTGTACCGTCATGACACGAGAATCTTTGGTACGATTTCGGAGCCATATAAATGGTACTATGAATAGACCTCAGTATTATTTAACATCATGTAAAATTAAGGTCATTTTAGTCCATAGTAGTCAAATAAAACTTAATTAAAAAATAAACTACCTTTTAGGATTTCTTCCACAGCGTTATTTTAACTTTTTTTTATTCGCTAACAACCTCTTAATTAAGAATGAAAAGTAATTACTTGAACAAGTAGTGCTACGAAATATTTTCATCGGTGTACTTTTAATTGAAACTTGTCTATAGTAACACTTTTACGAAATCAAATTATGGTTAAAGCTGTTCATGGGTATTGAAATTTTTTTATCATTTTTGGACGTGTTAAGGCGATGAGAGCTCTTAATGTAATGTTAACATTATATTAAAAACTTTACTTTATTCATTTACTCAACTCGTGCAACGTCTGAAGACGATCTTTTGATTCGTGCAGACCTATTGAACCGAAATGTGTCTCATTGCAATTTCATTACAAGGCTCTAAGTTATTCAAAGATCGATGGAGGTGGTAATCAGCGCTATTGCATCAGAAATGAGAGTAAATCCCGGAGAATTAAAGTTACAGAAATATCTCAAAAATCTGACATCTGTTGTGGTGGCAAGGCTCTCCAGGTAGGTGTAAGCAGGTGCGTAGGCATACTACAAAGAGGACCATATCTATAGTCCAGCTGCATGCAGTAACAGCTGGATATGAGAAGCGCAGAATCTTCTTTTTGATGAAGGCGTGTATATTGGCCGATGAGCAACATGACGATCATCATCATTTCAATCGATAGTAGTCAACTGCTGGACATACGTCTTGTTTTGGACAAAGTCTAAGATAATGACTAAAGCTAGCATGAAGGAATTACAAAAAAGTGAATTTAAAATGCTGTTGATGCTTATTAATTTGAGGAAATCTTAACTTTCCTCGTCCACCGGTAACTGTTCTGGGTTTTTATTTATATTGAAATGCAAATATAGTTAGTACTAACGACTTAATTTAAATGTATTTGTTCAATGTCTATTAATAACAGGCAATAACAGTGACTGTGATTATTATTGAATGGAAATCACGGTCTTAACCATTAATAGCTTATTAAAATGTTGAGAAAGGCTGACTCTGTGTTACCTTAGTACTTTTAAATATCTTAGCAATATGAAATTATAGAATTTCCTTCCGATTTTAAAGATTAGTTCCATGATAGGAATCTCTGTAGCCGGAGGTGGTTTCGGTATGTTCCACTGCAGCACAATTTCTTTGTTAAAAATTCCTTCTGTACGTTTTGGGTTAGGGTCTTTTATATCCTAATCATTTACCATCACTTATATTTATTTACGTTTGTTCTATTTTTCCATCTTCATTTTTTTTTCTCTTATCATGCTCTTACACACTTCTTTTCTTCTTTCATACTATATCCTTTCATACCTCTCGCAAGTGAAGACCGTCAGCTTATGTTTCTTTTTGTGACCTGAAAAAGACTTGGGAATCATGTAGGCATCTTTACTTCTAAAATTTGCCTGTCTTATCTTCTTTTTTCATTTCATCTATTTTGCATCTTATGTCTATATTTCTATTTACAATTTTTATTTTTATAACTATAGTCTATTCTAATATCACAGTGTTTAACTACTTTTATTTTTCTCGATTGTCTCGGCAATAGCTTACTAACAGTACCTCAACAGTATTTGACGTGCAGCTCCTATTGCAGTCGCACAATAACAGTGTTCCGATTTGAAGGGTGCTGCAGTTAGTGTAATTACTGACGCTGAGGTAACACGACTCAACATTTTACTTCTCAAGGCGACGAGCACAGAGGTCCATTGTATGATATCCTAAGTAGCGCTGCATCGTTATGGTCAGACGTATTATTTAACATTAGATGAATGTCTCGCAAGTCTACTCGCTTCGTTGAATAAAAAAAAAAATGTTTTCTGTACTAAGAACATTTTAGCTAATGGAATTACTTGGGTAGTGAGACTTCACAACTTGTCTCAAGACGATTGATAATTTAGTGCAATGTACATCATCCTAACTAGAAATTAATTGATTTGCCCGTCGCGTCGCTTCTTTGATAAACGCAATATAGATCTCGTTCAACATCTCATTGATATGTAAAACGTTATTTATATCAAAAATTACTACATTTCCGTTTGCCATGTAAATAAATTAACCTGCAAAGGACTTTTCATACATAATTTCACTTCAAAAGAGCACTTTTAACACAAAGGCAGCCTTCTATAAGCACAAAGCCCGTATTGCTTTGGTATGTTATTTTTTGCTGAATAAGGATTTGGGTTTTCAATTTACTACTAGAATTGTTGACAGTCTTTGTTACGCTGAGAGTTTCCCGACATGAATGGGCCTTTGAATGAAACCCAGTACATGAACAAACTACGGTATTTTCGATATTAGACGGGAAATTGTCTTTATATTAATATAATGGTAGAATGTATGGCCGTTGTGATTGAGACGATGGTTTTATTTTCTTAAAACAACAGCTATTAGTAAGTAACTGTAAATGATTTAACATGATACACACTGCAGCAACAAAAGCTTTTAAAATGTACTCCAAACAAAAATTAAGTAAGCAAGCAATACATAAAATCATCAAAAGAAATCATAAAAAAGGTAATTGTTTCTTTTTGTAACGTGGCACCTTCATTTAATTTTTTTTTAGTTTATTCACGTCAATATTTAGTTTCGGTTTTCGATAGGAAGGTGTTAATTGGTTAATGAGTTGATAACCAAAACGATTACGAACGAAGCGACCAGATGAGCGGGACATTCACCTGATGATAAACGATACACCTGTCCACAACGTGTAGCTAGTTAAGATGGTATTCATAACACCATGTTGCGCGCATCGCCTTGATACATGAGATGTTAAGTCTCCTCTCCCCCAGTAATTTTACTAGCTACAGCGCCCTGCAAACCTAGTGTTTGACGGAGTTCTTAACGAAAAATATTTTTGTTTGCTAATTATAATTTTTTTGATACATATTCATTTATATTTTGAATATTTACAACCATTGCTTCTATTATTTTTTTTTTCATTTTCTTTTACAAAAAATATTACATTACATTACTTGAATTAACGAAGGTTTGTTGGATGAAAAAAATATTTTATGCTGTAACCCTAAGCTCTCTCACGTAATGAATCAGAATTGTATTTATTATTACCATTAGTACAGCGGTTAGTCTTTTGGTTTTTTATTTGTTGATTGTTAGGTATTTATTATATTGGAGGCTTTTCTGAATCACGTATTTGACAAGATGGTTGCCAAATGCTTTAAATCTCTTTTCTTTACTCAGTTGTACGTTTTGTAAGAACTGTAAGAAAAGCTACTAACAATAAAGTAGTGAGTGTTTTTAGAGTAAGCCATCGTTTTATGTGTTACTGTTCATAATAAATTTATATAACTAATGGTTCATAGACATCTCTTAAAATTTAAATGTTATATAAAGATTAACAACAAATACAGAGTTGCTAAATTCTGCTTAATAACGCCTTTAAAAAATTAATAGCAACAATAATATTAAAACATTATATGAGACGTTGCTATTAACTTTTATTAAAACAATGATATAAGGTGATTTTCGTAGTCCAGGTTTAATGAATGATAACAAAAATGGAATCATCGCACAATTCGACGAAGGTAATATATTTATAAGCACCACCAGCACAAGAAAATGTTTAATTAAAAAAAAATTAAAAACATGTAAAGTACTAATTTTGATAAAGATTTATAATTAACTTTTGGAACACATGTAGCAATAGATATAAAGGGTATAATAAAAAATAAAATTTAGATTATTGAGTGTAATCATGCTAATGATGACTTCATTCATTAATCATGTGGTGACAAGTTTAAAGCAAACAATATTAGACATTTTCAACGGGACAAAAATACTTACGCGATGATCTCACAATTACGCCACTTTTCATAAATAAATGTGTTCTTTGACGACATTGACATAACCAATAATATACGAACGTCAGTTTAGATATACAATTTAAAAGATTTAATAGTTAACATTCATTTATTATGATGATTATTGAAATAGGGAAGACAGTGTCTTATCATTTAAAAGCGAGTTTTGTCACTAAAGTTTTTTATTTTCATGTTGTGTATTGTGTAATGTTAGTCACCGACTAAAACACTGCGATTTTTTGTATACAATAGGTTCATATTGATAGTCAACTTAATCTTTATCGGGAGGTGAACTGCTATGCCCTTCTCCCTCTTTATCTTTACTAAATTATACTTTACTATAATATTTCTATACTTTATACTTTACTATATATTATAATAAAATGATATATACTGAGAATATATAGAAGTGATTCGTAGAAAGATGCTAAATTTAAAATGTTCGAGAAAAATATATATCTAAGACGGGTTAGTAAGGATGCTATATAATTATTTAATGGTATAAAAGGCATAAGCCCAGCCATTTGGTACGCGTTTTTAGTACTTATCGTTATAATGACCTAGATAATATTATTTAAAAAAAATCGTTTAATGTTATAAAAGTGAATGAATTTAAGTTAATCTTATAGTTAATTCAAAGACAAAACAATGTTATCAAATACTATTATAACTACGACTTCTTTGTAAAATAAAATGTATACCGATGCAAAATTGAATATGAAATTCATTTTGTTTAAACTGAAAGCAGCATTAAAAAAATTGTTTCTATCACCGATTACAATGTTCCGGACATTGTATAAATAAATTATTGAAGAAATATAACAAAAAAAACTTAGCGATTATGTTTCTTCTCTTTCTGCGCTAAAAACTAACGTTTCTCTTAAATGAGAGAACAAAAGTTCCGATACAGATAACTCAAGGTAGATCAAGTATTGTTTATGAAGTTGTTTTCATAACAAAGCCTTTTGTTCTGAAAGCTATGATTAGTCACATCGAAGCACTAAAGCTTGTTTCGATCAATTTTACAGTTAAAAAGTTTCAAGCTATTTATATATTATTAAGTTAAGTAACGTTCCCGCCAACCACCACCAGGCTAGCATGGCGGGAAATGGTCCAAATTCCCCCATATGAATCACTACATACGACATCCCCTAGTGCCCTGCGATACTGAAGGCCATGCTGACTGTATATGAAGATCTTTGGGGGAGGCCTATGTCCATTATCGGCTGACGATGATGATGATATCTAACTACCAATTGCAGTAGCCATCCACGTATCTACTAAAAGAGGTATAGTTCGACTCCGGGGCCACAAGTTTTTGATTTTGGTTTTTCGTAGATTCTTTTCGTTTCCGTTTGGCTTTGTGTCGGAATAGCATTGCTTTGTTCTGGCTATCAACGTGTGAGAGTCAGTGTTCTAGGTGAACACGCTTCACCATCCACATCTTTTTGACGTGATAATGTATACACTCGAATAAAGTATAATACATTCGTTTATCTCTGCTGTCCATATTATTTTTCTCACATAAATTGGTTAGATTATCAAGGTTCCTCTGGTTAGTGTGATACGTCCTGACATTAATTTGACACATGAGATGGTACGTCTCGTAAGTCGTAAATAATTTAACTAGCCACAAGGCCATTCATATCGGAACACGGTAATGTTTGAAAATTACTGCATATCCGTAGAAATGTACACTACAGTTTTATTTTATTAGGGTAAGTACATTCTTTGTGGTTAGGCTTTACGATTTATTTTGTTGAAAACAAACAAAGCATAAGCTAAAGTCCAATAATTGGTAAGAAGCCATCACGTAACAAGAAAACTTTCCTCTGCTTTCTCGAAAGTAGTCCTCTTTTTCTGTACTCTATATTTATATTTATATTTCTTAGTGACCCAGACCAGAGGTATTCGATAAGGTTGAACATTATTAGAAATAGCAGTTTCGATTATTTTCTCCTATTCCTTTTCATATGATGACAAAGACAAGAAGAAAGAGTTATTAATGGTAGGGGTTTAGTTTATTATAATACTTTGTACCGTAGCTATATCGGCACTTTAAGAAAGGTACTAATTTTTTTCATAAAGTGAGAATAATAAATCTATCAAAGTAAGTAATGTTATATCTGATATCTAAAACATATTTAAGTTGGCTGAGTTTGCAAAAAATCTTTATAAAGTACGCAGTTTCTTAATCTGAACACAAAACCTGCTTAGACGCCTACAAGATAAAGAAGTCTTGGGGTCCGTACTGTTAACATTGAAACTTACATTATGCACAAACACTGAAGTTATATGCGGGTATATTAAATATAATATACATTTATAAAATTCCATCATTATCAGCCGATACGCGTCCACTGCTGGATCAAGAATTCCCCCAAAGGTCCTTACATCTACTCGTCCTGGGTTACCTGCACCCAGCGGCTTCCCGACCTACCAGCACGTGGGGCCGTCGTTTGTAAGAATTCATATACTCGTTTGTTGAACAGCTTGCACCACGAGCAGGTGAGGTTGGCTTTGGTCCCGTGAGTTGTTGTGCGGGTCCCCTTACAGTCACTAACACCTAAAACTTTATCACGATTAACGCTAAATACAAGTATGCAAACATTACTGTCTTCCAGTTTGAAAGGCGCTGTAGCTGGTGAAATAGCTGGGGTAACGAGATTTTATATCTTATGTCTCAAGACGACGAGCGCAATCTGGTGCAATGTCTACCAATTTAACTAGCGCCACGCGTGGTGAATGAGTAAATATGAAGTATAAGGGTTGCTGCACAACAATTCACAGGGTCCAAGCAAACTTCATGTGTTCGTGGTGCATCCTTGTAATTAACAAACGAAGATGTGGCTAACATCAACCCCCGTTGGGCCAGCGTGTTCGGAGGCCCACTTGCTACGATATGAATCTCTACCCAATCGGTGAGGCAATCCTTGGGAAAGGCATATGGACGTCTATCCGCTGATGATGATGTGCAAAAGTATAACATATATATTTATAACAATCACATTCTCACATCGTTGCTAAAATATATAACATGAAAAAGAAGATAAGACTGGTTAAGTCATAACTTAGTCACAACTAGCTAATGTGTCATACGCAATAATGCCGGTTATAAATGCAACATGATTTAATTCAAGTAAATGAATTCATTGTATTAATTAAATTTGCATTTCATGCAAATTGCGATCGTATAGCAAACACGGGCGGGGGAGAGAGTTACCGGTAATTAATGGACTAGGATAACGAGAATCGTCGAGTTTCATTATGAATAAACAGTCTAAAGATTGTTTGCGAAGAATCTGAATTATTATTTACAGGTAATTAACCTATTCACTCAGTATTAAGTCATTTTTTTTTTTTTTGTTATTAACACTTCTTATTTAAGAATAAACAAATTTCAAAATGTATGTATTCCCTTACAAATAAAGATTAACTCATGGTAAGTACCCTTAAACATCATCAGTTTCATTGTCACTTTAAACTATCCAATTGTATATATTTAGATTGATTTATATATACATATATATGCCTATATACATATAACTATATATATACTTAGTTAAAAGGCAGGTTTTACATTTAAGCTAAGGTTTTCTGGTCGAATTAAATATCAGTGAGACATAGTAAACGGTATTTATCCACTTCAAAGATTCTGACAGGTTTCGCACTATATCCCTTTACGGCATTAAATATGAACCCAGGATTGATGCATTAATACATCAGATTTCATCATCGATTCAGTCAGCTCGGGCTGGGTATTTTAAGATTAGCAATTAAACCCCGTTTCAATTCCGTATTGTATATATCTTACCGTGAAAGATCGAAATCGGAGAATGTCGACATTGACCGGTGAATGTCAACAAACAGCAAATACGTCGGTGAAAGATCGAATATTTCATTACATTCTTGTACGTTCGGACCCTCAGCGGTGTATGTCGACAATCACAGATATGCTCTGGTGGAGGTCGAGAGAGGAGCCGACAAAGAGGCGACTGGCTGTTAGGTTAGTAAGTTTTTTAACTCTATTATTTCCCTTTCTCATTTTGAAAGTACTGTGTGTTTCAAGTACTTAGTTATTCCTCTCAGAAAGAGAGACATAAAATTTATCGCGACTGAATTACGGAGAAAAAATGTGAATTTCGGACATGTTCAACATTCACCATTAGTGCATGGTGAATGTCGACATTCACCAGTAAAAGTCAGAAATAAAGGTATTTAGCAAATACTTTGGACTATACACCATGAGACTATGTCATTTCGACATTCTCCAGATTTCGGTGTTTTACCGTAACATATATATTGAATAGATAATAATTTTGGTGCCAAAGCATTGATTAGCGGAGACGGAATATATATTCATGAGTTCTAAATTGCAACTCTCGTACGTGGTGAGATGTCTTCAACAACGTGTCCTCGAAATAGCTAAACAATAGAGTCTTCTATATCTCTCTGTCTCAGTCTTATTACATTTGAAGGCAGACTATTTATATTGTTTAGCGGTTTCTGCCATTACGGTTTTTTTTATTAACAATAACATCTGAAGCAAATTATTCCGCCTTATTTGATTTCGAAGAATCTCTTGAACAGTTACCTCATCGGGATAAAAAATTGAAGGAGTTACAATTGTTCGATAACTTTATAACTCTAAAGCATGTTAGACATAATGAAAAAATATATTTAGACGTAGTAAATCATAAGATTTGCGAATTATTATTTAAATTCTGGGATATTTTAAGAGGTTTTACTACAATTCACTTCCTCCACTTGCACTTGCACGTCCTCCGGCAATTTTTGAGGTTAGGTTAGTGGCACTATTTAAAAAGCGCATTGAATAGCATATCTTAATGCCTATAAAGTTGAATTTGTTTTGTTTTTTCTGTTCTTTTTTTACTAACAAGCTATTCTAGATTATATTTAGTTTATAAGTTTTATTTTATATTATGATCAGAGTGCACCAGGTTCACTGTCGCTTTAATCAGATCTCCCGACCTCAGGTCTACTGGAAGAAATTCTATATTGCAATAATAATTGCCTTTGCACTTATTTATATATATGTTATATTTTCATAATAATTTATTTGTGCATAAATAAATAAAATAAATCGTTTACCTCTCTCGGCACACTTTGCAATACCGCAATAGCAAATTATTTATAAGTAGCGCAAAACGCTGTACTTAGGAAATAAAATCAAATAAATGCAATTGTTTGGAATAAATAAAAGCAAAATTATGTTTAATACAAGTTAAAGTTTAAAGCAATTCAGAAATATGAAATGATTCAGAAGCGTATGGTCTTTGCGAACTGGACTTCAGTTTGCTTGTAAAGAAAAACATTCTACATAGACCGCTATGTTCTATAAACAACAGCTTACGAGGACACGAGACGTCCGACATTCCTGATTCGACAAGCATGATTAATAAATGATTGTACCTCTTCTTGGGAGGCTTACACTTATCCAGGAATGATATTATTAAGAGAGCTGCTTATTTATTTGATTATTCCTTAAAATATTTTGTCAAATATATAGTTAAAAAATATTCTTATTGCATTTAATGGGTGTTATAGAATAAATAATATCATCATCATTATCGTCAAGCCGATAGACGTCTTCTGCTGGACATAGACCCCTCCTAAATATCCCCACATCGATTAGTCCTGCGCTGCCTTCTAGAGACCGTCGTTTTTAGGGGTTCATAGGCGGGGATTTGAGCCATATCCCATCACGCTGTGTCTATGCGGGTTGGAAGGAGTCAGAGCTTGGTTTATTGTTTAGCAGGGTGCACCACGACCAGGTCAGGTTGGCTTGGATCCCGTGTGTTGTTATACCTCTACTAAATTATAACCTAAATTTGGCACCATCTAAAACAATACTTAAAGAGTAACTAATTGTGTTATATTATTTTTTAATTCAATATAGACTAGTGCTTCATATGATCCAGCCTGATGATAAGAAGAGTTAAGTGAATGAAACACACAACAAAAAGCCCAATCATTCATCTCTTAAAGACTTGTACATATCCGGACGGACTAACGGACAATATTCCATCATGTCAGGAGTTAAATATTACTTCTCATTATTATGAAGATATTTGTTACATCCGCCAACATTTGTGTTAGATCCAAATATACGAAGCCCGTTATGGTGTCTCCTGTGGCATTACCATAACAATAATGTAGCAAATACATTTAGCGTTTTAGGAAAGGTGACATATACGGACATTACCTTATCTGTTGGAACAGTAGGATGAAATTGTAACACGTAGAACAGGAGAACGATTGTTTTTTTTTTAAATAAATTGATTTACAGCAGACTGTTGATGAATAATGTTTTAGTAACAATGTTATTGCATTTCATAGTACAAAGACTACTGTAGTAGATTGATACATCGTTGACGTTTATACAGTTTTTTTTAGTACATTTTTAGAACAGTATATTTAAATACTGAGTTAGCGGCTTAGTGTCTCTATGAAGAAATAACACACACATTTTTATCACAAAAGAGCTTTCATGATATACTTTTTAGCTCCTAAATAAAGGTCGCGTGCGGACTCATTTAAATAAGAGATGAGAAGTGGTAAATTAACATTTTTGAGTCTGCGTTGTTTTTTGTAGCATTAATATCATTTAAAACAGTTGCACAAAGTTGGTGATGATAAATCATAAGGAAAGCGATATGCTCTACGATTGAGATATGCGCCATTAACCAACACACACCTGGCTAGTGGATAAATGGCTTTGTGCTAGAAGTTTAGGCAGGTCCAGTATCCGGTAAGTTAAACGATTATATAGCATTAAAAATCATCAGAAAATAGAGCCTATGATAGAAAGCACCGAGTTCCAGCAGTGGGCATTAAGCGGCTGATTATGTTCACATGTTTTGTGTACAGAGAAATATATAGTGATATAATAAACATATTCTCCATATCAAGAAAACGAAATCTGCGCAATAACAACACGAGCTTGTTTTCTTTTATATTCATTCTATTAAAAGATCCGGTGTATACTTCTCGACATATATATGTGTATATATATATATATGTATCAGAGATTTAGGCGCCACTTTTTTGTGTTTCACGCAATTTGCATAAATGAATAGCCACGATTTATTGGATGAGCTTTGTCTTGGAATGTCTGATATGAGGCGCTAATGTTATTTCTCAGTAGTCGCCTATTATTAAAAAATTTTATGTTAGTATTTTGAAGGATATATTTGACAAGGATATTTTTCGATTCCAAATCGTAATAATAAACGATGTAATTTATGTATCAGTAAATTTAAATTTTATTGAAAAAGAAAACATTCTTGTTCAGTAGGTTATTTGAAAGGTTTGGAAATTGGTCTCTTTTTTTAATATTTTTATATAATCGAGAAGCCGGATCTTCGCATGATGGTAAGTGTTACGTCTGCTCATAGCAATGTGACGGTACTTAGGATGATAAACATTGCAATTGTGGACATGATCATAAATATGATTGTGAGATAAACCCACCTGAGTTTGATGTCTTTTATTCTTAGAAAGAGCGCGCCGCGTAATGTATATAATAAATGTTAGTAATAAATGGCTTAAGAATAAATCGATTCATCATCATCACCCTCGCATCTTGTAGACTTCCATTACTGGATATAGTTTTCTTATAATGTATTCCACAAAACACGGTCGTGTAAAATCGATTGCAAAAACTCAATTTCAACGGGTCTCCCTAATTTGGATAAGGGATGTTAGAAAAGGGATGTTGCAAGTTTAAGTAATGTTTGCATATTAGTTGAGCTTTAAGAGGGTTAAGATATTTATCCTAATACCCTCGGCTTTGCTCATATGATTCCTGCGACTTGGATAAACAACATAGAGGATATAGAAACAAATGTATGTCTCTATATTTATTGAAAGATTACCTTCAGCTAGTTTCGATAATGTTTATTTAAGATTTTAGATATTTTCAAATTATTATTCACTATTCATAGATAACAAAGTAATCACATAACTATAATATAATCATTTACCCACGCAAGAGTGGACAAGGTTGAAGAAGACAATAAACTTTTTATGTTTGAGTGTACAAACAGGTATAAACACGAGAAGACATTATTTATTTATTGATTGTTAACAATATGTTTACATATATTTTCAATTAAGGAGATAAAATTTTCGTCCTGACTCCTAAACATGGAGGAAGGTCTATTTAAATTCTCGCTCGACATGGATTTCGCATTATGTTAATATTTGAACATTAAACTTATTGGTCATACACCATCTCCGTTCTTGGATTTAGATTTAAATATTTACGATTATGTTTTACACCAAAATACGCTTTGATGCGAGTGTAAGAAATTAAGTTAAAGATTAATTAAATCATCATCATCCTCTCCTAAAGATCTACACATCTAGTGATAATGGGCCGCAGTCAGCATGGCCACCGATACCGTCAGGCAGTACAGAGCCGTCGTATGAAGGAGTTCATTTGGGGGGGATTTTGCTCATTTCCCACCACGCGAGTCCAATTCGGGTGCACCACGATTAACACACTAACAATTAAATGTCTATATATCCAACTCTCTATATATAACTCGTCCTGTATGTCGGGTTGCTTTGTGAGATAAAAAAAAATAGTCTGAAATTATTTTTGAACGTACTAGTCATAAATAATTTATGACAGCGGAAGCTATTCTGATCGGATAGCTAATTTAGACAGAAATGTTTGCCAGCTTTGAAATGTTTCTTTTTTAATTATATATTAAAATAAGCTTCTCTACTTCGAAACGGTTTAACTGTTACTTCACAGTTAAATTTTATTACCAAATATGGAGAGCCATCGAACGATCTAAAATTGTACTATTGTTAAATAACTAAACTAATTTAAAAGTATACTCTCCTAGTACACAATATTACCACGACGATGTTAATATTTAATTTACCCAGATGATGTTAAAGTATATAAATCAACTGCGCATACGCATTACTGGTGGTAGGTTTCTATTGTCGGAGATCGTCAAGGTAGATACCACCGCAGCACCAATCTCTACCGCCAAATAGTAGCTAATATTACTGTGTTCTGGTTTGAAGGCGTTGTAGTTAGTGAAATTACTGGGGTAGCGAGACTTGACATCTTATGTCTCAAGGCAAAGATATGGTATATCATTCTAACTAGCGTCACGTTGTTATGGGCAGGCATATCACTTATCATCAGGTGAACATCTTGCTCACCTACTCGCTTTTTACGTATAGTATGGAGTCGGCCTTTAAAAGTTTCCTTCCTATAAAGTTAAATACATTAAGTACGTTGAAATTGAGATTAAGTTGAGATTTCAAGCTATGTAGAGACTCGTCACGATTACTCTGCAGCCATAAGGCCTAGTGAATTGAAATTTTACAGAAATCTTCCTTTTATTGAGCATAGGCCAGGTAAGAATAGATTTTACAAAATTCCTTCCCCAATTGGAGTTGCAGGGATGTTACGGCCAACAAAACGGGTAGAGAGCAACGAGGGGAGGTCAAAAAGTTCGCGGAAAGAAGGGGTTGCTGGGGGTTGGTTTAATCGTCAAGGTAGTCATTTATTAAGCACCTCATTAAGAGTATTTATATCCAGTTTGAACCCAATCGGGTAATTAACTTTTGAGTTATCGACCTGCAAACAAGTGAATCATCAGAATTTGTAATCACTATGATATTACTGTAAATAATTTAATGCATATGCTAATGGTGTGTTTTTATAAATAAATAAATAAATAGCCCTGAGACGAAGCAAGAGTCAATGCAGTGGCATAAAGAAGGCACACTTCCTCCGGAGAAGTTTAAAGTGTCACAATCGGCCGGAAAGATCATGGCAACTATCTTTTGGGATACAGAAGGTATCTTGCTGAAGATCGTGGTTTGACTATAATGGCAAAGAAGCTAATAAGGAAAAAAGAAGAGGAAAGCTGTTGCTGTGTGCTCCTTTTGCACGACTACGCTCCCGAGTCCACACGTGCCGTGTTGCCACGGCTGCCATCCACCGATGCGGGTTTGAACAATTTGACCATCCACCTTACAGTCCGGACTTGGCTCCCAGCGACTATTATTTATTGCCAAAAATAATAAAGAGAGCTGCGTGGAAAAAAAATTGGCGACGATGAAGAAGTCAAGTCTGCAATTTTGGCCTAATTTGACAGCAAAGCTAAATCTTTTTTTTCGATGGTATAAACAAATTATTTGAGAGATCCGAAAATTCTATTAAGGGAGAATATATTGAAATGAAAAAATAGTTTCATGTTTAATTTTAACCCCTTTCTCCCTCATTCCGTGAACTTATTGACCTCCCCTCGTAGTATAAATAGTAAACTTTATACGGCGAATTTTGCCTAAAATAATAGTATTTTAATAAAAGTTTCAGTAATTTCAAGATTTTCACTATCTTACAAGTTTTCACTTAATGGAAAAGAGCATAAATAATATTTTTTTAAGTGGAAAACAAAATTATGTCACTACAATGAACAGGCATACGAAAGATGGGAGAGAATGTTCTGTTCGTTACATCCGAAAAGAACTTTTGATACAAAGGAAGTCTTTTATAAGCACAAAGGCCATCGTATAAGCTATTGCTTGAAACATTTTTTTTGCGGAGCAGCTATTTGAGTTTTCAATTTCGCATTCGGACCGTTGACGGCCTTTGTTTTTGGGGCAACGCAAGCTGCAGCCTAAATAAAGTAGGTCTCTGCATAAAATTACATTGTTAAATATTTTTTTAATTTAAAAAAAAAATCTTTTGGTGATAACATGGTGGTGACATGCTTACAACAATACGGCGCTGCTCTAGATAAATGAAGCGGTAATAGCTCTGTTTGTTAGTGTTATGGAAATAGCCGTTACCCGATTCGAAGAGGTGTCTGCTTCCACATTGCGTTTGAGATTTTGGTGTGTGAATATATCGGGAAGACATCAACTGGTTCTAAGAAAAACAGCTTTAGTATAACATACTGCATCCGCATAGTGGCAGTTAGCCAATGCAGTGGATAAATAACCGCGCCTTTCACCTTGCAAGAGTTCTTACCTAGCAGCATGATCGTCTATTCACAGTTTACATTGTTCTGGATATATCAGCAACGTTGTAACAATTTTATAAAATGACTAGTTCTGTAACTAAATTAATTACTATTTAATAGTATTTTTACTAATTTTTGCAATACCGTTGCCAGTTAATCACAATTATAATAGATTCTATAAATATATTCGCAAACACATGGTACATATCTCTGCATTAAGAAAATCACATCGTAAGCATTAGGATAATTCTATGCATAATACCAAATAGATAATATAGTTTTTTTTTTACAAGTAAACAGATACAAAATTATTATGTATATAATATTTTTATTTATATATATGTGTGTTGATTTAGATTTAATAAAGGCTTTTATCTATGTATCCAATATTAAAATAACATTTTTTAAACGAGGTCCATAGGCACCTTTGAAACAGGATTTCTATGCTAATGCCTATAGAAATATACCTATATAAAATACTAGATAAATAAACTAGACAAAATATAGTATACATTTAAATTTCGTAATACAATTCTATGAATTGCTTACTGTAGTAAATACTAGTTGTAAATTATTTCTATCGTTTTAAACATATTTATTAATCTGATGTAAAAAAACATGGAACAATATTTCCATATATGTAGTTTTTATATGAATTAGAGAAAATACATACATAATTTGTTTTTTATCAGATATGTTTGGACTGCGGTTAAAACTGGGATTTTCATTAAATTTCGCAGCATCATTATTGCGCAAGGATATCTGATTCAGCTCATGTACAGGAAAGTTTTAGATAGCGTAAAACAATGATTAAACTTATTTAACGAGTATAGCAGGTGTAAAGGCTTTATAACAGTTTTTTTGATGTTTATTAAACAATAAAAATATGTAAGGACTCTTATCATTTAAGGATCCAAGGACCTCTATCATATATCAGGTCTGCAGTTGTTTCGACGCGAACATATTTTAACGAGAAGATACGTATTTTAAAATAATGTAATGCTTGTCTTAAACACTATGGTATGTGGTAAGTTGATAAATAATTCGACGAGCATTAAGAATAACTTATTTTCCTTATTTATTTTTTTATCTTAATATATTTTGAGAGATGTCTCAATGACCCCAAATATTAAATTCCTTTCGGATCCGGTTGCACGGCGGCGGTGGGTGATCCCCTTTTTTTTCGTGTTTTAAAACTGCAAGTTGCACATAGACGTTTCTTGGAGTTTTCTATTTATCATACGCCTTGTGGGTTATTCGCAATGTTTATCAGTAACAAATTAATTATTATTAAACACATTATTAAATATAACAAGAGAACAAACAGTAATGTTAATAATCTCATACTTCTCAACATCATCTCAACTTTGATTAACGGTTTTAATAAATTAATTTAAAATATTTAAACCACATACTAATCTCGTACACCTCAGGAATTTGAAACAGGTTGTGTCTACAGCTGGACACAGGACTCCTACAAAGATCTCCACATGGGCTCTGATACTGCCAGGAATTGGAAGCCGTCGTTTGTAGGAGTTCATATAGGAGGATTATTCATAAGGGGCTTTTATTATATCAACAGTAAAAAGTTAATTAATGATAAACTTTCCACGAAAAGTGGTTTAGTTAATTACTACTACTTGTTACTACTAACTGTAAAGAACTTCATCACCACGAACATCACCACGCTAGATTGGTAATGACATTTCTTATTGATTCTTGATATGATAAATCCATCGTTTGAGATGTTGATGATGATGGTCATATTTTAAAAGCACACTGAATGATCTAAGATGAAGTCGCACCGACGCCTGTCTCACATAATTAAGAAGATTTAAGAACAAAGTGCGACAGGATCCGCGAAAATACGCCAACAGTTTTCTTTCACACTTTAAAGGTGAACCACCTAACGAAATACTATTTCAACTATTCCGAATTTATTTTATTAGCAGGCGGATCTAACGCTTAGATTTTTTTCATTCGTTTAGTTAAAAAAAAAATCTGACGTATGTTTACATCGGATGATGAATCACTTGTAATTCCCATTGCGAATATTCCGAGACGTCCTTCATAAGGATTCCTGCACACGGTGATGCGATGTAAAGAAAAAAAATTAATAATCAAATCTATTCAGACTTCACGATATATAAATTAAGAATTAGCTACTATATATATATAAATAGTAATTAATTAGTACATAATGAAACCCAAACAAAAAAATGGTAGGCCTTTGTAGCTGGAGACAGTCTGCTGTGCTGGGTTCCGGTTTGAAAGGCGATGTAGCTGGTGTAACTGGAGTAATGAGACTAAACATCTTATGTCTCGGACGACTAACTAACGCCACGTTGTTATGGACAGGCGTACTTACCGTAGCCGGAAAGACAACATCGGAAGAGTCACCGGAAGCCACTGGAATATAAAACCGCAAAATCTTGGTGCAATGGACATCGGTTGCGATGATGATGATGATGATGCTAAAGTTGACACAAGTACAGTTTTGTTACATATTAATTGTGAACATTGATAAGAGACAGAATTTCATTTAGTAAGCGATACGAATATCTACAAAAATGAAGTGCTAATTAAGATATATACACAAGACCACTGCATCCCCAGTTTGATATATTATCGTCATCATCATCAGCCGATAGACGTCCAATGCTGGACAAAATGTTAATATTAATAATTGTACAATCTAAGTGTATTAATAATGTTTAACTTAACTAGACGTTCTCCAGTTTAAATTTAACCGTGATTCGATAACAGTTTATTACTAACTGATTATTGCCTTCTATCGGGCGAGAGATGGCAATATTTAACCTTTTGTATTTATCTAACAGTTAGAAATATTATAATTACTTCCAATATAATTAATAATTATGTGCTTCTACGTAATGAAATGTAAAGTTTTGTATTTTTTTTTTATGATGATTTTATTATGATTTTGTTCTGACATATGATTTGTGATACTTCCTACATTAGAAAACGAATCGCCATCAATAAGGATATTGTTTTGATATTCAAATTTTATTTCGATTTTTTCTTTGTTTCGATGCTGATCATACTAGTTAATGACTTCCTGTTTCAAATGTAGTATTAAATAAGGAAAAGTCTTTTTTTTTTATCTACAACTGACTGACATATAAATACAAATTTTTTATAGTGTTGACAATGTGGCTGATTAGGTAGCTAGATAACTACTACTGTTTTGCAGCTGATTTTGGAGACCAACGCTGCAGAGTAATTGGGTGGTAGTTAGCAAGAAAAAATCTTTGAATTAATAGTACCACCCTCAAATTCTCCACCATTTGAGGACAAGAACTGAAGGACTAGAACACTCTTTATAAACAAATGGAGTGGTTAGCTGATGCGACACTGTCAGTAAAAACATCATAGTTACAAGTTTCTCATTAAAATAAAAAAATAGAGATTAGTACTATGTATTATACATACTATGTAGTATATGTAATACATAGTATTACATAGTAATGTATAGTATACAGTGAAATTACTTAGGTAGCGAAATCTGTTGGGATAAGTCGATAGAAACAATGTGATGTGTATATCATCGCCACTAGCGCCATGTTCTTATAGGCGTGTAACACTCAATATCAGGTGAGCATCTCGTACGTATCATCGCTTTTCCGGGTAGTTCAAAAAAAAATGATAAAATTGACTAATTGAACGGATGAATCGTCAGTCTACGGAACGCCGTTTAAGAATAAAAACAAGTGTGCAATAAAGTGCGGGTCAGTCCGTATCGAAGCGCGGGTCTCGTATATATCGCATCCGAACGTTGATATTTTCACACTATACATTCAAACGTGCTCGTGTACAGTTAGAAACATGTTCGCGAAGACACTGTGCGTTTTGCTGATGGCCGGCTTGGCTTGCGGTGCCGTATGGATAGGAAAGCCGCCGCAGAAACCAAAGGAATTCGGTACGTAAGCGCATCGCGAGTTACTTTCTCCGTCGCATCCGGTTACAAAATTCAAAGTCACGTTATTTATACATATATATATATATATATATATATATATAAAAGATAATCGATCACATTTACATATTATTTAAGCTTCATTAAGTTTAGATTCATACGAAATATATATATATATATATATATCTATATAACAGAAATCTATCCTTATCCATCAGCGGTGTTAGGGTTTTTGTGTTTGTTCCAAGTTTTTTTTTAATTTTACTTACTTTTTATTTTACTTTTTTTTTTCTTTTTAACTAGCGGATATCAGATCCGTGAGCCTTGAGTCCGATGAAGCTGCAATAGTTGTCAATATAACTAGCGGCGCAACTTTGTCATAATCAAGTATAGTCTTAAAACTATGTTACAATGTATCAAAAAATACTTAAACTTCATATATAATAAAGTAATTAATTTAGTTATTCACATTTTAAATAAAAAAAACTTATATTGTGAGGAGATAACTTTTACTCACGAAGTGAATATTTTACTTTCCTATGGTCGTTTATTTAAAGATGACAATACATTTGACAACAATAAAGTCATAAACTTTAAGCTGTTTTTTCACACTATAAAAACTTAATCAATAACATAATTATCACGGTTAAATAACTACTTAATGAATAATCCTTTAGTTTGTGCAAACGTTTCGATAAGTTAAAACATCTATACGTTTTGATAATAATTTAAAAAACTTTCACGTTTAAGTTATTAACTTAATTTCATTAGTATATTAAAACCGATAGTTACGGTATATTAACTTATTAGAGACGTTAATTAAGGCAAGGTTAATAATTTAACTGTATCGTATTCACCGTGAATATTTCTTATTAGTTAAACATAAATACTGAAGAAATTACTAACAACTTAAGCATAATTTATAACATGTGATATTACAATTATTAATAATATATATATATATATATATGTGTGTGTGTTAACTATGTATATCTCTTTATAAGTAATTTATTTTGAATACTAACTTTAAAATGATTTTTATTGAGTTGATTGAATTGCCCACACTGGATTTGAGCTGGGAAGGGAACATTCGCAAGAAAATAAACAACCCTCTTGTTATTCCCAATGCTGATATTCCGGGCCTGATCTCTCAAGGAGAGAATTGAAGCTAGGTGTGTATTGGTGGGTTACATGTGCCCACGAAAGCTGTTGTTCTTTGAACATATTAGTTTCCTTCCGATCCAGCTCAGTGGCTATCGCACTCGCGTCTCTTATACAGCGAGTACGATTGCCTCACGATCTCATCACTGATTGAAATTTATTATAAAATCTTACGTATTGTTAATATCGATACTCATTCCGTGTCTTTAACTCGTCGATAATTACTCGCATCGAGTAAACATCATTAAAATGTTCGAATTTTAAGTTCATGTCCAACTGTGGCGTCGACAGTCGACAGTCAAGTATCATATGGTTCAGGGTCACAGTGATTAACATACTTATAAATAACTTTTTTTAACGTTTTCATTTAGCGTTTCAGCAACGATGGACAGTTGGTTAAAAAAATAACCGCATATGCTAAATTTTTTTTATCACATCTCATAATAGTTGATTGTTGATAACAATACCGTAAAAGGAAATAATAGTTTTGTTGCATTATTGAAATAGTTCTAGATATCTTAAAGAATATTTTTAACTGTATAAACTTTTTTTTTTTTAATCCGACGTTCATCCGATGGAAAGAGATACGCTTGCCTACAGAATCTTGGCGCTAGTTAGGATGTTATACACTACCACATTGCGCTCGTCGCCTTGATAAATAAGTTATTAAGTTTCGTTGCTTCGGTAAGTACATTAGCTACAGCGGTACTATTTGACTGTAGAAACAGGTACTGCAGTAGTACATAGATGGCCTCCGCCAACAGAAACCTTTCACCAGTAACAGAGTAGTAGAAAGCGGGCGAGTTCGAAAAAACCTTACCACCACCCAAATTCTGTAATAGACCCAGAATCGAAGCGAGGTCGTCAGCTACAAGGCAAGCGTTTACCCACTGCACCACGGATCCTAATAACTATTATTAATTGTTATCGATATTGTAATATATATTACTTTTGAGTCAATCTCCATGATATTTAGGCAAAAAGCTTGCCTTCGTTTTAAATCAATGGTGGTAGGTCTCTGCTGCCGGACGCTGTAACTAGTATAATTACTGAGGTAACGAGGCTTAACGTCTTATGTTTCTGGCGACGAGCGCAATGTCACATCGTCTTAACTCGCGCCACGTTATGGGCGGGCGTATCGCTTATCATCAGGTGAACGTCCCTTCGTTCTAGTCGTTTATATGATTAAAAAAAACTTGATTAAAGATTTAACTCGATACGGAAACTAATATAAATTGAGATTATAATTGAATAGTCATCTAACGATACTATTTAAAGAATTATAACGCCGCAGTATGAACCCAATAACATTGGACGCCATCTTGTTTAAGCTAACGGTTGTGTTCAGTGGAAATGAATCCAGTTTTATGTTATTCTGTATTATTTTGGCCTTTAGAAGTTTTTGTGTTCGCTTTAATCGTGGCATCATTCGATGATTGAACAGGTCCTCGGCAGCCGCTGGCGCCGCGATGACATTTTTATAGATTCAATTACGTATCGGAACAAGTATGGTGGCCGTCGGTATGGCGCCGCCATGATTTATGAAACGATCGATCTGTTAATACATCTTGATTGTGTTTTGATGAAAAATTAATACCTAGTTTTTTTTTTCATCAATGTCTTTATCGAAATCTATACTACATGTTTATGATACTAATAATAAATTTTAGATCAACAAGATAGACCGCTTCTTTATTCGCGGAAGCGACGAGACGAGCGGGACGCTCATATGATGGTAAGCTATACTTCTGCTCATAATAACGTGACGCTAATTATAATGGTATTCATAGCACCGCGTTGAGCTCGTCTCCTTGGGACATAAGATGTTAAGTCTCGTTGCCCTAGTAATTACACTGGCCACAGCATCCTTCAATTGGGAACACAGTAATGTTTACGTAGTACTGTTTGGCGAGTTGCGGTCCACCATTGGCAACTGAGACCTACCACCAGTAAAGACTTAATAAATATAGCGGATGATCTTAGTAAGGCATAGATAATAGACCAGAGATAATATAGTATGAATTATGTACAGTAGTAGTTGTAATATGAAATAGAAAAGTTAAGGCGTGGTAGTACTTACGTTTTGTGAACATGTCATGAGAAAGGATCTAAGCGAAGAAAATGATTTACTGAACATACTTATTCTGAACCGTAATATTTTTTTGTATTATATCAACTAATCGAAACGAATTCTTAATCGATTTCATTGGATTTATTATAACCATTAAAAAAATAGTAGTCGACATGTAACATATATAAGAAAACTTCACGGTTCCAAATTTAAATTAAAGTATAACTTTTCATAAAATTGTTAGCTTTATTTTGGGATAAAAATAATAATATAAAAAAATTAAATATGTAACAAATGATTATCATTATACAAACGTCTACAGTTTAATGGTGGTAAGTCTCTGTGGTAGGTACCACCGCAGCGCCACGTTGTGATGCGCAGGCGTATCACTTACCATCAGGTAAACATCCCGCTTGTCTCGTTTATTAATTGAATAAAAAAAAAAATCTGCGGTACTTATAAGTATATTACATTAACAGCTTCAAGGCGAAATGTTTGGAGTCAAGGCCCTCTCTTGCAAATACGATTCAAGGTAGTTCGTTAGTTAAGCTATGGAGTCATAATTAAAGTTGAAGTCTAAGTAATGTACTTAGATCGAATTCGACTGAAGGTTTATTAGCTTATATATATATATATATATATAAATGTTTAATTTATGATAATGAATATGTGTGACGTATTAGTAAGACATTAACCCTGTAATTTAAATACCTATAGGGTAGTAAAAGTTCATACACTACTTACTGTTTGACAGTAGAAACAGGCTGTGTATATAACACCGGTATTTTATAAAGTAAAAGTAATATTTTCTAATATTTATCTTCGTGGCGTCTTTCAAGATGTAGTGACAAACAGAGAAAGGGATGCTTAGATGGTTCGGCAATGTAAGGGAAGAATGGATGAAAGAAGATCAACGAAAGAGGTATACAAGGAATGATTGGAAAAAGCGGTGCAGGTCGACCTAGGCGGACATATTCCGATCAAATCGAAGATGTCCTAAAGAGTATGCAACCGACGAGCATGCATGAAGACGCTCATGAATGTGGAGGAAATGAGAGTGGTGTGCCAGGATCGTAGCAAGTGGAGAAAGGTGATTCTGCCTACCCCAGTGGGAACGAGGCGTGATATATATGTATGTATGTATCTTCGTCGTTGTTATCAATCGACATTTTGTTAAGAAGCATTTATGAACTTACCCCAAATAACATTTTTTTTAAATAATTATTTTAGAAAAAATGTTGTCAGCGAAAGAAATATCAGCGTTTCTATTATACTACCGAATTAAAAGTGAAGGTTAGATATTGTAAGTTCACGGCTTTTGGTTACCTTCGTGAAATAGAATTATTAGCTGATAACTTTATGCACTTCATAATTTTGTAGTTAAATTAAACTATTCTTGTAATAAGTTTATTAAGATGTCGATTAAATATTCAATCTTTCGTTTCAGAACACAAAGAAGGATGTTACATCGAGGAAATAAACGATGTTATACCATACGGGACAGTAATAACTCCAATCGGCCATTGCTACAGGATCTCGTGCTCCGAGCGATTGATTGACTACGCCTCGTAAGGATTTTTCCCTTTAATCAATACAATATGTCATATGATGGTGAAGGTCGCCAAATTATATACGCAGTAGTTGTAGCTCTTTGTTCTTAATCATCACCTAGTTCTTGCTGGTGAACTGGTTTGAAGCTCGCAGTAAATTATTGGAGGGACAAGACTTATACGTTTTGAATAACGGTGATAAGTGCAACTTAACATGATGTAAAATAATTTTGATGGGACAGTCAACTTACCATCAGCTGACAGTTGTCGCTAAAAATAATGTATTATGTTTTGATCTCGCTGGTTCTTTTTTTTTAAATGACGAGCATTACGTTTGTTGGAACTACTTGGTGCTACTTAAGATTATGTTCAATGTATCACATCCTACTCCTACTCGTCGCTTTGATGTTTAAGATGACAACTCTCGTTACCTTAGTAATTTCACTAGCTACGGTGCCCTTTAAATTTAAACTGCGGTGGTATCTATCTAGACGGTTACCGGCGAAAGAGACCTACCATCATTGTCTGCTGTCTGTTGCACTAAAGTACAATTTTTTTTATTTTCTTTCAACATCCTTTTTTTTGTATTCTTTTGCTTATTATTTGTCGTGTTGTTTCAGATGCGGCGTCGTAGCCACCAATGACCCCAAATGTTACGTCACTGAAGTCGACCTCCGCAAGCCGTACCCCAGTTGTTGTCCGGACATAAACTGCGATCTCGACAACACCCTTAACTGATTCAGATATTAGTTATCGATACAACGTTGGCAAAAGTTAGAACATTCATGTGATATAAGGAATTTATTCAAAAGTAAAATTCTAATCAAACATTTTATTGAATTAGTAACAAACGGATACATATGATTTTTTTTTCAATCCAATATAAAAGCACTTGTTTAATTTTCAATAACCTAACACTAGATATCTTTCACGTTGCCAACAAGTTACCGACGCCATTTGAAGACTTAGGGATAGAGTTCCTCGTAGGGGAGTTTGAGTTAGTGGTAGTTAGTTATTACTCCAACTCTAGAAGCTATCTTGCCGCCAAATTTATCAAGTTATTTATTTTTAATTAAATAAAGTTTTTTTTAGCGATACACGTGTTTTTTTATGACATTTTCTTCAATGGAACTTTAACCAACATTTGATACAAACTATATATAAATTATTTCTAATATTTTACAATGCTACTATATTGTAAAGTAATAATAGGAGTATGTACTAAACATAAAGAATATATTAAACTATGGTATGTAGATAAATATATAAGAAGATAGAAAACTCCGTCTGCCTCAAGATAATAGTCATCAATATATACGCTAAAGTTGAACTTCTTTTAAGAGAAATAAGAAGTTTAAAGAAGAGTTTATTTCAGTGAAATATTATAAAATTATATAAAATCAGAAATGGTTACGATTTGAATTATTGATATTAAACGTTTTTAGATATTAAAATGAAAATATGACTGAAATCGGGGATCATAACGGAAAGCCGGATTTATAACTTAAAGTGATAGCAACGCCGTAAATCCGTGGAAGTTATGGCGCGATATAAAATAAGGCATTAAATTTCCAATTGAACTCTGCGAACATAAATACAGACGCACACACACACATATATATATATACGATTAGATAATTATGAAGACCGTTAGTTTGATATCAATTCTAAGTATTTTTATTAAACGTAAACATTATGAGAATATTCCCTGAAGTTATGGGAACACTCCTCCCAAAGTAGATTATACATATTAAAAAATAAACCTTTCTAATATATAGAAAATAAGATAGTTTAATGTATAACTACTATAACTTCTTTGTTACTATACCAGTTTAATAAATAAATATAAACAGTTTTCTTAATGATCCCACTGTCGGGATTCGAGGCCTTATCTCACAACGATAGAGTCAAGGCCATTTATCTACGACGCTGCGTGTGGATTAGTGGATGTCATATGTCCACGGAAGCTGTTGTTATTGATAGAGATTAGTTATCTCACGATGTTTTCTTTCATCGGTAACTCAAGCTCAATGGGGATCGAACCCTCTCCTTTTCAATAAATGTAACGCATACGAATAAGTAACAAACTAAGCGTATAAGCATTGTTTTTGTTTACTTTTTTAATTCGACGAGCTGACGTGACGAGAGGGACGATTACCTGATGGTAAGTAATACGTCTACCAATAGAAACGTGGTGCTAGTTAGGAATATATACACAACACCATAATGTATTCGCTGCTTTGAGACATGAGATTTTAAGTGTCTTTACCCCAGTAATTTCACTAGCCAAAGTACTCATCAAACCGGAACACAGTAATGTTTCCACACTGCTGTTTGACGGCAGAAATAGGAGCTGCGGTGGTACCCACTTGAGACCAGAGACACCATCATTGTACCTTACATATTTACTGAGGAAGGATTACAAATATATACTTATAAGTTGTTGATGATCTTTCCATTATCACTCCAGAATAAGTTTTTGTCACCAAGCAGTATTGTGGCAATAATATTTGTTCTCATTGGAGCGTACATGTAATCTAATATTTCAGGATGTTGTGCCCATTATATTTTACGTCTGCGCGTTATCACTTCTTCTTTATCTTATGTGTTCATGATGCTGAAGAGCCTTGATAGCTGTTAATCACTCATAATAATTCCCTCGACCTCATTAACTAGTTATCGGGTCGAGATATGTTGACATTTAAATTCTACACTTGCAGATGTAATTACTTGTAGAAATATAAAAATAATATATTGAGTATAATAAAGCTACCGAGTTGCTATGGTAGTTTTGTTATGAATATGAATAATAGCGGCATTAACATAACAATAAAAAAAAACTAGCAAAGCTTGTCTATTCACGTATAGATAGATATATAGGCAATAAATTACTATCTAAGTGGTGTACCACACTGTGGACGTGGCCTTGAGACATGAGATTTTAAGTGTCGATCTCCTTTTTCTTCTTAAAATCTCGTTCCATAACTGCGGGTTGGTGGTCACATTTGCAAAATTTGTGCTTGAGTTCAGCCGTGTGGTACAGAACCCAACACTAGTGCTACCGGTTCACTCCCTTATGTTTTACAGTCAGGATTAGCAAGTATTTTTCCCTCAATAATTTCACTAGCTACAACACTTTTTAAACCATAACACTGCGATGTTTATATACTACGGTTTAACGGCGGAATTAAGATCTGTGGTGGTAACTACCTGGACGGTCGCCGGTAACAGAGATCAACCACCAGTCCATAAAAGAAAACGCTTCTAAACTTATAAGGGACTTATGTGCATTACTTAAAAACAATTGTTGCTGTGTAAATTTATCACTGAAGGTATCAAGATGTGTCGGACCGGAAGATCCGCTGATCGGCGACATCTGATTTCGCGTAAATAGAAAATATCTCGTTTCAACCCACAGTAAAAGATTGATTTTAACGTAGGTCCGGATAAAATTAACGACAGAATTTTATTGAAGGTCTTAATCGAACGTGTGAAATTGTCCACTCCATGTTTAACATATCGTGAAATTGAGATGAAGTTAAATGTTATTATAATGAAAAAAGAAAGTATAAACCAAGCTAACCAATAAGCACCATCCTAAAGTACTAACTAAATGTAAAAAAGCTGATGTTATATTTTGATTGGCCCACGAAGCGACGGGATGTTTGATTAGTTCTCCTGATAGTAAAGTTCCGCATTTTTACATAATAATATAGCGTAAGTTAAGATGAACTACACTACATTACATTGTGTTGGTTATTTTGAAACATGACATGTAAATTATCGTTGCTATATTTATCCTGCTATATGTTCTGTTGTACAATTTATATATAGTTGTAAAAATCTTGATACCGCTAGCCACGATGCCACGTAGTCTTTAAACTTATTCTTAGAACTACCAAATCACGTAAGAGTGCCTGTAGCTGTAACATATCCAATGCAAATGTTGGAGTCGTGGCAGTTCCGCCGATAACAGTGAAACAGCTTCTGTTCGGATGTTTGCGGAATCCTAATGAACTGAATATTCAACATAATTTATTCCAAATTTAACTTTTAACTTGAAATTACTAAGTTAGAATATGTTCGGGACCATAATCGCAAACTACAAAAGTAATTATTTAGTTTTACTGCGAATATTTTATGCTATATGTAATAAAAAAACCTCTAGCTATTGATATTAAAAAGAAAATTTTAGTATTAAACGATCTTCCTACTTTGATAGTTGATAAGATAAAATAAAAACCTACAAATAACTTTTAAATAATTATAACTATTTTCAAATACCAAACAACTAAAAATCAAAATGTAATACTACAATCTATTTAAACTAATAACAAATAACGAAGTAGTAACATTGATTTAATTTTTAACAAAACGCCTGACAAAACGAATTAGCAAAAAAAACAAATAGAAACATTACAACTACCTTAAAAAGGAGCTTTTTTATTAATTTTCTAACATATTTAATATGTTTATTTGTGTATCTAGATGATTAAGTCTCGTTAATATATGAAGTAATCAATTCATATTTTTTTTCTTACAATGAGAAATTACAAATCTTCCGTTTTGCCGGTGAATCGAAAAAAGTTACATTAAAGAATATAATCGTAAAGTTTATTGAGCTTCCGATTTGATTCAAACCTATTACATTAACTTTTTTATGACAAAAAAGTCTGTGGTAGGAAATAATAGGAACTTTGATATTAAATAATAAAAACCGGGATATGTTGGCAAATTACATATATAAAAAAAATAATCGTATTAAAAACAAGTTGTGATATTGATTGTACTTAATAATTTTGAATAACTATAACTTTTAACGTGTTGTTGTTACTGTATGATTTTTTTATATTATCCTTTTTTAAATATTGGTTTCGACCGGTAAACTTTTGGGTATATTATAGATTTATATTATCGCAGTATTATATTAGCAATTGCGCACTGCATACCCTAAGCCGACTTTAAATTGATATGCTTGTTATCGATTATTAGTATCAATCATCAGTCGACAGACGTCCACTGCTAGAAAAATGTCCTCCAAAGATTTCAACATTCATCGATCCTGCACTATCCGAATCCAATGGCTTCCTGCAACCTTAGTGTCAGTATGGCCTAAGGGACCTCCGGACAATAGCGCCATCATTTGCAGAGGTTCTTATGGGGGGATTGAGGAATTTCCCACAATGCGGTATGGTGGGAGCTAGGGCCTCGTTTGTGTTTGTATTAGCAGGGTGCACCACGAGCCGATGAAGCTGGTTTGGGTCTCGTGAGTTGTTGTGCGGAATCTCTTACACCCTGGCCGCGACGGACAACTATAATTAAGCGGAGAGATGTCAACTACAGTATGCATAGCCGACCCGAAATCTCTGTGCACGATAGGACCTCTATTTCACTTGATAAAATTAACAATAAAATATAAATGGTGAAGCGTGCTTGCCCAGAATATTCTAGCAATCATATGTTGACAGCAGGAACACAGTAATGCTATTTAGGCGACAAGTTATTTCCTGCATTTAACCACATAAAATGAACAGCATTTAACGAATGAGAGACGTGTTTGTGTTTTTAACTAACTTCACTCATTTAAACTGTCGAAAAGTTTAAATAGGACATGGAGTATTGTGTTGCGAGCATGGACAAGTTGACTAGTTTAAATTATACATAGGTTAAACTGTCTATTTATATTTATTCTAAGCACTAAATATTTTAAAATAATTATGAGTATTCGCTTTTTATTTGTATACAAGCTGCATTCTTATTGGTGGTATCTTTTCGGTTATTTATGTTTCTTGGAGATCATCCACTACAAATACAGATGTATAGATACAGATCTATTGTCCATTTCAGTTTGCAGGGTGCCGCAGCGATATATGTTTAAATAACCTACAAACCCAAACTGTAAACATTCAGTATATTGTTATGGGTATGAGTTATCGCTTACTTGTGAATGTGTCGTATCTGAATATCCGAGACGAGGAAATCAAAACATTTAACATTGTTTTAGCTCGTGTTAAGTAAATTTGCTATGTATTGGGTACCCCGACAGTACTAGCTTGACAAGCGACTTGTTTGACGATGTCTACATGGCCGAAGGGCTGAAAATTATTGTCTGCACTGTGTTATAAACGACTACACTACTTGTAGCCTTTCGCTTTATAAACACCATGATTTAGTAAAAGCCAAACAAGTTACAATGATCTACATATGATGTATTGGTGCATATGGAAATCACAAGTATAAAAAAGTTGTGTCTGTTTCTAAGTACATTTGCAAATGGTCGCTACGGTGGTACTACAGCAAGTCCTAACTTTTTCCTCAAGCGGAAGTGTGTAAATTTTTTCACAGATAGTATAGTCGGTAATATTGTTCACGTTATCAGTTTTAAAGTTTCTCTATACTTTATATTCAACTTTGCTTTACTATTTACTTCTTAATAAAGATTATTTTTTCAAAGGTAAGGTTAACAGCTCATAGGTTTGAGGAGTAAAATAGTCCTTCTAATTTATTGCTGATTATTTGCTTTCTGTTTGCTATTGTTCGATCTGTACTCTTTTATTATTAAGAATAAAGTTACTTTGAAATAAAATTGGAATATGTATCACATCGCCTGTAATTTGTTGGGGCAATACATTTTTGTCACATATCGTCACAGTGATACTCCACAGCATCTGTCGTTTATTGCTGACATTCCGGAGATTGCTGCGCCTACCGTCATACAGCATCTCGTTATGATAACCATTAAAATTTCTCGCCCTTTTATGATTAAATATTAAAACCCGAAATTGCCCATTTCACATGGATCTAGATTCCACTTTTTTTTATTAAACACGCCCGACAAACGACCGCAGTAATCGCTTGATAAATATCGTCGCTTAGATTAATACGGTTTTTTACTGAATATACATTACATCGAAAATCTAAGTTATTAACTTAGATTTCAAGCACCAATTGAAATAGAATATAAGGTTGGAAGTTTCGCCGCAATTCGAAAGCTTTAAACTGTCACCTAACACAACTTAAGGACATCTTTGACGTAATTAACTGGAAGTTTAGAAATTTTGGAACTATTACTATAAGCATCTATTTGAAATATTTCTTTGATAATAAAATATTATTTTAACTTCTTACGTATTCATCTACAGATTGTATCTTAACTTGAAGCATTAATACGTTACTAATATTATATATACACTATTGAAATTTAGAGATATATAAATATATGCGCTAATGAGTTACACAATGACTTTATATACTATAATTGTCATCATCAGCCGATAGACGTCCACTGTTGGACATGAACCTATAAAATACTAGGTATTTAATATAATACTAGATATGTATTAAAAGGTAACTTGATTATATAATAATTTTAAATTGTGTAATAAGATACTTCACTGCTCATGAACAGAGAGGGTTTCAAGTCTTTGTTTACGAAGTAAACCTTAGTTTACAGATGAACTGGTTGGTTTTGTTAGTTAGACTTGGGGTCCACGAACAACAAACGTTTGTTATAATTAGATCTCACAGTGAGTTAGTGAATGAGTATTTGGTAAGATATAGGCAGCCTTTGTTATGTTAATTTATGTTTTTTTTTTGTTAAAAAAAAATCTAAAACAATCCGACGTAGTGCAGATATAACTTATTTTGTTAGATAGAGTGCTGTTCATAGACATATATTTTTTATTACCAATGATTATGAAATTAAGATTTAATTGTTAAATATTAAAAAAAGTCTTAAAATATTTTAACAAGGAAATCAATGAATATTGTACGTAATTGAACTTGCAAATGGCTCAACATAGTCTCGTGTATCCATTAGAAAAGCAAAGCTGGGCTTAGTTAATAGTTATACAATTTATTCTATTTATTTTAATTATACAGTTATAAGGGCATAAGTTCGTTCTTAAGATCTCTCATAACATACTGAGAAGAGTCAAAAGTATTTTAATGAAGAATATAAATCACACGTAGCATAAGAAGAAATAGGTAATTTCCTAAGAAAGCAACATGATGGTAATCAATATGTCGGTGACCTTAGTTCTTCCGCCCATATAACTTAAAAGGTTGCTAGAATTAAGTAGCAGTGGGCATAACAGATCACGGGACCCAAACTAACCTTACCTGCTCGTGGTGTACTCTGATAATCAACAAACGAGGCTCTGGCTCCCACCAATCCGCATTGGAGAAGCGTGGTGGGAAATGGCTCAAATCTCCCCATATGAATTCCTACAAATGTGCAGATGAGGTGAGGCCTATATCCAGTGGTGGATGGTTATCGGCTGTTGATGATGATGATGATGAAATATTTCCTGTTAAAAAATAACAAATGGAAATTTGAACGGAAACGCAATAAAGTCGCGGCGGTGCGGTCCGCTTACCGCTTCCCAATTTACACAATCCGATCGTAAATCTAAAAGGTTTTTGGCCAAAAATTTAAAATATTACTGGAACGGCTTACAAGTCAATTTGTCTAAGATACTCCCAGGGTAACAATTTAAAGGTTGAATGATTTATTAAAGGACAAGAATAACGGAAACGAAATGAGACTTAACTAAGAAAACCAACCGCGTTTTGCAATTTATTTAATATCGGAAATACTAAAACGTAATTACATTTTATTTATTAATTATTGATTTACGAATTGTCTTATACTGGAAACCGTACTTTATTGGAGAAAAATCCGAATACCCTGACCTAGCTAGCAACACCGTCTTTCTGAAGACCAGTCTACTTACTTATCTTCGGCAGAGGCCTATGTCCAGCAGTGGACAACAAAATAAAGATAACGGGGAAAAAACTTATATTAATTTCATTGCATTGATCTTAACAAAACGGGTGCCTCGGAACGGATGTTGGGAAGCGAAATATGGTGATATCTGTTACAGAAGGAGCAGCTCTTATTAGTCGCCTTTTGCGGCGCAGCAAGAGTGTAAAGAAGATGGAAATATTCTAATTCACCCCTCTAATGAATGATAAACACAAATACAGCAATTTTGTTTTTATTAATAATGTATTAGCAACTAAAAGGAAAAAGAAAGTTAGGGACAAGTCAATACAAAATTAATAAGTCTATGAAAGTATTGAAATGATTTTGTTATACATCAGAAAAATATATATATTTTTTTTATAACAAAAAAATGTGATGAGCATGATGGCTATCTAAGAGACAAAGCGACCAACAACAATGAGGCGCTAATAAGGAGTGCGAGAAATAAAAAGAAAATATTAATTTATAGCAGCAGTACAGTAAAATAACAACAACACACAACAGACAACAAACAAAATACAGGAATTTAAATAAACCTTAATGAAGGTAAACAATATTATTTAAATGTATTTCAAACTAGTTGAAACCGGAACACGGTATATACGACAACTAATAGGTTTCATACAAATCCCAAAACCAGTGAAACCAAATTAGAGTAGTTTCATATTTGATTGTATTAAGCGACGAGACGAGGGAGACGTTCACCTGATGGTAAGTACAGTAATGGTCATGGTGCTAAATAGGACACTGCACCACATTGCGCTTGCCGGTTTGAGACATAAGATATTAAGTATCGTTACACCATTAATTTCACTAACTACAGCGGCTTTCAAATCGGTACAAAATAATGTTTGAACTCTACTGTTTAAACTGTTCTTAGTAGAGGAAGCACTCATCGTCAGCCGATAGGCGTCCACAGCTGGACATAGTCCTCCACCAAAGGTCTCAACATCGATCGCTCGTCACAGCGACCATGGCCTCCGGTTCCGCCGGACACTAGGAGCTGACGTTTGTAAGGGTTCATTTCAAGGGATTGGGGCTGTTTCCCACCACGCTGGCCCAATGCAGGTCGGAGAAGCATTGTGATCTAACATATAAAATATATGTATACGAAATTAAATATACATAAATTCATTTCATATTTTATCCTCATGATGAATGACCCTTATAAATATTTTGAGTTGCTTTTCTGGTCAAAAGGAAAGAAGGATACTGTAGTACTTGTTGAAAAAACATTTTTTTTCTATCATTTAAGTATAAAGAGATTCAAGGCTGTTCACGTATCTGCAGTATTGGATCGACTGTTAAATATCATCTTAATTTCAAATGATTATCTTGAAATAATTATCTAATTTATTAGTCTACTTAGCCTGAAAAACACATATTCCTATTTTCCTTCTAATTATGACTGGTAGCAATGTAAATTTATGGGTTAATTTATCTGAAATTAAATCACGAAATATCAGAAGCAATATCAAAACTTATAATTTCCGTCATGAAAACTGAATCCGTTCAGATGAGACACCGAGTACACGCTTTTTTGGTAACACAGAACTTTAAGATTCCGTTCCGTTGCCATGAGTGATGTTTGGTTTGTGATAAGGCTTTTTCGAAAGCTGTAACAAAATACGGGTGTATACACACCCGTTAAATAATTATTAGTCCTCGTTTTTGAAATAGTAACACGTATAAAAGGGGTCTATAAAACACTACCAGACATTTGGACCCCACAAAACAGTACTATCGCGACGGAAGCGTGGGCCGGCTCCGACTCCAAGCTCGACTATGTGATAAATTAATTTTTTAAATTTCCTCTTTGCGGGTATAATTCTATTCATAATTTTAAAGCAAACGGTAGAGCTAGCTCGAAGATAAGCTTGAAGAGATTTAAGTAAGTTAATTTGCTCAACCGACTGGGGAATAGTAATTTTACCGGATTAGAAATGGTTCTAGTTCGTGAGATTGTCAATTTATCACATTTATATAAAATATCTTAATTTAATCCCAGGTATATTTCTTCTTTACACTCTATTTTACTTCTCTTGTAAAACTCTAAAAATATTATAAATGTTTATATTATATATCCACGCACGAACTAATTGATAACTTTTCGTAGAAGTTCTAGAAAAATCGTTGAAGTCAGATAGATTTAATATAATATTTAACATAAATATGATTTAAATGTTTTTGTTTATTGTTATACTTTTTGAAAATTAAATAAATTAATAAAATACATCTGTTTCTTCTTTTCCTCTTTCCTGCTTTCAAGTTGAAAGTATTATTCTTTACAAGAACTTAAATATCGGTACAAGTTTTCATTTCTACTTTCAGATAAGTAATAATACTACTAAAAAGGATATAAAAAGTCATCGAGCTTTGAATGAGGAAGCTTTTTCAAACTGAATACTAAAATTTATTCGTAATTCAAATTGTTTAAAACTTTTCATCTCTGACTCTCGACTAAAATGTTTAAACAATTCGTGTTCGCGTGAACTCTGTTAGGAAAAAATTTCGAAATTTTCATTCTTCATCTATAATGGAGTAACGATCTAAATTTCACAGAGTGTTAAGTGACAATGAGGTCACGGATGGTGATGGTAGCACACGAGTACTGCAATCGCAGCAAATTACAGTATGAAGATAATGGCTAGGCCGACAGCATCAAAAAATCCTTACCACCATACTCTTCAATATGTACTTCAAGAATCGAACCAGACACGACTGTGTTATAAGGCTCGTCTTAACCGCTGCGCTATTTAAGCAGTTGAAAAATCTTAAAAAGAAGCCAATATCATAATAATATTTTGTAGAAGATTCCGATAGAAAATGATTTTCGTCATAGATACAAATATGCCATTTGATAGATACTGTACGTCGGTAGTTAGAATATTTCATTTCGTCGTTTGTTAATAAATGAAAATGTTACTGACATTTGTCATTAACAAGCTTTTCCTCACATTTCCTTCAATAAATTATTGTGAAGGTTAAATTCTAAGAACGCGTATATTCCCTTAAGTATGACGTGAAAACGTTTACGTGTGATGTTCCCGAGAAAAAAATATGCTTAACACTCCTTCGAACAGAGATTATTTAAATAGATTACTTTTCTACAAAATAACCTGCAAATAACATCGGTTAAATATTTTCAAATGTTATAACTATCATTGATTATCATGACTATGAAGATGCTGTAATCACCGTCATTACTATCGTCTTCATAATCGAAATTCTTGCCGTCATCATTATCATAATAGTCTTCGTCGTTATCCCCGTGGTCATTATAGTTATACTCGGAAGGCATACAACGCTATGGGTGTGCAGTACCACAATGTGTTCAGGATGATGGTATGGGATTACTGATCTGGTGCAGTGCTTCAGGCGTGTTTGCTGAAGTTCGCATTGACGGATTCAGTGCAAGCCACTGCGAGAGAAAACGTTGTTACGTCTTAAGTTATTTATATTTTTAGTTTGTAAATTTTTAATACTTGTTAAATTTAAGAAATTTTGTATATTTTTTTATCTTTTCTCATTTTATGGGCCCTTCGGCATGAAATGAATGTTTATTATTATCATCATCATCAACGTTGTTACCGTCATCAACAGTATCATCTCCGTCGTCTTCGTTATTGTTGTTGTCATCATCATCAAAATAAATAACTAAATCTGGATTAGATTTCTTGCAGGTTGACGGTTTTGACATGAAAAAAATAAAACCACTAACTGAATTAAACCGTAACGAGTCGATACTGAGTAGGTACTTTCGCTCAGCTAAGGACTTAAAAGGAATTTAATAAATTTTTCCTCTTGAATCGACGAAAAACACGAGGACGTTTTCTTTGTACAAGAATTCGAATTTACATCTAAGTATTTCTTAACCGGTACGAAATGAATAATTTCGAATAACGGACGGCTTAAGGAATGTCAGGACTAAGTCCTGACAGGATAATCCAGGGGAATCCCAGTTTTATCTCTCCCTTACAGTCGCGCAAATACAACATAATCATTACATATAACGTTAGGGACAACGTGCATTGAAAAATTATACTTATATTTGTCATGAACGTGGTGGTGGTTCGTTTCCTGGCAGAGATCTTCACAATAGATACCACTGTAAAGTCTCTGCGACACTAGTGTGAAAACTTTACTGTGTTTCGATTTAGAGTAGGTAGTAAAATTACTGGGGGAGGGGGGGGTAAGAGACGTAAGACTTAATAGCTTACGGCGAAGACCACATTGTGTAGCAGTATATATTATTCCAATTAGTATTGTTATGAGAGGGCTTAGCACTTACTACCAGGTGCTTCCTCCTGCTTATTTTGTGGCTTTGTTAACAAAATAAACTTAATTCGCTTTACGAATTAGTTTTAACATTTATGCGTTTACAGTTCCCGATACTTGAACAACGTTTGTTATTTTAGATCTGAAACCCATTTTCTTTTATCATTGGCTTAGTTTCATCCGCTACGGATAGACCGTTGCGTGAAATAACAGATATGCGGTCACAATGCAAAACCTATTCTCTTTTTTTTGTATCCCCGGTGTAACGGTCGAGGTGTAATACCTTTTTTTAAAGTGATTTAAAATTTGAGGGGAAATCCTATATTGGATACTCCTTCGCTGTGATAGTCGTCGTCGTAACTCCATCGCTCAATAGATGAGTTATGTTGTACTCGTACCTACTACAGAATCTATTGGAACGCTTACTCATACTTCCGCAGCCCCAACAGCATTGTCTCTGATATGGGTCACGATACAAAGTGGAGCTGAAGCTCCTCACCTTTGTGTGTCACACGGAAGCACCGCAAGCACTAACTCGATACCTTTTATATGCGCCGATGAGTAACACCCAAACTCGCCGCCATAGCCTCTGTTATGAAAGTTGGATATTATTGTACACCCTCCTCCGACACAGGCTACAGGCTAGTTAGCTTCCTGTCGTGGTACTAATAAAAGTTCGAAACGAGAGGTCTCTTCTATTTTATCTATGAGATCTTGACGCATACTGATTCAACTAGGACAGTCCTCCAACATGTACCTCTGCCTATAACAATGATGCGCTAGTTCGTATGTTTGCACAGCTCGTAGCGCACTCGTTTAGAGACTAAAATGTCCTCCTAAACCTGACATAGTGCTACTAAATAAAAGGTACTTGTGTTGGAATCATATTATATGTAACTTGCACTGCTTAAGTAACGTGGATACTCGTAGTAACGTATTTACGTATACAATAGTTTTCAACTGTCTCCACGGCGTTTGTCTTGGAAGACTAAGCTCCGTGGCATGATTCTACAACGTGAGGGAGGATGTTATAGTTTCTATGGTGATAGAGTTTCTTTTAAACCGTCTGCTAACTAACGAAATGTTAAAAATTTGCCGATATAACAATATTATAGTATTTCTTTTATTTGTAACACATGAGAACGAGAATAATTTACGGGAGCTTGCTTCATCATCATCTGTCTCGCTGTCACCTAACATGTTTAATTAAGTAAATTTTTAGCTTATCTCAGATAAAATACTATCTTAGATAAAGTTACCAAAATCTTGACAACGTTGTAGTACACGTATTTGCCAATCTTTATAGTGATCGGTTTTGTAGTTTTCGAGATGAAGGTCCCCATAAATATCTACCGTCCGCACTATAAATTATAATAAATATAAATGTACCCATGCACTTTACTATTCAGTAGTAAGAGATACATATACAATATATACAGTTCATAATAAATTTTGTATAAAACTTTGTCTAGTTATTAGATGGCTATAAAAGGTGTAAATAGGCTTTTGTACTAGAATAACCAGTTAATTTTTTTTTGGCTGTAAGTTTAAATAACTGATGTTATTGAATTTTATATACAGTAACATTAGGATGGAAGGTTATGCTTTGACAGGAACAATTTTTAATCTATACCTGCTTACTCTGTGACAATATTGCGTTGTCAGTGATGTAGGAAGATTCATAAAGTTTTCATTTTGCCCCGACGCAGGTGCTTCTGAATGCGAATGGTATTTGTGAAGAAAGAAAAATAATAAAGAACTCCGTTTTTTTTTAATACATAAGTCTCAATGTTAGAAATGACCATTACGGGGAGTGTATAAACATTTAAATGCGGTTTATTAAAACTTCAGTGGGAAATTTAACAAGATAATAATTTATTTGTGTGTATATATATTTATAAACCGATGGCCTAGAAAAATGAAGGATCCTGCTTTGATTCCGGGATCTATTGTAGAGTTTGATTGATAGTTTGTAGTAATGTTTTCTTACCCGCCTGTTTAGCTACCGTCTTTATAATGTAACTCTGTCGCTATAACAGTTTTGCTGTCTTCCGGCAACCATTACTAAGTCGGGAGTATTCTGCGTATACTTCGCTGTATCATACACGGCCTCATTAACACTTATCACCCAAGATTCAGACGGATCTTAGCCATAACATTAAAGGGGATTAATTTGTTTGGAATTTTTTAATTTTTCCACCCTCTGTTCTAGTTTTTGCTGCGTCACGTGGTGCTGTGAAAACTATAATAAACGTATATCGCACTTAATATTAGATGATCCAGCTGGTTTGCTGCATAAAAATATATTTTATTGTCTCTAAACAACTTGATACTTAATATATTTTACTTTTTAACGACTGCGTCACTGCGTGAAGTGACTACAAGTAAGGATAATGACGTTTAGTACTACCTGTGGCCGCTAGATGGCGTGGAACTTTTGCTGTTATATTTAACTACAAAGTTATCGGATCTTTAATTGTTTCAGATTGTTATAAAGTTCAAATTACAGGTTGATTAACATACCATTTATACTATTAATGTTTATTGTTAAAACATTAATACTCAGGTTATAAACATTAAATTATATATTTACGGTATATGCTTGTTCAGCTCCATTAATACCGACGATTTGATTAAATTAAATTGTGCGAGTCGTTTACCGTGTTCGTAGTATTGTACCAGTTAAGAGCAGAGCGTTATTCGCACTGTATTTCGCACCAAATCTCTGTTCAATCCCGTACCGGATGCTTATTCAATTGAACTACATTTGAGCCAGTGAACGAAAACACTGTCGCTTACTGGACATTTCGCAATTCCGTTTCCGTTCTACGAACAAATAAATTTCTATACCTTAAATCGGTCTATGATAACGTTTGCGTTGTTACAAAAGTCACTCGTTTAGTTACAGCGTTTCGTATGTGGTGGAATATGAGCGGGACTACAGGTTTATTAAACCTACCTGGTGCTGCAATTAATAAGTAGGATAAGTCGTCTATAGTTAGCGCTTAAAAATATGTTAGCATCAATTAAAATTTTAAAATCAATACTTTGTATTCTCCGCTAAATTTGATGACCGTCTCTGCCTCCGTTTTTAATTAGTCAAAAATGCCTTATGTCGGGTTAAAGCTAACACAATAAAAAAAGAGTTTAAACAGACGTAGGCGACAAAGTTTTCTCTTTATGTTAGATAATTTCTAAACACACATATTAATAAAGTATTATTTAAGGAACAATATGATGAATGTGTCATCTGATTGATCGAACAATAATCAGATTACAAGACAGTAATAGAATTGCCCAGAAAACTTTGCCGATATCATCATTCTTCCAATATCGATAATGTCCAAACAATTCTTGTTATTCATTATCATATTGTGGCTTCTTTCCAACCAAAATTTCTCCACAGGAAGCAAAATCTGTTATCAAAACATTCTATTTTACTTAATCAAAGATTAATTGCGTCGTTTGTTAGTATCTTATGAAAGAGTATACACTGATTATTAAGAATTTCTTACTTTATAAAGCCTGATAGTGAGAATAGAAAATTTTTAATCAACAGTGCATACTCAGATCAGCTCTTGTAGCAAGATCAGATTTTGCTAGATTTGCACTAACTTATCACCAAGAGAATGCTTTCTGTATACGCCATCCTATAAACTTGGGTTCTTATGTTATTTTTATAAAGTAATGAACATGTGTTCACTTGCATTTCTTACTATAAGCTTGTAAAGATAGTGGACGTAATTGATTTTTGGTTATCTCGCAGTGTTTAATTTTCTATTATCATAGTTTGACAGTTTTAGGAGCAAAAGGAAATATAAATATATCATAATTCATACAATGAGTGAAGAGTAATATCATTTTCTAACTTATTGTATAGACATATATTTAAATATTTGGGTTTACCTTAAGGAAACGCTACTGTCACTAAAGTGTCCCAAAAATAATGTACCCACTAATGTACACGACACACGGAAAACCTTTCGTCTTAACGTGGTCTTTGTTGTTAAGAGCAAGAGATATTGCACAAGTTTCAAGTGCAAAGTTTTAGTATGCCTTCAAAATCTCTTCACAAAGTTTCACTATTAAGTTGTTTTAGGAAACATCTTAGTAACATGTGGTATTTTTAATATGGGCAGTTTGTTGCGCTCTGACCCTGCTCTTAAAGTATGAACATTTTATGTATCTCTTTAACTCCTAAGATTTCTTTAACAGATAGGAGTGTTGAGATTTTACAAGTGACTTTAATTACACTGATCAATCGATCTCCGAAAAAATAATTTTAAGGACTATTCCTTCATCGTTATGCTTAAATAGTATTAATTAACGTAAATCAATTATTGTATTTGTTATTCGGGAAAATACTACTACATCTATCGATCCAGATTCAAAGTCATCTTACTTTATATCAAAGTCGATCAAAATGTACGATAATGCTCCCATTACCTTTCGTATTATTTGATCTAAATAAATCACAATTATATACAGCATTTACTTTTTAGATATCTAGACCTTCCTAAAAATGACTGAGTTTACATTTCAGGGAGTTTCTATTGTAATAAAAAATAAAATCAAAGTTAAAGCGGCAGAATCTACTTAGACTTCTACTTTTAGAAAAACTGGGGCTTTCACTTAACCTTATTTAAGATAGACCTTAAAAGCTTTAGCTCTCTAGATAAGTTAGTATTCATTATAAGAAAATTTATGTCAATATTGTTGCAAAAATTACAAATTAATATGTACGTTACAAAAATTTCTACGAGGAGAAATAATCTTAAAATATTATATAAGGCTTTATTTAGATTTTTTTTTTCGTGAGACGTAATTATTTTTTAATCTACTTCACTTCCAAGAAATTTATTGCCAGTATGAAAATTTTTTTATTTTTCAATATTCTTTAAGAAATTTATTGCCAGTATGAAAATTTTTTATTTTTCAATATTCTTTAAGATTTTTATTGTCAGTATGAAATTTTTTTATTTTTCAATATTCTTTAAGAAATTTTCGTTGAACGAAATAACTCGATGATGTAGGAATTTGTTTTTGTTACGAAATATTTGATGATATTTTTTATAAGACAATTAATTATAAATAATTTAAATTTTTTAGACTGACAATATTAAAGTACTTCATCATTATCAGCCGATAGACGTCAACTGCTGGACATACGCCTTAAAGTACTTATAAATACAAAGTAAAAAAAAGGTTTTTCTTATTTTGGTGTTTTTATCAAACAGTGCTTGTTATGATGGAACGTTTAGGTTAACCATAGGAACTATAAACTAGTGTAAATATCCCCAATGTTGTTTTTAGTAATCAAGTAATGATTCAGGTATTGAGCGACCATAAGTTATCAGAATGAAGTTGAAAATACTTATTATAATTAAGTGGTTTTTGGTAAGAAGTGTTTGTGTGAAGGACCGACGGCTGATGGGCAGTGAGGTCGTCGTAGTGACGCCCACATACCAGTGGACGTAGTGTTAAGAGGTGTCCCACAAGGCGGACTGACGAACTGGTGGGAATCGCGGGAACCCACTGGATGCGAGCAACGCGGGACCGATCGATGTGGAGATCTTTGGAGGAGGCCTATGTCCAGTATTAAACGTTTACCGACTGATGATGAGGTAAGAATGAAATAAATGAAATTTTCTACGTATAGGCTCAAGGCATAGGAAGTTGCGAATATGCGGATGTCTATTTTCGCATAGCGAGGCTACTGAGGCGATCACTGAGGTAAAGCGCTGAATGTGACTACGCAGGGGGTTTTAGTGGGTACCTAACAACTAAAACCAACATAACTGCCTTCTCTCCAGAAGTAGAGTATCATTTAAAGATTTAGTCCGATAAAAAACGCGCAACGTGTACATTTTGGTGGTCGTCCAGCTCTTCTGGAAACTTCGTTGTATTAATTAATACATCATCTACTATTTGCGATCGCATAACTAAATAGTTGGTACGACACGCAAATGTTAACCGGCGTACACACCGCATCGTGTAATTATTTAGCGAAATGATGGGAAAGTAAAGTCGTTAGTAACTGTAGCGTGGGCAGTAATTTTCATGCCGCACTCGCGTATACACAACGCGAGGGTCAACAAATCACTTTAATGTTTGCATCGGTTTAGCGCCGCATAACTGCAATTTTCGACTAAGCGCAAATGCAATATTGGCCCGGCTACGACTAATATGGCAAATCGTATTTAATCTATACAAATAATAGAAAACTTTCGTATTTTGCTAAATTTAAATGTTATTAAATGCTGGTTATGATTTGGTTTCCACAATATCCGAGATGAAAACGTTTATTAATCCTTATATCTTATCAGCCGTTTTGATCACTGCTAAGCATAAGCGTCTACCAAGGATCCTTATTGAAGGGTAATTGGGTGGGTTGCGGGTTAGTTGATGGTCAAAGTCTCGGCTGTTGTTTAGCAGAGTGTACGCACGTGAGTCTGACTCGGACCCTGTAAGGCAGAACCTCTTACATTTTTGTATATTTTTAGTACAAATAAAATCAGGTCTTAACAAGTCCAAAATCGGTAGTCAAGTTGTATATCGCTCGATTCGCCCGTGTACTTTAATAGCAGTATCACCTCTAAGTTCAAAACGAGAAGGATTCATTAATTCACAGAACTCCTACCTATATGGTAATCCGTCTACCACTCTAGAAATTTCCAGAGAACTACTTTTTCTGATGAAATGCTAATGAATTACTCATATACTGATGGTAGGATCTTTATTGCCGTAGCTCGTTTAGGTACCACCACAGCACTTATTTCTACCGCCAAAACGTAGATAATAAACATTACTGTGTTCCGGTTTGTAGGGCGATGTAGTTAGTATAATTACTGGGGTAACGAGACTCAACATAGTATGTTTCAGACGACGAGCGCAATGCCGTGCTGTGTATAAAATACTAACTAGTGCTACGTTGTTATGGGCAGGCGTATCACTTACCAGCAGGTGAACGTCCTGCTCCTCTTATAGCTTTATGGTATTAAAAAACAATGCTACATAATTTTTTCTAAATTCGGCGCCGGATACCAAACTAGCATCGCTGTCTTTATTTTTCTCGATTGTTATAGTACTACGTTGGATCGCGATAATTTCTATGACAATATCGATTTTATATAGAAGACAGGTTAGAAGGTCATTCTTCCGATTATATAAACTTGATAACCTGAATCAGTGAATAGCAGTTTGAAGTATAATCTCGCTGTATCAAGTCTAGAATCTCGGAGTGTAACTAAGTGATGCCATTTTACCATGGGATGTGCAGATATACATATAGTCCATATCCCGCGCGTTAGATGAAACTGTTTAACTACGTCCTGCATAAAGTAAACAGGAAATTATTGAAATAACTTGCTGAAATCAAGATTTCGTTTCAGGTATGATGAAGGAATATTTGAAGAGTTAATGACTAATGCGCATTACCATTAAGTACATCATCGGCTGAGATCATAGCAAAGTGCTAATCTATGTTGCTAGGAGCATGATAGTTAAATGCGTCGTTAATTGCGATTGAAGAGGGATTCATTAGTAAACAGTATCAGCATTCTCTATGATCGTTACCAGCATACCGCGCTCGCCAACACGCATACCAAGCGTGGCGAATATCCCATTTGGGGTGGCCCATCATCATCTGTGGATATCGATAGCCTGTGATGGTAATATGAGTACTTATACTAATGGTCCTTGATACAACTTTTTAAACTTTTAACTGTATAATTAAATAATTTAAGGGGACCCAAGCCAACATCGTGGTGCACCCTACTAATCACCAAAGGGGCTCTAGCTACCACCAACCAGCATTGGGCCAGCGTGGTTTGAAATAGCCCAAGTCCTCCATATGAACCCGTACAAACGACGGCCACTAATTCCCGGCGAAGCGGTCAGCGCAGGATTGATCGATGTGAGGACCTTTGGGGGAGCCCTATGTCCAGCTGTGGACGTCTATCGGCTGGTGATGATGATGACTAATTAAACTACTATACGTTAACTTTAATATCGTTTAACCAATGTTAATGGTGATCAGTGATTAATTGTATGGAGTTACAACATTTTTTGGATATATAGATCCAGTCAGCATCTGTACAGAAATATATATTTCCATAGACAACGTAAAAGAATATAAGGTTTATAGTAGGATACTGCTTTTAGCCGCCTAATTGTAATAAACAAATACCACTGAGTAGACATTTTACATTAACCTTGTAATTATTGGCAAAGTGGAAGGAAAAGACTCTGGAGACGCAATCCAATGCGTTGGTCTGACCAGATTTATTATGCTCTCAGTCCGCGATGCCCCTCGAGTAGCCGAAGATAGGACGAAATTGCGAAACATTATGAGGCCAAGAGTGATGGGCGGAGGTAGTCACTACCCTCAGACACGAGGAAAACGATTAGAGAAGGAGACGTTTTAAATAATTTAAATAAGAAAAATTATTTATTAACTTTAGTAATTTCACTAGCTACAGTGCTTTCTATGGAAATCATTTCATATAAAAATTTGTGAATGGATACATGAGGATCTACTATTTACCTATACTTTATAAAGTATCTGACAGCTAAACATCCGGGTCTAGGACAATATTTTTAATATTATTGTATTTAATTTAGGCAAAGGCAAAGTGACTAATGAATTATTGGAACAAGATCGTTCTCTGTTGTTTTGGACTAAAAGAGCCATGTCGTGCCGTGTAAACATCTTAATATATCATTGTACGTAAACGTTAGTACAGGCGAACGTCCTCATCTTGTCGCAGCATCTGTTGCCAAGTATTAAGGGTACAATTGGTCGTTATATGTAACAGATTTTATATATTGCAAAATATCGATTCCATTCTAAGTGGGAGTTGAACAGGTGATGTAAAATATCCAACTGATAATTGTTACATCCATTATAACACTGAAATTGTTCTGATGAAAGTTTTTATTACGATACTGCACTAATACCACCTCCATCAGTTAGTTTAGTATCAGCCACATTTTTATTGGTTACGTCTAGACAAATTTGTGGTTCTAGATGAAATTTAACGAACCGATAACATCAGCCAGCGACAGTTCAAAGCCAATAATAGGTCTCCGCAAGGAACACCAGCGCTCTTACTGTGCTGTGTTTATTTAGACGCGGACTTCTATATAAACATTTCCGCTATAAAGGAAGACGTCACAACTACATAAATATAAATGAAAATTGTAGTTAAGACATCGAAATTAATGAGAAAAGTATAGTGAGCATCTATTGTATACAGGGTGAAAGGTAATAGGTGTAAAAGACCTGGAAGGGCTAAAGTATAGCTCGTATCCTATCTATCAATGTATGGAACACCCTATCCAAAAACAATGCTTCTGGAGTTATTTACCTTTTTAAATATTTCCAAAAAATTCGCGACTTTCTAGAAAAAAAATTAGATAATTTTATTTCTTGCATATTTCTACACAAATTTTAATGTAATAATTGTTGTTTAATCATTGTTTTATTAAATTAAATTAATAATCGTCATTTAGAGGCTACAACTTTAAAATCAGGTTCTTTGAAAGTCGTGACAGTAAACGTGCGTCATACTTATATTTTTATTTAATCTGATAATAAAATTTTATTTACGAAAAATACGTAAAAGCATATGAATAAGTACCTAACTTCAATACCTATCCGACAAGGTATATAAAAGTACATAAAGTTTCTAAAATTTAGAAAAAAAAACACTTGTAATAAAACCACAGCAAGTATCATGAAATATCAAACTGTAGAGAAATAATTAAAAAAAAAGTCAAATTAAGGGCCGGCGCAGTGTCTACTTTTCCCAGCAATAGACTTTTCCTCGCCGTAAGCTTTCTCTCGCCGTAGGCGTTTCCTCACTGTAGTTTTTTCCTTACAGTAGACTTCCAAGCAGTAAGCTTTTCTTTATAAAAGACATTTCCTCGCAATAGAATTCCTCGCAGTACACTTTTCCCAGCAGTAAACTTTTCCTCACAGTAAACTTTTTCTTGCAGTAAACTTTTCCCCGCAGTAAACTTTTTCTCGCAGTAAACTTTTCCATGCAGTAAACTTTCCCTTGCAGTAATAAAACAATGATTAAACAATAATTATTACATAAAAATTTGTGTAGAAATAAGTAAGAAATAAAATCATCGAATTTTTTTTAAATATTTAGAAAATTAATAACTCCAGAAGTATTGTTTTTGGATGGGATTTTAGCTCCTTCAGATCTTTTACCCCGTATACAGCTGAAAAGAAATAAAATTTCGTACCTCATGAAAATAATAAAAAAGAAAAAATAATAAAGGCGTGTAAGAGGTTACGCATAACAACTTACGTAATGCGCTCTGCTAATCAACAAATGAGCCTCTGGCTTCCACCAACCGGCATTGGGCCAGGGTGGTAGGAAATGGTCCAAATATTCCCATATGAACCCCTACAAACATGGAGGTCTTTGGAGGAGGTTTGTGTCCAACAGTGGACATCTATCGGCGGATGATGATAAGATCAATTTATAAAGAAAATAAACCAAAGATAAATGATACTATTTAATAATCTGTATAGATATTTATAAAATCTTGAAGTTTTAATGTCGAATATAAATGATATAAGTAGCAATGTAAAATGTTTGAAAACGGCTAAGTGGAAATTTAGTTAAGTATCTTAAGTAGTTTGGTGACTTAAAGACTTTTGATCTTAACAAGCACTCAAGGTGTTAAGGTGCCTTCGACGGGTTTAAGTAAATTATCATGTAAGCTTATGTATATAAGAAATATATAACATATGAATGATGATACTATATTAAATAAATTTTTTCGTAGTACATATTCGGTAAACGAATTTAGTACAGTACAAAAGTAATTTTTTTTTTTTTTGGATTGTGATTTCGATAACACGGGGATTAATACTAAAACTCATGCTCATAAACTGATGGTAATTATAACATTTAAATAATAATACATTGATTTCGACTCTTTGCAAAAAAAGCTATAATTTTAGCTTTCATTTAAACCTAAAGTATACCTAAAGTATAACCTGTTGGGAGGCAGAAATAGACGCTGCACTGGCATCTACCAGTATCATAACCAGTATCTTCATTCTATGAGTTATTGCGGTTTGGTCAAAGGACAAAGATGATTTATATCTAATACATTCCATCTTGAAGTTTATAAGGGATGATAATGCGAGGATTTATCCTTACTTTGCGCATCACCAATTTTTAGCAACTGTTTCGAAGACAAGCACGAAGTGATTTAAAGTGAAAGTTGAGATTTTTTTTTTTGTTTAACGCAGCAACTTGTGTTCAGTTATTGAATGTCAAAATCTGGTACCCAATCACAAAGACCTCGGAAATGAGAAGAATATGCGAAAGAAACTCAACGGGCTATATATATATGGCATACAATATATATTATATATTTGAATTTCTTTATATTACCAACATTTTTACCACCGGATGTACAGACTTTAATTATATATTTACGGGTATTAATAGGTTTTTTTTTTATTCAATTAAGTGACGAGACGTACGGGTCGTTCACCTGATGGAAAATGATACGCCTGCCTAGAAATAGGTGTTGCGCTCGTACCTAGACGGTCTCCACCAACAGAGACCTACCACCAGGGAAGGTATTAATGGATACAGAATTTGACAGTTCTATTATTTACGTTTCAGTTCGCTCGGGATCGACATTTGCAACTTTACATTTTCTCATCTGTCTGCAATTGACAGATAGGTTAATTAAGTTCTCAACAGCTTCTTAACTAAGAGTAACTCTTTGTGGTAACAGTAAATTTTAATACGAAGATGTGACATAAACTTTTTAATTGTCTTAAAAAATTATTTAACAATTGGACTAAGACGTGATGGTAACACTGCTGACGTTATAACCTCTAGGTCAGTAACCTATACTAAGCTCCAGTTTGAAAGGTGATTTAACTAGTAAAGTTACTGGGGTTATGGTTATTAACTTCTGGTATTAAGGTGATGAGAAATGTGGTAATGGATAATCGTTTTTAACAGGCTTTATTGTTACTGGCGGTATCTATTACCACGAGATAAACTGCATCTTAAATTAAATCTCTATTGATGAAATCTTTCGTTGACATTAATAAATTTGCATAGGATTCAAATATAGCTAATAGTGCAATAAATTTGTTCCCATGTAATAATATCTCAGGAAAAAAAAGATCAAATTAGTGATTTTCCAATAATTTTAACTACTAACTTTAACTAAACACTTTTTCATCATGAGCAGTTAAGTATTAACGGTATAAAAATTTATAATATTAATACGTTATACAGCTAAACACAGCCACCATCTGGGCCAGCGTGGTGGGTTCACAGCCCAATTCCCTTCAATGAACTCCAATAAAAGACGGTTCCAAGTGCCCGGCAGGACCGGTGGCCGTGCCGATCATGACGGAAGTCGGCGAGACACCGGTACCAGGAAGCTGGATGCGGGCAGCGCGGGATCGATCCGTGTCGATATCTTTGGGGAAGGCCTATGTCTAGTAGTAGATGTCTGTCGGCTGATAATGATGATGACGATGATGATACAGCTAACACGGCTACGTAATTCTTGGTCCAGTATCCTGTTTTTTTTTTTTATTAATATATTGGTAAACGAGCGAATAGTTCACCTGATGAAAAGTGATCACTGACGCCACAACCAATACCGCTGGTGACAACTGATTCTACAAAGTGGTAGTGAGTGGTAAGAACTTCCTCTAGAATCGCACAGTGGTGTTTTTATTTTATTCAATGTTTTCTACAAAATAAATATTTGCAATAATGTCTTTAAGTGCCTAAACCAATACGAAATTAAAAATGGTTGAGCTGTAAGTATTATCTTAGTGAATTTATGAGATCCTATGTAAACAATTAAGATGAAACGGTTCTATGTAATAAAAACTTTTCATGTTCGCAAATTGTCTGCGGGATTCTGTACTTCTTGTTAATGTATAAGATATATTGTTTCTAGTTGCAATAATATATTTTGGTTATAATAATATATAACGAAAAACATACAACAACCGTAAGAAGAAAGAGGATAGTGTCAGAACAATTTTCGATCTCTCTCTCTCTCTCTCTTTGTTTACTGTACACGTTTCTACCTGCAAGTGAGTCTAGAATATTCAAGCTATGCTATTGAGAAGAACCGGAAGACAACAATGCTTGTATTGCAGCGGACTTACAACATGAATTACAAAGAAACTGAAGACCACTAAATGTGACTCCAGGATCGAATTTCCGCATCATAATGCAGGCTTCTAACCGCTAAGCTACAGTGGCAATTAACGATGAAGATATTATTAAAGTTAATATAAGAAATTTGATGCTAAGTATAGAATAAGTAAGAGGAAACAAGTAATTTGTTTGTTGCGTTAGTATGCGACTGTGTAATATCTCATTTTAATGCCGGGTTCCGGTTTAGCTGAAAATAAGTACAATTTCCAAGTAGACGTAAACCATCCAAGCTAATGTCTTGAGGGTTTTCTGTTTATTCATTTCTGTATAAACAGAGCCTTAGGGTGAAGAGGTTCATTACAATCCTGCATTTGAAATCCTGGTATAAAAATGGTTAGTTTAAACTAGTTGCAGCCGACAAATTGTAGTGTGTAAACGTTACTGTGTTCCGGTTTGAACGGCGTTGTATGTAGTGTAATCTCTTGTCTTAGGTGACGAGCGCAATCTGGTGCAGTGTATAACATTAGCGACAAGTTGTTTTGGGCGGGCGTATCACTTAACTATCAGGTGAATGTCGCGCTCGTCTCGTCGCTTAATTGTATAATTTTTTTTTTTTCTCTGTGTCTATTTATCTGTATACGTTACAAAGTTGTATATCAATAACAATAAATCAAAAATTACTTGATATAGTGGTATATGAATTCGATTAATACTAAATGACAATACATTGAATGTTTAAGTTATTAAGTAAAAGCTAATAAATCCAGTTACTTTAATGGTATATTTTAGTGGTATATTTGTAGTATATACTTCTTCCGCCAAATAGTAGTATGCAATCATTAACTGTCTTCCGGTTTGATAAGCGCTGTAGCTAGTGTAATTACTGGGGTAACAAGACATAACATCCTGTCTCGAGGTAACGAGCGCAAAGTGATGCAGCATCTTAACTAGCAATACATTGTTATGGGCAAGCGTATCACTTATCATCAGGTGAATGTACCGCTAGTCTTGCTCATTCCTCTTGATAGAATCTTAGCAATGGGAAAATGAAAAAGAGTATATATATATATATATATATGTATGTTTTGAGTTGTATCTTCTCTGAGCCGTCACAGCTTCCTTTGACTGTCTTGAAGCGTTACAACTAGTCTTTAAAATCCTAGCAACTTTCATGATTTTGAAGTGCCGTTTTCTTCTGAAAGATGATTTGATCAAGAGTGATTTTAGCTGCAATTCAAGATACCCGCTTAAGGATTATCTGCTATAAATGTTAGAGACTTTGTGAATATTTTTATTATAAAAATAATAAAAGTTGAATCCAAAGAATATGCAAATAAATAGCGTGTCTCTCATCGGAATATGATAAGTATTGAAAGACTCTTTTCCTCGAAAGATTTCTTTACATCCGACGATCTCGCGATGGTACACTTCACCATCACATTGACGACAAGCAGACGCCAGTTCTATATTACTGTTAAACCTGATATTTTCCTTTTTTTTGGGTTACAAAACTATAAACAGCTCTGATTATCCCCTGGAGGGCTGTTTAACGAGTAAATGTTAAAAGTTGCGAGAGCTCATTAATTTTTATTATCAACGCTAATATTAAACAGGTATTTAACTAAAAACTCGTATCCTATTTATTATTAAACTTTGTAATAATTTACCAACAATAAAAAGATAGTCATCTTTTAATTTTTTTTTTGCTAACCAATCTCACATGCTCGTGATCCACCTTGCTGATCAATAAACGAGGCCATGGCTTCCACCAATCCACATTGGAAATGGCTCAAATCTACTCATATGAATCCTTACAAACGACGGTCTCTAGTGCCCGGCGGTACCGGGAACCTGACCGGATGTTGAAGGTCGCGGGAAGCCAGTGGATGCAAGCAGCGCAGGTCAGATCGATGTGGAGATTTTTAGGGGAGGGGTATGTCCAGTAGTGGACGCCTATCGGCTAATGATGATGATGAATTTTTTTGTACTCATTGGTGGAAGTGTTATATCTACGAAAAGTTGTTCATAGAACTTGTTGGTATCCTCACGATGTTTTCCTTCACCGGAAGCTCGAGCTGAGAGGAGTTCTATCGTGATTTGGGGATGTATAACGCGTAAGATCAAGTTACAGACTGAGCTGCCATGGTTTCTATAGATGGCTCTGACTTTGGCTTTGTAAGAGAAGGATCTGAGTCCAATTAATGGGGATATTAATTAGGCTAATAACCACATGCATGTTTCTTTTTATATTTTGTAACAACCAATACTAATAATAATATATACTCGTAATACCTCAAGGTACAAATAAGGCTTTATACATAGCTATCATAACTTTTTCCTATTTTTTTGCGAAAACGTATATTATAATTGTTAAACGGAAATTGTTTATTGTTACTTTATTACTTATAAAATTGCATACAAAGTATATCGCATAATTAAGTAGATTCGCAGAGAACTATCTTTTAACTAAGTTTGAAGTAAGAAACTTACATTTTCCTACATTAACGAAACAAACGTTAAGTAATGCAAATATTATTTAGTGTAGTTAATAATAAATTATCCTTCTGTTAGTCCGTGAATCCTTTTTTTTTTTAATCTCCTGTATACTGGTAATCCAAAGTTGGTACCTCGCCTTATTAGACTATGTAAGGTGATAAAGAGAGAGGTGGTAACGTATTACAACTGGGTTTCTATTGTTATATTGGACGATTGACTGAACAAAAGGTTTTTTTTTTAATTCTCTTCTCAAGTGATACAAGTAAACTGGTAGAGTGTAGATCCCTGGATAGTTACGGAACCCACAATCAGTGTAGACACTAGCGTACACACTAGCGTTCTCTAGCATAGTCACTGAGTTGCTTAAAGGGAAAAGAAAAAAGCATAGATGTCAGGTTTCCCTCAAAAATCTCCATATTTTCATATAGGCAAATTTGGGCCCTTTTCCACCACTCGGGCTCAATGTGGGTTGGTGGGAGCCACAACCTCGTTTGTTGATTAGTAGGGTTCATCACAAGCATGTGTGGTTGGATCCCGTGAGTGTGCGCGCGATCAGAGTTTGTTCGTATAGATGAAAGGTCCAATCTATGTATACATATATGTCGGATGAAAAGACATATAAAAAAAGAGACGTCAAGAGATTGTCAAACAATGAAAATATGGGAAGAAAAGGATTTCATGTCTTACGAAGGTTAAAAAGAATTAAAGATGTTTTAGGCGCAATAAAGTGTTTTATTAGTATCTCAATTCCATAAATATATTCATTGATTCATCACGAAATCTCTAAAACTAGTACACGTAATACACTCAAAATTTAGTGGAGATATTGATTTTGTTAATTAGAGGTCGGCTAAGAATAATTTTACAAAATTACGTACTAGAAGGGAGCTGCGAGGTTGTTACTACATAGTCGGTATTATGTACCATACCATAACAGCGAATTTACGTCCCTATTGCTGGGGCACAGACCTACCTTGAACATGAGAGTGATGAGGCCATAGTCACCCCGCGGGCCCAATGCTGATTGTGACCTCACACACCTTAGATTAAATTCTAATTCACGTGCAGGTTTCTTTGCGATGTTCTCCTTCACCGTTTGTATTTCGCTGTTGTTACTAAAGTTCACAAATGTACATAACTTACATATTAAAGTCATCGGTACATGCTGAGATTCGAATCTGCGACCTTCGGAATAAAGGCCGCACGCTCTAACCATTAGGCCAGCGAGCCACTGGCGATATTATTTACTTTGCAAAAATTTTGTTTGAAAAACTTTGTTACTATTGAAATCATTGGGGTCACAAGACATAAAATCTTATGTCATAAGAGCACATCTTAGTGTATAGTATATCATCCTAACAAGCGGTACATCAGGTAAATCTCACCCTTTAAAAATACACAAGTTCTATATATAATATATGTGTTTATATATATATAATTTGTAAAAGAATTTTGTCGGCCTGTGTTAAGGCAAACGTGAACAGGCTGAGCTTTCCAATAAATGTAGGGTAATGGATCACAAGTGCTGCTGAGTATCAGCCGGTTCAAATCAGTCCGGGTTATATTTATGTCGTTCATGAAACCTTTATATTTGTATTTATTAAAAAAATCTTAGTACTTGTAAAACACTGTAGTAAAAAACTGTAGTCAAAGAGTAATTGGTATTTTCGTCACTATAGTATTATATTCTGTGGAGATTCTGTGCCAGTCTATCAAGCCGATTATTTATTCCACGAAGCGAACAGACTGGTGATAGCCCTGCCCATAACAACGTGGAGCAAGATATGATGATGTACACTGCACCACATTATACTCGTCGCCTGAGACATAAGATATCTAGTCTCATTACCTCAGTAATCATACTAGCTATAACGCACTTCAATCTCGAACACAACAATGTTTGCATACTGTTTGGCGGCAGAAACAGGCTTTGCGGTAGTATCTACGTTTTTTTTTTATCGGGAAATCCTGCATCGGGTAGTCCTCTGTTGCTGGGTTAGCGGAAGTATTATGCTGGACTTTTATCGGCAAAAACCCGACGGCATCCTTCTCAAAACCCCTAGAGAAAACTTAGTACCAGTAGTGTGAACATTGAAAGCGTTATGTTTTTTTCTATTATTTTTTTTTTCTATTATACCACCAACACCGAGTATCTAGTGACTATTCTTTAACACGTTTACAAACTTTACGATTTGTAAAGGATTGACGGTTTCCACATTCAATGTTCTGCGCTGCGTGCTGATTGACAGCTTAATTAAGCTCTTGACAGTCAGCAGGAATTCGAAATTTGTTGGTAGAGACATTTCGACACTGTGGCAAATTTCATTTCAGGGTTTTTGTTAATTTCAATTCTCGCATTTCACCCCCTGTAGAAGAATAGATGTGATAAGGTTCTTCTGTCTATACCTACCACGATCTAGTTGATTCTCTTGACCAATCTATATACTATAACTATCAATAAAACTAAAAACATATCTTTGAGTAGTGTACACAAACTAAATAGCTTATTAAAATGTTGTGTATATATACTGTTAATATAACCGGATAACTATCTAGCAGACTGAAGTGGCAATGTATTAGCCTCGTGTACACCGCTGAAAGAGGAATATTATACAACAGACGCTACACACAAATGAAGCATAAGGTTTCCTGAGCAGGATCAAACACTTGAAGTAATAATACTTAAAGCAAACTCTTACAGGCTTATAACATATGCGTTATATGCGATGTTATTTTATTAAATTTTCCCTATAAATATTTCGTAACGAAGTGTTGTTTCTACCCCTGTATATTTACTGCCGTTTACTTTTCCTTATTACCCCCATGTGTCATATGAAAACAAATATTCACAGCTGTTATTTCTTCACTAAATTTATTCAAAACTCTGATGTTGCGTAACATTTATATATTTTAATGTTGCTCTAACATATATTATGAATTGAAAAGGTGCCTATATCATCTAAATTAGAACTACTAAAGATAGTACCGAGATATTATTTTTTATTAATTAATAAAAAAATACGACCCTATACTTTATGATCGATGGAATTACAGCTTCTCCTGACTATTTTTTACTAGTGCTTTAGTGTTTTCACATTTTTTTCCTGTTTCTAGTAATACATTCAACACGCTGATTATGTGTTATTCTTCGGAATGAGATATCATCGTTATTGGTCTCTTCTTCCTCTGACCTCTTTGTGTAAACTCAGTAGATAGATTTAGTTAGAACGATCACTTGGTGGATCACGACATTATAACTTTTAAATTAAACTTGCACATCTTTAAACAAATAATATAACGATGTAGCTGTATCTCAGTATTAGTATCAAGCTTATTTATTACACTCGTAACTTTGTTATTGCCCTCAACGCTATAATATATATAACATCATCACCATCAGCCGATAGACGTCCACTGCCTCCTCCAAAGATATCATATAATGTTATCTGTAACAAATATTTCATTGGACTCGTTTAAAGCAATGAAACGTATGTTTTGCCAACATTAAAAGGTTGAATGTGATGCGTTATTAGTTATCAGAGCATTGTAAATCCCTGACGAGTATTGAATCCGGAGTTTATTCAATTGTACTCCATTTGAAACGGACGAACGAAAACACGGGCGTGTGTAATGGCCAATTCGCTATTCCCTCTATGTACTCTACTGCCATGAATGAATACATTGTCTGGGCCCAAATCGAACCTCGTCCCCATTTATGTGAATACTTGTTTTTGTTTGATTAACAACTATATCACACATAACGAATTGGTTATCACTCTTAAAACTACGATTTACCTATCGAAGAAAAGAGAGAGAAACGCTATTAGTTATCATACATTATTATCAGCTGATAGGTGTCCACTTCTAGACACAGGCCTCTCCCAAAAATCCCTATATCGATCAGTCCTGCGCGTCCGCATCGCCGAGTACCAGGGGCTATCGTTTTTAGGGGTTAATATGTGGGTACTTTCTCATTTTTTACCACGTTGTCTCAATGCAGGCTGAGCCAGAGCCTCGTGTTTTGATTAGCAGGGTTGTTCACGAGCAGATGAGGTTGGGTTAGGACCCGTGAGTTATTTTGCGGGAGCCCCTACCATACATACTATTTTTTTATTATTTCTTATTTGTAGCATACGGTAAAGATTTACGAGTATTTCAAGAAAAAAAAACGAATATTTATTGTTTATTTATGAAAATAGATACACTGGTAGATGGTACGTACGATCTATATTTTTTATATCCATTGGATAAACCGACGAGAGGACCAGATCGTTCGTCGGTTGATAAAAATAAAAACATCTAATGCTGATAGCATGGCCAATCGAAAAACAACACTAGCAGTAGCTGCTACATCATATTATAATTATTTTTAAACATCCTTGAATTCAGTAATATATCTAACCTGTAAAGCGGATTTCCTGTTCGAGACTTAAAATTAACTCGAAGAGCACTCCGACAGGTTATTACGTCGCGGAGCACCCTTATATAAAGTAACTGTAATTAAATCTGTACAGGAAATAGCTGTTACTTTTCTATTGGTATTTATTATTATAAAATATTAAAAATAGATATATAAACTGCCCATTTAATCTTCCCACTATTGGGACTCGTTGCCTTCTCTCAATTACAAGATCAAAGCCATTTACGAAAGCACTGAAAACTCAGTTTGTAAGGTCGTACACGCTATAGGTCTCGAGGAGGCGTGGGTTCGATCCCAATCAAGTCTGACCTTCCGTTGAAGGAAAAAATCATGAAGAAATTGATAGGTTCCATGAGTATTGGCTTCCATAGTCGTAGAACAGTTACCAACCCATACTATAATGTATAGTGCATACGAATTCTTATTATAATTTTCTAGAAAAGTTCAGCGTTATCATTCAAGTATTTCCACCATAGTTAAATTAAAGTAACTTAGTTAACTACTTATTGAATAGTAAGCAAAATAGGATGGTATGCAGCACATTGCGATCGTTGATTTAAGACATTATATATTAATAATGCCCTTGAAACCGGAACACAGTAATATAATACTACACACTAGTATAATTACGGCTGAATATAAAAATATTCGACCTTTGGACAGACAGACATTTTAATTCAGGTAATAGGGTATACTGTAGTAGTAATTTAAAAGAAAGTATCTAAAACATAGTTATATAAAATTTTTTTTTTCTTGTAATCACGTAGATCCTAAGATCAGTAAAGTACAAACGGATTGATGCTTTGGAAGTGGGGCCTTGGAGGAAAATACTCCGGATCTCATGGACTGTATTTCGGAGCTGTGTATACGGACTAGTTAAGCTTAAAATAAAATCTTGGCCTTCTACCAACTGCATCAAGAGAATGCAAGAGTAATTTAGACATAATGCTTGGAAAGCCAGAGGTAACCTTGACAAACATGTGGTTAATGGCCAAGTGGAAGGAAAAAGGCTGCGGGAGGCAGCCGAACGCATTTGTTTTATCAGATCCGGAAGACAGTTTATTATGCCCTCAAAATAAACGGAGATGGGACGAGAGGGCAAAACATCGTCAATACAAGAGTGATGGATAGAGGTGGTCACGACCTTCAGACCTGAGGAATGTTTGAGGAGGAGGGATAGTAAAATTAACTTACAATATTGTTTATGAGGTTTATATTTATTACATACAGCAAAATGATGAAATCTGGACCATAGTTTACAAGTAAATTAATATTAAATAAACAGTAATATTAAAGGAGTGGTTGTCCCTTAGAGGGATGGTGGTGACTTAATTTTTTTAAATATATTATATATTTAAAAATGTATTACGAAGTAACACACCCCCGCGCGAAACGTAAAGAAGTCAATGTTATGAAATTGTTTTTCAAAAGTCTAAAGAATGAACTGTCGCTAGAATTTTTCGTTTCCGCCGGATGACATTGTAGCGTTGTCAGCTGTGAATGAAGGGGTAAAAATTTTCATTTCATAACGCAGATGCAACGAAAGTTTGAGATTACAAAATTCAACTGCACGTAGCTCGCTCTCTGTTATCTCCTTTGGAATAACTAACGGGGACGGTTCCCGTTCAAAATGCAGACCGTACTTTTAACGATAAAGAAAAAAGGCGGTTTTCATTATTTTATATATATACATATTTATTTATTTTATACATATACATAGATATATTGTAATATTATGTGTATCTCTTTCGTTCTTTCCTAATTGATTAAATAAAAAAATTGTCGATCAATCGCTTTCTCTCTGTGCCTTCTTTTACTACCTCCATACAGTACATATCTTATTCCCTTAAAAATTAATTATGTACTTACATAATTTATATATTTACATATATAAGTGATATCTTTTAATACGTCTATGATAAGAAATGTAAAATATCCTTTTTCTTTTATTAACACTGTTATCAGGATATATAAAATATCCATTATAGCCATGTCTATAATGAATGAGTATTATTGTTACATTATAATTTAACAAGGTTGTTTATATATGTATAATTATGTTAGGTCTTCAGGTCTTTGTTGCTTAAGACCTTCTAGATTACCACAGCACCTTTTTCGTATATCCTAGAGAAAAAAATTCGAGAAGAATCTGTTGATATGATATTATTTAATAGCATCTTCCTTATTTTTTCTTGAACAAAAGATTCAACCTGCTAGGTACCGTTTAAATTGTTTAGGAAAATGTATTTTTTTTAAAAAAAGGCATAACGGAAATGACAAACGTAACGGTTGTGTATAGGCCGCAATAAAGTGCAGTTTTTAAAGGTTGAATTCGAGCAGGGAGACTGGGAAATTCAGATGAAATATGCTCCACAAATTCATTTATCCGTGATATAGAGCCCCGGGCGGAACTACCGGACGGAGATTTCGTAAGCGGTATGAGATTACTCACACATATAACGCAGTGACGGGCCGAGCTGGCCTTTCACCTGATTGTCAGTGATACGCTCGCTTGTAACAAGAATATTCTGACTGACTCTAACTCACAATTATGGCATAAAACCTTTTGACGGTAGAAGTGAGAGTTACTGTGTATCCTTTGTATAACAGAGAAGGTTCTTGTAAAATTATTTTACATTCTTCTTCGTCGTTTCCTCATTGCTGAGGATCGTGACCACGGGCAGTCTCCATTGAGTGCGATCATATGTAGAATGGACCGCACAGTTATAATTGCCACCCCCGCCTTTCTAACAGTTTCCATCCATGTGTTAGGAGCTCTTCCTTGAGCACATTTGCCTTCTAGTCACCCCAAAATGATTTGCTTCTAGAGACAGCCCTTTGGAGAACGCTTGATGTGCCCGAAAAAGTTGAGGGCTCTTTGTTGGCACACTGAGAGCCTGGTGGTAATTCTAAGTTCTTTTAAGTTGGAAACTGTGTATCCTTTCTTTAACAGAAAAGGTTCTAGTCAGAATATTTATATCACGCCACAGAATGTATGTCGCCTTGAGACATATGCTAAAGCGCCACACCAGTAATTTGTGGCGCTAGTTAGGATAATACATACTACCACAAATAGTACTCATCGTTTTGAGACATACGATGTTAAGTTTCAGGACCTTAGTAATTTCACTAGCTACAGCGCCCTACAAACAAGAATACAGAAATATTTGCCTACTATTATTTACCAGCAAAAATGGGCTAGACGGTCTCTGGCAACAAGGACCTACCACCAGTAAGGCTGTCTACGGTTATAAAAATCTGCCTTAATTAAACTTTGAGGTTATGTTAGATTAGGTCATATAATTATGGGGTCGTTGACGGTCAGAATGGGGATTCTCATCGCCTTGGAGAAGACAATGGCTAGACGTGGTCTTTGGTCATTGAAGCAGTATTCATGAGGTTGGTAGGGTCTGCATAAAACTATCGGTATGCTATCCCAGCATACCGTTAGTGAGGCCGTGGTTGTGTTCTGAACGGAGGTCCCTGTGATCTCTCCAAACGCCGAATATGATCACTGAGGGGGTTTTAATAGGTAAAATTCTCCATATAACTTTGATTTTCCCCTAGAAGACAGAGTATCTTTTCGAAGTTTTTCTCTCCGAAACCAAAAAAAGAAAGGTTTTACAGTTGTTTTACAAACTATTAGCCATAGGATATTTATCTTATTATTTTGATGAATTAAAATATAATGATATCATCTTAATGAAATTTCAGAATTTTAATATTTTATTATAACTCTGCTCCAGCATTATTATAATCAACTGCGAATTTTGCTAAAATTTCGCAACAAAACTTCATATTTTTAATAAGCTTATACTATTCCAGCGGCCGCACTGGAACAAGGAAGTTCCGGCTTTTGTTTTGAATGTTGAAATATTTCATTTGAACGCAGAGCGCGAATACATTATTAAAATAATGAATATTTTGAATATTTTCTCCCCACCCCTTTTTTTTTTTGTTAAATAACAATAATCTTTTTCACCGCTGCGCCTCCTGTAGATATTTCATAGCAATATTATCTTTATAAAACAAATTACAAATATCTCTTGCAGTTCAGCTGGATGTAGGAAGGTATACTACAGCTGAACATCTCTCAGCTGAACATTCTCTAATTGCACCAGTAAATAGATGGGCAGGGCATATCGGTCGAAGAGCTGACGGCCGAAGAAGCGATAAGGTTCTCAAATAGCAACTGTGTATTAGTAGATGTGGTGTTAGTAGGCCATCCTAAAGATGGACTAATTAATTGGTTGAGGTCACCACAAGCTTTCCATTACGTAAGTGTAGGAGAAAAGAGTCGATTGGCGAGGCATGCGATACCTGTCAATGAGCATCATCCGGCTGATAATGGTGTTGATGCATACTAATTTCATTCGACAATTAGCAATAGCATATTACGAATGAATTAACCAACTCATGTCCCAGGATTTAGGATGTCCCGTAAATTAGTTTCCCAATAATTGTTTAACTGAACTGTGAAGATGGATCGTCTGTCAAAAACTTTATGGCCACCGGCCACCCTGGATTCGAAGCGTTAATCTAAATTGAATTAATAGTGACATATTTCATGTCTTTCATCCAATTACAATGGGAACCAGTAGGTACTCCTGTCTACGTCGGCTATCTTCAAAATTTCCTTTGTGTAACTTGATTTACATTACTCTTGGGGAAGTCGGCAGGCAATGCGTCCTTATTATGACGTAAACCTTGCGTTGGTTACTTTACCCTTACGAAACAGACTATTTGTATTTTGTATATAATTCACAAACCAAAAGGAGGGTTGATAAAATTTTAAGGTGTCAACTTGTGTATTTATATGTCCGCTTACGTTTGTACTATCGTAACTTGTTACTGGTAATGCTTTAAATTATTACTGAAGACCCTCTCGATAGGTATCAAAACTATTTATTTAATTTTTCACCTAAACTCATCTTCAACCCTTGTTTATTTATTTTATTTTCGAATAATTCCATATAGAGTCTTTATATTCCAACCAGTGCAAATATTAAATCCGTTTATACTAAGATTTGTTAATTCCTAATAACGAAATACTAATTACTGGTGGTAGGTCTTTGTTGCTGAAGACCGTCTAGGTACCACCGCAGCGCCTACTTCTCCCATCAAACAGTAGTGTGCAAAGATTACTGTGTTCCGGTTTGAAAGGCGCTATAGCTGATGTAATTAGTGAGGTGAGTAGACGTTACATTTTGTTTTAAGGCGATGAGCGCAGTGTGGTGCCGTGTATACCATTCTAACAAGCACCGCATTGTTATAGGCTGGCGTATCACTTACCACCAGATGAAGGTTTTTCTCGTCGCGTCGTTTTTTGTTATAAAAAAAATAATTATATGAAATATTTTATATAAAACGATGCGAGTAATGCGTGACCGATCGATGTGGAGATCTTTGAGGGAGGCCTATGTCCAGCAGTGGACGTCTATCGGCTGATGATGATGAAATATTTTAAGAGAGTAATATTATTACAAGTGTGTACTGCGTGAAGGATATTAGATTTTTACTTTTATCGTTCAGAAATTATTTACCAATTTAATTTCAGGATTCACGACGAGCCTGCTAAGTAGATTACGTTTCAGTCGGAAGACTTATAATTAATATTGTGTGCTCGCATTTTGCTTTATGGAATGGTAAATGTCCTTCGTAAATAATAATTACTTTTTCTGCTACCATGTCCTTTGATAACGTGTTTCAATTAGCGTTCATGTTTTCACTAAATTATTTACATTAAACAAAATTAGAAAAGGTAATTTTTTTGCTCAGTAGGAATATAAATGAATTTCTTAATGTAACAATGAATCGATTAGGTCCTTTGTTGTCCTTAATGATTAGAGGTATTTTTTGTAACGTTATGATGCTGCTGTAGATTTAAAGTAGGTTATACTACTAAACTTTTATTATTCTACGAAGAGTCCAGATGAACGAGACGTTATACGTCTGTCTGTAACAACGTGACGTTAGTTTTTTTTTATTAACTTGTGTAACAAAATACTAACGGAACGCACATTCCTGGAGCCAAGGGCCGGTAACGGGGTAGTGTCGGACTCCAACCGACTAAAAAGTTTCACACGGTTATTTCAATCACCTCCGATGATGTGCACGAGGGTCACGGGATAACATCGCGCAGTTCTTCCGCACTGCACCACATTATGCTTGTCACCTTAAGAGATAAGATATTAAGTTTTATTATCCCAGTAATTTCATTAGTTACTGCCCATCAAATCGAAACACAGTAATATTTGCACACTACTATTTGGCGACGGAAATACGTAGACGGTCGGGCAACAGAGATCTGCTACCAATTATCTTCAATATTCTTAGATGAAGCCTGTGTCTAGCAGTATCTGTCTACTTGCTGATGATGATGTAGTTAATTATATCTTTCAATTACTTTACCGCAAAATTCTTAGATTTTTTTTCACACATGCTGATAACGAAAGATAGATACGAACCAAGCTAAATATTCAAATTTTCAAATCCAAAATTATGTCAGACCTTTCCAAAATTGAAGCCGGACATCAGACTAACACTGGATTTTTTTTTAACAATGTTGTCCTGTATTCAGGTGGTATATATTAGTTATTAAATGAATATCGACAGAAGCGAAATGGATGCCGCAGTGTAATACATCATTTGTTTTATCCGACCAAAACAATTGTTTCGCCGGTGTCGCTTTAAATCCCTGTCCAGCTCGATACCGAATGATCATTCAATTGGACAACGCTTGAACTAGTGAGGGAATACGGAACATTGAACTATTTAAACTTTATTTCATATAGTCTCGTAGTAAATTGTCATATAATAGTACGTTTGGAAAACGAAAGGTGCAGAGAAAGAAAAAGTAATTGTTGAGGAATATCAGGAAATGGACTGGCATATCTGGGGCGTTTGAATTGTTCCGCCGAACCAGAGACAGAAAGGATTGTAGATCGCCAACCTTCACTATATTTTTTTTTTAAGCATTCCCCTGCGTTTGGTGGGTCAGGGCCTATTCACATCATTCACTTAACATCATTTACTTAAGTCTCTATTTTCGTTCATACTCATCTTTCACTCTCTCTCCTCTTTCTTACCATACTTATCTTCCATTCCATTACTTCCTTCACTAGTTGGAGAGGCATTTTAAGAAGAAAAAGAATACATATGAATATTATTTTACAATGTTGCGTGTTATCCCTCCCCATTTTGTCGGTAAATACTACCATTCAATATTGAAGACTCTGTCGATGGCATTGTATTGATCGAAGCGCACTCGCCAAAACACTTTGACTTTTTTAATTTTGAACTCATAAAAACATATATAACCATTACAGCGGTAGATAATATATAGATCTTAAGTTTTGAAGTAATTACAAATCAAATACCACTAATTTATTTGCCTCGGAATCAAATCAAAAAACCAAGTTTTTTATTTTTAATTAGTAGAACGTGATATCCGGTAAACAGAAGCGTCACGGAAATAGTTAAAAATATAGATATAGAAACAATTTTTATTGTAGCCGATAACAAACACATATATAAGCTGAAAAAATCATCAATTCTAATTCCTTCTGTTTTTTTCTCTTATATTATTCTATGGGAAGGAAGCTATAAATAAAATATACAATTGTATCGATATATTAGACGTTGTAATCTCTTACTGATTTCACAATAATGTTAAGGTATTGTGAAAGGAAAAATTAATACAATCGGCTTTGTCCCAAATTACCCTCTAATAAATTTAACTCACGGGACGATTCAAATTCGTAAGATTTTTACGGAGAAGCATTGAATTTCATCTTTTTATAGCAATCGTTATCCAAAGGGTCGGGGAAAATCTCTATTAATCAAGATCTTGCGAGTGTTTACGGAGTCTTGAAGTTCAATTTAACATTTTTGATTAAAAATTACTACTTCTTTATGCAAACATTACGAACATTTTTAAAACAATTAGTAATTCCTATTATTTAAAAAAATATATATGCGAGTCATGCGGAAGCAACCATAATATCCTGGATCGTTATTAATAAATAGTTACGTTATTTCGGATAAAGCAACGATATGTTTGATAGTATATATACGTCAACATACGGAACAGTTACTTGAATCATTAACCTGTGGTTTAATTCATATAAGTATTAATCTATTTTTTAATTCAATTAGGCAAAGAGACGATTGGAACGTTCAACTGATGGTAAGTGATACTCTCGCTCATAACAACGTGGCGCTAGTTAGAATGATATACACAGCACCGTATTGTGCCCGTCGTCATAAACCTAAGATTTTAAACTTCGTTATCCAAGTAATTTAAGTAGCTGTACCGGTCTTCAAACTGGAACACAGTATTGTTTGTAATTGGAGTAGATGCGGTACCCACCTAGGCGATCTCCGACAATGGAGACCTACCATCAGTATGGATATTGATGAAAAATTTTATAATTCTACATTCATAAAAATAATCTTAATTTATTTGAGAACAATAATACTTCAATACTTTGGTTATATAGACTATATTTTTATGGAGATTGAAACTTGCTTTGATATTGGCTTCAGCATCACTTGATAAACCGTTAATTCAACTTCCTTAAAAATTTGTGTACTTACAAATTTGAAGTGTAGATATGTAGAACTAGTCTTTATCAATTTAATGGCTATAACTGGTATAAAATAAAAACCTTTGTAGAAGAACGTCTGCGAGGTTCAGATGGTATGTTATAAATCAACAGAATTATTATAATTTCCGGGTAGAGTGTAATTAACGCCTTGTTAAAGTAAATGTTATACGTAGAGCCTTCTCGCATACTACAAATGGGTGTAACTCCTCGGACAATTCCCATTGTACGAAGTGAATTATATGTTTCTGCAATGACAGTGAGACCATCCTCTAAGCTTATAAATCCTCTTGTAATGTAATGAAGATCTTTATTTTCTATTTATTATAGTGAAAGTTTTTATTTTTATTCTAGTGAAATATTATTGGATTTATCTTTGTTCAAGTGGATCCTGTAGCTGCGGTCGTAGAGTTACCTGAGCCGGTGTCACTGGCTGTATTATTTGTTCCTTTGTCGCTGGTGACTTTTAAATCACTTCCGGTAGCTAAAGTAGTCCCTATTTGGGCGGCCGTTGTTAGAACGCTAGTAGGTTTTGTAATCTTCATTTTGTTTTCGCATCCAATGTAAATGTTTACGGAAATTGGGAGGTTGTATGGAGACCTAAGGCGCAGCACAACGTGTTTATAGCGTATACCACCACGAATAACCTGAACTTGTGGTCCTTTGCCTACGCCTAAACGGTCCACTACTCTTAAGTATGTTATCTGCAATCAAGACATCATAATTATCATTTGAACAACTTAGATCTTCAATGATATATTGTAATAAGTTTGTCAAGGTGTCTACTTGTGTACCTTTTTCCATCTGGCATTGAATTTGTAAATAACTTTTATGATTGTGATTGTTTTCTTGTAATAAAGTTGATTGACTTTTAAAAGGAAGATTAACCTCGAATGTTGGTAACCCAAAGAAATATCTGCTCAACGGATGGCACATTATTGACATTATCTATATATATACACGTACATAAATGTACGAGAAATCGATTCATTGACTCATCATGAGATCTCTAAAACCATGAGGTATAAACACTCAAAATTTGGTAGAGATATTATTTTCACCATTCAGAGATCAGCTAAGAAAGGATTTTACAAAATTCTTTCCCCAAAAGTGTCACGGTAAGAAAAGTGGGCAGAGAATAGTTAGTTCTAATAAAGGATTTTCAAATTATTCCTGAATTTAAATGTAATATTATAAAAATCCGAATTTCATATAAAGTTTTGTCGTAAGAGGAAAGCAAAAGTTGGCAAGGATCAGCAGGAAAGAAAGAAAAAGCCATAAATAAATATGCCAGGTGATCGGTTAAAATAACGAATATTATAATAATTACTCTGAACTTACTGGACATTTGAAAATTCTTCCATATTTTGCATACATAAAACTGTGCGGTACCTTTTCCTTGTACACGCGATCCTGAGCTACTAGAAAGTCATTATTCTTAAACATACCCGCATAGAAATCTCTACAAATAACTGCTTCAGTAAATATAACTGCAAACAATCCATAACTCAAAATCATTGTAGGAAATCTGTTAGAACGCTCAGACAAGTTTTATTGGTACATTTTTAACTAAATGAGTTTTTAAACACATTAAACGCTCTTGAAACAATTAAAAGTGTTATTGAAGGTTTTCATAAAATTGGTTAAAAATTTTTTAAACTGTTTCTGTGTACGTTTGTATATTATGAATGTTTTAATTGAATATCTTGACCGTTTTCGTAACATTCACGAAACTGTAAGGTTATCGTTGCTTTGCAATCTGTTGTCAGGATGTCCGTTATAAAAGTCAATACAAAGTTTAAGAATCATATTTATTTTAAGTGTATTGAGATAAATTAAATATTTAAAGGTACAGGAAATAGTGTACAATGTACACCACGATCTAAAAATTCAATGGTTCATTGTTTTGATGAAATGTATCATTTCGATACTGTCTCGCTCGTCTCTTTGCTTGATGTTGTACGATGTACCATTAACTGTGTTTTTAGACTTTGTATAAATGTAAAGAGCTTCACAATTTTAATTTCCATATGAAATAATGCAACACTCAGTCAAACTACTACTGAAATTGGATAAGAATAATATTAATGCTAATAAACGAGTTGTTGTTGTGTTTACGCTGTGTTTTTTTTAGATGTTTTTATAACAATGAAAACATTAATAGAAGCATCTCGAAATCTTAGCGTGCAATAAAGTGTGGAACAGCCGGACAGATTTTATGATTATTATGTCTTTAAAGGGTCGCCTCCTCTTCGAAGTTATCCTATTTCGCGAGGTATTCCCTGCTAAATGCAATCTTTCATTACTTTTTCACAATTTAAAAAGTAATCTCATACCATATTAACGTTTCAATAATGGTTTTTGTTAATGTACAGCTCAAATATTCTTTTCTTTGTTTGTGGTCTTTAGAATGTAATTTTTGGAAATTATAAACTAAACTTTGATATCCGAACTCTATAATCTAGAATAGAATATTGTGGAAATGTACAGTTTTATTTCATCCTTAACCCATTTAATAAAAATAATAATCTATATTTCTGATATATAATAATTGACTAGAAAAATTAGGTCCTCCGTAGTATAGAATCCCCACGTTCTCCAACTGTTATGCCTCATAGATGTCTAAGTAAGTATCCTTACAATGGCCGCCTAGCAATAATTTTCTAACTTACAGCCTGAAGGATGTTGTACCATTGCAGTTAGTTCAGTAGTCTACTGAGGTTATAATTGTGACATGTACGTAGGTGGGTGCAAATATCAAAATTATAGATATTTTTTTACATTATCAAAGAAATGAAATGAAAAAGTATGAAATTTGTGAAATATGAGTGGCAGTTTTTAGGAGGATATGTTAATTTGTTTTTTCACAAGTGGTGTGAGACAGCGCAATAAACAAGGACCGGAATAATCCTAATACCTTTTCCAATCTCGACCTTTTGTTTGCACCTGCTACTTGCCGTCAGAGAAATAAATACTTTTGGAGCGTATTTCATACTCAAAACAACGATTTGATATGACTTAAATTACTTGCTAATGTACTGTTTTTTATACTTAGAAGAGACGAGATGAGCGGGACGTTCAACTGATGGTAAGTGATACTCTCGCTCATAACAACGTGACGCTAGTTAGAATGATATACACAGCACCGTACTGTGCCCGTCGCTTTGAACCTTTGATTTTAATCGTTCGTTACTTAAATAATTTAACTAGCTATACCACTCTTCAAACCGGAACACAGTACTGTTTAGCGGCAGAAATAAGAGCAGATCTATCACCAGTACACAAATAGTTTTGATGATTTTTAATCTATATAATTATAGTTAGTGTATATACAATAACATTTATTACTTAGTAATACTTGATATTCTTATAGAAGCTTAAAGAGCGTCTAAATAATGAATAAATAACAAAAGAACGTTTTTCATTTAAATCTGAATAAAAATAATAACTGTATCTTGTTATTTTTTTTTTATTTTATTACAAAGGATTCCCATATAATTGAAAAATACCCCAGTAATATTAATATATATAAAGGCAAGGCATAAATTTGTCATGTACTTGAGACGTTCTCTTTACACAATTGTGGACTATCATGGATATTTTTTGTAGTAACTGATTATTAATATTTTACATGTTGACTATAGACTATTAATAATCTATTAAGGTAATGTATTAATATTTAGCAAGTTTTCACTGTTATTACTGAACTACTCCTATCAACGTTTATGTTAAACACGGTGAAACGGTAAGAAACTATTTAGTGGGAAAACTCTCCAAAGTTAAATTAATTTTCACGTATATAATCTTCACGTATTCTACAAGTAATCGTGATTTTAAAATCAAATAATTTTATTAATTTTTAAAACTACCTTTTTTAAAAAAAATAAATCAAACGCGTACTTAATTTTACCCTAAGACACGCAGCCAACGACTTCCTCGTCAAACGCACTCACTACAATGAATCTATTATACAACATTGAAGCAAAAATAATCACACCAACCTCTGCACTGAATACACTAGTGTCATATTTAAAACAAAACATTAGCTCATCTACGACAATGGTTTCAAAGAACCGGAACATCCGATATCATTGTTCAAATCATAATTATGAATCTCGAGTTTATTTATAAGGAAATGTACGATCATATATCTATTCATACCATGTAACGGTATAAAAATATACCATTGTATAAAAGTATGTTCATTCCGTTTGCAAGGGAAGTTGTAAATGGTCGTCATGTTGTCGAGTGTGTGCTGTATAATGAACATAACAATTAAATCTTTAACTATAATCTTTAGTTTAACCAACGCAATACCTTTTGGTCCCGAATTGGCAAATTTAAAAATTTTTTACACAGACGACGATTTTAAAAACGGAGCAAATGAGGAATTAAACAGAGCGTCTAATGAGACGAAACGACACGACGGTCAGGAAAGTTACTGTCACAGCTTTAGCAACTGCAGAGATTGCACGAATAGTTCTTGGTATCCGTGCACTTGGTGCCATGATGTCGGTTGCATCGGAAGTCCCGGTAAAACGTGCTACAATTTAGACACGAACAATCCTAATTTAACATCGCGAGGTCTCAAATGCCCATCTATAAGCCACGCTGGTCCGATTCTACTACCAGCTGACATCCGTACTAATATTAAAGTGAAACTATTTGCACCGGAGCCCCAAATAATTCACGAGAAGGAGATATTGTGTGAATTAAATCTTAAACAGAAGCTGATACATATGAAGGGAATGGTTATGAAGAATACGGTGCACTGTTATCCTGTGACATTGAGTACAAAAGAAAATGGGGAAATAGAAACGGGATTATTGCGCTTGATGTGGGGCGGTGCTGATCCTTACTCTAACGTTTTACCGGTGGTCGTTTATAGATGTGAAAGTTTAGCACAAGATTGTGACTCCTGCAGAATGATACCGCCGGAGTACGGCTGCGGTTGGTGCGATATCTACAACTCCTGTATACTTGGCGACAAGTGCGTGAATAACTTTATAAAGTGGGCTCTGAACAGGTTATCTTGCGATGCATTTAATCGGAAGTTGTATTACGTATAGGATATAGGATATGCTAGAATATGGACGAGAAAAGTTAATAACAATAAAAAAAAATATAGTTGAATTTTATTTATTGAAATTCGGACAGTGTTTTTCATTCGTATTGTAAGAGAAAATACAATACAGTTATTATTTGTATTTATATCAAATAGAATAGCAATATCATTCAATTATGATATGTCAATAAACCTATTAGATTTCGGTTGTTTGTAAATTTCGTATTTAGCATTGTTTTATGGAATTGTATATACGCTATGCACTATATAAAAACAGTATTAGATAATTTCCAGTTAGTCTGTACCACTAAGTGAATTAGTGTGAAAGTTGTAAAAAAATCACACTTAATTATTTCAGTGCAGTTAAAAATGCAATTACATCAAAAAAGTCTTCCCTATCCGATCTACATCACAAAGAGCAGTTTCTTCATGTTACTGATATTACAGTCAGTACATTTACAAATGGATTCGGAAGAATCAGAAGATTATTCTTTACAGAAATCTTGTCGTGCAATTCATACGTGTCGTGACTGTAAGAAATCTGATCTCGAATGTGAATGGTGTCATAATTTTGGATGTACGAAATACCCGCATCTCTATTGTCCAAAGAAAATTTTATTGTCCTATTTATTTAACAACGAAAATAAAGGTCTGAACGATTGCTCCAAAATTATTAGCAAAGGTCCCATTTTCATTCCCGCGAATGTAAGACGAGTTATTAAATTAGAAATGGCGATTGATGATGTGAGGCTGTTCAAAGAGAAATTGCTGTGCGTGATACAAATTGAGAATAAAATCATCGAGCTGAATGGTTTTCTGGATAATAAAACGATTTTCTGCGATTCCGTTGCGTTGAATTCCTTACGCAGTGTTATTCTCGGTTCGATACATTTGAAATGGCAGAGCGTCGAACCTTACTCCAACCATGTCCTTGTCTTCGTGTACAATTGTCACACGCTAGCTCAAAACTGTAACCAGTGCCAGATATTAAACAAGCGTTTCAATTGTGGCTGGTGTGCGCACAAATCTACTTGTGGTTTGATTGAGGAGTGCCCCGCAGGTTTCGCGCCGTGGTTTGACAAAAACTACAAATGTGACGTGACCGCATTACATATTGATTAAAATTGCGTTTGATTTTTGTAAAAATGTATAAAATTTAGATAATAATAATAATAATAATAATGATGAAACGCCCTTATTCGAACAATACTTTTAGTACTTAAATAAAATAATTACTTATAATCATGTTTTTCTTATTTCTATAATTTTTAACTTTAGGTCGGAGGACTATTGCTTCATGTACTTTTCAATTGCCTTCTTATTCTTTGAAACCTGTAAATATGAAACAATACTTGTTTGTTGAAAAGTTGTTTTTTTTTATATTTCAATTAAGCGACGAGACGCGTTGAACCTATAACAAAGTAGTGCTGGTTAGGATGATATACACCGATGCGGTTACACGCTGATGCAGGTAAGTTGTTCTAATCCTTTTTCCACTACATCATACATCACACATACATTTGTTGCTAGGTTTCCGTTGCCGGAGACCGTCTAGGTCCATCGCAGTGCCTATTGCAACCCCCAAACAGTAGTGTGCAAACATTACTTTGTTCCTGTTTGAAGAGTGCATCACATTGCGCTTGTCGCTTGAGACATTAAATATTGGGTATCATTACCTCAGTAATTACACTAGCTGCAACGCCATTCAAACCGCAACAGAGACCTACCTTCAGTAAACGTAATGTGCGTTATGAAGTCTCTGATGTTATTTCATAAAACATTATAATGTTCCATTTAAAGATTAATAAGAAAATGGGAGTCTTAGGAATGATCACTTTCTTTATGTATTTAAGTTAATTGTTTTCCTTTCTTTATTAATATTATGCAGCGGGGACTTACTTCTTGGCAGGCCTTGTTTGTTTAACAAACGGCTCAAGACAGAGCGCCATTATGTGTAGGAATGGCCTGTTTCATTAAGACAATGGGTTTTAATTGCGGCGGTTAGATAGGCGGACTGGAACTGTAGCGGTTTAAATAGCAGCATGTTAGCGGCTAGAACTATTTACATCTGATCTTACTATATTTATCGTTCTCTCGTTAAATGCTTTAAAATTTACGTAAAACTGTGGATAATAATTTTAAAATTCATTTGGTGCACAAACAGCATCATCATCATTTACAGTCTGCGACAGTGTAGTGATGGACCTAGACCACTCCTAAGGAACGCCGCTAACAAAAGCGGAATTTTAGTATAAGTTAAAAAAAAATCGCTCGTATTTTTATTTATTATTATTTTTAGATATTTTTATTTCCTTGTTTCTTCCGCTTTTTATATTAGTACAGAATTCATACATTAATAGGAGCTACCTGTATATTTGTATATTTTTGTATTTACATATTTTTTCATGTCCTTGTGTGTTTGAATTTGAAATTGAAAGGTAACATATTTTATAAGTCAATAAAACACAATATACAGTAAGGGATCAATCAATCATCCGCCGATAGAGGTCCACTGCTGGACATACGCCTTCCTAAAGGTCTCCATATCGATTGGTATTGCGCGGTCCGCATCCAGCGTCTTCCCGTGACCTTACAGTCAAAATGGCCTTCGGTACTGCCGGGCATCAGCGGCTGTCGTTTGCTGGGGCTCATAGGCTGGGATACCAGCTATATCCCACTACGCTGGTCTTATACTGTTTTATGGGAGCCCGAGCCTCGTTTGTTGATTAGCAGGGTAGGTAAGTTGTTGTTCGGGACCCGTTACGCCTATCACCCACACATCAGTAAGGAATATTTTTCATAATCTGTATAGATTTCTATACTAGGTTTCAATCTAAAAAGTAAAACAAAAACTTAAGTATTTCTGGATCATTTAGGTCTCTGTAGGTAAATTTGATGTATTTCCTAAAGATGAATATTTATAAAGTTAAAAAAGAAAACTGTTAGATTTAATTTCAGAATTCAGGCGAAAAGACATGAGACCTAAGTCTCCTTTCTTCGTAAGTCGGTAGAACATAAAGGTGCCGAGTTGGTACCTAACTGTAACTGTGTAGTTAGTACTACCATCAGCATCATTAGCTAAACTATACTTGAAAAATGCAACAGAATTAGAGTACAAAAGGTATTGTTGGAGTAATAAAACGTTAAAATTTTTCCAGTGCATTTCTAGAGAGAATGTGAGCAGATATTCGCTAGGGGAAAAGTTTCTTTTAGTATAATTATTGTGAGAGCATTTTAGCAATAAACATAAAAAGTTTGTACACTAGGCGAATGTACGAAAAGAAAACTTATTTGTCCTATAGAAACGAATGGTACGAAAACACTTGAAAGTTCTCTAAAACATTTTGTTTAGGATCGGATGAACAGTTTCGCCGTTAGACTAACGAAATGGAACTGGTCTAAAGATTACACTAATTTACCATAAATTGGTGGATCGCCAATATTAGGTCAGAGCTGGGATAATATCCTGTTGAAATTTCACACAGGACAGATATGAACCCGGTACTTTAACTTTGGCACACTCTAGACTATAAGTCTATAATTAATACCCATAATTACCTCACTCAACCAACAGCATGCAAAAACTGATTATGCAGCGCAGCGGTTAGCCAGTTTTCCTATTCACGGAGGAATCATCTTCGTTTCCGGGGTTACATCTAATGTCCATCAATAACCGGTTAGTTACCAACCACTATATGTAAGTCTCTGATGCCGGAGACCTAGGTAGGTACAACCGCAGCGCCTATTCCTGCCGCCGATGCCGATGTTAAACCTCGTTCCCTCAGTAACTTAGTTAACTACAACGCCCTACAAACCGGAACTCATTAACGTATGCACATTACTATTTGGCGGCAGAAATAGGCGCTGTGGTGGTCTCCGGCAATAGGGACCGACCACAAGTCAATATCACCATGTCTGCCGTGTATCTCGATCCGTCCGATGGTAAAACGGCGATGGCGGTTACGGTGACTCAGGCTATCCATTTTTGTATTTTACTACTGCAGGTTCGGACTACCTTCATAGGTCTTTACATCAAGTCCAGAGCTGCCAGTTGGTAATTAGCAGGACCTGCTTAAATACGGCAGCAGTGAACTACACACACACGTCGACGAGTATACAATATAACATATAATTAAATACAACAGCATATCCGGTTATAATTGTACCATGGTAATCAGAAGAATAGCTGCTGCCACATGTTACACCACAGAAACAATTAACAAACAACTTTTGACCCAAATGGTGTCATATATTCTGTACTAAAACCTTTTTTATTTTTGTCAGAAACACTTAGAAAATGTGTTTTGTTTAACTTCGTGACCTTTATTTTCGCTCGTATAAATATATATCTCTCTCTCTCTATATATATATATATATAGAAATATATTACATAAATATTTATAAATTTTTTATTTATATGTCATCAGCTGTTAGACGTCCACTGCTACATATAAGTCTCCACGAAAAATCTCGACAAAAATGGTGTAAGGGGTCCCGTACAACAACTCACGGGACCCACGTCAATCTCAGCTGCTCGCGGTGCACCCTGCCAATCAATAAATGAAGCACTGGCTCCCACCAACTCGCATTGGGCCAGAATGGTGGAAAATGGCCCAAATCCCCCCATATATTTATGTATACCATAATGGGTTTTCTTTGTTCGCCAATCACGTGAAAATTAGTGAATGACCTGGGAACATGTCCTTCGACTTGGAATGAGTTGTAGATAGTTATAGACTATTTATGTTATGAATTCAATAGATCCTTTATCAGTATACTTCTAATTAACTTTTATAAACATTTTCATTTGATTTTATTTCTGAGGTTGCTATAGTAACGGTTGCTATAGAAAATCATTTGCGGTTTAATTTTATATTATGGCTAGCGAAGCGGGCGAGGAACAGCTAGTATAGTGAATATACTGCCATAACAACATAGCTGTCGGTGCGGCTGTTGACATAGTAAGCCAGATCCTGTGTGAACAAGTTGTTGTATTGATCTAGATGAACTATCTATTCTCCTAAGTTAAAGCATACTTAGCGGTAGAAGTAACTTATTTACAAATTTATATCATTCTAAGGAAAAGTCCAACTTATAGTATGTATTAGCTTGCCTATAAGAACGTACTGCTAGTTAGGATATTATACACAGCACCACATTATCCTCTCCGCGTGAATACATAAAATATTAAGGCACGTTATCCCAGTATTTCAATACTTATAACACCCTTCGAACCGGAAGTCAGAAATGTTTACACGCTACTGTTTGGTGGCAGAAATAAGATAGGCTGCGGTGATATCTAGACGATATTCGACAACAGTTATCTTTTATCTGGACGTATAATTTTATATTACAAAAAGGTATTTTTCTTAGACTACTTAATAAACTTGGTTAGAGAATAAACGGAAAGTAATTCTCAGAAGTTCTTCACGACTTTTGTAATGACGACCACGCGATTGAGACTGAACACAGAGGTAAAAGCTCTTCATCTATAGAACATCTCCATTATAATAGCAGCTCGCTTTATTTATGCTATAATCGCTCCTACCTGGAGCGTGCGACCGCAATAAACTGATTTCCTTAAAAGTATACTGCTGTTCGTTGCCTGTTTTATTTATTTGCTCTAGTTTTACGACTCGCTCGAGACACACCGGGTGTCATTTGCACTGCTGCCTCGCTACTTATTAGAAACGCGCGTACTGAGCTGAATTAAAGTTGGCGTACTTAGTTCACATATGTTATTAGATCTCTCAAACTTGATATCGTTTAACTGCGATTCGTACTATTAAATCAACCTCTACCGTGTTTCAGTTTGAACGATGCTGTAGCTAGTAAAATTGTAGAGGCAACGAGATTTCATCTTAACACGATAATAGTAACATTATTTCTATCATCCCAAATAATCTGCTGTATAGGTGATCGATACTACCTTTCTAATTTATGATCTTTACCCACAATTAATTATAATAAGAATATGTAGGAAATCCTTTCAGTAGAACTTATTGTAGCATCTACTTGTTTTTTGACGTGAAAACACCTTCAACTAAAAAAAAATATTATATACTATATTTTGAATTAAACTGTATTACTTTTTTTTTTTTTTTAATATTTCTCTTGCATGTTTTAGATCAGAATCTTTATATACATTTCATTTATCATCAATATCTCTTTCTATTTCCATCGTTCTCATTATACATTTTTCTCATCTTACATACTCAGTTCATCTTTCACACTACTCTACTAACATTCTCCATTCCTTTTCCTTCTTTCATACCTCTCGCAAGTTAAAACAGTCGCCTTTTTCCTGAAAAGGAACATGAAATTTAGGAAGAATTTTTTTTTTAAACATTTCTTCGTTTCCTTTTTATGTTTAATTTTAAAAATTTTTTACTTTTTTACATTTAAATTTTATTATTAAATCGATATACTATTTTACTATCACAGTATTCTGTTAACTTCTATCACGTTTTATTTCTTTTAACGTTTTACCAAATTTTAGTTATATTTAGAGATTTTTATCTTCAGTAATTAGAGAAACTAAATTCCTATAATTTTCATTATAGTATAAATAGACAAGATTTAAATATAATACAATAGTTAAAAGTAGAACTTACAATTGAGCTTCACTGGGAATAGAGAATATATTTATGAAATATTTTTTTAGTAGGTGCGACCTTCATTATTATATTAAAACTCAAAAATACTTAATATTTTATTAAATTACAACTTCTGAAGCTACCACTTAACAACTTCAGCGGCGGCGTTGCTCCAACTTAAAATTAATCTGTCCTTAAAGTCCTTGTTGTTGGGTTAACCTTTCCTAAACTTTGTCACGGTTAAAAACATCTACGGAAATAATTTTTTATTGTTTTAAATTGATTTTTATTTCAGTATGAAGGGATAGTAAATCAATAGCTTCGATGGACTAACAGCAGCATAGTATTATTCTAACAACTCACGGAACCCAAGCCAACCTCACCTGCTCGTGGTGCACCCTGCTGTTCAACAAACGAGGCGCTGGCTCCCACAGTCTCGCATTGGGCCAGCATGGTATCAAAATGGCCCAAAACCCCTTGCACGAATCCCTAAAAATGTGGAGATCTTTGGCAGAGGTTTATGTACAGCAGCGGACGTCTATCGGCTGATGATGATGATGATATCATTGTTTTTATGTTACCGAATTTTTATAATAATAGAAAAGCTTCGTTAATATTCTCAATAATGAGATGTGGGGTCTAATCCCACAAGAACAGAGTCAAGGCTTCACAAAACAAGTGCTGATTTATGGATATGATGTGTTTGCTAACTGTCACAGTGAAGCTCAAGATTAGTGGGGATCAAACCCGTAACTCTAAGAAATGTATAACACGTACGACTACATTGGAAACTGAGCCATCACGACTCCAGCGTAAAATATAAATGTTCATATACATAGACCGAGAAGAAGCTTTACTTGAATTTTTTTTATGTAATTAAGTAACGAGACGAACGGGACGTTCATCTGCCGCCGTGGTGCTAGTTAAGATGGTATTCACAGTACCACATTGCGCTCGTGGCCCTGAGACAGATGTCAAGCCTCGTTACCCTAGTAATGTTTGCACACTACGGTTTGGCAGTAGAAATAAGAGGCTGCGGTGGTACCTACCTAGACTGCCTCCGGTAACGAAGACCTACCACCAGTACAAATGAGACCTACCACGGAGATTATAATGAGTTGTATAACTTGTACCCAACAATCAAATACGTGAAAGATGTGCTCATGTTCCGGCACACTCTTATCTGCACTTTTTAAATCAGGGTTCATTTAATTATGAAATTTGACCTCCGCCTTACCCCACAGGTATTCTTAATAACGGCTTTAATATTTAAATTAATCATTGACCTCTTGTAGCACGGGTCATATAATGAGGGTCAGTTTAATTATACTCGCTTAAACCGTTTCCACGGGCCCCATGTGCGCAATTAGTAAATAAGTGTGCTTTACTACAATCAAAATAATATAAACTTAATATTATAACTTTAAGTAATAAACGTCAAATATAACTTCGCCGCTCAACTTGAGTTATGAAATATATGAAATTGATTCAAGTTTAATATGTCACTTAAAGCTGACAAGTTCTTTCGCTTATAACTTGATATATATAAATATAGTAATATACTACTGTTATATATGAGTGATTCAATAGAAATTTTTTATATGTAACTTAATTTATTGTTTTCTTTCGGCTTATATCAATGAAATAATGTATAGATATACAATTTTTTTAATGTAGTTAGGCTTTCAATTAAAACGAGTTTACTAGTGATATTTGGTTTTCCTTTTTTTTTACCAAATTAGATATAATTTACTATAAATTTGTAACCGTTCAGAAGAATGACTTCTTCTTCTTTGTCGTAACCTCACGACTGAGGGACGTGACTATGGTGCGTTGCCCTGGCCACCATTTCTTTCCAGAAATTTCTGTCTTGCGCCATTTGGATGGATGATTGTAGGGTAGGTCCCGTAGCGCCCTGAGTTGTGCGTGTCCATCTTGTACGATACCGCCCTCTCGCTCTCTTTCCTTCCACACAACCAGTAATAATCAGTCTTTCCAGATTGTCTGGGTCCCACCTTACCGTGAGAAGAATGACATAAGACCGTAATATATTTCTAGATAAATAGACGTTAAACGTATATACTTGTGGAACGATTGCAGTCAGCCCTGTAGTCTTAAGGTAGTAAGAATAGGACTAAGGTAATTAAGGAGTTTCGGGGGCCTTGAGCTTGGAGCCTTTATCGCTCAATAAGCGAATCTGCGTGGGACAGCATATGGTGCAGTGATAGAGCCTAAGAAGGTTAGGCTCCTCCTCAAAGACGTGTTAACATAAAGTGTAGAGAAGCACCGGTGCGTTCTATAAGAGATCCCGAAGCCTTTCCGAATGCATTAATGCAAAACACCGAAGGGTTTTAGTGAGTAAGAATCTCATCTAACTTCCCCCCCAAAAACATATTTCGAAAATTTCCCACTGTAACAATAAAAAAGGTACCACTGCAGTGCCTATTATTGCCGCCAAACAGTAGTAATGAAACATTACTATGTTCCGATTTGAAAGGAGTTTTAGCTATTGTAATTACTAGGGCATGAAGACTTCATCATTCTAACTAGCGCCTATGTAAAGGACAGGCGTATCAATTACCATCAGGTGAACGTAACGTCAAAATAGCAACATACAGTACGAAGAAATATATTGAATAAAAACTTGTTTGTCTATTTCCTCTATCTAAAAATAACCTTCCGTACATATTTATTGATACATTGATATATACAGGAAGCATACACGTTCCCAAGAAATTTGCGTACAATCCTTTTGTGTATTGGCCGTAACATTTTATTCCAATATTTACTCGTTTCTAAGTACATAGATCTTGGGGAACACCGATATCACTTCACGCTCCATTTGCAACAAAAGAGGGTTCGGGGAATTTTATTACATTCTTCTCTGCTCGAAACATCGTTACTACCCTGTATTTTATATCAAATCACGAAAATACAAACCTGTTGTTAAACTACGTATATCCTAACTCATTAAGATAGTGCATATAGCTAAAGAATAGCTGGAAGTCAATGGACTATGATACAAGATGCAAGAGATAAGTCCAACACCAGATGATGTGATGATGAATGTCTACCATGCTTATTAATGTTGTGTTATAAACCGATTATACTCATTTATCTAATAATAGATAACAAAAGGAAGTTGCAAGATTAGCTAGTAATCATAACGATGAATCATCATCATCAGCCGATAGACGTGCACTGCAGAAAACAACCCTCTCCCAAAGATCCTTAGATCAATATGTCCTGCGCTTCATCTCTGGGCACTGGGAGCTGTTGTTTGTAGGGGTTCTATAGGTGGGACTAGGATCATTTGACACCATGCTGGCTTAATGCGGGTTGGTTGACGATAACGATGAATCCGATGAGTCCGGAGTTACTGTGAATTCAGTTATATAAAAACTAGACACTAAAAATAACTTTACTTACAATAATGTAGCTGTAATTAGGTCATATATATGTCGTATAATTAATATGATAACATAGCAAAATAATACACGCATTCATTTCTCTGTAAAGAACATATATATATATATATAGAACATTCTGTGATAGGTCTCTCTTGACAGAGACCTATTGCCTAACGTCTGCGTAAGAGCCATCATAAAACCGATATCTACCATGATAAAGTACAGTGAAAACATTACTTAGGTCCGATTGAATTATTGATATATCATAATGGATAGATAGATCATCATTATCATTCGAAGTGAAGATGAGAAGGAAACTTCACTGTCAGATTTGCTCTGCCTAAGGCTATGAATGGGGTAACTAGATTTAATATCTCATACTTTAATGAGATTATGTAGATACCTTTGATGCTATAAGTTATAACGGATGTTTGTCCTGCGATTTTTAACCGTTAAAAAAATATAAGTACAGTGTTTTCTTTACATCCTTGAGGTTGGATCTTATTTCTGCGCTAACGAACTGAAGGCAATAATATAATAGCCCTGTCTGCAAAGTCAATTCTCGCTTATCGAGAGAAAAGGCTTTATCTTATCGAAAGTTCGAATCTGAGGGGACATGTTTTACGATTATCTTGTAATAAAAGACATTTTGTTCATCTGAACTTGTGCCGTTGTGGGTAATGTTCAAAATAACACAAATATTACCAAAACAATTTTCACTTCGAAGAACTTATAAGAACATCTATTAATATAATTGGTTTTTCGTATCTGATACCTTAAAAAGGGGTGTAAGGGTTCCTGCGCAACGCACTGGATCCAAATAGGCTAAATCCCCCAAATGAACTTATACAAATGTCGAGATCGTTGGGGGAGGCCTATACCCAGCTGTGGACTTCTATCGGCTAATGATGATGATATATTTATATACCTCTAATCAAATTTCTGTAGTTAATTGGTGCGTATTAATCATCAACTTTAAGATGTACAGATAAAAAATACATATATACTTTAAGACAATATGTATACCTTGTTAAAAAGTTAATCAAAATCTATTACCAAATGTCGAAAAAGAAGAATGGACTCTCCAAGATAAGATTTCCACCTGAGAAAAAAAAAGTAAAGGTGTTCCTGTTAGAACATAGCATTTAACTTGTAGCTACTACTTACTTTATATATTTGATATAATTGTATAAGAAAATACATGAAAAGTAAGCAAAACACTTTGTTACTATTGTCGTGGTTCAGAAGTGTTTTATTTTCCATTTTTTTTAATGCGCATACTTTATACGATTATTACTTCCGTTACATGACGGAAAGCAATTAATACCACCGCTGCGCCGATAGCGACCATAAAACTTATCGCGTACATTGTTCTCCTATAGCTTCATCTATATACATTTTTAATTACTACTGAACCCTTTGAATATAGATGATAATTATTAATAAGACAGAGAGATTAAGACTAGCAGTGGACAACTGTTAGCCTTTCCATTCTTCATACCTTGCACTGATTTTCTTACTTCATCCATGGTAATCTTCCTCACCATACCCATGTTGACCGGCACGCTTTTCAATACTCCACACATTTTCCTCGTTCATCAGTCTTCCAAAATATTCCTTCCATCGTCTTTTAATGTCGTCATCATTCGTCAATACTTTTCCTTCATCGTCTTTTATACATTTGACGTCCACTGCTGGACATAAGTTACCCCTAAAAAACTCCACGTCGATCGACTCCGCAGTTTATTAAAGGATTACTTAAACTATATATTTATTATTATTATTACTTATTTACAATTTTCCCAGACATTATTATTCAGGGCTTTACCTTATCCTATTGCTTACAACATATTCACAACTTTTTTTTACTTTAATCTATTTACGTCCCCACTGTTGGGGCACAAGCCTACCCGCAATATGAGGACAATGGGCCATAGTCACCACGCGGGCCCAATGCGGATTGGTGACTTCACACACACCTCAGAATAAATTCTAATTCATGTGCAGGTTTCCTCGCGATGTTTTCCTTCACCGTTTGTATTTCGCTGTTGTTACTAAAGTTCACAAATGTACATAACTTATATATTAAAGTCATCGGTGCATTCTAAGATTTGAACCCGCGACCTTCGGAATGAAAGACGCACGCTCTAACCATTAGGCCAGCGAGCTACTATTCAATATTCACTACTATTAGTTATTTACGTTTTTTCTAACATTATGTTGATTCTTTTTTTTTACATTATATCTATACTTATACTGTCTAATTATCTAATATTCACAAAAATACACAGAATATTATTGTGTACATAAGCATAAAGTAACATTTCCTTATCCTTGTAATTATTATTAGCCGTCGCCAATAAACTTTGAATCTTCAAAACTCTTTAAATGATCTATAAGCAACATGTTTAAGGATTTATATTTTTTTTATTTTAACCGGATGTAGTATTACTGTAACTATGAATGACGACTGAAATATAAATTGCAAGGGTTCACTCACACACTCAACGGGAACCAGGCCAGCCTGACTTACTCGTGGTACACCCTGCTAATCAACAAACGAAGCTCTGGCTCCCACCAACCCGTATTGGGCCAGCGTATTGGGAAATAGCTAAGTCCCCCCATATGAACCCCTACAAACGACAGCCCCTAGTCCCCGGCAATGCGGCCAGCGCGGGACCGATCGACATGGGGATCTTATCGATCCTATCCCATGTACAGCAGTAGCCGTACATCGGCTGATAATGATGATGATGACATAAATTTCACAATCGCTTTCAAATCTCGTTCAAAGGTCTTACGTTATACAACAAGTTTATCTTTTCTAAAAAAAAAAATATTATTAAATATATTTCGCAAAGTAAAACGGCAGGAGTATAACGGAAACTAAATTGATGGTCGCAAAGTCGGTTTCATCCGACGGTATTTATGGCATGGAGTGATTAAACATTCTATATTCCTATTTCATACAAGTGGAGTGGCAGTCGGAGATAGTAATATTTTATAAATTGTCCAGGTATGCAGTTGGAATCCTGCTCTCTTCGTATAGTTTCAAAATGTCCTTTCTATCTTTCTATTTCCATGCATTCAGTATTAAATGTGTGCAAGTGCAGTCTGAATTTATTGTTTTATTTTAAATTTATGAATGTTTCAATATTAAGTTAAATTAATATTAATAAAATGACAGTCACTTAAAGGGTTACGGAGAGAGCTATGCTCGAAGTTTCTCATAGCGATGGAATCAGAAATGTGGAGATCCACCGAAGAAGTAAAGTCACCGACATAGCCCTTAAGATTGCTAGACTTAAGTGGCAGTGGGCAGGGCACATTACTCGAAGGACCGACGGTTGATGGGGAAGTTGTAGACGTAGTGTTGGGAGGCTTCCCACGAGGTGGATCGACGATCTGGTGAAAATCTCAGGAACCCACTGGATGCGAGCAACGCAGGACCGATTGATGTGGTGATCTATAGGAGAGGCCTATGTCCAGCAGTGGACGTCTATCGGCTGATGATAATGATGAAGAAATAACAGCGTTCGAATTGTTTCCACTAACTGGGACTCGGGGTTACAAGAAGAGTCGAGGTTATTTATTGGTGAGGTTGGTGTGGGTTAACCTACAGGTTAGCGTGGTGGATAAATTGTTGTCCATGGAACCTCTGCGTTTCCACACTAAGTCTTCTTGTTATTGGAAGCTCAAGCTCAGTGGTGATCGAACCCGCGACTTTTCTAGATACGTGTACGCTTTACGTACTGAGCCATCACGGTTTCTTTATTATAATATTATAGCCATACTTGTAATTAATAATAATTAACAAAATATCATGGGATCAAATCTAAGAGGTTATTTCTGTTTAAAGATATATGTAGTAGAGGAAAGATAAAAGTGAATTTATGATGATCTAAAGATGAATGAATATTTGCCGAATGATAAAATGAATTGTGATATAAATATGATGAATGATATATTTAAATATAAGCATAATTAATTGGAAGGATATATTTGTGGTAGATAAAAGTGCGTAAGTAAATGTAGATGTCTAGAATTTCTGAAATTACTACGCATTGCACTCGTATCTTCGACGTTCAGTCTCGTTACTCCAGTCATTACTATTGTGTGGCAGCAGATACAGGAGCTACGATGGTACCTACCTAGATAGTCTCCAGCAGCAGAGACTTGCCACCAGTAAAGTATATTGTCTACTAGTCTCAACCGCTATTAGTTTGTTATTCAATCTACGGTTGTTGATTACTCTAACAGCTTCCTGTTGCGTTTAACACTAAACACGATGTAATGGACTACTACAAAGTGGGAGACTACGGTCTTCACTCAGGAGAAGAATGGTAGAAGGAATTGGTATGTAGAATGAGAGATAAGAAATTTGAGAGAAGAGCAGAGCATGCAAGATATGAGAGAATAAAATCTGAGAATAAGTAGGAAATAGTTATAGTTCCCTAAAGTCCTTGACTCATCATACGCAGGAGAACGATAATAAAACTATATATACAACAGGAAGTCAAACATATCATCTATGATTGTTTTTTGTAAGCACTAGAACTTGATTAAACTTAATAACATTACCATCCAAACTCCATTAGTAATGTATTGCCATGGATATTCGTGTTAGGAGCCTAGTCGATGGTAGTACCTACCAAGACGGTCTCCGGCTACGAAGACCTACCACCAGTAAGTTACAAATTGGGTTAATATTTAACCTCGCGGCCAAGAAGAACATAACCTCAATTTTGTCATGTTAAGCGATGAGGCCAAAGATTGTAAAACTCGGTTACCCGAAATACTTTTGTTAACTAACATCCAAACTTTAATACTTTCCACTACCAGATTATGTGGTGACCTCCTTAACGTATATTGTACTGGCTGTTCCCCGTCCAATTCGCTGGCCATAATAGTATAGTATTAGATTTGAAATTTGTCAGAAACCCTCCTGTCGTTGCAGCAACCCGCCGCCTCTACTAGTTATTAATACCCCTTCTGGAGGTTAATTTCGTAAAATCTGTTCTTAGCTGACCTCTAAATGGCAGAAGCAATATCTCTACAAAATTACGTCTCCCGACCTTATAATTCCAGAGATGTCGTGAGTCACTATGTACGTGGAAATCTCTTATATATGTATATATATACAGAGATAAAAATTGATAATACTTGTATTATTGTCTACTAGTAATGAGATGATGCTCTTGGCTATAACTATACTATCCAAGTCGGATTAAGTAGTGCGAACTAATTAAGTAATTGTATTGTGTTACCATTACCAATTACTAGCGCAATTCCACTAAGTAATTTTGCACATAATAATGAAGATCCACGTGTAACGGGGTAATCCTTTCATCCTTGAAGCAATAAGCTCGTTCGTAAGCATGGTACTTCTTTTCAGAAATAATTCACGAAGCTGAAAACGATTGCTTTTCGTTATAACACTGTGACTTCAGTCAGTAGTTTTATACTAGACAATATTAATTTTACTAGGTTAGGTCTTCGTTGGAAACCATCTAGACCACAGCGGCATCTAAACAGTAGGCTGTAAACTTTACTGTGTTCCGGTAAGCTAGTGAAATTACTAGAGTAACAGGACTTAATATAGGTGTTAACGCTCATGAGCACGCTGTGGTGCATTGTATACCATCTTACTAACTTACCAATCAGATGAACGTTTCACTCATCCCATTTTATTTTATATACAATTTTAATTAACAGTAAATTTAACTAAACATAAAGGTTTAATTATATATTATTATAGTTAAAAAAAATAATTATGTATGATAGTATTAACATATAGTGTTTCCGTATTATAATAAGCATTTGACTCTGTATTCAGATTGACGAGTATTGACGGCCCTGATGTCTAAACATTATAGAAATATATTTATTTGCATATTTAAGGGTTGTATTTATAGTAAGGGAAAACAACAGGCATTGGAGAGCATAATTTGAAACTCCTAGTGTTTTTGCACTCCTTTTTAAGATAGCGTGAATTTTTAATTACTTATTAGATGGTAGCGCGCTCAGTGCGCTGTGAAATTATAGCTCGTACATACATAATAGATCCGAGCAGTTCATTGTTACTGTTGCGAATAAACAAACAGTCTTAACTAAAAATAAGTGACAAAGTTAAAATCTTATTCGCTATTATTATAATTAAAAAAAATCCCCTTTGGAAAGTTATGTAGACAGGAAATATAGCTACAGAATTATCATCACCGTTGTGATAGCTTAAGCAAAAAGCCTATAAGATCTTTTTACGTTCATTTATACCATATAACGTTTAATGACAATGCGCCAGAATATTTTTTTTTTATTCAATGAAGCGAGGAGTCGAGGAGGACGCTCACGCGATTATAAGTGATGCTCCTGTCTACAATAATACGGCGCTGGATGGAGTGCCATAGACTGCACCACATTGCGCTCGTCGCCTGAAACATATGTTGATTATCGTTACCCCGGTAATTTCGCTAGCTACAGTGCCTTTCTAACTGGAACACAGTAATGTTTGCACACTATCTAGACAGCCTCGGGCGACAGAGAACTACCATCAGTAAAACTTGCTTTTGTAACGAGACAACTATTATTGAAACGGTTCGTAATTTGAGGGTAAGAGATGTTTTTTTTTCCTTCTATTTCGACTCTCCTAAAGGTTTTTATTTAACCTATTATTTTCACAATTTATTTACCTTACCCTAATCACGTATACTCTTAGATTATTTATATCTATGCTTTCAATAATACTATTTCATTATCTACTGTTATAAATACTATTGTATACATATGTCAAGTTATCTTTATCGGTTTTTATTTCCATAATTCACTGAGCTACATGTTTTTAAGTAATACTTAATAAACGGATTTTTAAATGTTCTAAAGTTTACTAACTCCTGAACACTCACTGCCTCTATACACCCCTAACATTATCATCTGCTCAAAATCATATTTTAAACTTATATGAATGGGACCACTCCGTCAGCAAATCAGAAATATTTTTCCTCTGCGATGCTGTCACATACAGTAGCAATTTGTACGATGAAATTAAAAATAAACAAACAAAAAAAATCTATTTTTATTGTCAAACAAACAGCGATGCTGAGGCGCCAAATGATAGACGACAAAAATTTCGCAGCATCCGCAACCAGAGAGTAAATTTAAACAGGGAAATGTCCATAAACAATAAACCGTCCAAAAAACTTGAGATAACTGTAATTACACTGTACTTCGTATTTCGTAACAATATTTGAGTTTCGTTTAGAATCAAAGAAAAAAATATTTAAGTAATGAAGTTAACTTTAAATAGTCTTTTTTTATTCAACGGAGCGGCGAGACGAGCGAAACGTTCACCTGATGATAATTGATATGCTTAACCTTAACAACGTGGCGCTAGTTAAGATAACATACACCTTATTTCACATCACTTAGTTATTTCATTAGCAAAAACGCACTTCAAACCTGAACACAGTAATATTTGCACACTGCTGATTGTCGGCTACAATAGGCGCTGCGGTGGTACTTATCTAGACGGTATCCGGCAATAGACCTATCACCGGTAGTCTACTAACACTTTACTGAATTATAAGGTGATCATCATGATCATCACAGTGATCTTCTTCTTCTTATTAGCATTTGTCCCATCCTATAACAGGGTCTGCTTACTTCTAGCTCTTCATCACTTCTAAACTTTGACAGTTTTGGTTTTATTAGTCTAGTGCCGATTGTCACGCACTAGAACCGGCTCCTTATTAAATAAGGTACAGTGGTAATATTATTTAAAAAAAAACATTATCCTAAGATGAAACAGCTGATTTAAAAAACATAAGTCCTAAGTCATTGAAGGAATAATTTCATAAATAAACCCTTTAGGGTAGTATAACAAATAGATACAAATTGATTTAGTTTACGAGAGATTATTGGGTACTGATTTCTATGGTACGGACGTGAAAATATATTAAGCATTTACGTACCAGTTTTAATACGTAGTATGCTGGTATTTATTTCAGCAGAGTATATAAAGACAGAAATAGACTTTTAAATATGATGCTTGTGACGTTAAAACTTGAATATTTGATCATTGAATGAATACTGTTAATTATTCATTGATTATTTTAGGTGGGAGACTATGCTCTGCGAAAGTTTGTTAACGAAACGAAAGGTAGTCGGAAAAAAATGAATAGCTGCTTTTTTTCAGTGTTCTTTCATATGGCGAATATATCAAAGAGCTGATTCTGAAGGCCTATATTATTTTAAATATCATAATATATGTGATCTTCTTAGCGTTTGTTCCATCAAATTGAAACAGACTAATTATGATGTATGAATAATATAAATAAGAAATAACTTGCTCTAGCAGATAAAACCAAGATTCTCAGATGTTCCTTAATTTTTTTTATTTAATTAAGACAAGCGACGAGCAGGACATTCACTCGATGGTAAGTGAATACGCCTGCTCATAACGTGGCGCTAGTTAGGATGGTATACACAGCATCATATCGCCGGCGTCGCCTGAGACATAAGATGTCAACTTAGATCTCTTTACTTTAGTAATTACATTAGCTACAGCGCTTTTTAAACTGGAACATAGTAATGTTTGCACAGTAGTGTTTCTCAGCTGCAATAGTTCTTGCGGTGGTACCTACCCTGACAGTCTCCAGCAACAGAGTCCTGCTACCAGTGGAATAAATCCATACCCTGTATAAAAATCCTAAATGTTTATGTTTATGTAAAATTATATTAACAACATATACTTTATGTCGAGTAGTCTCTAATGATGGTTCAGTTTCGATGTAAAATATGTTATCTATGAAGCTAGAGTAGGGGTTAGTTTATTTTACAGCGCTATAGGAGCTTTATTATACGTTAGGGAGTATTAAACAGTGGAACGAAATTTAATAACTTAAAGTTTACTGCTACTCGCTGGGAATATTCCCTGTCTACAACTTAATACTTACTGTTCAATCCGGTACTTAAGTAAACAATAAATAAAGTAATAATATAAAATACGGTTTGATCTTATGGGATGACGGTTAATAGGCTGCTGTAGTCGTCCCCTGATGTCCCACCCAAATGAAAGCATTATTAGTTTGTAGTCTTTTAATAATCACTCGTGTGATCCGGATTGTAGCGTTCTGTCTCACCGCCTTCGACTCTCTGACTGACGCCGCTCTTCCTTCCTTTTCTCAACCTGTTGTCAGAGCTAATTCCAAATTCGACTTCAGTGGTGGGGTGCGTTCGGAAACCGAACGCCGCCACAACCTTTATAACCGATTTATTTTTAAATCAAAATGTTTGTAAGAAAGCTCTTATGTCCGTTAATGTAAATGTTTTATCAATCTATCTATGATTAGTCAACTTTGTTAATATTTTTCATTCATACTCCACTTTTCTTTCTTTGGATAGGTGCGGATTCTTTAAAAAACTTGTTTTTTCTTCAATCCTTTCCCTAGCTATATAATCCGTGAGGGACTTCCTTCTTTTAACTTCGTTCAATCGACACATCTCTTGAATCCTCAGATCGAGTGTCAGGAGCTCTGTTCTATACAATTTACGAATCTAGAATAAAAAACAATACACAGAGACTGGAAGGATACTCGATACGCAAAATCTTGTCATATGTCAGAGGATGGTACAGACTAATACAATTAAATGTATATATATAATAGTTAATACATTACTTTAAGTTTATAGATTTAAAAGAAGTAGTAGAAAAAGATATTCAAACACTGTCCACTATCCACACTGTATCTTTACCAACAGAGTTGAAGATCTTAATATTTATTTTTTTCCAATTCATCAGGTATAGTCTGTGATATTGGAAGTTATATCTTCTACATGTTATCATTGAGATCATTCGAAACAAATATCTTCCTTTATCTACCTTTATATGTATATTAGCTGATCTCCGCCCGCTTTGCTAGCCATAACATAGACTTAGATTTAAAATTTAGACTTGAAACTTGTCAGAAATATTCTCTCCCGGGGGACGTCTTCTTTTAATTAAGACCCCCGCAACACTTTTTGGGAAAGAAATATTTAAAAATCCATTCATAGCTGACCTCTCAATGGCATAAAGGAATATATCTACAAAATTTTGAGTGTTCACGTATAAAAGTTACGGAGATCTCATCATGAGTCAATGAATCTTTGAATATCTCCTATATGTACAAATAGACAGATTTGTAAACATCCTTGTCATCTTTTTTACTTATTTCAATTGCTTTTGTTCCTTTACTTCTTATAGCACGTTAATCAACAGTACTATCTTTACTTAACTCTAAACTACAGCCGTAAGCTCTTCTTCCCACGTTTACTATAGAAAAAAAAAATTATGATTCAAAAAAAATCTGACGTAAATGAAGTAATAACGGATAAGAAGAAAATAATGAAACTGCACAGTCCGCAATAGGAATCCAGCAGTTAATACCTTTGATCGTCTGAGGTCCTTAAAGAGCAAATGACTTAATTATAACGATTAGGAAATCGCACGCAAAAACACTTCAGCCAAGTTGATTACGAAATAAATTCTCCCCTGACGGAACCGGACGCTTGTTTAAAATTATTAAGTTAGAAAATATATCAACGAGTCGTCATTTCCGGGTACGCTGCGTCAACCAAAAACACATCAAAGAGTCCCAATTTACAGAGGGCGAAATGTTTAAGCAAAGCAACATTGAGATTTTTAGAAGCGAATTAAGCGTTTTTTATTATCGAAGTTAGAATATTTGGTTTATTATCCATGAAAATGAAACTTAAATTTTAATACATTACTTATTTACTCTTCTTCTTCTTAAATTGCCTCTCCAACTATTGAAGGTTGGCGATCAGCGAATTACAGTCCTTACTGTCTCTGGTTCGGCGGAAGCAATTCGGTCGCCCCAGACATGCCAGTCCATCTGATAATCCTCAACGATGACATTTTCCTTCTATCAACCTTTGTTACTATTATATTAATGATTTTGTTACTATATAACAAGTTCCTCCCGGAAAGTCGGCCGGTGCTCTGGTAAAGACTTTTTTATATAAAATCGACGAGGCGAGCAACGCGTCCACCTGACGGTAAGTGATGCACCTGTCCATCGTAGCGCTATGTAGGATGATATATTCTGAACCACGTAGCGCTCGTCGTCTCACATATAAGAAGTCGAGTCTAGTTACCCCAGTAATTACAATAGCTACTTCGCTCTTCAACCGAAACAGCAATGTATGCACACTACTGTTGGCGGCTGCAATATGCGCTGCGATGTTATATTTTTTTTATAGCGGAGAAAATCTATTTAAAAGATACCTTCCTTCTGAAGGATGGCAATGTTATGTGGGGCTTTTACTTACTAACATCCCCTCGGGGGTCTCCGTTAGTGCATTAGGAGGGACTCCGGGATCTCCCGCGGAACGCACTAGCGCCCCCCAGCACTCTGGATAAAACATCCCACGGAAAGGCAAAGTTTTCTTTAGCTCCCGCGCTATGCTACAGCAGATACAAAAGACCACCTTGCATTTACCCTCATTTTACCCCTATCCTCAAGGCTTACGAGCTCGAGAACTCTTTTAGGTGCTGCGGTGGTACATTCCTAGACGGTCTCCGGTAACAGAGACCTACCACTAGTAAAGATCGCGGGATACCGCTGGATGCGGGCTGCGTGGAACTGATCGGTGTGGAGACCTTTGTGGAAGGCCAACACCCAGCAATGGACGTCTATCGGCTGATGATGATATAATACAAATTTGTTTTACATCATATAATAAATTGTTGAAATATTTTTTTTCATTACAACCTTGTGTTTCATCATGTTGTGATAATAAAGGAACATCATTGGGTATAATACTAATTTCTCTCAAATATTAATTAGCAGCTAATATTACGAGTATTTAGTGAGTACATAAAGTGAGGTTAATAACAGTGTTTAACTTAAGTTTGTATCACGTGGATCTATAAAACAAACTAGATATATTTTATCTCAAAGCGGACGTATTGGTATAGCTTGAAATTTGAGCTGTGATAGTTCAGTTCACAATGCGATCATGTGCATGTCTCAAAGAGAGCTGGATTCTATCCCCACTGCATTTAAGTTACCGGATAAAGAAAGCATCCTCAGTAAACCAATATATTCCAAGGACAATAACTTCCGTGGATGTACAACTAATACTTGGCTAACATGATGAATAGATAGCCTTATCTCTCTTCTCCCAGTCCTGTGTAGGACAATAGTGATAGATGAATTTTGTGCAACACAATAGTGATTATGCAATAGTATTACTTTATAGAATAGTATTAGATAGTTTTAAGACTTAGGTTTATAGATTTGTCCTGCTCTGTTGCGGTTGTGACTTAATGCTCTCTAATTGTGCTGTCAAAACGGTCCGGCCAATTAGAATAAAATGGCGGCGCTCAAGGGTTCAGACAGAATGTCGTGGGTGAAAGGAAGTAAGAAGAAAGTAAGCAGTCGTCGAGTTCCAGCGTAGGAAGAAACAACAGGAAAGAAGCCAATCGTCAGGAACAAGCAAAACCTCTGCAGGAATGAGAGTCAAACATAATAACGGCTTGCTCCCGTGTTATTTGTAAATTTCTTTACGAATAAATTTGATTTTAAGAGTTTCTACTGGCCTTTTCTGTCTCGCAATCCAGCATCCCTCACACCTAGTATTTAGTTACATTAGTTTTTTTTTATTTATCAAGTGTGCAACTTTTGTAAACTTGCCAAGTTATAATGTTGACTGCGAATGTGTCTTGCATTCGTGTTGTATGGTAATTGTACGAGTGGCGTGTTGATTGCTCATTAACTTCGGCATTAGGTACAGTTTCTGTGATTGGTGGAGGATCAGTAAATAACTTATCGCTTAACTAAAGTGCAAATTACACTTTGTGAAACTTATAAACGTTTACCCCCCTGTTATATTTCTACAACGTTTCGGATTGAAGGAATGATGTTAAATTATTATATTTCATTCATAAAAATCTACTTTTTTTAAAATTAGACTGGTGGTAGGTCTCTGTTGCCGGAGACCGTCCAAGTAGGTACCACCCCAGCTCCTCTTTCTGCCGTCAAACAGTACTGTACAAACGTTACTGTCTTCCGGTTTGAAGGGCGCTATGCCTAGTGAAATTACGTATTAGGCGACGAGCGGAATGTGGTGTAGTATATGTCATATTAACTAGAGATACATTGTTATAGGCAGGCGTATCACTTATTAGCTGGACTTCCTGCTCGTCTCATCGGTCAGTTAAATAAAAAAAAGTGTTTTACTTTAAGGTATATTCTTATTCAAGGAAATAATTAAATGAAATAGGTATTTGGTTTTTATTTAATTATTTAAATTTTTTATTAATAACCTAAAAATATGCCTAGCAAGTGGAATGATGCTGTGGTAGGTTATCTTGTAACATAAATGAACACTGGTGTATATACAAACTATATATAAATAAAGACATAAATAAAATACACAGTAAGAAACTAGTCATGTACGCTCAGGTAATATCCTCATCCTCCCACCATCTCGCATTAGGCAAGCGTGGTGGGAAACAGCCCACATTCCCCCATATGAACTCTTACAAACATCTAGATCTTTGGGCGAGGCCTGTGTCCAGCAGTCTAACGCCTAACGTCTGATGATGATGAAAGTTCTCATGATATCTGATATGATGATACCAATCAGTTCAGTATTTTTATACAAGACCACATGATCTTGATACCTTGAGGTAAAAAAGTTATAACTTTAGTCACACGAGAAAATATATATCAGGGGTGTCAGCGTGACTCATAAACTCTAACGTAGCATCCCTTAAAGCACCTCACTGAATAACAACAAGCACTGTTCAACAACAAACTGTTGTAAATTAGATTGCATTAAAGTCAAATGTTGCCTGTTGCTGCTCGTTCAATCGGTTGCAATTTAAACTTCCGCTCTAGATGTTAGTTACAGCGTTGTTCCGCGGATTTGCGAATCCATTTGCATTTCGATATACACAGATTATTTATATAATTATATTCAATGAGCTCTTTTGAATTAATTCGACGTATCACTTACTTTTAAGTGAATATTCCCCTTGTCTTGTTGCGACAGTATTAGATAATCCAAACATTTATTGTAATATTATTAAGTATGCTTTTAAGCACAATTGATTAGTGGTAAGTTTCTAGGTAGCAGCTGTTATGTCTACTGCTAAACAGAAGTGTGCAAACATTATTGTGTTCCGATTTGAAGGGCGCTGTAGCTAATAAAATAACTGAGGTCAGATGACTTAAAATGTTTTGTCCCAATGCCGTGAACACAATGCGGTCCTGTGTATGTAATGTTAACTAGAGCTACGTAGTTATGGCAAGCGTATCCTTTACCATCAGAGGGATCTGTCACTCGTGTCGACGCGTCATGAAAAAAAAAACCAATGGTAAGCTTTTCATTCACTGTGGTAATCCATAGCTTCATATTATCTTAACTGTATTGGGAGATCTCGTAATTTCACTTGCTACAACGCCTCTTAAACCGGAACATAGCCGCGGTGGTATATACTCCGGTGGTCTCCGGCAACAGAGGCCTACCGCTAGTAAAGTTTGATATTAATAAAACAGCCCGAGGTTATGTTCAGAGCATATGAATACAGACTCTGAACATACCCTCGGGCTGATATCAGCGTATCTCATTTTTACGCAATAAAGACCCAGTTCTGCAAACATATGAGCAACGTGAATATTTGTTCTTCAGTCTGTTTGTGTGTCTAGTGTATTACGCCTTGTGATTTCTGCTGTACTAGAATATGGAGAATAAACGTCGCATGTCTTCCTTTAAATAATTAAATTTAAAAAAAAGATTGGTGATATGTCTCTGTTGCCAATTACACTGCAGTCTTGGGCTATAAAGAATACAACCAAAGTAAGCCTTGCAAGTCTTAGAAGGGTTCGCGGACTTTGAAAGTGGGGGTGTTCATTGCCCACTGAGCGAGCCCAGGATGAACGACAAGTACGAGATGGTCTAGTGCTTCTCGTACCAAAGCAACGGTCCCAAGGAAGGTTGTAGCCCTCCTTGGGACGTGCTTTAGGCGTAGACCCGGGAGGCACCGGTGCGTTTCCTAGGAGATCCCAGGGCGTCTCGCAGCGGACTATAACCACTGAGAGGGTGTTAGTGAGTAAAAATCCCACATAACCTTGTCTTCTTCCCAAGAGGCTGGGTATCTTTTTATCAAGATTTTACCTCGATAAGAAAAAAAAGTTCTCTTTGCTGGAGACCGCCTAGGTAGGTACTACAGCAGCGCCTATTTATGCCGCTAATCAGTAGTATGCTAACATTGCTGTGTTCCGGTTTGAAGAGTTGTAGGTAGTGAAATCACTAGAGTAACGAGACTTCACATCATATGTCTCAAGGCTATGAACATAATGTGGTGCAGTGTATACCATCCTAACTAGCATCACGTTGTTATGGGCAGGCGTATAAATTACCATCAGGTAAACGTCTGGCTCGTCTAGTCGCTTCATAGAATGAAAAAAAAATCGCATGTACTCAAATTAATAATTAATTAAGAAATATAAGAAGCCTTACTGAAATATTAATAATTACGAATCCATTTTTTAACAATTTACTATATGGAGTTACCTTTGACTAAGATTGTAGTTAACATTAGCGATTAACAAACTATAATATACTCCACTACCTATTCCCCGCCCGCTTTGCTGGCCACTCCCACAACTTATTTTGGGGAAGAAATTTTGGAGAATCCGTTTTTAATTGACCTATACTCGGCAAAAGGAATATTCGTACCAAATTTCAACTCTCCTAGCATTAAGGTTCCAGAGATATTCGTGATGAGTCTCCCCACATAGCGAGAAATCTCCTATATTTTTTTTTCGACAGCCAATTTACGTCCCCACTGTTGGGACACAGGCCTGCCCTTATTAGGAGGGCGAAAGGGCACACATCTTAGGATGAATTCTAATTCATGTGCAGGTTCCCTCGCGATGTTTCCCTTCGCCGTTTGTATTCCGCTGTTGTTACTAAAGTTCACAAATGTTCATAACTTAGATATTAAAGTCATCGCTACATGCCGAGATTCGAACCCGTGACCTTCGGAATGAAGATCATTAGGCCAGCGAGCTACTATGTGTAGATATATATTTAGTTTATAACTTTCTTGATTTCTGAATATGTTAAGCGCTTGAAAGTAATATTGTCTATTCCAGCTCATCTGATACTGGGCTCGTGATCCCGATCCACGGCCTGGTTTTAATGACATGTTTTATCAAAAATTTTGTATGTATGTTTATATGATAATATCAAAAGAAGAAATCTAAATATTTCCATGAATACATTTTAGTGAATATCAAAAGTTTTGTGTCTGTAGATCACAGATGTTTTTGAGTTTTAAGCGAGCGACGGTCGCAGATGTTTATGAAACAAGTTTCCGTCAAAGTTGTCATTAATCTACACTTCGGCTACTTTGAAAATAATGACGAAATATATAATTAAAACTTTAACTGCTATGTAAATAGATCAAAGTTATTCATTAATATGAAAAGATTTTAAGGTATATACGAAACATTTTTGATCTTAACAACAAATAATACAATTTATAGGAAGAGACAGATAGACCTTAGCAGACTTCATGGGTTAATTACTAGATGATATCTTATTCGAATGGTCAATACCAATAACAAATCTTTAATTGATGTTGTGCTAATGTAATTCTTTATATAGATATATATATTCTGTAGTATATACTTTTACATTATTTAGATATCACGTATATTTCTCATGAATTTTCTAGTACAGTCGAAATTTTAAAATGCAGATTGCACATTACAATATATATTTTTAAAGACACAAAAGAGCTATTTGAAATTCAAATGCCGTCGCTGATTAATCGCGAAACCTTCTACCACTCTTGCAATCCACTATTGCAACTAATTAAAACTTTAGTTTAATTTTGAGACTGCCATTATACTTTCAGAAATGGCGACGGGTTAACCTACAAGTGCGAGCGCCGCCCCGCCGGTTACTTTTACACCGTAAATGTATTTATTACAATAGAAATATTTCACCATCATCATCATCATCATCATTTCAATCAATGGACGTCCACTGTTGGATATAGGTCTCTTGTGATATACTCCACAAAACACGATCTTGAATTATAAGTAATTAGTATAGTAATAAATAATTCATTATTAATTATTTTGCATTCCCACGGTTCTCACCAGATCGTTGGTCCACCTTGTTCTCCCAACACTACTTTCAACGGAACGCGGGCGCCGCTCGAGGACCTTACCGCCGGGCCTTCAAGCAATGTGCCTTGGCCACTGCCACTTAACTCTAACAATCTTATCTGCTACGTCGGTGACCTTAGTTCTTCTGCGGATCTTCACATTTCTGATTCGATCGTGTAGAGAAACTCCGAGCATAGCCCTCTCCATTGCGCTTTCCGTGACTTTGAGTCTTATGAGAACCGCAGGAACCCACTGGATGCGAGCAACTCGGTTCCGATTGAAGTGGAGATCTTTGGCGACGGCCTGCGTCCAGCAGAATTTTTATAGCAATAAACAGCGCTTACGATTTTTATTAAAGTATATGAAGATACTACAGAAGCATATACTTTTAAGTGACTCTTGGCTTCCGACACAAGAAAACGCCAGAGGTGTCTGAAAAGAACAAGAAACTTTAAATATAATTTCGAAGTAATATTACTTACACTTGCTGAACTTCAAGTTGTGATAAAAGAGGGAAAAAGTTATAAAAAATATTTTTATTTCTAACATAACAGGGGATGAATTAATATAAGTTATCAAGAAACCGATATAAATTTAATTGCTTCATAATATTACTATATCATTTAACAATAGTTTTAAATTAAATTTAAATCTATGCAAACTTTATAAGGTAAAGAATATTTGTATACATGGACGTTGGAAGTGATGGTGTGAGTACAGGTCTGTACCTAATAAAAGGGGACGAAAACAGAGTGACTTAAATGGTTTCCTCTTAGCGGTTGGAAATTTTGTAATGTTCTTATTTTCCTCTGTTGTCATTCTGAAAACGAAACAGCTGCTCTTACCGCTGTATGACTTTAAACACTGTAACACTCCGAGTTTCATAGTTAACACTAATTAATTAATTTTTTTTAAATATAATGTAAATACTGTAGTGGTGGTAGGTCTCCCTAACTGTAACTCTGTATTGCTAGTAATGACAGGACTGAATAGTAACTTGCATCTCGTAGAAGGCAATGAGAAGGCTCTTCGGATTTTCGATCTTTAAGCGTAAGGACCTTAATGATCGATAAGCTGGATGTCGAGGTGATCTTGTAATCGCCGTAGCAGAGAGACAGTGCTAAGAAGAGCTTCATCTTTCATTAGGATGACTTTAGCCGGAGTGTAAAGATACCAGTATATACCGTATGATATTCCGAAGCTCGTCTCAATGCACTGAAAGAGACCACCATGGTAGTTTTAATGGGTGGAAATTCCACATAACGACTTCCTTCCTGAAGTTGCGTATCTTTCAAAGATCTTCTTCATATAAAAATGCCATTGATTATTGTTTTCTAAGGGTAAAAAGTTAATGAAATTATTCGAAAAAATTAAAGTTTCATGGCCACTAATGCTATGTTGTGTTATGTGAACATCTATAACTCCTCTTGTATGTTTCATGAAACATTTTTCATGAGCAGGCATTTATGAAAGGTGGATGACTTGTTTGTCTCGTTGCTTTATTAAAACATAATTTATTTATTTTTATAACAGTCGACTTATTTAGCAAAGAGTCGAATCCGGAAATTTATCAACTCGATGCTTACTTACTTAAGTGATTGCTTGCACAGCCAGTGCACGTAAGTTCTGAAATATCCACGTGAGGTTTACTTGGAGTATTGCACTTAAAAATCTCGCCAACGTTCTCCAATATATTTCCTCGAGTACAAAGATTGTACATGTATATAGATTTCGATGGCGGAAATAAGTTTTATAAAAGTCATATATAAATAAATAGATATTTAGTTTAATACTTCTATTACTCAAGACATTCTCTCACAAGTAGAAAGTCAAAGGATATTTATCCAACACACTAGCCAAGTGCGTGTTGGTGGACATCTAAGGAAGGTTTGGATCACGTCGGATTCCTACCGATGTTTTTCTCCGACGGAAGCGCAAGGTTAGCGAGGATCAAACCCAAATATTAGGAGTTAAATATTTGGGTTGATATATAGTGGTATGTAGTATGTCACTATGTTTATTTATGATTTAGCAACAATTATGGCTTTGAAGCGATTTTTAAGTAGATATTTGCTATGAATTAGTTGTTGATATTAGAAAGAAAAAGAAGAGCGTGATATTTTTAGCTGCAGTTAAGAGCTTTGTTTAGAAGTAGCATAATTTTCAGCATCAGCAGCATTTTGTTTATGAAAAATCTCTACTCCACTACTACTTATTACTCAAAGGTTTTATTGTCTTTGCTTTTTCCACGTTACGTACTTGTGGTAAGTCTCTGTCGCCGTAGACCGTCTAGATAGGTACCCCTGCATATCCTGTTTCTGTCCTCAAACATTAGTGTGAAAACATTACTGTGATCCTGTTTGAAGTTCATTATAGCTGGTGCAATAAATAGGTAAAGAGACTTGACGTCTTATGTTTCAAGGCGACCAGTAGAATGCGATGCTGTCAGTATATCATCTATTACTTATACATTTTGCTTACCATCAGCAGAACTTCATGCTCCTCTGTTTGTTTCGTTATTCATTATCAGCCGACAGTCGCCCACTGCTGGATTTAGGTCTCCCCCAATGATCTCCACATCGATCGATCCTTCCTTATGTTCGGCTTGGCCACATCTTTCGCCGGGTACTTAGGGCCGTCTTTTGTTTGACTTCATTGAGGGGAATTAGGCCGTAATCCACCGTCCTGATCCAGTGCAGGTTAGTGGGTGGTCAGAGCCTCGTCTGTTATTCAGCAGCGTGCACCGCGTGTAGCGGAGATTGACTTGGGCTCGGTAAGATGTTAGGCGGAACCCCTTGCACCCTTCGGGTCATCGCAAACAATTTTTTTTGTCCTGTTAAATTTTAACTGTCACAATGTTATTAACTAAACAAATACATTGTTATATACTCTCAAACAAAAACAAAGTTTGGCAGGCGCCGAAAGTTCAATCATTTGGGATTCAAATTTTATAATGCTCTTTACCTGTTCCTCACTTAGAAAACTGCAAAAGTTTGGTTATTATGGTGACACGTGACTACTCCTTAGTTACCTCATCGCACTCCTTTAGACTACCTTTAATCTTAAGATATTACCAACTTTTTATATATTTAGATAACAATCTGCAGAGAGCTGATGGAGAAGAAAATCATTTGATATGTTTATTTAATGACTTCACCATTGTATACTCGAGAGCAATGAATGCGGGTCACCTAAAGAAACCTATAGATCTTGGAAACTAAGAATGCTAGCTTAATAAAATAAACGGTGTTTAACAGACAATATAACACCCCTTAAAAGAAAGTAATAAAATTTATAAGTCACTAGCATTTTAGTTATTAAAAATGACATAAAGAAAAAAAATCTGCTGATTTCCCATTAAAACAAAGACAGGAAACATTTAATTTTTGTACAACAATATGACTTTCTTGAATTTTAATAGTTTATATTGCTTCCTCGTGCTTCCGCTTCCATTACTGCGGGGTGTTCATCTGATGAGAAGTAATTCGGCGTATCATAATAAAGTGGTACTAGTTTGGAAAGTATCCACAGCATCGCACCGAGCATCGCATCAAGCGCTCCTCGCCGTGAGACATAGGACATATATTTTTGTTACCCCCAATAATTTCACTGGCTACCACATCCTTCAAACCGGAAAAGAGTAATGTTTGCATATTACTGTATGGCGGTAGGTATAGTAGTCATGATGGTACCTTCCTAGACGGTTTCTGGCAACAGACACCACCATTAATTGGTCTAGCTGTTGCAATCGATATTCTCTCGCGTGCTACTCAACCTACGGATGCTGCTTACTATTTGCTGATTAACCACGGTGTATACCCAACAGCGAAGTTAAAAAATATCATCTATGACTGATTTTTGTGAGCAATAGGACTCGGTTAAACTTAATAACATTACTATCAAAACTTTACTAGTAATATATTTCCAAAGTTTAATCAAGGAGATTAGTTTTAGAAGTCTAGCTGATAGTACTCCACGAGAAATATTAACAGTGACAGTTATTAAACTTAAAATAGTAATTAAGTAATCATCATCATCAGCCGATAGACGTTCACAGCTGGACATGGCTTCCGGACAACAATACACTGAACCCAAGCCAACCTCATCTGCTCGTGGTGCACCCTACTAACCATGTCCAATAACACACAAGTAAAAAGTTACTAAGTTAAAACTTTGTGTATTATTTAAATTACAGTTCCGCCCGACAATCCAGCACTAGTCTATACAATAAAAAGTTTCATTTCACAGATTATATAACAGTTGCTGTTTCCTTATTATAATTTAGATGTATTTTTATATGAAAATCTGGTATTTATATTATTTATCTAGTTATAGTGTAAGATAAAATAAATAAATATCAAGTTTTTATCCTAGTACTATAGTTTCAGTTAAGTTAAATTGTTTATGACCTATTATTATCTACTGGTGCTAGGTCTCCGTTGCCGGAGACCGTCTAGGTAGTTACCACCGCAGCTCCTATTTCTGACGCTAAACAGGAGTGTGCAAACATTACTGTAAATCGGTTTAGACGTTGTAGCTAGTGTAATTACTGGGGTAACGAGACAATATCTTATGTCTTAAGACGACTAGCACAATGTGGTTTAGAGTGTGACATTCTAACCAGCGCTACATTGTTATGGGTAAATGTATCATTTAGGTGAATGACCCATCTGGTCGTTTCCTTGAAAAAAAAAAAAATAGTTTATACGATATAAGATAAATATCATGATGTAAAATATATAATATGATCTTTAAAAACTTATGTAATAGACAGATGTTAAAGACGTATAAATTATAGTTTAGCTCAAAAATATATAGTAATATGTAAAAGAAATACAGTCATCATCAGCTGATCGACCACTCGACTGCTGAACTTCCTCCCCTAAAGATTCCCATATGGTTCAGGGTAGGGATTCACTTGAGCGGATTTGTGCCGTTTCCCACCACGCTGGCAGAGTGCGGGTTGGTAGGAGTCAGAGGCTCGTTTGTTAATTAAGCAGGGTGGACCACGAGGAGTTGAGGTTGGCTTCGATCCCGTAAGTTGTTGTGCGGGTATGCTTACACCCCCCAAAAAAATACAGTATACATACAAAATCGTAGAAGAGACAATAAAACTTTTACACGTTAAAGTAACTGGATTTTTAATGCTGTTTTTGCACGAAACAATTTACTTAATAATTGCTACATGTTTATTACAATAATAATTTTTTTGTTTTTCCCTATTAAAATGTACTTATACATAAGTTTAAGTTTAAACTACCAAACGTAATTTACACAGTGATTATGTATATTTTTCTCGGAGTATTCTTCTCAAAATCTTCCCGGACGGATTTCTAGGTAGACTCTCAACGAATTCGACATCGCTCAACCTTTTGAAAACTGCTACTTTATCACCGACGAATTTTTTTATGCCGGCCGAATCCTTATTCCGACCATCTTTGATCACGACGACCGCTTTCGGCACTTCACCCATTTTGGCGTTTGGTACACCAATGACGGCTGCGTCCAAAATGTCCGGATGCTCTTTGAGAATACTTTCCAATTCCGCGGGAGCTACTTGAAAACCTTTCACCTGTAGTTATATTTAATATATAATAATTTTTTCATATTTCCAAATTACTAAAATAATTTAAAGCATGAGGCTATCATCATCCACCGATGTACGTCCACTGTTGGGCATCAATAATCGTGAGGAATTGCTTTTTAGAAGTTCTATAATTATTTCCAAATCGTTATTATACTCATTATCTGATAATGATTTAATGATACTGATTAATATAGTATCATGGAAGCAATGTCGTGAACGTACAACAGTTATCAAATTAATTAATAATGCCATTATAACACAGAATGAGGTTTTTTTTTATCCAATTAAGCGACGAGACGAGCGGGACTTTTACCTGATGGTAAGTGATACGCCTGCCCATAATAAACTAGCGTTTGTTAGGATGATATATACAGCACCACAATCCATTCGCCGCTTGAAAGATGTTGAGTCTCGTTACTTTAGTAATTATACTAGCTACTTCTTAAAGTGCCTCTCCAACTAGTGAAGACTGGCGATCAGCGTGGTACAGTCCTTTCTGTGTCTGGTTCGGCGGAACAATTCGGACGCCCCAGACATGCCAGTCTATTCCCTGATATTCCTCAACCATGACTTTTTCCTTCTCCCCACCTTTCAAACACACACTAGCTACGGCGCTTTTCAAATCGAAACACAGTAAAGTTTGCACACTACTGTTTAACAGCAGTAACAGGCAACAGAGACCTAGTAGACTAGACCAGTACATTTAATCTATTATTACTGAACGATAATTGAATATAACTAAGATTTACGGACTTTATCGGGTATATTTATTTATTTTATTATCCCGCCGTTTCGACCACTTTACAGCATCCATGGTCACGTGGGAGACTGGGGTACACGGAGGGATAAAACGTCGGGATATCTAAATAAATAAAAGCGATAAAATCCGAAAAATTTGGTCTAACTCATTGTATAACATTCGGATTAATATCACCTTTATATGAATGACTCTATATATCAAGTTTTCATTATTTCTCGAAAGATTACAAATCGCTTAAGATAAATACAATGGTTGAAAGATTAACACGGAGTAACAAAAAAACAAAGTGCAGGTAAATTGGAAACAATTTAACACTTTTAAACATTAAAATTATTTATCTATAATTGTCTTGACTTTTACATTGTTCTATCTTCATCTATCTACAGAAGATTGGTCTTTGTCGCCGGAAACCAGTAAGGTATCACCGTAGTTTCTGCCAATAAACTACTGTGCAAACACTGTGTTCTCGTTTAAATGATGTAAAATTACTGCGGTAACGAGACTTAATATCTTGTGTCCCAATGCGATAAGCGCAATGTCGTACTGTGTATATCATCCTAACTAACGCAACGTTGTCATGGGGGGGTGCATCACTTACCATCAGGTACGATGAAAGACTCGATGATGAAGATGATACACAAGAGAAATATTCACCAGTAGAACATGCTGTTATACACACATACCTTAATGAGTTCCTTGATTCTATCGCGTATCGTAACCACACCATCAGAGTCAATTGATGCCAAGTCGCCAGTCCTGAACCAGCCGTCTTTTGTAATAACATCATTTGTTTCTTTTAAATTATTTCTATACCCTTTCATTATTTGAGGTCCATGTATTAACAATTCACCAACCTACAATTATAAATCATGTGAGTTTGTAAATACTGCATCATTATCATCATCTCCCTGTCGTCTTCTCCTTTCATGTTTATCTTGTTATAAAATATTTTATCATATTAAATTAAACTGGACATCTTCGGAATGTTTCATTAGGCATGGCCTGATCAGCACTTGGTGAATTAAACAGTGTAGTAAATTTAGATTTCCTTACCTCATCGGGACCTAAATTAATATCATTCGTATTGACAATACGGAGTTTAGTATTAGCCACTGCATACCCAACAGTTGTAAAATTTTTACATCCGGCCAAAAGGGATGTGGCTAGCGGCGATACTTCTGTCAACCCATATAACTGTATAAAGTTAACATCCGGCTAAAAGCATATTATTATTTTTATTTAACCGCTCAACGGGTGGTGGAATAAATGAAATTTTGTTTGGACAATGAAATTTAGTATTGTTTATGATATAGTTAAATCACTAGATAATTGAATTAGGAATAATATTTTTTTTTCTTGAATTACTACTAAATTTTTCTAAGAGTCTGTTGAATAGAAATGTACCTTTGATTTTTCTAATACTCTAATAATATCTTGCCTCGGCAGCGGTGCGGCGGCGCAAACGTAAGAATGAACACTTGATAAATGCTCTTTGTCAGCTTTTCCATGAGATCCCAAAAACGATGCTGAAATTAAAATGGATCGCATTTTAAAAGTATATAATGTATCAATACTTAAGCAACGAATAGGTCAACAATTCAATGAAAGGATAATAGCTTATTCAGTTACGGTAGATCCTTCTGTATAACTCATAGTTCCTACCCTGTTGAACTTGAGATTTCAGTGAAATAATCATCGTGGGGTGTTCCAAGAACAACAGCTTTTAAATATATGAAGCAACTGTCAACCAGCAGTTGTGCAGTGAGATGAATCCGTGTCCCATCGGTGGAAACATAAAATGGGATATTTATAATAGATTTTACGTATGAGTCATAAAACCAAATTGATACATCATGTATTACCTAATGGCGGCGCGATATGCAATACACTCGATTTATGTTTTTTTATAGTGTTTAAATATGTATTTGTTTCGAATTTAGGCAATGTAACTATTTTGGCACCAACAGACAACTTATGCAGCATCACTACAGATAAACCATACATATGGAAGAAAGGTAAAATTGCTATGAGACTCTCCTGATGGGACCCTGAAACAGAAACCGATCTATTAATATTAAGTATAGATGAATATAAATATATAATTATATATTTAGAAAATATCTCATATAACAATGTGAATCGCATTAACCTAAGGCGAATAAGAAAAAAAAAAGGATTTTCATAAACTGTTTTGTTTTAAAAATTTTAAAGAAAACAATACATTACATCTTAATGAATGTGCTGATTTGCAATTTGTTGTATGCTTTTTGTTTAATGTTCAAATGTTATACATACAAAAAAAAAAACGTATGTTGTAAATATTTACAACAACAAAAAATTCATTGAATTTTGTATTTAATATTCAAGATTAAATGAAAGAGATATTACCTGTTGTATGATGACAATGCCGTATCGCTTCATCATCTTGCTGGACAAAGTTTGTCACAATAGATCGATGGACAAGTTCCACGCCCTTTGGTAAACCAGTAGTTCCACTCGAATATGGCAACAGTGCTATTTCATCAATATTCTTCTTAACACTGTTCAAGACACTGTAGTCTACATTATCATCATTTATAATATCTTGAAACGATATCGCTCCTTCCGGTATGTTCTCGCCGTTGTTATTAACTATTATAAGAGGTACATCAATTTTGAGCATATTCAATGCTTCTTTAATCACTCCGACAGTTTCTGGTACTACTATTAAAACCTTAGGAATAGACGGAAGTAACTGTCGGTGAATTTCATCTGAAAAAAAAAATATAGACTAATTTAAAATGAAAACACTGAGAACTCTCGTTTAGTAAGTACCATTCTGGACTTTTTTTTTTGGGTGGTGTTAGATTGATATTCATTTATGGTTTTGCTTGAGTGTTATATATTTGATGGATCATAAAAGTTATACAGATCAAACATTTTTAAAGCATGTAGAGATGAAACGCGCAAGATTTTGCGGTGGTGAGAGTTGCAACTTATTAGGACTTTAATTTATTCATTAAGAAACCACTACTTTTTTTTATTCGAGCTAGCAAGCAGACAAACGAGATGTTAATTCTATGGTTAGTTCTACGACTGCCTATAACAACGTGGCTCAAGTTAGGGTGATATACACAGCACCGCTTTGTGCTCGTCACCGTGAGAAATAACATGTTAAGTCTCGTTACCTCAGTAATTCTGCTAGCAACAACGCTCTTCAAATCAAAATGACCTACTTAGACAATCTCTGACAACAGAGACCTACCACCAAAAATAATAAAATCCTAGTGCCTTCTTTATAAGAAATAACACAGCACCAAACTGTTCCATTGACCTGTCATGGAAAATGTCAAGTGTCCATGAAAGATGGAATTAAAGTAGCAGTAGCTTATTGCCTCTTGAATGTTTGAGCAGTAATACTCGATTAGTTAATTTACTTACGGGCAGTATACGCAGGGTTAATTGTGGTCAACGTCGCGCCTGCTTCCAGAATTCCGAGTGCGACAATACCATACTCCGGATTGTTGGACATCATTATGCAGGCCATATCACATTCCCGTACATTAAGATTAATACGTAATTTTACAGCAAATTTTCTGGAGTATTTGTAGAGCTGATGATAAGTATACGATCTATCTGTTATACCGCAAACCTGCATACAACAGTTTATTAACTATAGTTATAAAAGTATTTCTTTGAAACAACTTACAAATAATAATGAACATTATTAAAACAGGAGTTTATGTAGATGTTACACTTGTTTTTCATATGTAACGCCTGGATCTTCAAAATCGCGTCCACGACTTGTTCACACAGGATCTGGCTTACTATGTTAACAGCCGCACCGACAGCTATGTTGTTATGGCAGTATATTCACTGTACTAGCTGTTCCCCGCTTCTCTGATCATAATATAGTACTAGATTTGAAATTCAAACTTGGAGTTTGTCAAAAATATTCCAACCCAGCAGCAACTCGTCATCGCACTCTGGAACCCTTCCAGCTTTTAACACCCCCGCAACTCGCTTTCAGGAAGTAGTTATGTAAAATCTGTTCTTAGCTAACCTCTAAACGGTAGAAGCAATATCTTTACCAAATTTTTAATGTTTACGTCTATTAGTTCCGGAGATCTCGTGATGAGTCAAAGAATCTCCGGATATCTCCTATGTATATAAATATATGTATACATATATAGATTAAAGTACAAGCTAGACAGGGAGCTAAGTTCGGAAAAGGTTACCACTAACCAACGACCGGCAATAGTCAGTGAAACAGTTAAACCCAATTTACTAACTTTTTAACTGTCTATTATAGTTTATGTTATAATAACTTTAATAAATATAATATAATAGTTTTTATCACATTTAATTTCAAAGAATTTACTTGCGCTTTTGGAGTTTTTTAATTTTGATTTGATAATGTTTTGACTAAAGTAATAAAGCTTAGTCTATAAATAGCAACGTTTTGATTATATTTACCATCGCCGGTTTATCAGCCCATTTCTCCACATTCTGCCAAATGTAGTCATTCACAGTGAGTGAAGGAAACTCTAGATCCTTTAACGGTGAATTTATCACTCTATCCTGGCTCCATAGGTTCTGACTATTACTACCATACTTTCTTATTAAAGATAGTTTTTGAATGTTTCTACTTAAAATGTTCACTTTAGTCATGATGTCTAAAAATAAAAAAAACTATTCTGTTTATAACTTACATAAATTTTAATATATAACATATAATTTTAAAATAACCAAAAATAAACAAAACTGATATATTTGCATACAATAATAAATATGCTGTAATTTCACTAGGTACCGGAAAATAAAATTTTCAATGGAGCAAGACGGTCAGATAATATGTTAGTTTCCTTAACTAATATCCAAATATAGTATATTATAATAACAGAACAAAAATTTCGGAATATTAATAAATAAATACATAAACTAATCTTAACAATAGTGAAGAATTCAGTACACTGATATCACAACGACTTGTGCTTACATTGAACTACGCAACCCGATTCACGTAATAAACATATAATAAAATATCCAACAATTATATACATTTAACGCAATACAATTAAATTGTAAAAAAAAATATTAATTATTAATTAAAAGTTTCTTCTTTACGTACGATGAGACGGAAACCTAGTGTTTTACAATCCTTTCATTAACCATCACAATGCGATATATAAATGTGTCGGCTACAAGTTAAACATATATCACAACATACAAAGGAATCTAGTCCTTATTGCATAGAAAATAAGAATCAAAATTGATATTGCGTTAAAAATGTCGAATATGTCTATATAGCTTATTGTACAACTGTTCAAGAACCGGTTGTCGAAAACCGAACAAAAAGGTTATTTACGAAATAAATTAGCATTTTTTTTTTGTTATAAACAGTTTTCAAACATAAACTGTGTGCTCGTTGATCATCACTGTTAATGATTTTTAGTAAATGATTACATAGAAAAAAATTTTAAATTTAATTATTGCAATTAAACACTTTAATGACCGATCCTTCCTATATGTTTTATATTAATATGTAGTTTTTGTTTACTAATACCGTGGTAGTAAAAGTATATGTTATAATATACATATTAAATATTGTTTATAAAAAACGTCATTGGTATTGAAAAAAGCTTTTACTGGTGGTAGATCTCTTGCCGGAGATCGTCTAGGTATCTAACATCGCAGCTACTATTCCTGCCGCCAAATTAAATGCATATGTTCCGGCTTGAACGGCGCTGGAGCTAGTAAAATTACTAGGATAATGAGACTTGACATCTTATGACTTTAAGCGAAGAGCGCAATGTGGTGCTGTGGACATCATCTTAACTAACGCCACATTGTTTTGAGCTGGCGTATAACTTACCACCAACTTGTCGCTCGTCTCGACGGATAACAAGTAGATTCGATCCTTATTAAAGTGATGGTTACATCACAAAATCTTATCAACGAGATGGGCGAGATCCTCACTTGATGATAAGTGATAGTCTTGCCTCTAACAAGATGCCGTTAATTTCTATGATATAAACATCACCACATTGCGCTCGTGGCCTTGAAACATAAGATGTTAGTCCCGTTACCCCAGTAATTTCACCAGCTACACTCTTCATACTGGAACACAGTGGTTTTTGCAAATTACTGTTTGCAAATTTTATTATACTCGGGGAGAGGGATATAAGGGGTCCCGCGCAACTACTCACGGAACCCATGCCACACTCACCTGCTAATGGTGCACCCTACTAATCAACCAACGAGGCTCTGGCTCCCACCAACCCGCATTGAGCCAGCGTGGTAGGAAATGGCCCAAGTCCCTCTACACTTCTACAAACGACGACTCCTAGTGCCCTGCGATTTTACGGGTAGCGCAAGATCAATCCTTGCGGAGATCTTTGGGTGAGGCTTATATCCAGCAGTCGACTACTATGGATTGATAACTACACCAGGCAACAGAGTCTTATCACCACACCTTTGTCAGACCAGATTGACATTCTTGGACAGGTAGGTATATAGACCTTGTCTCTCCACGTGAGACAGAAAACCTCGAATTTTCCCATCAGGTGAAGCTTGCAGTTCTTTAACATGAATGTTTGTACTTAACCGTTACATAGTTAAATAAATGGCGCGTTGATTCCTAAGATTCCTGAAAGATTTCCTGGAAGTTCAAGAATTCTACAATACGCGGCCTGATGTACGTAAAGTTAACAATAGATGCATCTTTTGTCTTATTCAAGGAAGCGAACAGACGCACGGGACATCCACTTAATGGCAAGTGATACGTTTGTCCATAAAAATATGGCGCTTGTTAGGTTGATATACACAGCACCGCATTGTGCTCGTCGTCTCCAGACAAAGGATAAGTCTCGTTACTGCAGTAATTTCACTAGCTACAGCGCCCTTCAAACCGTAACACACCACCGTTTGGTGACAAAAGTAGGCACTACGGTGGTACCTATCAAGATGGTCTTCTACATTAGAGACCTACCACCAGTGGCGGCGGAAATAAGCGCTGCGGTGGTAATTCGTTTGGCAAGTGTTAAAAATTAAAAAAAATATGTATTATTGACCGAAAACAATTCATCACTAGATAAGCTGTAATTAATTAGGGTATTAATTAAAAAAAAAATGTTTGTTTGACGTCACAGTATTGAAAATATTAATCATATTGATAAAACGCGTCTTAACACATTAAATACGTATAAAGGAAAAACTTTAAAAAATAGCTAATTTTTTTTAAAAGATTAGCGTAATCATTTATATATTGTAGCGAAAATTATTAAATAGATGAAAAACATGTAATAACAAATAAATAAGGTTTTTTTTATCTTTGTAAATAACCGTCTTTAGATAATTGCTAATTACTAACATCGAAATTCTGTTTAAAGCAACTGAAATTACTGCGGTAACAAGACCTACTCAAGCTCATTAATCAAAATTTTAATTTCTTCCATACAAATAATAATATATTATTTATTCCTTTGTAATATAAAAACCGACTTTTTGCTGCGAACAATTTCAGGTTTATGATTAATTTATACGAAAAAAAAAATATTAAAAATGTTTTGTTTCTTTTTTTATATAACGAAGCGACGAGACGAGCGCGACGTTCACCTGATGGTAAGTGGTACGCCCGCACATAACAAAGTGACGCCTGTTAAGATGACATACACATCACATTGTGCTCGTCGCCTCGCGACATAAGTTGTTAGGTTTCGCTACCATAGTAATTTCACTACATCGCCCTTTAAACCGGAACACGGTAATATTCCACACTAGTGTTTAACGCGAGAAATAGGCGATAGCAGAGACACCGCCAATTTTTCCCTGTAATGATATCCGTCTTAACCTATCTGATGTCAACGGTTGTTTTGGATGCTGTTGCTGGTGGAATCGCCATTTTGTAAGCTGGCAACCATATCTCACTCAATATATGAAACATTGCTAACCATTCTATAATTTTTTTTTAATTCGTAAAATAGGAGCTGCGGTAGTAACTAATAAGGTTTTCTCTAACGGAGATCTACCACCAGTAAAATTTACTGCAGACTACCTTTGAACAGATGGACATTTTATGTTGAGCAATAGGATATCCTGTGATAATAATAAAAAAGTAAATGACATAATACATAACCTGAACATACTGATGGAAGGTCTCTGTAGCCTTAGACCGTGAAGGTACCACCGCAGCCGTATGTAATCAGTAGTGTGCGACATTAACGTATTCCTATCTAGATGATTTCCGGTAACTGATACCTGCAACTAGTAAATTTAACTGGTCTGCTTCGATGATGCTACATGGAATTTTTATAAGCGTAGCAGTATTCTCAGATTAAGCCTCCACATTTTAGCCTTAGAAGTGGGTGTAAGTGATTCCGCGCAACAACTCACGGAACCCAAGCCAACCTTACTACTTTATGGTGCACCCGGCTAATTAACAAATGAGGCTCTGGCTCCCACCAAGCCGCATTAGACCAAATCCTCCTTTATGAATTCCTACAAACGATGTCCTCTAGCGACGGCTAGTATTGGAAGCCATGCCGACTGTATGTGGTAGCTTATGTCGAACAGCGGATGTCCATCGGCCGATGATGAAGTTAACTTTAGCGCTCCCAAACATGTTAGTTTGAATCGAACATGTTCCTAACTAGCCCGGAGTTTATTTCTCTGTACAATTTGTACAGACACAGCTTTGTGAATTCCCATTACGGTATTGAAAATTCTCGAAAGTACAAGGAGGGTAAACATTTTCGTTCCTTTGTATTGCCACCGCTCCGCATTAGCTCCTTAGTCTCTCACAGGTACACGACTGACTGCTCCGATCGCGACAACGAATCGACTTCGCACACTACATTTAACAATTGCTACTCGATTAAACTCGGAGGATGTTATTCCTTCAAGACGGAGGTGCGAAGTTTTACGAGGGGAATGCCTTCGACAACGAAAATATCACATTAGCTTCAGATAATCCTATACAGAAACACGGCAATCGACTTAATGTCTTCCTGTTAGTAGAGTTTACGAAAAAATCTAATAATATAGTGAGTTAATAAATAAACATTTTCTAAATTTATTCATTTTGTGTCAAAGATGTTATTAAGTTTATAAGCAACAATTAACTTAGTAAGTATATTTATTACGAGGAAAGATTATTGATAAGTTGAAGGCTATTAGAAATACATACATAAAAGATAAATTCTTTTGGGGTGTATAGAATGCATGTTAAACAATACCTCTACACGGTTTTGAGGTGGGGTGCGGGGTCTCTGGTGAATGGCAACGCACGCAGCATCATATTGATAAAGACAGAGCAAGTTACTAATTACAACAGAATTACGAAGATCCAGAGAGATCCGGTTGATGGATACAGTTGTATATTCCGTAACGACTTAGTGACACATTCTAGGCATTACAGAGATCTAGAGACATCCATTCGATGAATCAATTGTATACTCCGTAATGATTTGTTGACCGAAGGCAATGTGCACAAAGATGTACGATCCTTATAAGGATTTGCGCTATGATAAACGATAACGTGATCTGACGTTCATTAAGGCGCCATCTTGTTAGGTTGTTTGAAAATTTCTGGTAACAATAGTTGTTTATTAATAACCTATGATTATAATTCAGTAATATTTATAATTCTTACTACGTATGGTGTTATAAAGGTTTGATATTAGAGGTGCTATAGATTTATTTATATATATAGGAGATCTCCAGAGAATAATTTACTCATCACGAGATCTCTCAAACTATTAGACTTAAACACTCAAAATTTGGTTGAGATATTGCTTCTGCCTTCGAGGTCAATTAAGACTGGATTTTACAAAAATTTTTCCCCAAAAGGGGTTGAGAGAGTTGCAAAAATTATGAAATTTAAGTTAAAGATGAGGATAGGAATTATAGAAATAGTGATTGCATTGTGCGACATTGTAAACAAACGAAATTATTCAATCGGGCTTCACTAGTTTAGAACTAAGTATAAGTTAATTTTAACTGTGAGCTACCTAGCTCCAAAATTTATTAGAGTCGAACGTTGTACTGAATTAATTTGAAACGTGCCAATGATTTACAACTGCTAGTTCGGAGGTAGTTCAGTTACGAATGTTGAGGCCAGCTAGTTTACTGAGTGTAATTAGCATTAAAAGGGTTTAATGTTTCGCCTCTGAACCAAGTTTCAACAGACTCCTCCGAGAAATTACACATTTATTACATTCACAGTTGCGCTGTATGAATTCAGTGGCTCCCAGCTTTTTTATGGTCCTGTGTTATGTCCAAAACACTACAATAGATCTATGTTCAGCGGTGGACATCAATCCCTTGAAATGATGATATACAAACTTTAATATATAATAATAAAGTGATATTGAGACAACATTTAAAACAAAACAGATGTGGAGAATAAATTCAACACAGAAGTTGAGGATAAAAAGAATATTGTGAAAAACTTAACGTAGCTGATGAAATTATATATTGCACAGATCTTTTCAGGACGCAATAGCATAAGCAGTGACTTTTTTTATTTAATTTAATTTATTTGTAAGAACTAAGTTCAGTTTTTTTGTTCTCTTCAACACCATATAAACATCAACTACGTCACACTCTACCGCGCACGCTATGTTCTACCAAGAAGAAACACTATAGTTAGTGTAATATAAAAGCAGTTTAATGAGAACAGGAACCTCTAACCAGGGGTTAAAGGTAAACATTGCTACAGCTTCCGTTTTCGTCGAATTTCAATTAAATACGTGTAGATACAGCGCTGTGGCTCTATATTGCGTATTTTGTCGAGTCCACCATCAAAGGCATCCGGAGAGTTAATCTCTATGACGGTAGTATTGTTTGATAACAATTTTGTTTTGACCACCCTGTTTATTACTTTTTCTAGCAAATTCTTATTTATTTCTATCCTTTAATTTTACAAAATAATCATGAATATATTTTATCAATATTCTTATCATGTTTGGTTTCATATCTTTTATTACTTCCTTGTCTCTTATTATGAGTGATTCTAATGTGATAAATTATATCCGATTTTTCTTATCTAAATTTTTCATTAAAGTTTCCCTATTTATTATATAAAATAATACTATACGATATATAATTACCAGGTGACAGTTAAAAACTAAACTTTTACAAAAACAACAGATCAATCATTAATGTTGATTTTTTTTTCTTGCGGGACCAACTTCGATTTATGCTCTTTCTAAAAAAAATGCACACCGGTGTGAGAACCTCTTTCTTGTTTACTGTTAAAAATATGAAAGTAGCAGATTAATAGAACCAAAGTATGAGATTAGCTCTCTTACCCACACTCGGAGATTTTTTCCTAATTCAGGCGTATTTATTAGAGCTAAAACACAAATTAAATCTAATTTTAGTCGGACGGAGAGCGCATTGAATTAATCTGTAGTGCTCCAATGATTTGTTACTTCAATTTGAGTGTAATTTGGTTGTGGACGGTGCAACCGTCAAGCTTATTCACTGCGATTTGCATTTCCGACTTCTACTAATGTTGCAATATTCTAATTATTAAATTAAACAATTCTTAATGATCTTAATATTGCAAAATCAGTTATGATTATTTTATGTTTGTATGTTACTGTGTGTTTTTACTGACTTGACGTAGTGCCTGTGGCCCTGTACAACGCCGCCAAGTTCTCGTTTCAATTCTGGAGCCATATGTGATGGAGTTTAAATGGTAAAATAATAGTTTGATCGTTCCACTTCATGAGCATACACATATAAGAAATTTGCTGATATACTCATACCAGCATTATTCTCTTTCGATCTCGTTGTAGATTAACCTGATGTGAATTGTGGATATGTTAAGTACGCAATATTATTTATACGTAAAGGAAAACTCTATGCAAAGTAAACTGATTGTTTGCCTATTCGAATATATACGGAAATTAAATAACTCGTCCTTCGTGTGTGTAAATTCTGTATACATTTTTATGTATCGCTATTCCTATTATGTAAGTGATCTATAGAGAATTTTTTTTTAATTAAAAATGAAATAGGGTGCAACAAAAATTTTAAAAACTTCCAAACTGAGACTGAGATAAAATACTGTTGCAACTTTTTAATTTTTTTATTTCATTCTCATCATCAGTTTTGATGAAAATGTGTTCTGTTGTTCATATTACATATATTAATATAAAGTGTTTCCATTGTTCTTTCATAAAACAAAAAGCGTTGGAATAGCCTACCATTGTGACTTTTTGTGAAGATAGGTCAGCGTAGAGTACTTCAATTTCTTCATTTACTATCAAAGAAGATTTTAGTCAGACGCTACTGTTTAATGAGAAAAAAGGATATCATAAAATAATAGTTATTCCCAGCAAGTACACCTTTTCAATTAAAAAAAAACATACAAAGTTTTGTTATTATAAAAGGTTCTCTCTCTCTAAATTGTTACTGATTCATCTCGGTTTTGTAACCATATGAGTTTCAGTTATTATTTTAACAGAACGAAAATTGTATTTACTTACCGTCCCTTTCAATATACGGATATTTTTTTAACCCGCTATTCATGTATGAATGAAAAAATGCAATTTCAGTGTATTGAAATTTTAATTTTAGTCATACCGGGAGCAGTGCACTACTTCGGAAGTTATTCAAAAATAATACCTTGTCCACTTGCATGGGTGCACGTCGACACCAATCTGGGGAAGCCTAGAAATATTTAACAATGTGATTTAGATTTATAAATGTATGAGAGAGGAATAAAGAAAAATATACCACACGTTATGGAATAAATAAGCAGAAAAAAAAGAGAAACACAGAGAGGAATCTTTGTTATCGACTGATTATATTAGCTAGTCCAGATGTCTCTGTAGTCTCTTTGCCAATTTGCGGTCTTCTTGGAGCTCCATCGATGATTGAAAGATTTCTGTGTTGTACTACTATCACAAATTTCAGGTTCACGTGGGTGACTTTTTCGTCTTCATTTTAAGCAAATTGAGTTTCAATTTTAATTCATTTTGTAAAGCGGGAATGCTGTGCTATTCTACTGCTTACTACTGTTTGGATATTAATTCTGCTTAAACTGACATTTCTTTGAAACAATTTGAGATTTTATTATTATTCTGCAAAAGCATTAAGATAAAATTCAAATCATTTAATACTTTCTTACATCGATTCCCAAAATTCTCGAAATATTGCCAAGTTCAGGAACGAAAACTAACGAATACGTTAGAACAGTTATAATATAATCTTTACATAATAAATCCATGAGATAAACACCGAGTAATTCAGGCACGGCAATTCACTTCCGGGTTATTGGTTTTATGCCAAAGTTCACGGAGTGGAAAATACGTTCTATTTGAACGCCTCTTACCACCATTCCACTTGATGTGAAAACGTCAAAGAAATTGATTGTATCGAAAAAACGTTTACCTTCAAAAATAATCCTACCTTTTGTCTTATTCCCTGTGCTTTTGTATCTTTTCTATTTACTTTACCTTTTACTCCAATCCTGTTATCGTCTTGCTGTTCAGGTCACCTTTAAGTGGGAATTTTGTCCTGTTATTTTGTATGATTCTACATCTATATCCATTTAATTAAATCTAACTGATCAGTTAAAAGTATGTCTCTTCTTAATTTATTAATTTAAAAAAGGGTTCTGTAGAATTTCTAGAAATGTTAGAAAATACATTTTTTTTTGTCTCAAACTTTAGTTCGAAATAAATAGCAAAGGTGTACATACGTAATAGGAAACTGTTAATGTCCTCAGATGTGACTGATGGCCCCTTTAACCCCTATAACCCCAGCAGTGCACAAACAACTGAGGTTAGTCTTGAAAGGTACTATACGATATAAAATTACTGGGCTAGTAAAACATGGTGGCAGTCAAGGTTACTCGTTACCGTTAAGGCTTAAGTTATAAGTAATAGATCTGTTTCCCGGATACCGTCTAGGTAGGTACCACAGCAGCGCCTATTGCAACTGACGAACAGTATTGTGCAACCGTTACTGTTTTCCGTTTTGAAGGGCGCTGTAGCTAGTAAAATTACTGGGATAACGAGACTTTACATCTTATGTGTCGAAACGACGAACGCGATATGGCCCAGTAGCATTAGTTATGTTAGTATATCATCATAACTAGTGCTACATTGTCAATGATAGGCGTATGATCAGGTGAAAGATACACTCATCTTGTAGCTTTATAGAATAAAAAAAATTTAACTACTATCGCTTCCCAAATATATTCACTAGCAACAGGGCCTTTGAAATGTTAACTACGTTCTTTAAAGGTATAGGGGTTGCGACGTTTATCAACACTTTCATAAGAAATCAAGATGAGACAAAACGGGTCCAGACGTCATAATATTCGTTTGTAACACGCGTTAGAATTAACGAAAATGTTTTTTTTTTTATTCTACGAAGGGACGAGACGAGCAGGACGTTCACCTGATCGCAAGTAATACGCCTGACCATTATAACGTGGCACTAGTTAGGATGTTATAAACAGCACCACATTGTGCTCGTCGTCGTAAGACATAAGATTTTAAATCTAATTTAAATTCACTTCAAACCGGAAACCAGTAATGTTTAAACACTACTGTTTGGCGGTAGAACAAGGTGTGGCGGTGGTACCTACTTAGACGGTTTTCGACCACAGAGAGCTTTTTCTTTGTCATAGGGGGAAAATCTGCTAAAGAGATTCCTTGTTTGTGGGGGAGGAAGGTTATGTAGGACTTTTACCCACTCAAACCCCTTCAGTGGTTATTCTTCTACGGAACGCAACAGTGCCTCCCGGCACTACTCTTACAGCACGTCCCAGGGAGAGCTATAGCTCCTCGGCACCCTTGCTTTGGTATGACCAGCACTAGACCTCGTACTTATTGTTCATTCCAGGTTCGCTTGGTAGACAATATGGGCCCGTACCTCCAAAGCCCACGAACTCAAAAACTCTTTTAGTCGTCTTCTACGACAAGCAGGACTTACCAAAGTCCTATTCTTATTACCCCGAGATTACAGAGCAACGGATGCAGAGACCTACCAGTAAATTTAAACGGAGATAACCGCCATTTTATTGTTTCCGTTACAATTTTCAACATCTGTGATAATATGCAATATATAATAAATGGTTTCCTCTTCATAATAATTGCTTATCATCATCAGTCGATAGACTTTCACTGCTGGACATAAGCCTCCCCAAAGATACTCACATTGATTGGGTAGAGATTCATATTGGGGGATTTCGGACATTTCACACCACGCTGGCCCAATGCAGGGTGGTGGGAACCAGAATCTCATTTGTTGATTAACAGGGTGCACCACGAGCAGCAGAGGTTGGCTTGGATCCCGTGAGTTGTTGTGCGAGAACCCTTACACCCTGGGTTTGGTTCTTTATGTAAAAGCGATAAGATTGTTTCTAAGATGTAAGGCTCTTAATCAGCTGTCCATTAGAAATTCATTTTTAATAACCTTTTTTTGTTTAAAAAATTACGATTTCTCGTTGTATCCTACAGTAGGCGGCATAAGTTGTCAAGTATATAGTTTACTTACATACTCTATTTTAATTTGAAGGTCGCTGTATCTAGTATGTCTTAAATGATTTAACTTAATGACTGATATAACTAGACATACCACATATTTTATATAAGAAGCATAGTATTGGTGCTGTGGTATTACCACAACAGCGCCTATTGCAGCCGAGAAACGGTAGAGTGCGAATGTTATTGTATTCCGGTTTAACGGGCGTTGCAGCTAGTGAAGTTCCCTAAGTAACGAGATTTAAAACCTTATGTTTTAAGGCGACCCGCGCAATGTGTATACCACCCTAACTAGTGCCACGTCGTTATGGGCAAGGGTATCACTTACCATCATGTGAACTTTCTCCTGTCATCGCTTCGTCGAATAATAAAATAATATTTCGTAAGTATCCTAAGACATTATATTATGATTTACTGATATATGAAGCTGTATTATTTAGATTCATGTGATAGAGAAGAGATCATATCTTTATACTATTGTAATTTTAAATATGTAACGTCTACCGACCATAAATAATTTCGAGTGACGTAAAATGCAAATATTTAACTGTTTTCTCAGCGGGGAATAATGAGAAAGATACTTAACATATTTCGCTGTAAACGTACACAGCGGTTACAAATTATCCGCCGGAAATCTTCTTGATTTCAACAGCGCTGCCATACCTGCATTTCCGTTGAGAGTATGGCCGAGAATACCAATAAGTATTTCGTATAACCTCATGCGACTCGCGAAGCAAAATATTTAACATTTTTGAATGTTTACTACTCTATTTACTACTACTAATGATATTCACTGGTACGTATCTGTACCGCTATAGAGACCTACCGCCAGTAAAATAATAGTACAGATATGGAAGTAAACAATAAAGTGATATAACATATTATGTAAAATTTTGCAAAAACAGAAGAATTATTTGCACATCTCATCTCTTTTCATATTGGCGGAGAAATGTTTTAGGTGTAAATAAAGTACATAAAACCCTTCTTCGCGGGAGCTTGGTAACTGTAATTCATTTTATGCAAAGTGCTCCTTACCATGTTTGCTATAGTGCCTTCGCCTTTGATATAAACATTTACTGGAAGAGGTGGTAATATAATCTTCATTAAATTTCGTATTAAATAAATAGGATTACAAAATCATCGTGATCGAGTGTAGTACTAGAACTATTCTAGAACATTCGAGAAAAATAAAAAGAGCGACGCGCCATGAGGCAGATGTTCGGCGAAGAGTTTAGAATAAACCAATGAGTCATAGGTAACAATTAATTTGTATTGCATTAGAACAAATAATTCTCAGAAATTTCTAGAGTGATAGACTGACCGCCATTATTAAATTATAAATCCGTGCGGTGGGCGGTTGATTCATTCTCGTTTGGACCTCATTTCGGACCCAATATCGGATCCGCCGCAGGGAGTCGGGAGAGTTTTCTCTCTTGGCTCCCATGGCCTCTGGGTGACGGGTTCGGGGGAATCCGTTGCCCGCGCGACCACAAGAGGCCGAGGAGAGGGCGCGCTGTGTGTTTCGGCGTGCCTCCACAGAGGTGGAAAGGTGGAGTTCTGCCCTTCCTCCCGAGGTGGGGCTGCGTTATGCGACCAGCGCTGGCGAGGTCGCGGATGTGTGCGAAAGCGTTCCTGTGACCCCGCCTTTAAGCGACGAGGAAGAACATCGTGGGAGTTTTGGTCGGTACAAGTCCGACATAACCAGTCCTTGCCCCCGCGAGGACGGGTATGCACAGGCATTTCCCTCACGTTAAACAAAAAAAACCTCACCTGCTCGTGGTGCACCCTGCTAATCAATCAACGAGGCTTTGGCTCTCGCCAACTTGCATTGGGCCAAAGTGGTGGGAAATGGCCCAAATAATTTCATATTTCGATCCTCTCCGATCGATGTGGGAATCTTCGACGGAAGCCTATGTCCGGTAGTGAATGTCTATCGACTGATGATGATGATACAAGCGATATTCGACTTGGCTAATAATTTTTGATTTGTGAAGGGCTTTTTATAGGACTTTTGTAGTCAAGAATAACAAACATTTTCATTTCGCAGGTTATATTTTTTTTTATATAATTAAGCGACAAGACAAACCGGACATTCACCTCATGGTAAGTAATACGCCTTTCGGTATCTATGTGTCACTAGTGACGATGATATACACAGAACCACATTGCGTTCGTAGCCTAACACATAAGATATTGAGTCTCGTTACGCCAGTAATTTTACTAGGTACAACGCCGTTAAAACTGGAACACAATAATGTTTGCACAGACCTATCACCAGTAATGCTTTTAAATTATATAATATAGTGAAAGTATCGGTGAAAGTAAACTTTTTATGTTAAAAAACACTATTAAATAAATATAGCAAAAGTTTATGAGTAAGTTATAAACTTTAACAAACTAGAAATGAGTTTTATTTTTATATAACCTCTGTTAAAATGCTGGTGAGATTTACATAATACATTTTCATAATAGAAGTGTAAATGACTTGCAACAATCTTTTCCATAAATAATGTATATATAAAAAAAAACACGTCATGTCTGTAGTGTAAAAGAATAATAATATTCCGAGGAATAAAATAGTCATGTAAGTAATTTAGGAAAGAAGCGGCGCGACGAGCGAGACATTCGCCTGGTAAGTAATACGCAAGCCCATAACAACGTGGCGTTAGTTAGAATGGTGTACACTGCACCACATCACACTCTACGCCTTGAGCCATAAGAAGTTAAGTCACGTAACCGTAATAATTTCAACTCCCTTCAAACCGAAACACAGTAATGTTTGCACACTACTGTTTTGGAGTCAGAAATAGGAGCTGCAGTGGTACCTACTTAGACAGTTTCCAGCCATAGAGACCCATTTCTGTGTTCCAGGAATCGAATTAGGAACCTCCTTGTTATAAAGAAAACTGATAAATCTTTCCATAAGAACACTTCTTATCCGGCCAGGTACCATAAGTTGATGTTAAATAATAAGGATAATATAAATGAATAGGTGTTAGTAGAAAAGATTTTAATATATATAAATATATATTGTTATATTTAACATGAATGAGGTACGAGATAAATTTAATCTTTTTTTTTTATGATCGGAGAGAATAGAAGGCAAATTATGTTTCCTTTTTTGGAAAGGACAAGTACCTTAAATATGAATTCACCGTAGAAGAAAGACGTCCCCAGGTAGTTGTAAATAATGTTGTTGAAGTTCAGATCGCAATTGTAGGTGCCCTGTAAAACATGGAAATAATGAGAATTGAAGAAGTAATATAAATGAAATTTTGAATAGACCGCTAAGAGGTCCAAGAGAGGGCACTAGAACTCACGGAACCCAAGCCAACCTCACCTGCTCATGGTGTACCCTGTTAATCAACAAACGCATCTGTGGCTCCCACCAACCCGCATTAGGCTAGAGTGGTGGGAATTGGCCCAACTCCCCCTATATGAATCCCTATAAACGTAAGTCCCTGGTGCCCGACGATACTAGATGCCATGCTAACCGTAAGGTCACAGGATGCCGCTGTATGCTAGCAGAGCAGCATCGATCGATGTGGAGATCTTTGAGGGATGCCTATGTCAGTAGACATTTATCGGCTGATGATGATGATATGATTATTATTATCTATAAGCTGCATCGTATATTCGACTATTATTGTGATATTGTTGAGTATATATCCTAACGCAACAACCCCTGTATATGTGTATAAGAAGGTATTGCTAGTTTATATCGGTAGTAAGATTCTCTTCAAAATGCCCAGTCGTTCATGAATACCTGCCCTGCCCTCCGCACTTCCAAACTAGTTGCCGCCTTGAGTTTATGGAGGAGGACGGTTTACCTCTCCTAAAGAGGAGCTGTGGCAGCCATAACATCTGGAAATATTCCTTTGGCTTTAAAACAGCAAAGGAACATCGTTTGCTTTGTTCAATTGAAGTCTGACATAACTTGTCCTTGAGCGAGAAGGATACAAGAAACCACTACCCCATTTAAAATACACTCTAACCACCACCCCTTTCAGTGTATTTAAAAGGCTCTATTGATAATTTATTTTAGACTAACAACATTGACAATGACAATTATTCTTAACGATAAAACTTTCTTACTCATCATATGACAGGTTTCTGTCGCCGAAGACTGTTTAAATAAGTACTACTGCAGCCTCTTTTTCTGCCACCAAACAGTAGTGCGTAAACCTGTATTCCGGTTTGAACGGCGCTGTAGTGTAGCTCAGGCGACGAGCGCAACGTTGTATACGGTATATGTCTTTTTAACTAGCGCCACCTTGTTATGGGCAGGCGTACCACTTACCATAAGGTGAACGTCACGCTCGTCTCTTCACTTAACTAGATAAAAAAAAAATCATTTTCGCAGGACAACATACTAATAAGTAATCTATATTCGTATTACATACGCATACATATTTACTTACCTTATTAACCACACAATTTTTGGCACCCACATAAGTTTCTAATATGGCGGCGAGGGCGAAATGTTGGCAAGGCTTCACAACAATGTAATTCCAGAGGAGGCTTTTCCGTTTCTCCTTAATAGAGAATACGGACATTTTTACCTGAGAAATTGTAAATATATACAACGCCCGGTCGGTAAATTTCGGCATCTTATAATATGTGCGGATAAAAAGCTAAAACGTTTCCCGTGCTAACTTACTCACTTCCTCTTCATTGAGGAAACGTGATAGCTTAGGCAATGTGAAACTCATCATATCAAATAAACAAATCAAACTCGTAAACGTAAGCGTCAATAAGGCGCATGTATTTTCCGCGCAGGACCACAGTGTCCTGAGTTTCCTTAAGAAAGCCCATGTTATATCGGTGCCCTCAGTACTCCGACGTTACCGGAACTGCGGTAGTGTGTGAAAGCGTCACCGCAATTTCGGCTGAAGGCGCAGAGAAGAATCCGTGGGGTTTTAGCCAGTAAGAGTCTGATATCCTGTCCTAGTATCCTGATGCAGGATTTCCACATAAAAAAAGGCAATGTGAAACTAAATTTACGATAATTTCATGTTTAGTGGTTTTGATTGGTTTTAGATCTCTGTTGCAGGAGACCGTCTAGTCAAGTATTGTGGCATTCACCAATTAATGGGGGTAGTTGTAAATAATCGATAAGTTAAAATAGTATAAAAACATCATGTGCTTGCGGCAGTGGGTAGATTGTTACCTGTTGCACGAACGAGTGGACGCGCTACTTGGAATACTTCTAGTGTCTAATGATGTTGAGCGCTCGGTAGTCATTTGGACTCCTACAGTACATCTGAAACTGGGCTTGTGGACCCGGTTCCGGAACCGGATATTGGAATTGTTTTATTTATACAACGACTAATACCACTGAACATAACAGGTATTATCGCATCTCTCGGTTCTGCCGCCAAGCAGTTAGTATGAGAATATTACTAATCTAGTTTGTTTCTACTCTATTACCAGTGAAATTACTGGAGTAACATAACTTAACATCTTATGCCTTAAGATGACGGGCAATATATATTGCTGGGTATACCATCCCACCTAGCGTTGCATAGGCATATGACTTACCATCGGGTGAACATCTTCATTTCCTCGTTTCTTCGAATAAATAATAGTCTTATTACCCCAGTAATTTTACTACCTATAGCGTTTTTTAAACCGGACTACAACAATGTTTGCAAACTACTGTTTAACGATAGTAATAAAAGCTAAGGTGTTACTTGACTAGACCATCTCTGACAATAGAGACCTAATTGCTAATATTTTTATGTAAGTAAAGTATTCCCATACATAAAGCTATTTCGGAAATAAATAGTTTATCGATATGATAGATAAAAAGGTGGAGTGTAAAAAAGGGAAAACGGAAACGGGTATTCTCTTTGATATATTATGTATACGTCTTACTAGTTTGAGACGATTTACAAATTCAAAGATCACAATCAAAGCAGTCGTTTGACTATTGTCGTGAACCTTCCTCTAGCAAACATTTAAAGCTGAGAGACTTAGCGGAAACGACCAAAGTATACTAACCTTAAATTTCTTAAATTATTTACAACTGATCACTAAAATATTATCAATGAATGTCTCACTTCCTCAATCAATGTCTGATCCAAGAATGTCAAGTTCACCAAACCGCGGTACATGCCGTTCTTGTCGAGAGTCAAGCTCGTGGTGTACTTAGTTAAATTAACTGATTTAGGGCCGTGACAAACTTCATAGTTCTTATACTCTACTATATACGGACCCTGAAAAATTAAAAAAAATTAATAAATATTTATATCCTGCCCTTTAATGATATATTTTTTTAATTTTACACTAAGTAACGTGTCGAAACGTCGCGGAATAAAGATGTTGTCCTTTAAAGTTCCTGCGATATAAAAGCAGAGAAATAATTAGAAATTCAACATTGCTAAATACATATTTAAATACTTTATAACACAGATATATTAATTATTGTTGACAAAGATATCCTTCCTTATCTCATAACTAAAGGACAAATATGTTTGTCTACTCCCTATATATGAATACATAGCAGTTTAAGTAAACTCACATAATTATTAGAATCCTTAAGATTGAACGATCCCGTGGAATAATTAGGAAATATTAAGAGAAGTGGTAACGTTAAACAAAAAATTTTATACATGATTACTGCGGTATGGACTCCAGCCAAAACGTAATAAAACCCCGTTCACTCTCAAAAGAGTGTGCCAAAATGTCGAAAAGTAATGGTTATTTAATGCTAAAAATTAAATGAGCGCAAATCACAATGTTAATAATGTTAACAAACGTACGGAATTAATTTGTATATGATGAGATTTTAATGAAGATTTATTGTGATTTTGCAGTAAATGGAACTGAGAATGAATTGTTGTGTGGAGGCCATTAAAATATAATAAATGCAATATAGCATAGATCATTCTCTAGAAGAGGAGAGCTAAAAAATAATTTTATCCATTGATCAATATATCTACTCGTGGTAGGTCTGCTACGGGAAACAATATAAGTAGCTATCGCAACATTTCCGGTGTATATGCATTTTCGGAACAATCCACTCTCCCCTTAGTCAATATGTATTATAGTTTAGAGGTGATGAATGCAATGTGGTGAAGGACGTCATCCTATCTTGCACCACTTTTTTATGGGCGAGTACATATATCACTTACTGTCGGAGGAACGTCTCATTCAAATGGTGGATCAGTTAAAAAAAGATATTATAAACTTGTCTTACCATACATCTAGGTCAGAACACTTGTATCCTTCCCCGCAGCCACTACTGCGTCCCGGTGAAAAGGTAAATGTATTGAAGAGTCGATAATTGATATGTATCAACACGAGCGGGACGTTCACCTGATGGTAAGTGATACGCCTGTTCTAGGTGGCACCTGCGGTTGTACCTACCTAGACGGTGTCCGGCAACAGACACCTACTCTTCAATAATAACAGAATATAAAATAAGAAAAAATAAGAAGTATAAAATAAGAAATATTTTTATCTAGAATACTAATAACGCGCTATGTATTGTTTAGCTGTAGAATTAGATGGTCTAGGAGATCTAGACCATCTAATTCTACAGCAAAGACTGTACCACCATTAGCTACAGTATTTGCTTTTACAAGTTTAATTATATGCCTACTGGCGTTATATGCTTGCCCATGGTTATCCTCTATAACAAGTATCTTGAAGCAATTTTCCACTTGATCAGTAATCCAATCTCGTTATCTTTTGTACTTACTGACAGCAAATGAACTGTAACGTTCTTGGCCTGCTTTGAATCTTAATTACAGTCTCTAAGATGTTGAATAGCTAATAAGAAACCCCAGCAGCTTTAGTACAGTCTTTATCTCGCGAAATTGAGGTCGACTATTTCTATCGAATGTTTCAATAGTTTTTTCAAATGGTTTGAAAATTATCAGCGTCATCATGTCAACTGATCCACGGTTACTGCTGGACATAGGTTTCTTATAATGTGTTCCCCAAAGCACTTAAATATTATGGCATTAATTTTTTTTCTACGAAGCGACGAGACGAGGGGTATGTGCACTTGATGGTAGGTAGTAGGTAGAAGAGCGTTGTAGCTAGTGAAATTAGCGCGGTAAGAAGACTTAACATCTATCTCAAGATGACGAGCGCAATGTAGTGTAGTGTACTCTATCCTAAGTACCCTCACACTGATATGGGCAGGCGAATCACAAACCATCACGTGAACGCCCCGCTTTTCTTGACGTTTATTTGAATATAAAACATGAACATCCTGTTATAAAAAAATAGCAATAATGCTATAAAAATATTTAGTACCTATTGCTCATACACTTTGAAATATTACGTAGTCCATCAAATAAATAACTTTTATAAGTTTTGTTTAATATATAATACATTTACTTACATATTCGATTATATTGTAACATAGAAAATATTCAAAGGAACTTTTCATGTTACAAAAAATAAAAATATAGTTCGTGTCTGATTAGTAACTCCGTACCGGTCAAAGTTTGGACAAGTTATTACTAAGTTATCCGTCGAAAGAAAATTTCTTTGGATGGACTTCGCGAACATACATTACTAAAACAAGATATATCTTTCACAAGTACGACGTATTCATTTATATCATTATTTTCACGTGTATCAATGTTTTGTTGAGATATTATGGAAGTAAGTTAGATTACTTAGTTTTAACATATGATACCAGTGGAAAGTCCTTACGATTTTTTTTTAATTCCGTAACTTTTTTACAATATTGCTTTCTCATCAGCCTATAGACGTCCACTGCTGGACAAAAGACTCTCCCAAAGATATCCACATGGATCGGTCCTACGCTGCCCACATCCAGCGGCTTGCCGCAATCTTCATCAGTCAACATAACCTCCGACATCGCTGGGCACCAAAGGTCGTCGTTTGTAGGGGTTCATGTGGGCGAATTTGGGACATTTATCACCACGCCGACCCCATGCGGGTTGCTAGGAGCCAGAGTCTTGTGTGTTCATTAGCAGGATGCACTGCGAGCAGGTGAGGTTGGTTTCGGTCCCGTGAGCTGTTGTTGGGACCTCTTACACCAATAACCGTCAATACTGCTTAGCAGATTAAATATGTTCTATTGTGTGAGTACCTTGACGAGTTATTTTTATTCGAGGAAGCGACGCGACGAGAAAGACCTGTATCTGATGGTAAGTTGTACGCCTGCACGTAATATCGTGGCGCGAGTTATGATGTTAGGACATTACACCAAATTAAGCTCATCGCTTTGAGATATAAATGTTGTCTCTTGACCCCATTTCATTAACTATAACCCTTTCAAATCAGAACACAGCGGAGTTCCAGTGGTACCAACCTAAATAGCCTCCGGCAACGACAGCTTCCCATTACTGCTATGTTCATTTTAACCTTTTTAACCTCTTGTCTATTGTCTATTGATGTCCAATATTAAACATAGATTTCTCTAGAAGGCGTACTTGCTGTACTTCTCGAATGTAGTATGTTTGTTTTATTCAACAGAGTCTACGCCTTCCGATAACAAAGTGATGCTAATTAGGATGTTATACACTAAATCACATTGTGATTGTCGCCTTCAGATATAAAAAATTGATTATCATTACTCCAGTAATTATACAACACAGTTATGTTACTCTACTGTTGGACGGTAGAAATAGACGCTGCGGTGGTACCAACATGGACGATTTCCGGCAATAGAGACCTACCAGTAAATGTAGGTAAACTTGCGCATTATCCTAATAACAGTCGCAAGTGAAGTTATTACTCTTTTCTTGGAATCCTCGGTCATCTTATACAACATATACTTCTTACAACTTTTCTCACTCATGAGAATTTTGTTGCTTTACTACATTATAACATTTTAAGCAGTTTATGCGCTTTAAAATTAGTTATTTTAATACATAAACAAGTCAATTTAAAGGCCAAAGTAAACTAACAACGGAACGCCGTAAGCAGGTGTCGGAAGTGCTGTTTTAATACTTAAATACTTCACTTGTAGTCGCGCTTGGAAGTTATAATGTTTCACTATAATTTAATGGGCGAGTTGCCCCGATTTCGGCGGTGACTTCTTTACAAGGTTCTGTTTTTAACAAATAAATTAGTAATACCTAAATTTAGTATTCAAAGTGAATACTAATCTTATTGTTCAGGAAAGTATCACAGAAACGATAACTAATAGAAACAGATTAAAACTCTTTTCATAGTTAGTAATATAGACGATAATATTAATATTTATATACGAAACTTGTTTGATTGAGGATTCTGTAACTCTATGTAATACATAGACCAAAACTATAGCAGCAACAGTATTCTGTGTAAAAGTATGTTACTTACTTGCAACTTAATGTTACTTACTCCACACTAACGTAATATAATATACCATTTTTATATTTAGCACTGGATGTCTATCGGCTGATGATGATGATTGCTAAAGCTAGCTTTCAATGGGTAAAGTCTTATTTATTGTCATCATCATCGTCAGCCGAAAGACGTCCACTGCTGGACATAGGTCTCCTCCAAAGACTCCCACCTCGATCGGGTAGTGATTTATATTGAGGGATTTGGGCCTTTTCCCACCACGCTGACCCGATGCGGGTTAGTGAGAGCCAGAGCCTCGTCTGTTGATTAGTAGGGTGCACCACGAGCAGGTGAGGTTGGGTTGGATCCCGTGAGATCTTGTGCGGGGTTATTTGTTGTAACTTGCCGCTAAGTAGTGATGCAGCAAATATACTCTATTAACCGATTTTAATGGCGATTATTCGGTACTAATCAAAATATTACATACTTATAGAAATAAAGTTAAATCTACATTGATTATACCACGCATATGTGATATTAACTATAACAAAGGACCTTTGGATCAATTATATATAGACAAATGCTCCCCCCGCTCGATAGATCCGATATAATCGAACTAACAAATGTCGGTAACACAATAACATATATACAAAATCTTTATATTTATACAATACAATTGGAAATACCTCAATAGGATACAAAATACATCATGTAATTTGAGTAAAGCTGTCAATACTTATTCACGTATAACATAACTATATTTCTCCCCTAAATCACTGTTCTCACGACCCCCGCAGAGGCTTTGTGGGGAATAATAACTCAATGTTATTTTCTTTACAATACCACCGTAATAGGGTATGACTTTGTTATAAACCTATACACCTTTAGATATAAGTGGTTCAAATATTACTGTCCTCGTGATTTTCATGATGTATAGTCACTGGAGTTTGCTGGTGGTAGGTCTCCGTTGCCGGGGACCGTCTAGCCAGGTACCACCTTGCCCTGTTGTCTCGGGCTATTAAGAATACGACTAAACTAAGCTTTGCTTATGTTAAAAGGTCTCTAAAAGGGTTTTCGGTTTCGTGGAATTTGAAGGCGGAGGATGTCATTGCCCTATAAGCAAACCCGGAATGAATAACAAATACACGGTGGTCTAGTGCTTGTCGTACCAATGCGAGGGTTGCGAGGAGAGCCACAGCTCTCTCTGGGATGTGCTTCAGACTTCGTGCCGTGATATAATAGGGATGACCACCGCGGGGATTTGAGTGGATAAAAATCCCATATAACCTTGTTTTCCCCCCTCAAGCGGCGTTTCTTTATAGAAGATTTCCCCCGATAAAAGAAAAGATAAAAAGGTCTTTGTGTTGGTGACCGTCTAGGCAGATACCACCGCAGCGACTATTGCAGCCATCAAACAGTGGTGTGCCAACATTACCGTGTTCCCGTTTGAAGGACGTTGTACCTAGTATAATTATTAGGGTAAATAGACTTGACATCCTATGTCTTAAGGCGACGAGCGCAATGTGGGGCAGTGTATAACATCTTAACTAGCATCACGTTGTTGTACGTAAGCGTGTTATTTACCATCAGATGAACATCCAGCTCGTCTTGTCGCTTCGATGAATAAAAAAAAAGTACCAAGATACATCAGTCGAAATCGAAGTCGAATCAATTGAACAAAGTATCTCTACCAAGTATTAACTTGTGTAAAAGTTTTAAATGATGTTCTCATCTTCGATTGTAAATACCTTCGAGGAGCAGCGGTTAACCCGCTTGCTTTGTAACTAAGTGATCCTTTGTTCGAATCCGAGGCTATACAGTTAACATGGTGGCACAGTTTAGGCAGGTCTCAGTTGCCACCCGGATTCCGAGCAGCATACGCTCTGCTGAATGCCCTGCCTGAGAGAGTCTGAGCGAGAGCCTGGTCAACTGGATCGGACACGATCTTTCGCTGCCAGTAGCAGTAGCGGCTTCTATGAAGAGCAAAAGTGCATGGACAGCGTTGGTCTCCTTCTGTGAAACCGTAATAGTACAGAAGGAGATCGCCGAACGGAATCGAGACAGTTGATTCCGCTCGCAGAAGATGACGGGGCGATGGTAATGGCCAGCCCATCAGCTCTGTAGTCTCGGACTAGCAAGAATAAGACTAAGGTAAGCCCTGCCTGTCGTAGTAGGCGGCTAAAAGGGTCTAAGAGTTTCGTGGGCCTTGAGGGTGGGGGCCCTTATTGCTCAACAAGCGAGTCTGTGTGGGACAGCCCAGGAGGGTTAAGCGCTCTCCTTAGTGACGTGTTCAAAAGTGGGTAAAAATCTCACATAACCCTGACTTCTCCCCAGAAGCAGGGTATCTTTCAAAGATTTCCCCCGATACAAAAAAAAAAAAGCTGTTGCCGGAGACCGTCTAGTAGCTACTGTTGCAGCCGATAAACAATACTGTGCAAACATTACCGTGTTCCGGTTTGAAGGGAGTTGTAGCTGAAATTACTGGGGTAACGAGACTTAATTTCCTATGCCTCAAAGCGTCGAGCGCAATGGGAAAACAGTATATACCATCCTAACTACCCCCACGTTGTTATGGGCGGGTGTATCATTTACAACCTGGTCAATATCCCACTAGTCATCGCATCATTGTATAAAAAAAAATATTAACATCAGCTCTCTTTTGCACAACAAAGGCGGTTTTAATAAATCAAAAGCTTTATTAAATTGTTGGGGGTTCTAGACGTAATTTTCACGTAACCTGTAATCCAGTATAACCTTATTTCATGGCTCGGGGGTTGAAGAACGTACTCCTTTATTATGACACCACTATAATTGTCCTTCTGTTGTTACTGTGGACTTTTCACAATACTCTACAAATAATTTATGATTACGTTTCAGTCTACTATCATTAGATACGTGGATTGAAAATAAAAACATTTTTTTTTTTTAGAAATATCTTTATCGATCTATGGGGCGATGTTATGAATATTCAATAGCTGGAAAACACATATTGATGGTAGGCTTCTAATGACGGCTCTATTAATTTATTTGTCTTCAAATCCCTAGATACTCCTCGGAATATACCACATCATTGCGTATTAAAACTTAAAGCTTCTTTACTGTATTATATCATACTGACTAATTAATAGTAAAAATTACTGTATCTGTATCTACACTAATGTTAATGTTAGGTCTCTATCGAAAAAGGTGTTATCCAAACAGCTCGTAATTTGCGTGTTTTTTTTCTTCACATATCTACTTACGTACGCTTTAGCATAGGTACATTACCATAAAAATACCATGATTAAAAAATTATCACGGATGGTATCATTATTTATATACATAGGAGATATCCAAATATTCATTGACTCATCACTAGGTCTCCAAAACTTTCAAGGTTTCAAAACTCAAAATTTGGCAGAGATATTGCTTCTGCCATTTAAAGGTCAATTAAGAATGGATTTTACTAAATTCCTTTCAAAAAGGGTGTTGTGGGGGTGTTAATAACAGGAAGAGGCCTAGGGGTGAAGTGTTGCCGCCGAGCGGGAATGTTTCAGACAAATTTCAGATCTAATTTTTTATTACCGCCAACAAAGCGGGCGGGAAAAAGTCTAGTATTATGTATTAGTATAGGAATTACCAAAAGATTGCTAGACTTAAGTGGTAGGGGGCAGGGCATATCGTTCGAAAGACTGGCGGCCGGGTACCGGTAATGTTGGAAGGCTCCTATAAGGTGGCTCGACTTGGTAAGAGTCGTGAGAAGGCACTGGATGCGAGCAATGCGCGACTGACCGATCTATGGGAGAGGTCTATGTCCAGCAGTGGACGTCTAACGGCTGGTGATGATGATGACGACAGGAATTACAAAGATCCTGCTTAAACATATGTCTACAATGCCTTATTAAACATTAGTACTTGTAAATAATATTTTTTTTTATTCAAGGAAGTAACGAGACCAGCGAGACGTTCACCAGATGGTATATCACACGCTCGCCTGTAACATTACAGTACACTGAGCTTGTCGCCTTGAGACATAAGATGTTATATCTCGTTACCCCCGTAATTACACTAGCTACAGCTTCCGTCAAATGCCAATCGGTACATCAATAAAACAAAACGGCAATGTTGAATTATTTTCTTTAATAGAAATGAAGCTTATTTAACAGCGACCTAATATAAATGTTTACTTACAAATCATTATTATTCACAATAAACACACTGAACTTAAATTCTCCTTCACAAAGTTTATTAAGTTATTCTAACGATATAATTTTATTATTACAGCTAACATTAATACTGTTAAAGAGTTTGGTGTTTTGCCAGTACTTGAGTTAAGTTGCCATAAACTCTCATCTTTGGACGACAGCATCAAGGAGTCTTCGCCGCTGTGCAGTGTTTCGCCGGGGCAAGGTAGTGAGTCGATAGGTATATCCACAAAAGTCGTTTCATCGGTAATAGCTTTCTCCGTTGTGTCTAACTTATACAGAGGATCACCTTCGTAAAATTCTTTATCGTTTTGTTGTAATACGTCGCTGCTGGTGTCAAGTTCGAGTACGTCTTCTTTATCTTTAAACTGTTCGCTTTTCTCAGTTACAATATCGCGTGTACTCGTATTCTTCTTGAAGGTACACGTGATAGCGTTCAAAGCCAATCGTAGCTGTTCGCTCTTTGTTTCGTTCCTTAGTGTGAGAATCCATATCAAATGGCAATCGCAACTAAAGTTATTACCTGGAACCGAAGAAAGGAAACTTAGAACAACGGAATAGGATGAAAATGCAATTTGTAGTCTATAGTAATTTGGTTATAAAAATAACTATGACAGCAACTTTAATATAACCATCAAATTATACTTTGCAAATTTTACTATACTAATCAACGTTATTATATAGGCTTAGAAATATTATTTTTTTAAACAAAGCGATGAGACTAACGAGGCTTTTATCTCATAGTAAGTGATACGCCTGATCATAACAACGTGGCGCTAGTTAGGATGTTATGCACCACATTATGGTCAACGTTTTGAGACAAATTCTCAAGCCGCGTTACTACAACACCATTCAAACAGGAACACGGTAATGTTTGCACAATACTATACCTAGATGGTCTCCGGCAACAGAGACCGTCTAAGACCATCAGGACCATCGCTATAATGTCTGTCGCTTATCATGCATATCGCTATCATTTACTAAATATTCATGTTTATTGTATGTAATACTTAAAGTATTAATATCATTGCTTTAACACAAATGGGTTATACTTGGCAAATAGAGTTAATTACATAGTAACATGAACGTTTGCCAAGTTGAATAATTCCCGTTTACTGCATTGAAAACGTTATTATTTCGTCGTTGACTTGCTAAAGGGGACCTCTGCATTCATTTATTGTCCAAAAGTGTGTAGGGTAGGGGATTAAAACTCCTGAGGGGACACAACACACGCCATTGTTAGTTTAAACATAGTTATCTTTTCACATGACATGGATCATTCTAAATGTGATAAAGTTATGACTTTAAATAGACTATAAAGCTTTTGATATTATTTCTAAACATACTTGTCGACTGATTGTTCTTTTACATGTAACTTAGTAAAGTTACGAGTATATGTAGTAACAGCGAGTATATTTTATGTCTCTATTATTTTTAAACTACTCTTTAAATCCAAACCCCTAATGTATTAACTATGATAAATATTGTCCACAAATAAATTGTTTAACTTCTTATACATTGTATATTAATAATAAATCATTGTGGTTTAAACTGTTGCTATAAAACTTTATAAGTTTTTAAGTTAAATCATGACTAACAATAAGAAATCTGTAATAATTGTCCCATAAATTACTTTTCCACTTACCACTTAGATAAAGAACCGACGTCTTTTCCTTCAAGTTTTCTAATATTGGTTTAACTGTCTCTAAGGAGAAAGTTTCTAGTTCATTGTTCCTTAAGTCCAATAATTTGAGCCCTCGTACACCTTCAAGGAGACCTTCACTGATAGACTGCAGTTGATTACCGGTCATTGACAGTTTCTCTAATAAAGCGAGCCCATCGAAAGCCCTTTCGGACAAATATCTCAATTCATTATTATCTAAGAGGAGCTCATTCAGATTCCACAGTTCTGTGAATGTCAAATCACCAATCATTGATAACTTATTCGATCTCAAATCCAATCTTGTCAAATTAGTGAGTCCTCGGAAAGTATCTCTAGTGACAACCGTAATTAAATTCGCCTCCAGTAGTAGATCGTTAAGTATCGACAGATGCTCAAAGCAGCCATCGTGAGCGAGATTTATGCTATTAAAAGATAAATCCAAATATTTCAAATTGGGCAAATCAACGAAAACATCCCTTTGTATTTCCGTGATTTGATTATCTTTTATTGTCAAATTTACAAGTGACGGGAGACCTTTAAAAGCGGAAAAATCTAATTCCGCTACTTTACTGTTCATTATTGTGATATCTTTTATCACCGACATATTCGTGAACGTTTTCTTTTCTATTTTATTAAGCGCTGCATAGTGGATATACAGCTTTTGTAATCGCTTGAGCCGCCGGATCACTACCAAAGGAATAAATTTCAGAGCTCCGTCCGATCTCACGTTAAAGGTAAGTCTCTCTAAGTACAGTTGAGAGTTAAAGCTACCCCATATTGGATCGTTTTCGTCAATGCCGCCGTTGAACACCCAGCAATCAGCTCTAGTGGCGGTATTGATTTCTGTTCTTTCACAGTAACAATGTACTTTAGATTCTCTGTTTGCTATTTCGCATAAATTATCCTTTACTTGCGCAGAATGATATCTCCTATCTGTTTTGTCTCTCCGTTTCTCATTAAGCCGACTCTCGGTGTAGGATATTTGAACAGAAGTCAAAGCCAGAGTTAGGAGTAAATATTTGATAACCAACTCCATGTCTCGCGTTTACGTCTACCTGCAACCATAAAAATATTATTTAAACAAATTAAAACCAACAATAAAGTAATTCATTAATTTTTAATATAATATTTATAAAACACTGTCTTAAGAATACTACAGCGAAATACTAAAAAAAAGATATACTCGAGGAAAGTTAAATACTTTAGATTATATGAACAAGGGTACTTCTCGTATGCAGGGGTAAACTTAAATTAATAATATATCTAATATAAATCGTATGAATTATTATTAACAATAATGACATGTTTAAAATAATAAATGACGCTTAGACAAATTAACATTTTAAGTTATTTTGGCTTGAAATACTTTAAATAAGATATGATTTTTGGAACTTGAATTTTATATTTACTACCAACCCCAAGGTACTCATATTGTTCATAATGTACTTTGCGCAGAAATATTAAATTTAAGCAGATAAAAAAAAAGGGTTCGAGAAGTCGGTTTCTATTAATTTAATCTTTTGTCTTTTAAACATTGTCTTTAGAACGTCTTTACTGCTCCGAACAAAAAAAAGCTCTTGAACTTTTATTACCAACTTCTGGAGACCCTCCTCTTTTGTTTTCGCTGGTTTTTGACGTTTCCATTCGAGGAGACTTGAAGTGGAGGATCGAGAATCAAGTTCTTCTTTGTTTTTAGATTTAATTTTTTCACTTGGGACTGTACTGGATCGTTCCTCCTTTGAAATAAGCGATAGAGATTAAACGGGCGAAGTGATTTTACTTTTCGGCCTACTTTGTTCCGCTCAGTTCGTTTGTCTTGTATATTTATATTGCAGCTCTTTGTGAACAATAGCAGATCCGTATTCATTTTAATGTCTCGATACTCTCGTACCGGCGCGAGGGACTCTCGAGCCTTAAGTGTCAAGTGGTCTTTTTACTTTTGGTTTTTTTTTTATGTACATCTAGTCTTTTGTTCCTATATGGCAGAATATCGTTGCACTGAAGCTACACTTATAAACAAAGGTTGAACATTGCTGCCTGATCCCGGTAAGATTTGTGTTTATTGATGGATCTGACGGGATGGATCATTTTTTTTTTATATATATTAAGTTTGATGTGATATTATTTTCAATAATTTATTATAACTTATTAACAGTTTTAATAAATCTGTATAGAAATGAACATATATTATTATTTCTTGAAATATAAGTAAATCCGTGTGCACAAATGAAATGCGCCAAAATTGTTAAAGATTATATAAAGTAACTTATAATCATAGAAGTTATTAGTTATTTAAGTGAGTTTGTATCAAGTTTAATAAAACCACACGTTGAGCACTGATATACGCTGCAAATTTATCCCGCTCTTGTATCAACGGGTTCGCCCAAAGCTGTCTTATCTTAGCTGTAAGACGAGTATTATAAATTTTGTTACAAAACAGACTAAACAATTCGAGATAATTTATTTTGATAAACCCGAAATCCTCTTTGGCAACTATGGAGCGCATTAATTCTGCGACTACGGCGTTCCTCATGCTCTTTTGGAGATAAGCCGCTAAGTTGTTTAATACCCATGTCTTTTGATAAAGAAATCCTTCCCTCGACCTTAAAGTAAGCATCTTATTTAACAGACGAGTAAATAATTTTCAAAGTATTTACATTTCAAATGTGCTGAAATACACACATTTTTTTTTTATCTGAGTTTTTACATCTGCCGGTAAAAATTTTCTACTATTAAAATAATTTAACAGTTACAGTATAATCATTTGTATAATATAGTATTGAATGTTGGGTATGGCAGAAGAAACATGAAAGTAGGATTAATGCTGTGGAGATGAGAAGCTTGAGAAGTATAACTGGAGTGAAGCTGATGGACAAAATGAGGAACAGTGTGATAAGGCAGCGGTGCGGCGTTGAAGATGTAGTGACAAAGATAGAGTAAGGGATGCTTAGATGGTTCGGCCATGTAGAAAGAATGGATGAAAGAAGAATAACAAAAGAGATATACAAGGTAAGAATGATTGGACAAATCGGTGCAGGTTGACCTAGGCGGACATATTCCGATCAAATCGAAGATGTCCTAAACAAAGGTCGGGTAAAGAGTACTCGCAACCAACGAGGATGATTGAAGACGCTCATGAAAGTGGAGGAAGCGAAAGATGTGTGCCAGGATCGTAGCAAGTAGAGAGAGGTGGTCTCTGCCTACCCTATTGGGAACGAGGCGTGATATATATGTATGTATGTATGTAATAGTGGGTAAAATTTAATTGTATAATATCTCTTTTCCAATGCTATTCCTTATTATTTAGTTTCCTAGCGTTTCAAAGACGGAACAAGGAGTGAGACAATTAAGCAACAAGACGAGCTGGACGTTCACCTGATGGTAAGTGATACGCCTGCCCATAACAACGAGCTCGTTCTGATGATAGATACTACACCGTATTGCGATCATTGCTTGAGACATAAAATGTTGGGTCTAGTTATTACACTAGATACAGCGTTCTTCAATCCAGAATACAGAAATATGAGCTGTGGTGGTGGTACCTACGTAAACGGTTTCCGGCAACAGTATCAGTATGTATATTTACAACTCTCTTCTTTTTCAAGGCTCTAAGCTACCTAAGCTATAACATTTAGTGTGCCCAATTGACTCCTTAAAAAGAGAACTATAAGTAAAAGTATATGTCCACTACTGCTATAAACTGCTTTATTGTCTGTATATCTAATTATATATTTTTATAGCAGGAACATTAAGTACATACATAAATATAACAGTATACTAATTGTGAACAGATATCAGGACACAGATTAAGTTATTAGAGCTTAGCTGTCAAGAACCCAAATAAATGGGAAGGCAGAAGACCTGTATGTTATTTGAGTGAACGTTACATAAGTTTGGAAAATCAATTTTAATCCACTCGAAACTAGAACTTTACGGAGCTATGTAACTTACGTTCGGTTAAGTTACACTGGCTCTGGTGAGCGTCTATCCCCCGCTTAAGGTAATTAGTTGCGAAGTATTTATGTGCGGGATAAAATTTGATTGATGCGGCAAACTTCGGTACGAATGGTTAAACTTATACTTTAATTTATGCATTTTCTACATCCTCCTTGTTGTTCCTCCTCACTTGTACAAGTGAATTTCGATTAAGTGAGATGATGATGCATTACCTGAAGATAGCTTTAAAGATTTGAATAAATCTCCAATTTTTTATAAGACGAACAGAGTAGGACAAGAACAAGAAAAGAGCATACTCTTACCTGAAGGGTAGGTAACGCACTGGCGTCGCTGGTGACGTGGGCGGCGGTGAATCACTTACCATCAGGTGACCCGTCTTGCTCGTTTGCCTAGTATCTTACACAAAAAAAAAAAGGACGTGGGTGTGAACCTCAAACGCTGAACAAGCGATACTCTCGGTAATGTTGGATTAGTTAAAACGTTTATACTGTGTATTCATATTACCTTGAGACACGAGATGGCATCTCTCTCCTCTGGCAATTTCAACTAGCTACTTACCCCCTTCAAAGGAGAACTTAATAATATTCGCACGCTTCTCCTTGGAGACGGAAATGGTCGCTGCATTGATAAACTATCTTTAGTTAATGTTATAACTATAACAGCATAATTGTTTTTTTGACAGTATTCTGTCTTAGATATATCTAACTTTAAAATAAGTCAAAACTTTGATATCTTATTCTCGGAAAGTACATTGTAAATAATAAACAGTATATAGTAGGAGTATTTAATCCTAATAGTCCTTATCAAAGGAATGTGGCGCTTTGAAGGATTACGTTAAGTTGATAAAATTATTATTAAAAAAAAGGTTAATGTCATTGAAAACAAGTTTCGTATTTCTCGTCATGAAAAATGACTGCATCTCAAATATGATGATGGTATTAAGAACATCCAAATCTTCTTAATGAAGATACTCAGTGATTATTTAGAAATCACTGGTTATCTTTATTTGTTCTGGTGACAGGATCCTGTTACTGGAGCAGGCTAGATAAGTACAAGTACAAGTATATTGTTTGCACAGTTACTATATAAAAATTCTATAGTTTAATTATTGCTTAATTATAATACTACTTATTAGTCATTATCATCATCAGCCGATAGATATCCACTGCTGGTCATAGGCCTCATTAAGTATTAGTAATTTAACACGAATTATTGTGATTTCCGCTATTGTTAATAAATCTCAAGAAAATTTGTTATTTATGGTTTTAACTCACTAGCTAACGGAAGTTGGGTTAATGAATTACCGTTAAAGTTATTGATACATTTTGAGAGGAATTATTGTAATCAGAGATTAAAATTTCTTCTTCCTGAGCCTTTACAACTAGTGAGTGGACACCAGCTTTACAAATCTCTGTGTTGTCAGGTGGATCTTCTGATATTGGTTATACACCTTGATGTTGTCTAGCCATGATTTATATCTGCCTCCGATATTTCTCTTTCCGGCTATTTTCCCCGTTATTCCAAATTACGGAAGACTTTATTTGGCATTTCAGGCTATATATCATATATAGCCTTCTGCTTTTTGATGAAAAAAAAAGCTCATTACAATTCAGTTATTCCGTTTCCGTCACTCCTTGTGATCGGTGAATTGGCATGTTAATGTTTAATCTTCAAAAGATGTACAATTAAAAGTATATACCTAGTCCGGCCATAAGTTCTGTTGCAATTGAAAGTGCATTTTTTAATGCAGTAATGTAATATCATTAAAATTTATACCTACATATTTATTAGTCTCAGCAAACAATAAAAAAAAAAATATTCAAAATGGCTACCTTTGGTTTTTATACAGGCCTTCAATCAGTTTGGCCACGAATCTATGGATTTACGCACTGTTTCCAAGGGACATTTCCGCCACCGCTACTACTTGCTACAAAGATTTTTTAAGATACTCCATGTCGCCGTGTCGTTTAGACCAGGCTATGTCTTCTAAAACTGATCATAATTTGATGTCTAAATGGTTAAGGTCTAGGATAGATGAGGGCCAGTCTTTAGCTCTTCAGTCTGAAACGTTAGCTTTTAAACTAGGCTTGGATAGTTCGTGCTTTGTGACCAGGTGCACAGTCCTGCTGGAACGTCCACGGTATATTTATAAGTGTATTGCTGAAAGGTTTCACAATAAGATCCAAGACTGTATCTTTATACACTTGATAAGACACGCCCCACCAAACCATCACTGACGAAGGATCATGGCCACGTTGTACCTTTCCGATCACTTGAGCAGCTTCTCTAGAACTGTAAGCGTACACTTTATCATTTTGTTTATTGTAGTATTCTTCAATCCTGAAAATTTATTCATCAGTAAAGCGGATATTTCTGTGGCTTTCATCTGCATATCGCGACAGAATGACGTTTTGTTCGATCCACTCTCTTTAATTGTAAAGATTGATTTAGGGCATGTCCTGTGTATTGACCGTGACCTGATAACCACCGAAGTTCAGGTCTTCTTTTATAATATGCGCCAGAGTCCTAGCGAGATGAGAGAGACCTGAGCGCAATAACATTTTTTGCTTCCAAATGGGGTTTCGACGAATTCTTGCTTTAACAGCATTAACAGCCTTAGTAGTTCCGATAGCACGCGACCGCCGCGATCTTTTCTGGTCTTCGACAGAGGAACTGTTGTTGTATCTGTTGATAGTACGATATACGAACACACGGCTGATAGCAAGCTTTTGAAGTGTCTGGAATATGACCGACGGCTCCATACCCACTTTGTGCAAGGCAATCACTGTAATCCTATTTTATTTAACACCCCATTCCATAGTGTTATTTGATAATTAATACGAAAAAATATGTGAAATGGCGCAGAATCGAAAGAAGTATTTAGAATATTATACGTGTTCCAAATTCAAAATAATTAAAAAGTTGAAAAACTAACAGTTTTTATGTAACAGTATTTATGGCCAGACTAGTTATACAGGTAGTATATAAAGTATATTTTATACCCTTAAAGGTGGGCAACGCGGCCGCGACCCTTCTGGTGTTGCGACAGTCCATGGACGTCAGTGATCATTTTCCACCAGATGAACTATTCGTTCGTTTCCCCACGCTTTGTATAAAAAAAGGAAAGATTCTATTATCAACTAAATATAATGTAAACGTCAGTGGCTTCTTGACGCACAAAAGCGATAATTTTAGGTAAAAGCTTTAAAAATTCTTCTAAACATTCTTTTGATTAAAATGTATAAAAAGTTGAACTTTTTTTTTATAAACGTTCGGCTCCGTACAAAGTATCCTTCGAAGTAAGCTTCGAACTAATAAACGAGTGACACTAATTGGCGTCGAGACCGTGTCTCCGGGAAGACCACTTACAATGAAATTCCTGTAAAAATCTCACGAAAAATTCCGGCGTTTCCTTCACCATCGTTTATTAAGGAGGGGTGAAATTTTTCCTTCGAATTTTAAGCAGACGAGGCTCTGAAGGCTTTCACTGGGACGAAAATATGTCGCGTCTAAGCTTTTTATGGCTCATCGAAAGGAACGTGGCGGCGCCCGAATCATTTATACGTTTTAGTTAAGAAATAGAGTTTTTTTTCACAGCGTACTTCAGATTCACGCGATGTTAAGTGACAATGAAACCGAAGATGAGAAGTTACATCCACTAGCTCAGAATACCCTGGATTTATCAGATATTTATTGACACAGTATTTTTTTTGTGTAATTAAGTGAGGAGACGCGCGGGTCGTTCACCTGGGGTAAGTGATACGCGCGCCCATAACAACATGGCGCTAGTTAAGATGGTATGCACATCACATTGCGCTCGTCGGCTTGAGACGTTGTCGCGTTACCTCAGTAATTTCACTAGCTACAACGCCTTTCAAACCGGAACACAGTAATATTTGCACACTACTGTTTGTCGCCAGAAATAGGCGCTGCGGTGAATGTAACTGTTAGAAGGATGCTGTAGCCGAAGAAATTACCGTAGTAACGGCATATACGTATCAAATAATTGAGCGCTGTGTTACCAATCAATTTAATTGGCACTCTAGTTTTAATATCTTTCTCATGTTTTTATTTTGTTTAGAAACAAAAAATACTTCATTCGATGATAGATGAGAGAGAATCACGAGAACCCACTGGATGCGAGCAACGCGGAACCGATCAATGTGGAGAACTTTGGAGGAGGCCTATGTCCAGCAGTGGACATCTATCTGCTGATGATGATGATACATAGATTACAAAGATGTAATACTATATCTAGTAACCAGCAATCGTAGAAATAAACTAGAACTTAAAATTAAGATTATAAATAGATAATAGATCAGCCGATAGATGTCCACAGCTGGACATAGGCAAACCTCAAAGATCTCCACGTTTATATTCATACGGGAGATTTGGACTGTATCTCACCACGCGGGCCAATGCTGGTTAATGAGAACCAGAGCCTCATTTGTTAATTAACAGAGAGCACCACGGTCAGGTGAGGTTGGCTTTGGTTCCGTGACTTGTTGTTACACCCTTACACCCTTAATAGATAATAGTACTTAAATATAAAGATTTCCCGCGAATACTGCTTTATGAATATCTGACACTCATTATTAAATAATTCCCTAATTCTAAAGGTTAAACGTTAAAACGGTAATTAATCTATTGTTTATATTATTAACTTTTATTAATAATAAAGTTTAATACGTCTTTATAACAGTAAAAGAAAATCTGTTTTTAAATATTATCTATGGAAGCAAGTTAATAGAATTTATGTTACTTAAATTTTATTTAATAATAAAGCGATTAATATTTTAGTTCTAATTTTGAAATTTTTAAATAATTTATTTAAAAAAAAACGAAAAATTAAAGTTCTTTAACAGTATATTAAGTGGACATAAATTTACACGAGGGCAATAAAAGTTAATATAGAGCCGAGTTTATTTTGATTACTGTAATTAAAATGTTAACTGACACCCTTAAGTTAACTTTAACATTCTCAGTTATTTAATAGTTATTAGATATATTTTACATCTATGTATAATAAATGTTATGTATTTTAAAGTTATATAATATTTTAGTAAATAAATATATACATACACGTGAAATTTATAAATTATTTTGTTGCTTATAATAACTTTATATCAACAAAGCATTTTTTGGTGATTTAAAAAATTAAGTAATGTAAAGCGAATTAAGAAGTTTTTTTTTTTTTAAATGAAGCAGTTTAAAAAAGATGGGGTTATCCGTTCTGTCGTGTCATTGTTCATTTTGTGAGTTGTCAAACGCTATCATTTTTCAACTCGTCTTAATTCCGACAATTGTTACATATCCGACAATATTAATCATCTCACTCCCACGTTACGCCGTACTCTTTATAACTGTGCGAACGACATACTTTTTTTTTTACGCTGCTTAATGAAAAAATATTCAAATAATTAAATGTCAAATAAAAATCTAATTTTGTTAAAATTTAAATAAAAACTTACGTAAATGTGGACGTTGTGAAACACCAGAGTGTACACGGGTTGAAATCACGCAGGTTGTATTATAAAGTTTGTATAGGGGTAACTCGGTAGTTCAACATGAAAGTTTGGTGATGTATCACGTAAAGGACGTTCATCCCGGCAGGAGAGCGCGGCGGTGACTGAAGTATAAGGGCGTGGATGATTCAAACAGGGGAGTGGACACCGCCGCGTGTAAGTCCTCGCCAAAATTAATGCATTATCCTCGTCGACTTATGGCGTCGGCTTTGAAATGTTATTCTCGATCACAATAGTCTATTGTCTGTGAATATTAAATTGTTCGATTAATATGATTTAAAATACAAAAATCATACATATGTATGTTATATTATTTATTATAATACATAATTGTTATATTATAACCGAAATAAGTATAATAGTTTCAGACTAAAATAATTGAAATATTTCTCTCAGTTTCTCGCAAGAATTATTCATTAAGAGCGAGACAGCAATATGTTTTTTTATTATTATTAACAAATAAAATATTTTTTTTGTGTAATAATATATATTTTGTATTTTATATATATATATGTATGTATTTATATGTAATTTTTTTTCTGTTCTATAGTTTTTAGATTTTATGCAAAACTCACAGTGAGTTAAGCCTCACCTATATCTATATACGTATAATCATTGTCTTTGCTTTATTTGTGTGTAGTGGTAAAAAAAAAAAAAAAAATACTTTTAATAGATTTTACGGGTTTTTCGAGTACGAGAACCTTTTCTAGATTTAAGTCTTAAATCAGCACTAGGTTTGTTTATATTATTCGAGTACCACCGAATGACGTCATAATGAAATGAAATTTTAAGTATTTTATCGGGATTATTTAATTATTAATTACACGTAGTTTTGAGTGTTATATAGCACTTGTGGATACGAGAGGTCTGTATTGACGTCAGAATTATACGGGATTTTTTTTTGATAATTATTTTCATTAATAAATTAAAATATATGTTAGACCTTCCTTCCTAATAAAGAATTATAACCAATAGACTCAAGTAGTATGTTTCGTTTGAAGGTTGTCAAAAAAAAACCCTTTACTTTCCAATATTTCTACCCCCTTAATACTTTTTTAGCTCTTCGATAAATGAACAAGTCATGGCGCCATGCATCAACACAGTACTTAATGTAATTTCAAAAGGCAGGTGACGTTCATGACTCATGGTGCTGTGGAGGCCCGAGGGTTGCAACCCGGCGGGGCAGTCGTTTTCCGATGCAGTGGGCATGCAGACGAATAAGGGTGTACGCTATCTTACTTTGCTTATCGCTTTAAGTATATTAGGGTGCAAGTTATCGCTTTAGAGAGGGAAATGAAAAATTTACTATAAAACTTATATTTATAGTATATATAGTGACTATACACTAACGGACTAGATCTTCGGGAGAAGCCTATGTCCAGCAGTGGACGTCTATCGGCTGATGGTGATGATACATTAACGTGTTGCTGAAGTAAATTTAATTACATTACGTTGAGACCAACATTTTGTGAATATTCTGTCAGTCCAGCAATTACAGCAGTTCCTGTACTATCTTCTGTATTCATCACAAACTAGAGGAATTACTGATAAATTTTTAGCAGCATTTCTTTCTGCCGTCAAACAGTAGTGTGCGATCATTACTGTGTTCATGTTTGAAGGGCGTTTCGACTAGAGAAACTAGTGAAGTAAGAAAAAATTTGATGCTGTGTGAACAGGAGTTTCATTCTTCATCAGGTAATCATCTTGCTTGTATTATAATGTTCAATAAAACAAATATATCTTGCTAGTTCAATAATGAACACGCACCTATCTTCCCGTCCATCATCACATCGATGAGACTATTAGAAGAATCAGTCGGAAAGAAAAACGCATATTTTCAATTTTAACCCCTGTTATTTTTAAAAAATTACTAAACACGATAAGAGGTCATAAAGGGCGGATTTAATGGTTCTAGAGGTCTGTACCACTTAACCCTCAATAATGTTATAATTAAAATAAACCTCAGTGATAATAATATATTGTAAAGTGGGTTTCTTAAAGAGACACATCATCATCATCAGCTGAAAGACGACTGTTGGGCATATAATCACCACGGCTTCCGGTACCGCCGAGCACTAGGGACCGTTATTTGTACGGCGTCATGTAAAAGGGATTTGGGACATTTCCCACCTCGCTGGCCTAACGCGGGTTTGTGGTAACTAGAGGTTTATTTATTGATTAGCAGGCTGCACCAGGAACAGTTGAGATTGTCTCGATTCTCGTAAGATGCTGCGCGGAACCCCTTGCACCATAAAGAGACACAAATAAAAAGACATACTTGTTCATCTAAACACAATACTGCTTTAAAGTAAGTTGCTGATACATCTACAGTTATTTCGTATAATTAAGGTATCTACAACTATATTACGTTTATTATTAGATAATTTTTAATATTTACTTTGTTTTTTAATAGTATAATAATTATATATTATGTATATATATTTTTAATAGTATAATGTTTTTTAATAGTATTATATATATATATAGTATAGAAGTTGATTAATCTAAAGTCCATTCGATAACAATATCGTATTACGATCGTCGGTATATATGAAGTATTTACATTTGATTTTATAGCAGCGTCCGTACCAACAATGCGATATTTGATTCAACGTGAATTTTGAAGTTTTAATTTCCATCTAGACACACAAAAGGCCCGAAACACATAAACGACATATTAAAAATCTCCGCACCCCTTAGTTATGATAATATTATGTTTGTATTACGTATTCCGTATGGATTTTGGGATATAAAAAATTCTATTCATAAAGTAATAAAAGCCATAATCGTTTACGCCATCAAAGGGATAATTGAAGGGCCCCGGCGTGTGGTTCGCTCTTTCATGAAAATATTAATAAGAAAAAAAAAAATCTAACACGTATTGAGTGAACTCTATTAGGAGATTTATTAGATTCGAAATCATAACGGGATTTCATTATAATGAAATATGTGGGATTTGGCTCATGCCATTAACTATAATACGCGGAGATGGCTTTATGGTCCATACAGGACAATAACTCAGGTAATACCAACTTTTTTTTATTCAACAAAGCTACGAGACGAGCAGGACATTAATCTGATAAGTGATATACCTGCCTATAACAACATGGCACTTTAGGATGCTATATACTGCACCAAATTGCCTTCTTGAAACATAAGATGTTAACTCCCGTTACCTCAGTAATTTTAATAGCTACAACTACCTGTAATCCGGAACACAGTACTCTTTGGCGGTAGAAATAAGAGCTGCAATGGTACCTAACCTCACGGTCTCCGGCAGCAGAGACCTACTATCAGTAAATTTAGAACAATTATAGAATGAGTAATGAATCAGGTATTTCTATCAGATCTATAACACACAGTGAGTGGAAGTGTTTTCAAATTCTCTTAACTATCTCTAAAATTTACACTTTAGTTTGAATGTCATTCTCCTCTCTTTCCTATTATTTAAAAAAAAATACTTATTCGTTGATATATGAGAGAGAATCGCGGGAACCCACTGGATGCGAGCAACGCGGTACCGATCAATGTGGACTTCTTTGGAGTAGTTCTATGTCCAGCAGTGGACGTCTATCTGCTGATGATGATGATGATCACGATAATAGAGGATAGACGAAAATTATGAAGTAATATATATATGTAATGCTATATCTAGTAACCAGAGTTCGTTCGTCGTTTACCAGGGTGCACTATGAGCAGGTGAAGGTGAAGGTTCAAATATTCCCGAAAGAAAATTTCTATAAAACAAAAAGTCTTGAGATGCTGTAATCTACCGATACTAGATTTGGATCATAACTAAAATCATGTCTATTAGAAAACCGTCAAAATTAAGTCAGCCTATTAAGTTAGGATATTACAAACAAACATAGAATTGTTTAACTTAAACTCCAGAGTTAAAATCAGGTAAAAACCACTTGTTAACATTAAAGGTACGGTGAAATAACAATGGAAAAAAAATTGCTTCGGGGAAACCCCGATGTTATTGTTTATTCTTTCTAGCGAATTTCTTTATTGTTTTCGTGTAACAAAATTATTTGTTAAACAAATGCTTTTCAAAATATTTTTTTTAAATGAAATATGTTTATGCTTTACTACGAATCCGCCTGTTAAGTAGTAATATAGTCTGTGCTGATAAAGCGTGCTAATCTGTTTTTTATTGGAGAGAAATCTTTTAAAGATACCATGATCGTGGAGATAAGGTTATATGGGATTTTTTAACACTAAAATCCCTTCCGTGGTCATCCTCGGTACATAGCAGGAGGCTTCGGTATCTTCAACGGAACGCACCGGTGCCGCTCTTGACTACTCCTAAGCATTTCTCAGGGAATGTCGCAAAACTATTCAGCAGACCGCTATGCCACGATATGGACGAGACCATCACATCTATGTCGTCCACCCCGAGCTCGTTTAGTGGGCAACGAAGGTCCTCACCTTCAACTACACGAACTCGAAAAGCCTGTTATTGACCTTCTGCGACAGGTAGGGTTTATTACTCTCATTATAGATAGCCAGCGCACTAACCTATCAACAACCTATTCATTCCTTCCTTGAATGCATCCGCATAGTATTTCGACAGGTACACTGTCGCCGCCAAGTAGTTCCACTCTTTATTTTTCATCAAGAACAGGTAACTAAACTTCTTTGTTCGCAACACAATGATGATTCGCCGTGCACTTGATCGTCCGGTAATGACAAGGGGATGGGGAAATTATATCATATACTCCTTACTCACTCTCCTCGAAATGTATACTGCAGAACACTGCGAGACTGATCACGTCACTTGTGTTCAAGACTGTCCAATCTTATTTTGTCAAGTTCTTGATCACCGATAAGGCTCTTAATTTTTTCCGAAGTTATGATTATTCTTATGAGTGCAGTGTAAACTCTACGAAGGTTAAATTGAACATGGAGAGTAATGGAGAGTAGATGGATCTACTCCTTGGGCTCAACGGATTGATGGTCTCGAGTTCGGTTGCATCGTACTCAAGTCTAAAGATTATTCATTGGAAATGTTTGTTTCAGATGGTATTGTAAATTTTCTATTACAGTTCTTAAAGAGTCATTATCTTCATCATCATCATCATCAGCTGATAGACGTCCACCGCTGGGCGTACGCCTACCCCAAATATCTCCACATTGATCGGTACCGCGTTGTTCGCATCCAGCGTGTACCAGCGATTTTTACCAGATTGTCGATCCATTAAATCATTAATCATTAGATGATTCATAACGTAATAAAATCTCACTATAATTAATTACTGCGTTCGCGTATCTATAAATAACTTAGACTATAACTAATTGTAATATTATTAGTAAAAGATCGGGATTTTTTTTCAATAAAAATCTTTCATTAGACATACTTTTAATGCGACCACAAAGGAAAAGTTATTTTAACCCTCTTCAAAGATCTCTCTCAAAACCTATATCAAATTGATCTGACCTAGATATCTTCATCATCTACAGTTTCATTATCATTTAACATCATCTGGAGTTCAAGTTGTCATTGTCAAAGTAAAGCAGAACGTTACTAAGCAGTTTTGACGAGTATCGATAAAGAATAATAATTTTATTAACAAAAAGAAGATGAATATGCTGGAAGGAGTAATAGCTTAGTAACATAAAAAAACGTACAATGCGGACGTTTCGTGAAGGGACGCCAGTAAAAACCCAATCAAATGCTCGTGATCGGTCTTAGCGCTGACAGCAGTAAACTTAATTCAAAAAGCGCAGCTGATGTTACAAAAGATTGGAAATTAAAGCTAGCTTCACACCGCAGACGGAAGCCCAGCGTCAGCGAGACCAGTTATGTACCGACCCAAATAGAGGCGTACTATTAATTTAACACGTATAGATGAACAAATATATGACTATGAAAATCTGTATATCTAACTAGGCACCTATTTTTATTGATAGGCTGAGCGAGACATTCGCCTGATAGTAAGTAATACGCCTGTCCATAACGACGTGCTAGTTAGAATGATATACCATATTGTGCTCGTCGCTTGAGGAACTTGATGTTAAGTTTTTTTTAAAATTCCATTAAGTGACGAGACGAGCGGGACGTTCACCTGATGGTGGTATAGTATGTAATATCCCCCCAAATCATGAGGGACGACTTCCCGAGCCAGACGTTCACCTGATGGTAAATGGATACGCCTGCCTATAACAACGTAGTGCTAATTAGAGCCAAGCCTACCTCACTTGCTCGTGGTGCACCCTGCTAATCAACAAACGAGACTGGCTTCCACCAGCCTGCATTGGGCCAGCGTGGCGAGAAACGGCCCAAATCCCCTCAATATGAATCTCTAGAGACGACGACTCCTAATGCCTGGCGGTTTTTCAAGCAGCACAGGAACAATCGATGTGGAGATCTTTGGCGGAGGTTTATGTCCAGCAGTGGACATCTAGCGGCTGATGATGATGTACAAACGTTATTATATTTAAACTTTAAAGGCGTTGTAGTTAGAACAAATATTGTAGCAACGAGATTTAACATATGTCCCAAGGCGACATGCACAATGTGATGCTGTGTATATCATCTTTACTAGCTCCTAGTTATAACCCATCTCGTCGCTACGTAAATTAAGGAGCATAGTTAAATTATCGAATCCTTTTCTGTTCGCATTAAAGACGAAACGAAGCAATGTTGTGTACGAGTTGAACGTTATATAAGTAATGTATATGTATGTAAATATAACTTAATTCTTCTACTTTGTGTTTGCGCGTACCTAACGAATCAGACTAACGTGATTTAAGTAAAAGTTTGCACGCGTGTTTGTTCGCAAATTAGATCAAAAGCTCCGAACGGGTGCTTAGATCAAAGTTTAGTTCGCGGCTCCGTAGATCGAAGTGTGTACGGAACACTTTTACCTTATCAAGTTATTACTTCCTTTTGCTTTATAATTCTGTCGATTTGTTAGTGACCGGCGGATGTCCTACTGTTAACAGGCCGTGGGTCCGGGTCCACGAGCCCAGTGCCATATAAGCTGCAAGAGTTGCATTGGCTTGCAGCGCTAACATCGTTACAAATCTAGATGTGGATGTCCTACTGCCTTGTTCTTCTGTTTGGAGGAGGGGAATTTCGAAAAGGTACTATCTTCTGGAGGAAGTCAGTTATGTGGAGATGTTTTACGCGCTAAAATCCCCTCGGTTCTCACCTTTGAAGTTTGGAGAAGTCACGGGGTCTCCGTTGGGAACGCAACCGCGGCCTCGCTAATGCTATAATAGGATTGCTCGTGAGTACTAGTCCAATGACCGGAGATCACATCCAGCCATTGTCCTCCTCACGATCGTTTAAAAGGCGATGAGCCCCCATTCTGACCGCCAACGACCCTAAAGGTCCCATTAAGGTAGGGAACACTATTTACCGGTGTGACTTTAGCGCCACGACGGCTTCATCTCCGAGCAGAATGTGTCTTCTCTCGATCCGGCTCCGCTGTCTCCTTATATACCATAATAGTTTTACAAAAGGAGGCTCTACGGCTCGTCATGCAAAATTTCCTCTCATCATCGCCGATCCCGATTTCTGGCAAGGAGAGGGAATGTTCTACTGCCTGTGTTTACTCTTTTTTTTTCGATAAAGCAATGTGACGAGCAAGTTGCTTACTTAATAGCAACGCAAAGTGAATCTTGGCATCCGACACATGAGAGCGCCAGCGTTGTCTGTCTCGCCCTATCTCTTGCCAGTCCTCTGGTGGTAAGCGATGCTTCTATCTAAACAATGTGACATTAGGTAGGACTATGCTAACTAGCGCCGCATGGTGCTCTTAGCCTGGAGACATAAGATGTTAAGTCTCGTTAACGCAAGTAATTTCACTAACTACAGCACCCTACAAATCAGATCACAGTAATGTTTTCACTATTGTTTGTCTGCTGCAATAGGAGCTGTGGTGGTACCTAATTGGATGGTCTCCGGCAAACAGACCTACCACCAGTTTTATCTTAGATCTTTACAAATGGCGCGTATCCAGTATTGAACATCTATTGGCTTATGATAAACATTACTTTAGAAAAGTATATTTCTTACGAAATAAGAACCTTTCCAGTAAAGTAAAAAAAAAAAATTTAAATCAAATATAAATTTTAACTATTAACATCGAATATTTTGTTTGTGCTAAAAAAAATAAAAAAAAAATTACTTGTTAATAGCATTGTACTATGAAACAGATACTCCAATATTGTTCTCATGTAATTTAATTACCTTGAAACTAATGAGATAAGTTTGACTTATCATGATAATAGAAAAACTGTAAAACTATATTATCCAACTCTAACTTATTTAGTTACCTAACTTGGGGTTAACTTAACTGTAAATATAAAAGATGAAGTGTATGTTATATTTACTAGTCGAGTCACGTATGACATAAAAACAATTATATGAAACAGATAAAAATATTTATACATAAATTTGTGTAATTTTCATTAAAATAAAAATTTATTTAATCTAAATAAAATATATAAAATGATTATTAACCAAAAGTTTTTTTTTAATTATATCTATTACGTTATATCATTATGTTTCGGGTTAACTAAACCAACTTATATTTTCATTTGTATCAAGTGTGGTTAAAGTTTATAGTCGATTCCCGGATTCGAACCGGCGACCGATTTCCGGGTCGCCTTGTATTTACAAACAGACCTCGGATACGCAAATATAAACTTTTGACAGTTGGGTAATGTATCCCATATAATTTGTGTATGCGCAAATGGGCTGAAACAGATATATACACTATCGTCCCTAAGGGTTGAGATGAAACATCCTCTCACTAATGAATATCCAATATTTCCCTTACTCTCGTACTTGTCATATTCATGTAAAGATGAAAGTCACAACATTACTTATTTGGATCATATTTTATTATTGGTGGTGATTGTTAATATGCTGCCGTTTACAATCTGCTGTAATCTTGAAAAATGTTAAAAACTCTCAACCACATTGCATATATTTCCAACGAATAAAAAACTAAATAAAATAAAATATGTATAATATCTGTTACGTCTAAACATATACTTTGATATCATCCCTTCATTTTTTAATTCAATTAAATGAAATACTTAGATATGTTTTTAAAGTGACTGAAGCAAAGAAAGCCTAACTAATAACAAAATTGGGATTCAGTACGTAAACTATTATTAAACATAAATAACAATATAGTACACGATTTTTATACCTAGTATTTTACACTGTATAATAAAGTATTACTGCATTGATTGCTAGTATATAATTAGGTTATAATATCAATAGACAACCACAATACTTTTTTAGAAAATACTTATTCTAGTATTTCGTTTTGAAACGTTTTATACATTTTTTTTTTAATTTTAACCGATGGGCCTCTACAGCTGGACATAGGTCTCTTGTAATGTGTTCCACATAATTAATATGATGATAATATTATTGTTATAAGTACAAAAAAAAATTAAATTCTCTGTCATAAGTCTTAGTTAATTTCTTAAATCATGTTCAGATTGATAATGAAGACTAAAATTTAAATTATTATTTATACTGAAACTAATACAAATTTGAATTAATATCCTCTTGTTTTCTACTGAAGAACAAGTAAACAATATTTGTTATTTGTTGTGAACAACGTAAGTAATATAATTTGATCGATATCATGAGCCAGTTCACGTGTAACGAGGGATGGATGCCGTGTAACGAGCCCTTTGTTTATTTCACGCAAGTCTAGCGCTCGAACATATTAATTGTTCAAATATATGTATTAACATATCGACTGGATAATTTTTTTTTAACTAACAACCACAGTTTTACACGATGTTCATAGACAATGAGATCGAGCAGCATAAAGAGCTCGCGCCAAGAATACTGTTTTTCGTATATTAACAGCCGGAAGACAGAGACGTTATGGCGGCGGACTTACTACTTACTACGTAATGGTCGTTGCGTGGTGAACTCAACAAAATCCTTACCATCAACTAATCATCACAAAATATAGACCCCCAGCATAGAAGCTGTTACTGGGTAAACGATTAGCTGCTACACTACAGATGGAATTAACGATATTGAAGCTGTTTAAAAAACAGTACTTCGCGTTTATAAAGCTATAGTATAATTTATTATTTCTTCAATGTAAATAATAATTATATAAAAGTCCTGTTTGGTTAAATTCCTTTCTGTCACCGAAAAGTGGTCTTATGCAAATTTTTCGTCTCAATGCGATAAGATTATGATGCTGTATACACAGCGTAATTAGCGCTCCATTGATACGAGCAAGCGTATCACTTACCACCATTACAATTCTCTCCCACTTGCGTTTACCAACAGAAACACGGTTATTAGTAAAGGTAGTCAGAAATATTATAATACTACATTTTTCATCTGTGCAAACAAAAGCTACAGCGCAGCATGAGCAATTTTATCATCTTAAAATCTTTAATAAAATCGCTATTAAGGATAACACTCATTTGTTAAATATAGCAATTAATCATTACATAGTTGCTCCTTTATAAGATTGTGGCTATATTCAGGATATCAGGTGTTTCCTAATTGATAACTTATTTCCAGCTTAGTTGTTGCTTAAGTAATTTATTTAATTATTAACAACAAACTAAATGCGTTACAATTTAATTTTAATATCACGAAAACTGTTAACTCTTTAAGTTTGGGCCACTTCACTACGCTGTAGAGGATCCGTTTTAAGCTCGTGATCAAGTTAGAGATCTTTCGGCTTTTTTTTAATGAACTAAGTTCACAGTACTTACAAAGCAATCACAAACAAATACACTTATACATGATATGTTACATAACCTTCATAACCACTCCATTTCATTAGAATAGGACCGGTCCTTCCAAGATTACCAGTAACACACAGACAGAAATTTCTATAATCGATTTATTGATATTGATAAAAAAAAAACCTAGGTAAGAGCTATCTAATGCCTGAGACCGTCTAGGTAGGTACCACTATCTGTTCTGCAGTGTCAGGCTAGTAATAATAAGACTAGGGTATGTCCTATCATAAAAACGATTAAGATGGTTTTCAAGTTCGAGGGCTTTGAAGGTGTGGGCCTTCATTGCCCAGAAAGCGAGCCCAAGGTAAACGACAAGTATGAGGTGGTGTTTGTCGTAACATAGCTAGGGTTCTGAGGTGGGTAATGGCACTCCTTGGATGCAGTGCGGAGTCACCGGTGTGTCTCGTAGATCCTGGAGCTTCTCGCAATGGACTAAGGATGATCACATATGTTTTAATAGGTATAAATCTCAGATAACCATGTCTGCCTCGAAGAAGTGATATCTTCCGAAAATATTCCCCTCCATAAAAAAAATAGAAAGATAGACCCACCTGAACTTCGATTCCTTCCGCCAAACAAGTTTGTAAAAATTGCAAGTATTCCGGTTTGAAGGGCGTTGTGCTGGTGAAATAATGGGATGAGGGGATTTAATCATGTATGTTGCAAGAAGAGCACCATTGAAAGTAAAGCCACATTGTTATTGGCAGATGAATCATTTAATCTCCTCGTCGGTAACATTACTAGATAGAACAGTAATATTCACAGTATAGAACACCGCTAATACAATTTAATAGTGTTGATAATTAAAAAGGAGTGTTCTGAATTAAAAAAAAAAAATGTTGAATAATTTTTTTCACATGAACTTGCAACATGGCTGCGTGAGTAAGTAACATAAAGAGCAAGGCGTGAGCATTTTATTACTTATTACTGGATAATAATTCACAGCTAAAATTTACTGCATGTACTCTCAGGATATGATTTATGTTGCAGTGGAATATATATATATATATATATACATACTACATGCAATTCGCGTATTCGTCTACGTCCGAATTAATTACACTATTTCATTAGTCGTGAGGAGGAATAATGACGGTTAGAGTAAGAAGAATACTCTCCATAGTAAAAACTCTGTAAACCATTCCAATATATACGAGAACACAGCATCTTTATAACTTTTTTTTATTATTCGACGAAGAGGATACGAGTCAACTGTTCACCTGATGGTACGTGATACTCCTATCGTGGCAATAGTTAAGATGGTATACCCAGCACCACATTATACTCGTCGCTTTATAACACGAGATATTAAGTCTCGTTACCCCAGTAATTTCGCTAGTTACAACGCCCTTCAAATCGGAACATGAATGTTTGCAGAATACTGTTTGACGGCCGTAATAAAAGCAGCGAAAGTAATTACCTTAAAGGTCTCCAGCAACAGATTTTTTTGTTAAGGGAGAAATCTTCAAAAGATATCACCTTCTGGGAGGAGACAAGAGACTACGGGATCTGCTACGGAACGCACCGGTGCACTGCGCCTCAACACGTCCTAATGAGTGTCATAATCCACTTATAGCAATAAGTATAAGACCACCTCATACTTCTCATTCACTCCAGCTCGCTTATTGGGCAAAGACGGTCCTGATCTTCAAAGCCCACGGATCCGAAAACCTATTTAATCGCCTTCTAGGACGAGCAAGGCTTACTTTAGTCATATTGTACCAATTAAATAGATACATTATAATTGAGAGTAAATATACACAACTTTTCGGACCCATCTGGTTAGTGAAGGTTCAGGATAAAGGACTAAGAGTATGACTGCCCATTCAGTTCATTGTATGAGTGGTCAACCACGGCCAGTATGAAGAGGACGGTGGTTTTGATCCCGACCTTCCGCCGTTATATACGTGGTCAATGAGTATTTGTATCCAAAATGATTCACTCCTTCAATAAGTGCGTAATAAGTACACTGTTGGCGGATATAGTTTAAGTAGGTACCACAGCGGCGCCTATTTTTACCGCCAAAGAGCAGTATGCAAACATTACTGTATTCCAGTTAGAAGGGCACTAGACAAAACTTAACTACTAACTAGACTAGAATAAACTAAACTTAACGTATTATATCTCGACGACGCATTAATGCGACGAGCTCAATATGATGCAGTGTGTAAGATCCTAACTAGCCGCATATTATGAGCAGGCGTATCACTTACTATCAAGTGAACGTCTCGTTCGTTTCGTCACATCGTAGTACAAATAGATAAGAAACTAGTTATCAAACTCGTTTTTTAACTTCAGTGTTGATAAGGTTAAAAGATTTTGTAATCTCATCGGAAGAAGGGGTTAAATTGAGTCAGCATATCACTCATCATCAGGTGATTGTTTAACTCATCTCTTTGTAGAATATAAAGCGTTATTCCTTTCACTGGCGAGAGTACTTATAACCTAGAAGTTAGTCAAATACAGAACTTGCTATAACCTAACTTAATCTTTGATAAATTCTAGCTTACGTGCCTTTAGTAGATAATCAGCAGTTACCATCAGGGTTTGAGATATTTGATGTTTAATACATCTCCGGAATGGGTGGCCGGCGTACGTTGCTTTTGTATTGTACTTAATTATCTACGCCAAAATAAGCCGATCACTCAACGGAGGATCCTCACGCTAAATAAACAAGGGGTGGACACAACCACACAGATGCTGTTGCGTAGCTGGATGAGATATTTCTTTCTACCCTACTATTCATATAGGCAGACCATTCGAATAGTGGTAAGTATATGTGGATATATGACAAGTGTCGAACTAAAACTCTAAATGTCTTCATTGAAAAAGATCAAAGACTATCAAATAGCTCAGTTCTAGAAGACTAGATTTTTCTCCATTCTACGAAGCGAGAGTAATACGCCTGCCTATAACAAGGTAGCGGTATTAAAAATTTTATACACTCGTTACCCTATATTACACTAGCTACAACACCCCTCAAACCGGAATACAGTAATGTTTGCACACTTTCAGTTTGCGGATAGATACAAGAGCTGCGGTGGTATCCACCTAAACGATTTCCGGCAACAGAGACTTACCACTAGCAACATAATGTACTGGTTTTATTTAATTTTTTTTGTTTATTTCAAATTATATTGCCATTTTGCTGTCTACACGGTATTTCTATTTACTGATATCAAGTAAGGACCTGAGCTTACTGTTCGACTTCATTGTAATTTAAAAATGTGTTCTGGTTTGAAGGACGTTCTAGCTAGTGAAATTACTGGGGTATCGCGACTGGAACATCGTATGTCTCAAAGTGACGAGCGCAAAGTTGTGTAGTGTATACCAACCTAACTAACACCACGTTCTTATGAGCAGGCCTATGACTTACCATCAGGTGAACGTAGCGCCAGTCTCGTCATTAATAAAAAAAAACTTACATACTTATTTTAATATTTTTTTATATTACATATATTTATTGATTTGCCAATGCCACATCCATTCCGCCATGTATCAATGTGTACAAAGGCGGTTGTTTAATTTACCCACTGATTGCTCATTGTTCGAGGGCTACTGATCCATTCCACGCTATTATATGGGGTGCATTCTAAAGGGTGTTTGTTTACGTAAAATGTTTACTTTGGGGCTGCAGTGCTTACCGACTTGAACTTAATTTAAATTAAAACGGAATAAAAGATGTAATGAAGGGATCGTTTCATTGTTATTAAAAGTAATATACTAAAAACTTTGAGAACACCGGTATAGGGCAGATTTAAACCCTAAGGTTATAAGATTCAATATTTTTGTCTTTATAACATTTATTTATTCATTTACTTTTCCATACATGGTAAATAGGGGAGACTTAATGCTTAAATATCATTCTCTACCAGTCAAACTTGGAACAGAGAAATGTTTAAAGCGGAAGTAATAAACAATAAAATATAATAGAAGCAATAAATATATATACATAATAGACAAACAGGAAGTAAATAACACTATTATAAATATACGAAATATATCAGAATAGTTGTGTCTTCAAGTAATGAAGACGAAGCAACTTAATTGCGAATAGTATCTTAAGAAGTATAGTGGAATGGAGTGGAAATTCATTTTATACTTACTAAAGCTTCGAGCGTCATCATCATCATATGATTATTATCATCGTATTTTTTTTCATGTACTTGCCTCTAATTATTTACGTCTTAGTTAATGTTTAATAATAACGATTTTACATAAAAAAAAATAACAAGAACCCTTAAAAGTCTATTCTTAATTATTTATTATCATGGTGTTGGGAACCTTAATATTCCTTTGGTGTCTGGATACACGTAAGCGTGTCATAGATTAATAATTGAAATAAAAGGATCTTTGGCTGGAAATATCCTGCTGCAGCAGCTGATTATAATGGGTAAAGTTTTTGGAAAACGAAAGGTGGGGAGAAGGAAAAAGTCATGGATAAGAATTATAAGGGAATGGACTGGCATATCTGGGGTGTCGGAATTGTTCCGCCGAACCAGGGACAGAAAGGACTGTATCTCACTGATCGCCAACCTTCACTAGTTGGAGAGGCACTTGAAGAAGGAGAAGGAGGAGAAGAAGAAGAATAGCCTTTTAATGCAATCGCCGCCAACAGACTGTCGGGAATGGGGCGATCATCGTACCTCTCAGTATTTCTCCCACCAGCTCGTATTCTGATTAGTCGATTGGTCGCGCTGTTCCCGACAATGACAAGTGAACCTGAAAGTGAAGTCAAAAAGTGACTTATTTTATAATTTTTTGTATACATTAAATAAATAAAATACTAAAAATAGGTATTGATAACAATAGTTTATTTTGAAGATTGAACCTAGTATTTTTATTTATTATTAGGTTTATCTATGTTTATTTTCTATATTTGCATTGATTTCAACTGGTAAATCAATTCTACCCTTCTTTCCTTAATAAAAAAAGGTTTATATTATCTCTATACAGCTCTTTTTAATTATTACCCCTAACAATCGATAGTTAAGGGAAGGGTTGTGAGGTCATCGTTAAGTCGGAAGTCATAACTGTCTGTATTCCTACTATCCAGTTTGTTGTGTTGTTGCTTCACTATATTTCACTATAACGTTTGAATGTTCAAATATCAAATTTTGTTGATCCAACAACAGTCTGTAGCATGACTGCAGTTGTTCACTAAATGCATTCACGTAGATGCAGTATAATGATAAAACACCAATCAATCAGATATTCTCATCGTGTTTATTAGAAAGAACGTAGGTGCTGGGTTTGCAGAGGGAAATCCAATGACAAATGACGATGATCGTTTATCTTCTTAACTGTCAGTGTAGCCAATCAACACGTGTGGCCCCTCGAACTAAGATTCTCACAATCCTATGCCAATGGAATTGAGAACTTACGCCTATAAAGGTAAAGTTCACATACGCTTATCGTACAGCTTCGTTGACCATCCAGTTAGAAAAAATCAGCTCCTATGGACGTAACGTAGGGAGTGTAGATCTAATTAAATTGGTCTGTCGTTCGCAAATTTCTCTACGACCACTGCGATAGTTCGGATTGCTCCACAGATTACTAATCGTATAATCGATCAAACGCTTCAAACGGGGTCTGACCTAAGTCTAAATTAAACTTAACAGTAAGAGATAAAAAAAACGACGATGCAGCTTCGTTAAATATACTTTATAACGACAGTAAGTTACAATGAAATTATTACTTAAATACACAATATTATAAAATATTGATATACAAATGCGTATATGCAGTGGAAGGGAAAAGGCCGCAGGATCTCGCAACCCAATCAATGCGTTGGTCTGACTAGATCCGCAAAACACTCGACTCCAGAGTCTACTACTCTCTCTGAGTAGCTAGAGATAGGATGAGATGGAGAAACATTATGAAGACAAGAGTGATAGTGTAGTCACTACCCTCAGACATGAGGAATACGATTGTAGGAGGAGGATATGAAGACAAGATATAGAAACACTCTTGAATGAGATTTTATAATAAATATACACATATATGATTAAACTCAAGAGTATTAAAAAAATGTTGATTTTTTTTGCTGAGATGAAATTTCAAGGGACTATGGCAGGAAATGATAAGATCATTTTACAGAAAACCAATCAATAGCTTCTCGTGATATTAAAGTTTAAGAAATATATGTTCACTGTCCGTGGTTTCACTGGCGGATGGTCAGTTTCCGGTGACCGTCTAAGTAGATACCACCGCAGCGCATATTTCTACCGCCAGGCAGTAGCGAGCAAACTTTACTGTGTTCCGGATTTAAGGGCGCTATAGTTAATGTAATTATTAAGGTAACGAGACTTAACACCCTATGTATCAAGCGACGAGCGCAATGTGATGCAGTATCATCATCAACATCACCCGATAGACCTCCACTACTGGACATAGGCCACCCCCAAATATCTCCTCATCGATCGGTCACGCGTTGCTCGCTTCCAGTGGGTTCTTGCGATGTTCACCAGATCTTCGGTCCACCTTGTGGAAGGCCTCCCAACACTACGACTTCCGGTGCAATATATATCATCCTAACTGGCGCCACGTTCATTCTCCAAGATAATTTCCACAGATCTTTCCGCAACATGTTTATAGCGAACAGCGGTCGAACCTGCCGCTCGAAGGTTGTTATTTAGAAACGAAATGGGCTACCGAGCCCCCGGGTGTGGGGGAGCATTAAAAAAAACATTATTTTCACAATACTTAAACTTGTGGGAATATCCTCAGGGAGATGCCGCGATACTGAATAATAACGTAACGTAAATGGAACTGTTTCCCTAAGTTCTATTGAATTAGTTGAATATTAAATGCTGAAGAAACTGTAATAAAAAGATTGATTTTCTATTAACAAAAGTTAAGTGACAATTATAATAATCACTTACATTTACGTGAATACTACTCACTTTATCATCAGACGGTAAACATTCACCACTGAACACAGGCTACCCTCAAACATCTCCACAACAATCAGTCGTGCGCTGTTCGCTACTATTACTTTTTTTATTTAACGAAGCGACAAGACGAGCGGACTATCACCTGATAATAAGTGATACACTAGGCCATAAAAAATGTATGCTAGTTATGATGATACAAAAAACTGTGCTCGCCACTTGTGGCACTTGATGTTGTCTCGTAAACTCAGTAAATTTTACTAGCTGCTACGCAAACTGTACAGCTCTTCACAGCTATTAAGATCTTTTCAGTTTAAAAACATAACAGCTGATCGAAGGTCGCTCGTGCTGGAGACTGTCTAGATACCACCATAGCCTCTACTTCTGTCTTGTAAAGATTTTATACACTACACTACATTATGCTCTTCGCTTTGAGACATGAGATTTTAAGTCTCATTACCCCAGTAAATTCACTAGCAACAACGCCTGTCAAACCGGAACACAGTCACTTAATAGAGATACTCATTGATAAAATTAAATTTAACCGATTTCATAGCTTTTATTTAGTTAATTTATTTTCTCTAATTTTCTATACTTATGGTATTACTGAACCATCTTCAATAGAGAAGGTTGAGTAATACTATCCTATTACCATAAATATAGTACTACAAGACTTCAAGATACAGTGATCTCTTTCTTAGTAGATTGAACAACAATACGAGATCTTCACTTGATGGTAAGTGATTCATCTGCCTATAAATAGGTTGCTAGTTAGGATGATACATACAACACCACATTATGTTCGCCTCTTAAAACATAATATACGTCTTTTTGGTCTAGTAATTTTAGTAGCTACAACGCCCTTCTAACCGGGATACAGTAATGTTTTCACACTACTGTTTAAAGGTAGAAATAGGAGCTGCGGTGGTACTTAGACAACTACCACCACTATATTAAATCTAAAAAAAAAACATTTCCAACATGTCCTACATTCTGCCAGCTGGTGTGGTTAAAATTTCGTGAATAATGGAAAGGACCGCCTTTTGGTGGAAGCGTGATCTCGTGTAATATTTAACAATGCCGCCAGGAATAAACATCAAAGTGATATACTTACACTGCGACGTACATTGTTATATTATCTTCTATTAGCAATTGTCCACGAATAATGTTTAACCAGTTTTAACTTAATAATAAGTAAACCTGGGCCCAATCCGAGGACCCGGTTGTTAATAAAGAGTATTTTTTTATTCAATATAACGTTGAGACCAGAGAGGCGTTCACTTAATTGTAAGTGATACGCCCGTCCATAACAACGCGGTGCCAGTTAAGATGATACACAACACGAAATTCTACTCGTCGCCTTAAGACAAGATGTTGAACAAAATGTAATGCAGTGTATAACATCATAACTAGCGCTACGTTGTTATGAGCAGGCGCATAACTTACCATTGCTTAATTAAAAAAAAAAAAAACCTCTCCCGTTTTGCCGCTACGTAGAACAAAAAAAAGAGAGTTTGTCTATATGTCCATTATATTATGACACATACACAAAAAACATTAGGAAAATATTAGTAACAATACTAATTCATTCAAGGTAGGTCTCTGTAGCCTGCAGTCTCCTACGACCGACAACCATTGCTGTGTTCCGGTTTGCAGGGCGCTATGCCTATTACAATTACAGAAGTAACAAGACTATATTGTGTCCTAACTACCACCACGTAGTAATGGACAGGCGTATCACTTAGGCTTAGTATATATATATATATTATATTTATTCAACGAAGTATCTATATTAAGTTATCAAAAAACATATGTAGCTTTAATTAAAAGTTACATAAATATTTTAACTTCTAATTAAAGCTACAAATGTTTTTTTATAATTTAATATAGATACTTCATCGAATAAATATATATATATATATATATTTATTCAACGAATATATATATATATTTATATATTTAGCACTAAACACAAGTGAATAGTTCGTGTTACCGGTGTGCCCTCTATTAGCGGCACAATCAGTAAAGTTTATACCTGCTTACTTATCTGTGGGCCCCTTTGTGAACATCGGCATTTAACTACCTGGATGTCTACCTGCTCCTATTTAAGTTAAGCGCGTCAACGTTTATAAAAGCGATTTGGTGTTGCCAACATTTTATTGTCCGTACCTTACTTTTGTAGCTTCAGCAGCACTTGATAACTTCACGTCAACGACAAGCGTCTAACTTATTACAGATTTGTAAAGAGGAGTAAATATTAAAATCAAATTATACTGAAGATTTTTTTTTATATAATACATGATAATTTCGGATGTATTTATAGCAGGAATCAGAGTAGTTTTTTTTTTAATAATTACGCATACGACTAGTGATGTGTAATATCAGTCTTGGTCTTGCAGTCTTGGTCTTTGTATTGCGAGAGAGCAAGGCCAAGACACACTTATTATGCAAGATCAAAACCAATACCAAGATTGTCTACTTCGGTCTTGTTCTTGCTTTGCTCATAACTACATACAACAAAGCAAGTAAATAAAACTCATAATATATAAAACATATACAATATAGAACAAACACATATATAGTATGTTAAGGGTGACGCACAACAACATACGGGAGAAAAGTTAACCTGTTCGTGGTGCACCCTGTTAAACAACAAACGAGCCTGTGTGGTGGGCAACGGCTCAAATCCCTCCACATTAACCCCTACAAACGATCGCGCTGTATGCGAGCAGCGCAGGACCATCGAAATGTCTATTTCTGTAGTCAAACAGTCGTCTTGTCACTCTGTTCCGGTTTGAAGGACGCGGTAGCAAGTGAAATAACTGGGGTTGCAAGACAACATCATATGTCTCAAGACGACGAGCATTTGATGCTATACCTCTCATCTTCACTTAGCGACATATTATGGGTAAGTGTATCACTTATCATCAGATGAAAGTTTGGAAAAAAATGTGATGATAAATACAAGATCTTGAATTGAAGGCCAACAGATTTTAATTACATATATATATATATATATATAAAAATGTATATTTTATATATATATAACCAGAGAGATGTTTATTATATTTTCATAACCGTCCCAACGGAGCGGAGAAGTGCCCGAAGCTGTCAAATAAATATCCTTTTAAGTATAAAAGTAAGTAATGGAAAGAATAGAATTTTTAACGTTTTTTTTTTCATTATATAGAGCGAAATGCTACCACAATTATTTTCATACTAAGTTAACCTAAGAATAGAAACTTTATCTTAAGCACTGGTGGTAAGTCTCTGTTGCCGGAGACCGTCTAGGTAGGTACCACCGCAGCGCTTATCGCAGCCGACAATATTCCGGTATGAAGGGCGCTGTAGCTAGAGTAATTACTGAGGTAACGAGACATCATCTTATGTCTTAAAGCGACGAGCGCAATGTGGTGCAGTGTATACCATTCTAACTAGCGTGACATTGCTATGGGAATGCGTATTGCTTACCATCAGATGAACATCCCGCTCGTCTCGTCGCTTAATGGAATAGAAAAAAGCTTCTCTTCTAATGAAGTATAATTCAATTAATTAATCTTTATAACCTTAAATTAGAAAATAAACCTGAAACTGTTAAACCCAGAAAGCAATCAAATTATTTATAGTGTTACTATAAAAAAATATTTAGTGAGTAAATAATGTTGTTTTTTAAAAGATTTTTTATAAGGTAATAATATTTGGAAAGGTTTTGATATTTGAATGTACCAAAAACTGATAAAAACAGAGTGAACTGAAGAAGGAATATTGCGTACTAAAATTAATGAAATAAGATTAATCATAAATATCCATTATAATTAAATAATTATTTATAATAAACATAATGATATTTGAATAAAATCTTAAGTGTAAAGGAAACATTTTTTTATTTCTTATTATACATAACTCATAAGGGTTTAACGTTTGTTTTTTGCTGAGCTATATCAAAGGCTGGACAAATAAAAATATCAACGTAAGGGATGATAAAATTATAAACTATTATCTTTTGTGTATAATTTATTTATAAACGTATAGATTTTCCTATATATAATAATATATATGAATAGGATCTTTCGCATAAATGTCTTTCCGGTGGGACGTGTTCAGTTTTTAGTTTTAACATTTGCCCCAACATTGGATCAAACATTTGACTATAACGTGAGAATCATAAACGTTCCGACTCTGTGCAAGCACGAGTTTTGTAAAACATGATAAAAAGCTAACAAAATGTGTGAAAAACAACGGTTCCCACGGTTTACGATTAACTGCCGCGATGTCGCAGTGGCTAACCTCTTCTCTTGTAACGCAGAAGTCCCTAGTTCGCTTCCAACGGCACATATCGTAGTATTAGAAAAGTGGTAGGATTTTTTCCCTAGAAACCACATTTTGTAAATCTGCCAATTTCCCAGTATTACTTTGTTTTGACTATAAAATATGAGTGAGAGTAATCATCATCAGCCGATAGACGTCTACTGCTGGACATAGGGCACCAGAAAGATCTCCACATCGATCGAGTGCGAGTATTCTAGCCGAACACGCTTTACCATTCACAGATTTAACATCATTTAATATATATGAAATTAAGAGAAACAGACAAGTTTTTTATAAAAAAAAACACTGATAACCGATACTTTGAATACGAAACGTTCACCTATATAAAACGATTTTTTTTATCATAGAACATCATGATTTAAGACTGCATATTAGCTGCTGAGTCATTCCTATCGTTGGACCTTCACAAAAAACATAATACGGAATAGATAGAGAGTACTCAAATTAGTAAGTTAATACGGTAATGAGACATACATCTAAAATAATAAGGATAATGCTTTGTTAAGTAAACATCCTTACATGTCGCTGTTTATATTATATTTACAGTAGTTCTGTTACAGTTTCTTATTTCACTTGAGGAGATTATTTTTTTTGATAAAAGTAGATACATCGGCTGCAGGGAAACTGTTTTCAATCGCTCAGACAACATCCTGTGAATTATTGGAGGCTGTCAAGGCCCGCCCGCGCAATATACTGCGTCCTATGGCACGCCCATTTTAATTTCCTGTCAGATTTTAGCGGGAAACGTTTATCTAACTTTGTATGCACTGACAAAGTTATGCAGCATCTATCACAAGCGCATAATGTATAGCTCAAGTATATTAAAAACATATGCTTTTCTTTTTTTATTGTACAAAGAGATGAGAGAGATTCCTCTGATGTAAATGTATACGCCTGTTCGTAACATTGTAGCACTAGTAAGGATCATATTATGCTCGTCCCCTTGAGACATAAGAAGTTGTAGTTCGTTACCTCAGTTACTACCTGCGACGCCCTTCAAACCGGAGCTCAGTGATATTTGCACACTACTGTTTATCAGCTGCAATAGAGGCTGCGGTGGTACCTACCTAAACTGTCGCTGTTGTTGCACAATTAACAGAGACACATGAACCGGATTAAATTTCAGAAATGCTGCTTACTTAGAATCTTGCTTAACATCCTTACAAGTTCCTTATTTTGTCAAAGGAAATGTAGAGTCAAGTTAATTTAAGTTCCTTAAACAGAGCAGAAGTGATCACAATTTTGAGGGTTGTTAAATGACAGAGTCGTACTGGTGGTAGGTCTCTGCTGCCGGAGATCGTCTAGGTAGGTTCTTACCACAGCACCTATTTCTGCTGCCAAACAGTAGTGCAATCATTAGTGAGTTCCGGTTCGAAGGGTGCTCTGACTAGTCTAATTACTGGGGTGACGATACTCAACATCATATGTTCCAGGCGATGAGCGCAAAGCGGTGCAGTGTATATCATGCTGACTAGCGCCACGTTATTTTGGTCAAGCGTATAACTTACCATCAGTTAAACGTCCAGCACGTATTAATTGAATAAAAAAAAAAGTGTTGAAGCTTACTCTTCCAAATTGTTAGTTCTCATACGTAGAGCTATAGCTAGATATCTTGAATTTGATGCTGATGAGAAAAGTATTCCTGTAGTAATGACTACCTTATAATTTGTGTTAGTGTAGTAAAACTGGACCATAATTTCAAAGTACCCTTAATATATATTTCAGACCATATCTTCACCAATTTTGAAGGTATGTTGTCATGATGTTTTTTTTTTTATAATCTAATGGAGTGGCGGTTTCGCATCAAATCAAAAATCCATCAGCGCTGTCGCCGCATCAGCAATTGAATAAGTTATAGAAAATATTTTCGGATAAAGTTATAAATATTTATACACGTATAAATATTTATAATCTACCTTGTACGAGAGAGTGTTTGTCCGGTTCCAAGTCTATTCAATTGGTTCACTTTATTGAATTGATGAATATGAAGAGGTTTGTATTCTTTAACGTTTTCGTAAAGAAGCTTTACATTAGAAGCCATTGGTAAAAGTCTTATTAATCATCACCTAGGATAAAACTTGGTAGTAAGATACTGAAACCTTGTGATGTTATTCGTAAGCTATACCCTGAAGTGAAGCTCAGAATTTTTTTCGGCTTCAGGTCGTCAGTAACCAAGGAGACTAGGAAAACGAGAGGGAAAGATAATTCGGTAAGAAATATTTTCATGACACTTTATTTTAATATTTAAAAATTCAGTTTAGATACTAAATGGGGTGACTGATGAATTAAATGGATCATATGACTAGATAAAACGCTGTATTAAATACACCCTGGTGGTAAGTCTCTGCTGGCAGGCACCGTCTGGTTAGGTACCATCATCAACACTATAGTCCCATGCCATTACGAATAAGACTAAGGTATTCCCTGCCTGTCGTACAAGGCGACTAGGGTCCTCAAGTTCGTGAGCATTGAGGATGGAGGCCGTCATAGATCAATAACAAGCCTCAGGAGAACAGCAAATGCATAGTGGTCTTGTTTTTTTTTTTCCTTTTTTGTCGCGTTTCCCTGGACATTTGAGGGCCTAGGCTTTTATTCTATTTTTATTACATTTCTTTACTTAGTTACCTTCATTCTCTTCTTCCTTACTTTTGCTCTTCTTTCCGTTTTTTTTCTCGCATCATTCTCCATTCTATTTCCTTCTTTCATTCATCGCTCTTAAATGAGGGAGTCAGCTGTGCTTTATTTGTTGTTTCCACTCTACTTCCGGAAGCCGTTCTTCGGGTTTCCCCTGAAAACGGCCAAACCCATCGCTAGAAAATTTTGTAATTATCAGGGTACGTGGCCCTTATAAAAAGGCACAGGTGAGCAGCAGAAACCGATGGGTTGTCGTTCGCATTCGCGCAGCGTTCAGGTCACAAATCCTGCACAGCACTGTTTTGCACTTTGTGATTGAACTACTGGTCCGATTTACACAATTTTTATATCTTTGCAATCGTGGTGCAAGCGCGCAACTTTTAAGATGTCTCAAGTGAATCCAGTCACCTTGAGCCACTACAGTGAATTTTAAGGTGCTAAGCGAGCGAAACACGATGGTTACGCGATGGCTTCATCAGAAGCATTCCGATGGTCTTGTATTTGCCGTAGCACTATGTGGGTGTTAAGGAGGACTTTGCTCTTCCTTGGAATGTCAGAAGCCAGAGTGCAGGGGGGCACCTGTGCGTCCTGTAGCATATCCTGGAGTCCGGCTTAATACACTCAGGGAGACCACTGAGAGGGTTTTAACGGGTAGAAGCCCGACATAACTTTATCTTCAGAAGAACTGTATCTTTTAAGATTTCCCCTGCGATAAAAAGGTAGGTACCGCAGCGTCTATTTCTGCCACTAAAATTTGAAGGATGCTGTAGCTAGAGTAATTACTGGGATAAAGAGATAACATATCTTAAGTCACAAAGCGGCGAGCACAAAGATATGTTGTATACCAGTCTTACTATCGCCATGCTGTTATGGGCAGACGTATCACTTACCATCAGGTGAACGTTTCACTCAACTCGTCGTTTGTTTGATTATAAAAAAAAGGCACATTTCTCTTTGTACGAGTTTACGATCGTTGTTTATTTAGACAATGAACAAAATATAACACACGTTTAACCAAAACGTAACACACATCACAGAGCTTCCTGCTTGACTTTCACTGTTATTTGAGTGAAATGTTCCGGGCGACAAAGCTCCGCACATTAAATTATTCCGCGGCCGGTGCCTTTGTACAATTTTCACAATTTCAAAACAGCTCTCTTTCTTTTATCCGTTTAAAAATGTAAACGCAAATTAGGCACGAAATTGAAATCAGAGGGTAAATAAAAAATTTTGTCTCGAAACATCAAAAATAAAAAATCCATTTCGGTATTAATATAAAATGTAAATTAGTAATACTTAAACAAGCGAATTTATTTTTATTTCTTTATATTATACGTTATATTATATGTGGGTAAGTGGAGTAAATTTTTTATCTGATAAATTAGAGTAAGCTAGTTTACATGGCAACGGGGTGTTATTGCTTAACGTGATAGCTACAAAAAATGGTTTACCATTATTATCGTTATCAGACGACAGACGTCCACTCCTGGACTTCCCAAAAGATCTCCACATGGAGGTCCTCATGGAGGGTGATCAGAGCCACGTCTGTTATTCAGCAGGGTGCACCGCGTGCAGGTGAAGTTAACTTGGGCTCGGTAAGATGTTGAGCGGAACTTTTGTTGGCGGACAATTTTTCAGCTATATATATTTTATTTCCGACGTAATAGCTCATCTATATCCAGCTGTGGATATCCATCGGTTGAAATAATGATATAATACGAATTTTTTTTTTTTATTCCTTTATCTAATTCATCTAAAGTTCAGTGTTTATTAAACTTTTCCTTCACATGTTTGTATGAAATATTTTCTTTTAATCTATCGCAAGTCGTAATTTCGTAAGTTTCAAATAAGTGCCCCTGTTCTTCTTCTTCTTGCTGGATATGGTCGTATAGATAACTATTTTACACAAACATCTTAATTTTCAAATCCAATGTATCATGCTTTAATTATTATAAACATCACAAAGGACTTAAACACAAGGGCATTGAATAATTAGAGTATTAAGCTTTTACATTTTCTTCAGCGTAAAGTTAATAATAATTACGTAAATAAATATTATGAATCCATCTCAATTACCATAAAATAGTAATTATTTATACTGTAATATTAATTATATTTCATAGCATACAAATTTTAGTTAGGAAATTTACTCGAGCTCATAATACTTTTGACCTATTATGTAAATAGCTGGGACAATGGAACTAAGCAAGCGGTGATTGTAACAAAAGGGGGGATACAGTTAATTCGTTTGTCACTTGCTAGTTATTGTTCTAGCACATAACGGGCGAAACAATAGTCTTTTCAACGCAACCCTTTCTTATGTGACAAATGAATGTCACAGTTCCTTTAAGTAAACTCGGTATAGCTCGCAACCCCTGTGTCGGGTGTTATGATCGCTATAGATATAACATAAAACTTTAATGTAGCCTAAACCGTATTTATATTACAAATATATTTAGCTTATTATAAACTAGTTGTTCCCTTATCGCTTTGCTAGCCGTAATATAAAATTAGACCGCAAATGACTTTCTATAGCAACCGTTACTATAGCAATTGCTAAGATAATACGAAATGATGATGTTTGTAAAAGTTAATAGAAATAAAATGATGGAGTCTATGAAATTAAAAAAATAAATATCGTATAATCATCTACAAATTATTCCGCGTTGTGTGGTCACGTTCCCACGTAGATACGTTCACTAGTTTTCACGTGATTACCAAACAAACGAATCCTATGTTCAGTATATAAATATACGTCGTATTATACAGAACTGAATATTATACTAAGTTGGTAAATTACTGTACAACAGTTTTTTTAATACTATCACGCCTTTTTTCCCAGTAGGAGTGGGCAGTGGCGAATAAACACCCACTTTTTACCAGATATAGTCAGATCAGGTCCCATGTAACAGGGGACGAGCCTGTTGCCACTTTATTGGAGCCACCACACACACGCAAGGATAATTTCAGTGTGCGGGTTTCCTCACGATGTTTTCCTTCACCGTTGAGTACGTGGTAATTGTAATAATATGCACATTAGGCATTGAACTGCTTAAGAGGTGCATCCCCCGGTCCGGATTTGAACCCTCGTTATCTGATTGGGTGTCCGAGTTCATAGCCATTGAGCCACCACGACTTTATATCACTGTATAGCAGTACCCAAACAAAATTCGCGTATTGCATTTTAGTCATCAGCCGATAGACGTATACTACTGGACATAGACCTCCTCCCTAAGATCTCCACATCGATCAGTCCCGCGACCCTAGTCATCATTGGCTCCAGCTCCGCGGGCCATTAGAAGCCGTCGTTTGTAAGAGTTCTGGCGGTAGATTTGGAACATTTCCGCCTACGCTGGCTCACTGTGGGTTGTTGGGAGCTAGAGCTTCGTTTCTTTATTAGCAGGGTGCATTAAGGGGGCCCGTTACACCCTGTATTGCATTTCACTAGTTACACCACCGTTGAAACCGGAACTGAATAATATTTGCACACTACTGATTGTCGGCTACAACAGGAGCTGCGGTGATACCACCAGGACGGTCTCTGACTACACAGACTTACCACCAGTAAACAATAAACTAGCTTACGCATCGGTTTAATAAGATAAATATCTAAATAACATTTATATAATCCCAAAAACACCTGTTCCAAGTATCGTTACAGTAGAGTATTAAGTATTAATTCCCGTAACAGCTTTCAATAACAAATGTGTCCCGGTAGTGATTTTGTATGAAAGTGAATTCATTGACGTGATGAAGAAAAAAAAATGTTATTTCTGTAAATAAAATAATCACATTGCAGTAAGTCATCATCATCATCATTTCAACCAATGGACGTCCACTGCTGAACATGGGTCTCTTGTAATATATTCCACAAAGCAGGGTCTCCTGCTGTTTGAACCTAGTGGCATCAAGCGACTCTTTTGATGTTCTCTGTCCACCTAGTGGACGAAATTGAAGCACAACATCCGGCGTATAAAATACAGTACTGGTACCTGTAATAGGTTCTTCTTCTTCGCCGATATCATGACAGAGTGGTCGTGGTCATGGCTTTAGGTGTCAGTCGCAAGCTTAACAACACGGCGCCATTCTTCTCTGATGGCTGCCTTTCTAGTGCATTAATATAGTGGCAACAATGAGCCTTCTACTGCCGCCTTTATCTGGTCAGTCCATCTCATAGGCGTTCTTCCTCGTGGCCTGGTACTCTCAACCTTTCCCTGGACCATGTCGCTTAATAGTCACCTCCCTTTGGCGGCATACGTGGTGAAGAAATACACACACAAGAAAGGTGAGGATATAAGACTGTACCAAAGATGATAAATGCTGCTTGATGCCGAGTTCTTGAAGTATAGACTCCTTAGTACGAAATTCAGTCCACGATACTCCGAACATTCTCCAGTGATGGGTTACGTGTGGTTCATTGTCCCTCCTCTCCCTCATAACAAATTCTAATACGCATTTTTAATTTTTCTCCTTAACAATCCACTTCTTCACAACTACTTCATCATCAACCCTAGTCAGTTGTATTTAAACATTAACCTGTTCCAATCTGAGAGGCTGTAGTTATCGAAATTCCTAAGATAATGATAACAAACCATTTATGTATCAAAGATGCTCATCTTCATACAATGTAAATATCCTACCTAAAAATCTTTTGTTCCTCGTTATATATATATATATATATATATATATATATATATATATTTATTTATATTCTCATCATCATCAGCCTTTGTTTATCCTCTGCTGGATATAGACCTTCCCCGATGTCTTCCACCAAATGCGATCCTCAACTTCTTATATAACTTATTAAATTATGTTTTGTGTTAATTATAACAATAATTTCAAGTAATGTAATAAAAACTAATTAATGTGGGTTCCGTATGTAAACAGAAACAAGCAGTGGGGGCAGATGTCCCCAATTAGAAGAAATTTTCCGAATCGCAACAGGAAGTTGTTAAATTAGATTCCAAATAGAATCCACTCGTGAGCCAATTTGTAGCCAAGTTGTTTGAGCAAATAAAATAAGCTTTATTGTCCTAAAGGATATTGGCATAAATGCCAATTAAGGAATACACACAAGAGTCACACTCCGCTGGTGGTGGGTCTCTATTGCCTGAGACTGTCTAAACACCACCGCAGCTCATATTTCTGTCGCCAAACATCACTCTGCAAACATTACTATGTTCCAGTTTGAAGGGCGTTGTAGCTAGTGAAATTAATAGTGTAACGAGACATATCATGTTACAAAGGACGAGCGCAATATGGTGTAGTGTATATCATCCTAAATAGCGCCTCGTTGTTATGGGCAGTTTCACGCGTCAATCAATCATCAGCCGGTAGACGTCCACTGCTGGACATAGGCCTCCTCCAAAAATCTCCACATACAGTCAGCATGGCCTCTGGTGCCGCTGGGCACTAGGGGCTATTGTATGTATTCATAAGGGAGGATTTGGGCCTTACATACGTGCGATATCATCAGGTATCAAACATAAAAAAATATTTATATATGTACATACCCTCTAAGTTTCTTCAACTCATTCCTCTCAGGTCGGAATCAAGTTTTAATGTTGAATAAAAAATTATTCACTTTGAATATCGTCGATGCAACTGACGAGGGGTTGATGCCGCGCTCTCTGATCTGTGGTCAATCTATCAATTTAGGTCCGCGTCCGCGTTTAACGACCTATGTGCCGCTCTATTTCAGCCTCACAACTCGCATAGCAACATCGGTAAATCCGGTTCTTTAATAATTTAAAATAAAAAACGATAAAACGAGCAAGACGTTCACCTGATGATAAGTGATACGCCTGCCCATAACAACGTGGCGCTAGTTACAATTACATATATCGTATATCATACTGCGCTCGTCGCCTAAGATATACGTTGAGACTTGTTACACAAGTAATTATACTACCTAGAGAGCCTTTCAAACCGAAGCACAGTAATGTTTGCACACTACTATTAGGTGGCAGAAATAGGGGCTGGTGTGGTACCCACCTAGACGGTCTACAACAACGGAGAGCCACCACCAGTCAGTAATACAAGAGTTGAAGATATGATGGTGGAAGAATGTTTTTGAATATACCAATTGTTTATAAAACCGGTTAGATACCACCAAAAATATACGGGTTTTTCTAGCTCTCTTTGTTTGTTCTATATGATAAAGACCACATTTACGATCCAGCTTGGCTATTTCTGCATCTGGTATAAGATTGTTACTTGAAACATCAGCGCTATAGAAAGTCTGCAATCTGTGACCACGTTTTAGATCATCTCCAAAGATGATTCGCAAAGCTATTAACGTGTACACTTAACTAGTACGCTTAGTTCTTTGTATTTTTTCTATAATAGGTTAGAAATCATCCATAATTTCATATGATTTTTGGTGTTTGAGACCGAACATGGTGGAGGGTGGAGAAGGAGCAGAATACTTTAGCTCTCATATGTCCATAGCTGAATCACAGCAATTTTGTTATGGCGGCGTAATATCAATATGAGAATAGTAAAAAGACAGCCGATTCGTTTATTGGCAGGATAGGTCCAAAACACAGGTCTTATTCACTGGTGTTAGGTCTCTGTCGCAGGAGACCGCCTAGGTAGGTACCACCGCAGCGCCTATTTCAACCACAAAATACTACTGTGTTGCGGTTTGAAGACCGCTCTAGTTGATGTAAAGGTGTGAGGGTTCCCGCACAACAGCTCACAGCATCCAAGTAACCTCACTTGCTTGTGATGTATTCTACTAATCAAGAAACGAGGCTCGTGCTGTCACCAATCCGCATTGGACCAGTGTGGTGGGAAATGGCCCAAATTCCTTATATGGATCCCTACCTGATCAATGTGGTAATCTTTGGGGAGGCCTATATCCAGCAGTGGACGTCTATCGGCTGATAATGATGATGATGAAAGCTTGTGAAATTTCTGGGGTAACGAGATTCAACATCTTATGTTGCTAAACGACGAGCACAATGTGGCGCAGTGTATGACATCCTAGTGACACGTTGTTATGGGCGGGCGTATCACTCACCATTAGGTGAAGGTCCCGCTCGTCTCGTCGTTTCGTTCTATAAAAAAAAAAAAAATATTACTTTCAACTATTAATACATTCAGATACTCTACGGAAGCATAGATTACAATAAATGTAATTAACTTTAACTTGCGCGTGTAACATATGTTCTTGTCTTTATATATATATATATATATATATATATATGTATGTTTTTTACAAATATTATTACTATTCGCATTCGCCGAGACTACAAGTTATTAAAGTAAAAGTTTATAATGAAATTATGGTTCCGTACAGCGGCGAAGTTTTGCTAACTAACTGGAGAGCTCGTTCAGAAAATCATTTCGAATTTACTTCATTAATAGGCAAAATATCCTTCCAGTAGTCGGGGCTCAAGGAGGATAATTTGCTACACTTTGTTAAGTATTCTTGACTTTTAAAGTTTATAATAAATTTAAGAAAAAAAAAGCGTTATTAATTTCACATGAAGTTGGAATTTTTGAATGTTCTGTGCAGGGTATGTATAAAGGCTTTACATTTACTTAGCTTTAGTCTTAGACCGATGACATAAAAATCGAGCTTTGTTTGAAATTTTTCATTTATTTTAACTTAATGTAGAAATATATGTTATTACTTAATTACATTATTATAAGAAGTTCTCAATGGCAATCAATATTTATTTAAAGTTAATTTTTGTTAATTAAGATTTGAGTTAGAAATATGGAACTGATGGATGAAGTAAAGATTTCTTCACGAAATAAACTCTAAGAACAAACGACATATACCTAGACCGGCCATAAGTTCTGTTACAAATGAAAGTGCATTATTTTTTAATGCAGTAATGTAATATTATTAAAATGTATACCTACATATTTATTAGTCTCGGCAAAAAATAAAAAAAAATATTCGAAATGACAACCCTTGGCTTTTATACAGGCCTTCAATCAGTTTGGCCACGAATCTATGGATTTACGCGCTGTTTCCAAGGGACATTTCCACCACCACCACCACTGCTTGCTACAAAGATTTGTTAAGATACTCAATGTCGCCGTGTCGTTTAGAGCAGCAGCAGGCCATGTCTTCTAAAACTCACCATAATTTGAAGTCTAAAGGGATGAGGTCTGGGCTAGATGAAGGCCAGTATTCAGCTCTTATAAAGTCTGGAACGTTGATTTTAAGCCAGGCTCGGGTAGTTCGTGCCTTGTGGCCAGGTGCAGAGTCCTGCTGGAAAGTCCACGGTATATTTTTAAAAAGTGTATGGCTGAGAGGTTTAACAACATGATCCAAGACTGTATTTTGATACACTTTGGCTGAAGTTTTCACTACTTTTCCAAAAAATATATTTTTGTGACTCTTTGAGACACACCGCACCAAACCATCACTGACGCAGGATGATGACCATGACCACGTTGTACTTTTCCTACCACTTGAGCAGCTTCTCTAGAACTGTGAGCGTACACTTTATCATTTTACTTATTGTAGTGTTCTTCAATCGTGAAAATTTATTCATCAGTAACGAAGATATTTCTGTGCCTTTCACCTGCGTATACAGAAGGTTTGTTCGTTTTTGTGGATCCACTTTCTTTAATTATAAAGATTGATTAAGTGCATGTTCTTTATATCGACGATAAGCACCAGGTCTTGTTTTATAATACGCAACAGACTCTTAGAGTGAATCTTCATTTGTCTTGATAACATTTTTTGCTTCCTTTTGAAGTTTCGACGAATTCTGGCTATAACAGCATTAATAGCCTTTATAGTTGTAAAAGCACGCAGCCGCTCCGATATTTTCAGGTCTTCGACAGAAAAAGTATTCTTGTATCTGTTGATGATAAGATATAGGAACACATGGCAGATACCAAGCTTTTAAAGTGTCTGGAATATGACCGACGACTCCATACCAACTTTATGCAAGGCAATCACTGTAATCCTATTTTCTTTAACACCCCATTCCATATTGTTATTTGATAATGAACACGAAAAAGCATGCGATATGGCGCAAAATCGAAAGAAGTATTTAAAATAATATACGTGTTCCAAATTTAAAATAATTAAAAAGTTGAAAAAAAGAAAAGTTTTTATGTAACAGTACTTATGGCCAGACTAGTTATATGCAACTCTTCAATTTCTTTTACATATTCTTCTTCATCTTATCAGCCGGAAAATGCATGGTAAAGGGGTTCCGCACAACTCATGGGATTCAAGTCAACCTCACCTACTTGTGGTGCACCCTGCTAATCAACAAACGAGGCTCTGGCTATCACCAACTCGTACTGGATCAGCGTTGTGGGAAATGGTCCAAATTCCCTCGTATGAATCCTTACAAATTTAAAGATCTTTGGGTGAGGCCCACATCCAGCTGTGGACGTCTATTGACTGATAATGTAAATTAAATTATTTCTAGTTGCTGACAAGATTGATTTTATAAACGTACGGAAAATCAGAATCACGTTCGATTTAACAAAGCTTGTTAACACGAGTTAACTTGATTCGTTAGAATAGCGAAGCGCATAGAATACTGAATTTAAGTGATGTAACATCTATTGCTTCTCTATTCGATGGCAACAATACGACAATGTCGGCGTGGGAGATATATTTATTAGTTTTTCTTAACAAAACTCTTCTTATAATAAACCTGTATTAATCAATTCATACAGTAGATATTCCCCATTAACAATAAAAGAAAAGCCCTAGATCATTCCCGCCCGGAAGAGTATACTTATATAATTCATTTATCAATTCACTTGAGCAATAAGTATACAAATACTAATTAAGTAATATTAAATTATGCAATGAAAACAATGGGAATCATATATTGCTTTAAAACCTAAGCTACGTTTCCGTTCATCATCATACATCATTAGGCAGCTGGTGCATAAAATATTGAAAATCGCGTTTAGTGATTATTGGTTTGTTCTCTCGGTTCTTGTAAAAAGGTACACGAGCGATTTGATAGGATCCCACACGCTCGCTGCCAGGAACCAGATTAAAGTCACATCCTTGTTCTGGTCAAAGGTATTCAGAAAACTGTCTCTGGCCATCACAAGAGGGTGGAATGAGCTATGATTCGTAGCAGTATCGGCTCTAGTTATAGTACAAACCATAACTTTCATCTTCCTGGTGACTTTTTTGGTTGTCTCAGAAATGGGAGTACCGCCTGGTAAACCAGTGGACTATCCAGACAGACACAACTTCCAGTTTTGGACACTGACCTCTCCTTTCCATATGAAAAGAGAGGCTCCAACGTTGCCTTAAAGCTGACTGTCGTCGCTGTATATACACAGGGTTTTGGTATACCAAAGCTTATAAAATTAAGGTTCATTTGTGGAACGGGTTGAGAAGTCTATACACAACCACCCGCTCCCCTCCCTATACCCTGACAATGCCTGAGACAACCCTCTCCGATTCTCATACAAATCGATTTATATATTTATAACTAATTACACCGTTTAGATTTGTTTTTACATTTGCACTAACTTATGGTATCTGATTCCACCATTCCGAATACCCTGAGACGTGGCGAGAACAGAACGATGTAGAAGCAGCTGGTTGACGCGTCATTAAGAGCATATCAGGACCAGCAGGACCTTTAGTCATGAAGTACACGAAAGAGAAGATGGTATCTTATCTACCATTACATACATCAGAAATTTCTTTTAAGAGCTAGTAAAAAAAATTCAATGTATCTATAAATTCAAGTTACTTAAGTTATTTGATCGACCAGTCCTTTTCAAGCTTTAGCTAAAGTTAGGCTTTTGAAGCTGTCACATTTGTAAGTGCAGTAATCATAAAGACTTCACTCCGATTACGGATTGATGAGGTCTCATAGGAATTCATTGTTTAATACTGAATACTATTGGATGTAAAGGTGTAATAGAATTCTATAACTTCGATGTGTGGTAGAGTTTATACACTGTCACTCTCGCACATACATTAACAATCACAACGGAAACGTTATCTAATATTAGCATCCTAACAAGGAAAATCTTTTCTTTATCCAACTAAGTAACGAGAGAAGAGGCCCCGTGTCCCAGGGGTGGGAACATTAAGTGGACTGTAAAATAAAACGAGTACAATATTCGCCATCATAAGTGACGCTCCTGTCCGTATACATGTGGCGTTACATACGTTAGGATGATATACACTACATTTTTATAATGATGATGACATTTAAATAGAGGGTGGAATAGGACCCCGCACAACAATTCACGGAACCCAAGTCAACCTCGCCCGCTCGTGGTGCACCATGCTAACCAACAAACGAGACTCTTGCCATCACCCTCACACCAACCTGCATTGGGTCAGCGTGGCGAGAAATAGCTTAAGTCCACCCCTCTCCTACATAAACCCCTACAAACGATGGCTCCTGGTGCCCAGCAATGCATGCAGTGCAAGACGAATCGATGTAGGGATCTTTGTGGGAGGCTTACGTCCAGCAGTGGACTTACATCGGCTGATGATGAATATTATTGGATATCGTAAAATTTCATTTTCATTGTAGCACCCTTCAGAAATTAATATGTAAAACGTTTCGAGAGATTGGTGTTTGCTCTTTTCTATTTGCGTTTCCGATACTTAAAAACAAATATGTTCAACACTCGAAATTCAGTCCGTTCAGTTACGTACGCATGCGCGAGTAGTGTTCGCTACTCGAGAACGATTCCTGTAATAAAATATATATATATATATACCGTTATTTATTTATTTATTTACATATTTCACTCTGTTTCCTGTAGAACCCCATTCAATTAATAACGATTTATTCACTATTTGCACACATAATATTACCATTTTTCATCAAGTTACCCACCTACATTTACTACATTATTAAATTAACTTGACCCTCACTTCATTAAAAGATTTAATACATAACGTTTGGCTTATAACTTAACAATTCTGTATAATGCTCGTTAAATAACCTAACCTAACCTAACCCCCCACCCCACAACGGGTTCTCGCTTTGTCGTGGCGGAGTGGCTTACTAACCGTGGACCGACACACGGTGAAGCGAAGTGGAACCCACCCGGCCGGACCGCGGCGAAGGGCCGGCTGAAGCGGTCGCTCCAGGTTAGAGCACCGGTTGGATAACTAGAGTTCACCGGAGCGGCTGGAAGCTGCAGAAGCCGCTTTATGCTGCTCTTTGCGGCTAGGCTGCAGGGGCGGTTTTATACTGCCCTCTGCAGCCGAGGTGCAGTCGCGGCGGAAGTACCCTCTGCGACTAACAACGGGCGGCGGCGGGTCCAACATCGGATCCGCCACAGGGAGCCAGAAAGAGTTTTGTCTCTTGGCTCCTATGGCCTCTGGGTAACGGGTTTCATGGGAATCCGTCGCCCGCGCGATTATAAGAGGTCGAGGAAGAGGCGCGTTGCATGTTCCGGCGTGCCCCTGCGGAGGTGGAAAGAGAGGGTTCATCCTTCCCTCCCGAGGTGGGGCTGCGAAAGCGACCAGCGCCGGCGATGTTGCGAATGGTGCGAAAGCGTTCCTGTAACCTCGGCATGATTCGACGAGGTGGAACATCGTGGGGGTTTTAGTCGGAGCGAATCCGACAAAACCTGTCCTTGCCCTCGCGAGGACGGGTGTATGAAGGCATTTTACCCACGTAAAACAAAAAAATTTAAAAAAACTTACCGCCACAACTATGAGGTTGTCCGTATAAAAAGTATTTAACAATTTTTCTACTTTTCCAACAATTTCATAACTACTCCTTACTGCATGTTAACTACTTTTTTTTTAATAATACTTTTGTCCTCCGCCCTACCGACTTCTTGTTTTACTCAAAAAATATTTAATTACTGTAATAACCGTTACAGTACTACGTTGTTTATGAAACTATAGCGTGTTTTACTAGTATAGTAGTATAGCAATGTTTTACTAAATGCTTCTAGTTCTAGAAACGTTAACGTACTGTATTGTAATAAAATTCATATATATATATATATATATATATATATATATATATATATATATATATATATATATATATATATATAAACTAAATGTAAAGATAGACTTAATACGAATATATTTTTTAATGTTATCTATGTTTGTATACAACTGCTTTTCAGTGAAAATCAATGAGATTTCGTAATTCTACGGTATTTAACTGTAATATTTCAGTTTGCAGGCATGAAAATATAGATGGGGAAAAAATTAAAGTATTTTGTGCTGTAAGCCGGGTTTTGATTAATGTCCCAGCGACGGCTGAACGTCAGCCCACTGCTCCCGTTGGCTGTCAGCCGTGAATCAATCCAACGGCCGGGCACACAGCGACGATATGTTTCGCTGATTAACTGCGCAACCAGTAATACATCATAACTGCGCAAACTTTATATCGGTTTCCTCTATTATGACACTGTAACTCCATATCTCAATAGCTTCCGATTTGCATTCAACACAAACATCCCTGAATCTGATCCCGAGCCACATGTGGTAGAACATGGACGGTGGGGGCGTTTATTCAACCCATCTAATCATATTGTAAATCTACGGCTTTATATTAACTGTAATTATATAAAAGCTAAATATTATAGGCGAATATAACCTTTACTAACCTTCAGCGCCATCATCACTTAATAATATATGAGATAGATCTTAAATTTCATCTCATTGTCAATAAAATATACTATTAATTCAAAGTTATAAAAGATCTAAGTCTGGTATTGATTATTTCATACTCAGATCGTCAGACCAGATCAACTATAGATCGTAATATTTTTTTTTTAACATTACATTATAAAACTTACATTTATCATGCCCTTCAATTTCAGCGTTACAGTACATAAACCAAGTTTCATAGTTTTAATTAGCGGTTATTGACTATCCAGTATATAAATATGTAGTGATAGGTCTAGTCTATGCTCTTCAGCTAGTATTCACATAAATAAGGCCCGTAAGCAATTACATATTTATTACACTTAAGAAGTAATCTCCGTAATGCGAAGCTCTTCAGATTACATTCAGCGTGGTCCGGGTTACCGAAAAACTTGGGTACAACGACATACTCCAGGTCACCTCGAGAGTTAATTGGGTTTAGTACCGACCCTTGTATATTTCGTCGGCGAAATCATAAAGGCGAACTGTTCGCCTAATTTTATACCGCTAGTTACTATTTAACTTAATGAATGCGTAATTAAATCTATTATATAGTACAAATTATACACAAATATATTTTTTTTATTCTGCAAAGCGACGAGATGAACGAGACGTTCACCTGATGTAATCGATACGGCTGCGTATAATGAAAAATATAGCAATAGTTAGGATGACATATACATCAGCACGTTGTGCTCATTGCCTGAGGCATAAGACGTTGATTCTCGTTACCACAGTAATTTCGCTAGTAACAGCACCTTTGAAACCGGAACTGAATAATATTTGCACACAAATGTTTGTCGGTTGTAACAGAAGCTGCGGTGATACCGACCTAGACGGTCTCTGATGACAGAGACTTACCACCAGTAAACAGCAAACAAGCTTGCCCACCTACATCTTGAGGAATAAAATGTCAAGTCTCGTTACCCTGGTAATTTCATTAAATACAATATTCTTTAAATCGGAACACAGTAACATTTGCACACTGCTGTTTTACAGCAGAAATAGAAGCTGTAGTGGTACTTACTTCGACGGTTTCCGGCAACAGCGACCAACCACCAGAGAATCAAATATTTTAGATATTATACTAGGTGTAAACCGATCCGATAATCAGCAAGGTAAACATAGAATATATACACAACATTTACATAGAGTAAATTCCGCATTAATCAGTGGGTAAGTCGAGTATGGAAAGTTTATTTATCCTTCCGTTAGCCTGATTCATTGCGGTCCGCTCTAGTGTCACGGTGATACACAGCCGTCGGACCAATCTAGCTCTAACTTAGTGCATATATAGCTCCGAGAATAAATTACTTCACCACTTTAGTGACCTTCTAGTCAAAAGTTTTACTACATGCCGGAAGCTGTCTAGGTAGGCAACACCGCGGCCCTTACTTCTACCGCCAAACAGTAGTTACCTAGCATTACTTTTATACGGTTTGAAGGGCGTTGTAGCTAGTGAAACTGCTACACAGCGACAACCATAATGTGGTGCAGTATATATAATCCTAACTAGCGCCACGTGATTATAGGCAGGCTTACCACCGTCACATGAACTTTGCCATCGTCTCGTTGCTTCGTAGTATAAAAAACCACCCTTGTTGTGGCAGTGAGTCACTTGAGATACGCTGCATCAATTTGTTTTGCGAGGAACAAAGTGCAGACATTACCTTCATTAACTCTGAAAAGACAAGAAAATAAAATTAGTAGCCTAATTAGACTACCTCCACAGCGCAGCGGCTGTTTGTCTCATATTTTTTTTTATTTAAGAATACGAAGGGACGAGCAGGTCGTTCACCTGATGGTAAGCAAACTATTATCTATAACACCGTGCAGATAGTTACGATGTTATAAACTACTGTACATTATGCTCGTCGCCTTGAGACCTAAAATGTTGAATTACGTTACCTCTGTAATTACAGAGGCTACAGCTTTGCGGTGGTACCTATCTAGATAGTCTTCCTCAATAGGACCTACCACTAGTAAGTAATACATAAGAGTCCCTGGTCTATTTGTAGTGGTGAAGATATGATAGTGGTAGAGTGTTTTTGAATATACCTGAAAGCTTCCACTCTCACATTGGTAATCAGATGTAATATCTTTGAGTCAAAACATCCAGGTTCTCTTTACACATAATACTGTGCAAATAATATCTCCTTTGTGACCTTCAATTTTTTTTTTTATTTAATTGTTAAGTAACAAGCAATAACCTGAGAAATGAAATTTTCGCTCTTTTCAAATACAAAGCAATGAGATGAGCAGGACGATCATCTGATGGTAACACGTTCGTTCTAATGATTTTGTTGTTAGGATGATACACACAGCATCATGTTGTGCTCATCGCCATGCGGCATAATATATTTTTTGGTTTCACTGCAATTTATTTTCATGAACAAGGCATCTGACTTTATTTTCTTGAAAGATAAACGAGTGATTTGTAACGGAGGAAATTTAGGGACAAAGTGTATTCAGAAGAGCGTGGGAAATTAATTGGGTTTGGACCCTAACCTTGTGCGTTTGGTTTCCGGTATCCTTTACCTCTAACCCTTGTCTACTTTAATTCGTCCGATCTGTTTTTGTTCCGACTTAATCTTGCGTATTTAAGTTTCCCGAACATGGTATTTAAATGAGTCAATTTGCTTTGCAAATTATTACGTTTCGCGATCCAAAGATAACCAAAATTTTACTTTATGTTTCCCAAACTGTTAATATGTTATTAATTATTACAGAATTAAGATAAATAGATATTTCAAAATACAACTAAACTTTACAAAATAATCTAGTTTAATTTCGATTCCAATCACTTACCAACTTAGAAGGATACTTTTCCTAATGAAAAAGTAAATAATTATATACTATATGATGATACCAAAACTAGTCGATTGGAGTTAAGTAAAAAAAAAGGATCAATAAAATATTCACATTGAAATGTCTCCAAAAGCTTAAAATTCACTAGACTTTAGGAAGCAACCCCACTTATACTGTACTAGATCTTGTTTCTAATTCTTTTATCTACAATGACCTAGGTAGTTGATGGTGAATCGTTCTTATCATGGAATCCTTCGACTCTCGTACCTTAAAGGCCGGGACACAGGATAACTGTTACTGAATAACATTTGGTAGCTAGTCAGGTGGTTAACACAAAACTTACCACTTCTCAAACTGTGAACGTGGTCCCGGAATCAACCACCCCTGTTAGAAGGCAATCCCTTAGCCATTGCACGAGAGTGCTGGTAATGTGTGCTGAAGATAGTAACATATAAATGGGGGTACTTGCGAATAATAACTTTAAGTTTGCAAGGGATACTCAAACAGAGAGTAGTGATTAAGTATCTCAGGGTCTCTTTTGCTTGAGTTGTAAGTAAGCGGCCCTTAGAAGATTTTAATCTAAATATATATCCTTAAGTCATTTGAACAGAGGGATGTGGAAGAGCATTACACACTGTACCGACCCCAGATAGCCTGGAAAAGGACAGGAGAAGAAGAAGTCATATGATCAGTCATATATATAAAAAATTATCATATGTATAGATCGACGGCTTTATGATGAATATTTCCGAGATGATCATACGATGCAATCATCTGTATTTATTAACAAAAGATGCAACTTTGTTACAATATTGTTTAAAAAAAAGTATGAGTGCAAATTTTTTCAAGTGTTAATATTTAGTAGGTTTTTAGCATTTATGTACATATATAGCACATACCTATATAGCTAACTTTATAGTTTCTACAAATTAACCTATTTGGATCTTTCTTTTGTTGTAAAGTAGTCTTGATTAAGAGTATTTTTAAAATAATTATGAATTCTTAGGATAATAAGTTTTTTAGTTTTCTCTTTGCTTGTAAATTTTCATTATGTACACTTTTGCCCATATCCATGTCGATGACAGCAGCACATATGTATTTAGACTGGAGTGTAGGAGTTATTTTATTTATTTCGTATTTTCTATAAGAATAATATATAAAAATAACAATTTGCTGTATAAAACAGTTTAATTATAAATCTATTTAAACGATCACATCACCTCTTGATACATTATATCTTCTTAATTCTATTGTTTCATATGTTCTTTCTTTTCCATTGTTGTTATCTCTTAAACTTTTTAGTCCAAATTTTCGTAGAACATATAACAGTGATGGAAATTAACTAAACAAAGAATTTGAATCGGTGTTTAAACGGTGGAAGGAAAGAGAGCGAGAGAACGGTATCCTACAAGATGGAAACACAACTCAGGGCGCTACGGGAGCTACCCTACAATCCATCCAAATGGCGCAAGACAGAAATGTCTGGAAAGGAATAGATGGCCAGGGCAACGCACCATAGTCACGTCCCTCAGTCATGCGGTTACAACAAAGAAGAAGAAGAAGGTTTTAAATAGAAATTCAAAAGCTCTCTTTATGGAACACGTAAATTAAGGGAACTCTAAACACAATCACTTGTTTCATATGATATTTTCATTCAATTCGATGATATACCTGGTATACGACGAATTCAATTTGCGGATGTTATATGAAACGATAGATGTTTGTGAAATCTATATGTTATTTTATGAAATTTGGTCCAGCCCACGCAGAACAACTAAAAACTGTAAAACGTGTGCTTATAAAACTCATTTCATGTCTACGCTGAAGATGAAAGATAAAGCGAATATTCATATCATTAGCCTGGATACATTTAAAATAGATCAATTAACAATAATTTAGTATAGTTTTAAATGGAAGTAGCTATTCCCCATCTGTTTTGTAGGCCGTAATGCAAAATTAGACTTGAAATTCGTCTAAAATATTCCTTGAGAGCAATCGTCACCGCAAATAGCTTTCTATAGCAAGCGTAACTATAGCAACCGCATAAATAATACGAAGTGAAAATGTTTATTAAAGTCAATCAGAAATAAAATGATGAAGGATCTATGAAATTCGTCGAATGTTCATGTCGATCCGTTCACTAGTTTTCACGTGATTCACGAACAAAGAAAATCCATTTTCATTATATATACATATATATAGACTACATATTTAACAAATAGATAATATATAGATCTTTTCAATTTGCCACGTACATACATATCTATATATAACTTGTTAATACATCGGTATATAAAGATTTTATTCAAGATCAACAACAGAGAAGGACGGCAAGTGTCCTGTCCTGTCCTGTGACATGACAATTATATTACCCCACTGCAAAAAAAAAAATCATAGTCACAACACGAGGAATTCCAAATTTTTTCCATAGTCACTCGGTTCTGTTGGTCGTCGTGATTAATACATTCACCGGATGCCAGATAACAGCTATTTAAGTCTCTGAAATAAGCCGACAACAAAATGCGACAGCCGGACAGAAATTATAAATGATCGTAGGGCTCAGGTTTGTAGGGCTCCTCGTTGACTACGAGTACCCTAAAATCATTCATAAACAAACGTGGAACAATTACAACATTATTCAGCACAGTTTATTTAGGATGATTGAACTGTCCCTCTTGTTGTTTTGTCGCTAAATTATACTTCCGTCGCAAACTTTTTTTTCTTGTTTTTAATTACGATTTATCCATATTCATCTACCGTCGCAGCAGCACAAAGTTTTTTTTCAATTAACTTACGAAAACATTCAATAAGTTGTTTCCTTTTTAATACTAAAGTTATGTTTAGTACTTAAATTGCTGGTGGTGGGTTTCTAACGCCAGAGACCGTCTAGGTAGGTACCATCATATCGCCTATTTCTATCGCTAAACAGTAGTGTACAAGCATTACTGTGATCAGGATTTAAAGACGCTGTAGTTAGTGTAATTACTCAGGTATCGACACTCAACATCTCATATCTCAAGGCCTTGAACACTATGGAGTGCAGTGTATTACCAACAAGTGAAAGTCTAGCTCGGTCCATCGATTTAATCTTAATTAAAAAAAACTCAGATAAAATAAAATATTATAAATCATGTGTGAGGAAGTGGCAGCTCTATATCCTATTCTATTTTTACCTCCCAACCCAAAGAGATTGTCCTAAACCTCAGTCCTCAGACATCATCGTGATTCATCTCAAAATGCACTAGCCATTTAAACAGCTGTTATAACTGGTGGCAAAATTCTGACATCTTTCATTTCTGATACTTGGTATTGTAGTATAATAAATACAAGAGTGTAAGTGAGAAAAGATACAATAACGAGATGAAAGAGGAGAAGATTTTCAAGTCTGGTATCAGATGTTAAGATGTAATGAGTAAACGAGTCCAATTAACATGGCCCCGGAATTGAACCGATACTTCACGTAGTTAAATAATACAAGAAATGACTCATCTCACTGATAGCCCATGGATATAACGGTGAACCATTGAATTAATAACAAGTTAAAACAAGTTAACATAATAAAAAGCCTTTGTTAACTTGTATCCGTTAATTTAACTAGTGCTCGTGATTCAGTTTCGCATCACCGTAATCATTTTACCGAATTCGTTCGGCTGAGCTTCCACGGAAATTGATTCAAATTGAAAGGTGTGGATAACCTTTATTTATATGCTTTTAACTTCATTAATAGATCAATAAAATTAAGAGAATACTTCCGGATTATCAACACGTATAAACCAATATAATATATAGATAAATACGTTTATTTGTCCACGCAGTACAGAACACTTGTATACAGACATAAACATTACATAGTAGAACACAGATAAACAAAAATATGTTGACATAGTAATATTTCAGATAAACATTGCCGCCGTGTGTACTGCGATGGTACAAAATGGCCGCGGCTCAGTGTAACTGTTGCCACGCAGTGAACAACACACTGATTTTCAGCTACTGCCTTATTAAAGAGCGTCTATACCTTCGAGATGCGTGTGCGCGCGCATGATGTAGCCGGATAGAGAAAAAGATCTAAAGCGAAACTATTGATAATGTTAGGTTGGGAAATAATTTGTTTTTCTAAAAGGTATGTTTTCAATTTTGATTTAAAATAAACAATTGTAAGAGAGTTTCTTAAAGGGGGTGGTACATTATTCCAGCACTTTGTCGCTTGATGACGGAAACTACCTGCAAACGCCACAGATTTATGTTTATAGAACACAAGGCAAGAGCGAGTGCTTTTAGTGTTGCATCTATACCGAGCTGATGAAAGATTCAGATTAGCGTATAGATATTCCGGTGTTCTAGGTTTTAATAGCCCTAACAAGAGACAAGCAAGATGCATTTGTCTGCGTGACTCCATATTCAACATTGATGATTTGTTTAAGCAGGGGGAGATGTGAGACCGCGCAGGAATGTCGAAGCAGCGCCGGCAGCAGGTATTTTGAACTCGCTGTATCAGGCGTTTTGTTCTACAAAGCACTCGCGGATCGTAGATGATATCGCCATAGTTAATTTTAGACAAAATAAGAGCTTCACACAGAGCAATACGAGTTTTCCATGAAAAGTGCGAATTTTATAAAAAATTCTCAGGAGATAAAAACTATTTTTAACAACAACTTGAATATGCATTTCGTAACGTAACTTTGTGTCCAAAATAATACCCAGGTTTATTACTTGAGATAACTGTTCTAAGTTTTCGTTATTTATTGTAACTGTTGGATTTTGGTCTCGTATATGTTTAACTTGTAATTCCGTGCCGAAAGCTATGAATCTAGATTTAAAGGGATTGATTTTGAGATTATTCTTTACACTTCACTAAGTGATACTTAGGTCGTCCATTAATCTAGAAATCGCTTTTAAAATGTTATCACGTTTATCTGATATATAAAATATAATAATAAATGTTATTTTACAAGTTAAACTTTGTTAATTTATAACCGCCGAAAACTGACAGGAACATATCATCCGGTAGGAACTATCGCAATTTTTTGTTTCAAGGAAACAAGATGTTCACATGATAGTAGGGATCGAAACAACGCTACTATCAACCATTATTCACAATTATATACAATAAGAGGAAATATAATAATCATAAAGATTAAAAATAAATAAAGAAAGGACAGTCTCCCTCTATTTAAGCGTGACGTATGAGATTATTTATGAATTATATACATATTAAAAAAATTAAATTTATGTACTAAACTTAAGTAAAGTAAACAGATTTAGATGCTGTATTGCGGGAAATTTAAATGACATATTTTGGTACAAAGGTGGCCAGCTGGTGGAAGCCTAGGTTTCCGTTTACGTAGATTTATTACTAAAGTGATAAGGAAAATTGTCTGCGACAAGAACATAATATTACGTATTATTACATAAAAAAGGAATAAAAACAGGCAAGGTTCAAGAAAATTGTTTTTTTTTATTCTACGAAGTGACGAGATGAGCGGAACGTTCACTTGATGACACGTGATACGCTTGCCCATAACAACGTGGCGCTAATTAGGATGATATACACAGCACGATATTCTTCTCGTCCCGTTGATGACATAATTGATAGTAAGCCTCGTTACCCCAGTAATTACACTAGCTACAACGCATTTCAAACCGGAACACAGTCAATTTTGTACACTACTGCTTGGCATCAGAACTGTTACCTGGACAGCTGCTGTTACCTAGACAATCCCCGGCAACAGAAACCTACCAGCATTAAATTCTCCATATTGTTTATGAAAAACTGTGTTTAGATTATTTCTTAAAACAACCCTAACCTAAAAAAAAAACCTACCCTTTGTTTTCAAAATTAAAAAAAAACGCGTATTAACTTTCCTATTGTTTAACCACCGACCACACACCGGAGCCGCGAGCACTCATTATTACGGGGAATTATGTGGCTGTTCATAAAGAGACAATTTACTCATTCACAATGCCCTGCAATTGCATGCAACTACTTGTTGTGAGGCTGTACAGGACACACACACACACGGAGCGCAAATAAAAGTACATCATTAATATGAGTAATTAATACACGGTGTTTCGTAAAAAGCGATTAAAAAGGAAATAATTAAATGACAAGTACAGCAGCTTTAATGATATATAACGAAAATGGGTTTTGTTTGTTCGCTCATCACGCGAAAACTGGTGAACGCATCGACACGGGTATATGGCCATTCAACGCGGAATTATTTGTAGATCGTTATAGACTATTTACTTTTTTAATTTCATACATCCTTCATAATTTTATTTCTAATTAACTTTACACAATATGTATAAACATTTTTATTTCGTGTTATTTATGCAGTTGCTATAGTAACGGTTGCTATAAAAAGTCATTTGCGGTTGCTGTTGCTCTCAAGAAATATTTCAGACAAATTTCAAGTCTAATTTTATATAACGGCCAGGAAAGCGGGCGGGGAACAGCTAGTATTTTATATACTAGTATACATTATTATTTCTTTGCTTTGGAACTTAATTAACCGTTTATCTCTGACCGGAAGGAATAACAAAAAAATCTGTAGATGTATTAATGTCACGAATATCTAAACATTAAATATCTACTAAACGTTGTACTAACAATGAGTAATACAAATATGTACTAGGTATTCCCCGGTCGCTTCTATGGCCATAATATTAGATTTGAAATTTGTCAGAAATATTCCCGCCGTTGGCAACTTATCACCCTCTGGATACTTTACTGTGACTTACACCCATTTTGGGGATAACATTTTATAAAAACCGTTCTTAGCTGACTTATACTTGGTAAAAGGAATATTTGTACCAAACTTCAAGTCTCTAGGATTTATGGTTTCAAAGATATCGTGATGAGTGTCTACATAGGTGGAAATCTCTTAGGTATAACCTATAAAAACTAAACCTAACTTTTCATGTCGCTTGGCTGTATGGATTTGCACGCGAATGGTTTTATCTACATTTTTGTTAATTTTTTTTTATTCAATGAAGCGAAGAAACTGATAGAAAAGGATAGGCCTGCCCATAACAACGTTGCGCTCGACGTCTCGAGACAAAATATTGAGTCACGTTACCTCAGTAATTTCAATAGCTACAACTCCTTTCAATCCGGAACACAGCAATGTTGTCACTCTATTGTCGGCAGAAAGCTTGTGATGGTGTACCTATCCGTGCGGTCTCCGGCAACAGAGACCTACGATCAGTAAATTCAATTTTCAAATAATTTTTCAATGAGGATTTTCATGAACATGCCTAACGAGGGTCACTTCTGTACAAAAACCAAATAACTTATTTCATTAAAAATACAGAGTATTTGCAAAAAAAAATTTTGGATATTTTGTGAAGATCGACATTTTATTGAACATTCCAGTTAAAGACAAGGGAAAAAATATTTTGATGAAAAACCTACGTTTTCGTAAATTTTGTCTTAAGAATTAAGCTTTTTGTAAATATTAAAACTGTGATTTTATATTGAAGCCATATTAAAATAGAATTTTAGTAACAAATATCTTAATATTGAATTTAAATCTTTTCACCCAGTGAATAAATGAACTGTATACGAAGTTCGGAAGTTCAAGACAAACTCCTTAACATCATCCCCGTCGAAGCTTTCAGGTATGATGCTTTTGTATTACATTTTCGTTCGTAATAAGTACAACTTTCACACGAAGTCATTGAAACATTTTTTGATTGTGTTTTTTTTTAACGATGTTTCTTATAGCACAATACCACTTATTTACTATGGCACATTTTACTCCAGTTAAACATCCAAATCGAACAACCTGTAAAAGATTTTTTCTAATCCGGAAACAGATGATGATGGTGGGTGCGGAAGCAATTCCCTTCGAAAATTGTTAAAAATCTCCTTTTTGTTTTCTTGCGGTGAGTAGTGTTGCAATATCCTGTTGCAACAACGGATGCTCATGCAGCTGTCCAGGTCGTTTGTTAACAAGTGTTTTTTTTAACAGTCGTTCAATTTGTAACAGTCGTCCGGATAATAAATATAATAAATTCGAATAATACTCTGCGTTAATTGTAGTACCTTCTCGCCAGAATAAACCATAAAAATAATCCATTCGCAATACCAGAAATTCTAATTTAATTAATTTCCAGAATGTTGGAAAACATCCCTCGGATTTATTGTCTCTATATCGATTTACTAATATCTTGTATACACGATTGTTTGCAATAAAATACAGAAAATATATAAATAATGATTATATGATACACGGAGTTCTAATCCATGACTCTTTAAATCGACTGATGATACAGATACAAATGATGTAAATCATCATCATCGTCATCATCATCAGCCGATAGACGTCCACTGCTAGACATAGGCCTGCCTCAAAGATCCCCAGGTTTGTACAGATTCTTACGGAAAATTTGGGCTATTTCCCAGCACGCCAGTCCAATGCGGGTTGATAGGAGCCAGGGCTTCGTTCGTTGATTAGCAGGGTGCACTACGAGCAGGTGAAGTTCGCTTGAGTCCTGCGAGCTGTCTTATGGTAGCCCTTACCCCTTATGGTGTAAATATTTCTATTAATCTTAAAGAGGAAACTATTCAGGGCTTTGCTAACATTGCTGAAGTCTCTCGATATATTTTCATATAGTATTTTTTATTAAAAAAAAACAAACGGGGAATGGACTTTAAAAATGCAACGTCAGATATGCATAGATTTTTTTGTTTGTAAATTTTGCTTCCGTTTTTAGGTTATTGACATTTTATTTATACAGGTATCGAGTTCACTTACAAAAATATTTTTGTAGTAGTTCTGACGTATGTATAAAGTATTCCCAAATAAAACTTTAGATACAAGTCGAAATTATTATTATTACAGTATATCGATATTTTTGATATTTAATACTTCTGCATCACAGATATCAAACATTTATCGTAATTGCTCCCCCAGTTGCTTGGTATCTCTCTTACAGTTTTCTATCTTGGTCGTCTATTAAGTCACTGCGGGGTACGGAGACTGTGAGGTAATGGAACTCATCTCCCTAACGAAAGATGCGTAATATACCTATGTTCACACATATAGTTTTACTTACGAATTTATTATGTTCTTGTGTAACAATACATGTTAAAAGAAAATTGTGCCAACGCTACAACGGCACTATGAAGATAAGTTACACTCTTAAGATTCTTAATATTCGATAAAGACTGAAGTCTCTTGAAGACCAGCGAGGTTATTACGTAAATTTCAATCAGCGGTACATACTCGGTTATTGATAGATTTAAGCATAAAATCAAGTTAAGTTAATAATTGTTGCTTACCAATTAAGTGCTTTTAACAGCACTATGAACAAAGCAAATAATTCTCTTACACAGCTTAACTATCGCTGATACATTATACGATATTATCATTCAACAATAAATATTTATTAATTATCACTAATAGCTCGCTGGCCTAATGGTTAGAGCGTTCGGCCTTCATACCGAAGGTCGCGGGTTCGAATCTCTGCATGTACCGATGACTTTAATATTTAAGTTACGTACATTTGTGAACTTTAGAAACAACAGCGAAATACAAACGGTGAAGGGAAACATCATGAATTAGAATTTATTCTAAGGTGAGTGTGAAGTCACCAACCCGCATTGGGCCCGCGTGGTGACTATGGCCCCATCGCCCTCGTATTGAGGGTAGACCTGTGCCCCAACAGTGGGGATGTAAATTGGCTGTTGAAGAAAAGAATAGTTCACTAGATTCCTAATACTTGCAATGTGACTGGAATTTGGAACTACTGAAACTTTTCAGTAGCAACTCTTAATGTGAGAATAAGTAATAGGCTCCGTTTGTGCCCAATAATATCTATATTAGAATAAATATTTTTTTTTATTTGTAACTACTCGCCTACTACTGGCACCACGAACTACTTTCGTTTGAGACCCAAAGGTCTCAAACATAAAAACATGTAAATCAGTAAACACGTATGAAAGCTCCGTCGTCGCAGATGCAAGCGTAAAATCCATAACACTACCCTTTTGTGTGAAGAGTTAATAATTCCGTCAGCAGTTCACTAATACCACGGCAGCTGCAGTGTTTGGTTCACCGAGGCCATTACGCAACCGAATCGAAACAACATCTGTAGATAACAATGTGGTCAGCCTCAAATTACTGAATGACAGTTTCAGTTGAATATTCTAATTTGTTGTCAGTGGAACTGGTAACACCGACGCTCGGGGTTCAGCGCTTATAGCGTAGATAGTTCGACGTAAATCAACGATTTGCCCACCGCTGGACGTATCCTTCTCCTGTAGAACAAGACATATATTTTAATTTTCTAAAACATATTTGGGGTGTAAATGATGCCGCACAACAATTCACGGGACATGAGCCAATCTCACCTGCTCGTGGTGCACCCTGCGAATAAACAAACGAGACTGGCTGTTACTGACACTCATTAAGCCAGCGTGGTGATAAATTGCCCCAATCCCCGTATGACCCCTACAAATGCCACGCCCTAGTGTCCCTCGGTGCCGAAGGCTATGCTTACTGCAGCGCAGGACCGATCGATGTAGAGATTTTTTTTGGAGTTCTATGTTCAGCAGTGGACGTCTATCGGCTGCTGATGGTGATGATAAAATGTTAAATATCTGTAGGATATATGAGTCGGTTTTAAAATACACCTGATAAAGACAGATATCTTCTTTTCTTATATTCTTTTCAATGCCAAAGCGGCGCTCATGTACCTAGCATATGGACCTCCCCCACTCGTAGAGTCGAACTATGATGTTTAGTGGCAGTTCTTTGAGGTTCTTCAGTGGCAGGTCCCAGTTGCCAGAGATCGTCTAGTTCGGTACAAACGCAGCGCCTATTGCAACTGCCAAACAGCAGTGTACAAACATGACCGTGTTCCGGTTTGTAAGGCGCTGTTGCTAATGTAGTTAATATGGTGCAGAACATATCATGGGCAGGAGTATCACTTACCTTCAGGTGAACGTTCCTCCCGTCTCGTCGCTTAATGGAATTAAAAAAAAATACGTACTCGGTTCGTGTGAATGACAAAGCGCAATGTAATAAATAGTTTCCGTCGTTGCAAAGTGCCCTAAAAAGCTACCGTGCTGTATGTATTAGAGTCATTAACATTCGTGAGTCACCCTTATTTTACACCCTCTCCATTTCTTCAGCCGCAAAGCAATACAATGATGTGAAATATTCACACCGCTAACTTATATATACTAGTATGTATATTTCATAAATTCATTCGCGAATTAAAATAGTTTACTGGTAGTCACTTGCCGGGGACCTTCTAGGTAGGTACTACTCTAGCGACAAACAGTAGTGTGAAAACATAACTACAGTCCGGTTTGAAGGGCTTAGCAGCTAGCGAATTTATTCGTATAACGCGACTTAACATCTCAAGTATTAAGCCGACGAGACATGGTGAGGTATATGACATCTAAACTAACGCCATGTTGTTATGGGCAGGCGTATCACTTAACATCACGTGAACGTCATCGTGAATATCACACTCGTCTCTTCGCTTCAGCAATAAATATCTGACTCATTGATTTCAGTGGCATTGATATTACAACTGAAAACAATAAGATGCTGGTTACGATATTGCTTACCATAACCTTAAGACAAGTTAGAATATCTTTGATATCTCAATAAATCCATCAGCTCCGACAGACTGCAGTTAGACGGCAGAGTTAAATAGAAAAAAAATCGTCATCCTGTGAAGTAAATCTCAATAATTTCACTAGCTAGAACGTCATTCAAACCAGAATACAGTAATATTTGGACCCTACTGTTTAGCGGCAGAAATATAAGCTGCGGTGATGCCTCCACGGTCTATTTCAACAGAGACCTACCCTCTCTGTTGTAGATCGGGGAGGTATTTAGGTCTTCACTCTTTCCTCGTGGGAGAAGGTTGGTGTTCCATCAGTGTCCAGAAATGAACTGTGTATGCTTATACAGTAACAGGGCACATATTTACACAAGGACTAAATTCATTGGAATTTTCTGTAAAGGCCTTGTACTCGATAAAACATAACGGTAATTATGTAAATTTATTTAAATATTCTCTCAATTCTCGGTACCGGCTAATACACGTCATGAACCCCATAAACTACCTACTCCCATAAGTAATAGCCGGGTGATGAATTACATGGAAAAACTTAATTAAAAGAGGGTGAAAAAAAAATTCTTGTAAATCCTATGGGACAAGCTGGAATTTTATCTCATATGTAATAACTTGTATTTTTGAAGAGAGATGTAGATAAGTCGCTGTGGATATCTTCTGAGTATGTACCATCGCGGCGCCTATTTCTGCTGTGAAATCATTACTGTGTTCCTATTCGAAGGGCGTTTTAGCTAGTGAAATTACTGGAGTAACAAGACTCATTTTCTTAGTAAATGGTTCAGAGCGACTATATACCGTCCTAATTAGTGCTACATCGTTATAGGAAATCGTATAACTTAACATCAGATGAACGTCCTGCTCGTCTTGTCGCTTCCTTAAATAAAAAAACAGCTTAAAAATATCGCTTAACTAAACGTTATTCTAATCTAGTTTACCAACAAACAGTACCTCCACCTCTGCACAAACAAAACAGTTATCGTATAATTAACTGGACGTGTAATTGCGAGACTTCAATTGTTAAGCAAAGTCGGCAACACGAGTTCAAGTTAAATAAATTGAATAGTTTCATGGACTTCCGTTCGTTTAAACTTAAATATAAACATAAAACAATTGAAACAACAAAAGAATAAACATGTTACACTGAGCAAATACGTTTCTCTTTAACAACTAAATTATATAGACCGGAAACACTTCCATTTGTATTGTTTCATTTATAGTTCCATAGGAAATGGTAAAGGCTGAAATAGCTTTTATAATGCAGCCTTCGAAATATATCCAATAATATCATGATGATGATTGGCGCTAACCCAATTGATCTTTCAGGACACAATGAGTACTAATTGTTTACGGGAAGTAGAGGAAACATTATTTTTATATGAAACATTATAAACTAGCTGTTTCCTCGCGTTGCTGGCTGTGACACCCCCGCAACTCCCTTCACGAAATTAATTTCGTAAAGTCCGTTCTGAGCTGACTTCTAAATGGCAAAGGCTATATCTTCACCAAATTTTAAGTGTTTACGTCTAATAGTTTCGGAGATGTGATGAGTCAATGAATCTCTGGACATTTATATATATATATAAACTAGATATCCTCGGCGATATTCCATTATCAACACATTTCCTTAAAGTGAATCAGGTTATATCCTGAAGATAGGATACTTTATAGTCCTTGCAATTACACTAATTACATACCAACTTTTTCTATTAGGTTATATTTGGATGGATGGAAACTATTAGGAAGGCGGTAAGTGGCGGTATAGATCATGAGGTTTACTCTGCATATGATCACACTTAATTGAGAGTGTTTGTACGTTGTCATGATCCTCAGCAGTGAGGGAGCGACGAAGAACAAGATGAGGAAAATTTAACAAAGTCCTACTCGACAAATGATATAAACACAGTCGTAAATTAGTAGCTCCTGTATCCGGCAAAGGAATACCGGAAATTTATAATAGTGATCATCATCGGTCACCCATCCGAGATAATCCATAGAGATTATGTAGCCAGACATAAGCATACATGGTAGATAATACACACAACGATTAATATAACTTTCGCTTGTGTTCACGAACTAACCAAAAGGAAGGTAAGTTTCAGTGTTCCCTCAGAGTTAATACGCGGTTAACTTAAACTTGTATTTAGGGCGTTTACGAAGAACTGTAAATATTAATATCGAACTACACTTAACTGTTAAACTACAAACATCTTATTTCTACTGTTAAACTTATATTTTCATTTGAATATGAGGAGAGGATGCGGTCCTTATAAAATGCAGTTTATGCACATCTAATAGTTATTATCGTAACTTATTTCTATTATTAGTATTGTATAAAATTAAAGCTGTGTCAGTGGTTAAGTTAATATGAAAATTAATATCTCTCTAATTAAGTAATATTTTTTTAAAGTTATTGCATATATGTCTTGCACTATTGCATACTCATAAGGATCCAACTGAAAATCAGCGCTTCTTAAAGCAGGACGATTATACTAAGTTGGAGTCCCTTTCAGCTGCCTACTTTTAATGTTGTTTTTTTAGTTATTTTTTTAATTAATTTTAAGGTCTAATTGTATAGTCAATAACACTTCCAAATACCAAGTGGAAAAATAAAGTTAAATAACATTGATATAAGATTTAATTATTTTAGTTAATAAACAAAATAACTTTACATTAAACTATTCGTTTGAAGTTATGTATAACTATAACTTTGTTGGAGGATAATTTGATTGAATCCAGTAGAGGAAGATTTAAGAGAAGCCTTCTGAGAATATTTTAATGAGTTATTGTTAATATTATACGACATCAAAAACAGAACTTACAAGAATATATTATTTCGGCAATATATCAAGTATCTCAAGAGGTCACAAGTTATCCGCTATATATGTGTGTGTGTGTATTTATTTCTATAGTTATATATATATATATATATTATAGTAATTTAAAAACTTGCGAAATCTCTCAAGCTCTTTGGTTATTATTACCCATAACAAACAGAAACGAAAAAATGTAAGGAAAACTTCCGCTCAACATATCTGTAAACATTACTGTGTTCAAGTTTGAAAGTCTTCGTAACTAGTAATATTATTGGGGTGACGATAACTTAACAGTTTGTGTCTTAAAGCGACGAGCACTTTGTAGTGTTACTGTACATGATGCACCTCTGCGACATCCCGTTCATCAAAATCTTCACGTAAATAATGGAAAATCTTTTATTGTAATAAACATATAATAAACATAACTAATGTTGTTTATATGTAGACAAAGGGGGAGCATTATATTCATCTGATACCAAGTTACACGTCCAAACCATAAAGTTTCAACTACAATCTCCCCGCTGTTAAATCTGCACTCCTAACCTTTGGCCGTGAGAAGGCTCGCCTCATTAGCTACGTAATTTAACTAGGCGCTACTGAGCTTACCAACTGGAACACAGTAAACATATTAATACTCACACTTTACTGTACTATGTTTATCCTTATACTTCTTATATACATACTAAATACTGCATTTTACGTAATCCATACAATGAAGACATACATCATGATCGATACAGCCTCCTGCTGCTAATAATGTTGGGTAAGACACTAGGCAAAACGCGTGCTAGTAAACGGAAGTAGTCAAGCTGCATGCATGCATGCGAACCGAAATCACATCCATCGAGGAATTATTCCAGCTTCAGCAAAAGCCTGACTAGTTACGGAGTTGCAGCCAACCATCGGACATGAAGACAATGACAAAGAGAATCTATACAAATAAACAAAATAGCTTTTAACTTAATTGTTTATAACTTAATTGTTGATAATAATGTTTATACGGTTACTTATACTTGAAAATAGATTTTATAAAGTTTTAACTGTTTGCAGTTGTTGCGGATGATCTCCGAAATGGGTTGAACCGACTTTGTAACGATTTTCGCTGGCTTATTGCTATATACATAAAACATAATGTAGGTTACTTTAAATAAAAAAAAAATAAGGGTTTAAACGCCACAAAAATAAACCTTTAAAACTAAGTTAAATCTTTGAGTATGCGAGATAAGTTTTAACGTTTCTAATAACAGTCTATATTTATATATAAGATGTCCACCTATGTAGAGATTGATCACGATATCTCTAAAACCATAAGACCTGGAGACTTGAAATTTGGAAGTAATATTCCTATTGCGAGTACAGGTCATTTAAGAATGTATTTTACAACATTTCCTCTCCAAAGAGGGTTGCAGGGGTTTTACGGCCAACAACGCGACCGGTAACAGCTAGTTAATTTATATACGAGTACTCCGGCAGTACATTGTCTGTCCAGCTTGACTAGTTAATACCAACAGCGGCAAATACTTGAATTATTTATTGTTCTTTTGTATCGGAATAGGGATACAACGCCTTTTTGAATTGTCAGCTTCATTATTTATATTAAGCCGCAATTTATCCGGGTGCTATTAAGCTGCATGAATAAAATATAACATCTGACAAACCCAATTGTAAAACGCTATTACGGCCCTTCCGTTATATCCACTTATAATTTTATATTGTCGAATGTATTACAATAAAACTTCTATAAAAAAAAATTAAGTCTTATTGCTACTTAACAAGTTCAGAAATTAATAATGTTTTTATTAGCAAACAGTAAGTTGATGAGTATTTCAATGATTATAAGTTGCGGAAGTAAAACGAGTTGATTCTCAAGCAGTATGTTAGTCAGTATGTATAGTATTAAACATTAAAAAAAGTATTTATACATATAACTCGTTGGATTTCTTACACCCATTCTTTCCATATCCGAAGCATAAGTAAACGGATATTTAAATTAAAAAAAATTACTTTGTCTCGAATGTTGTTACTTATTTAGATGAGAATATTTCATACAATTAATATATTCATCTAAAGTGTTCTAACCGGTCTTCTGTTATCATGTTTAATTGATTAATCGTTTCGTTTGAATACCAAAGTAGTAACTATTTCTATCACCAAGTATTCAAATAATTTTCTATGTATCAAGCAACAAAATAATACAAATTTGTATTCCAACAACAAAGTAGTAACGTATGCGACGCGAGTCCTTTATAGCTCGTAGAAATGAAACGATAAGTAAAAATGCAGTACATTATACACGGCCCCACTTGAACCCGGTGCAGGTATCCAAGTTAAAGTTCACGTGTTAACGGTTAATTATACTGCATTAGACGGAAATATGTAAAATTGTTTGGCGGCCATACGTTCAGGTTATTACCATTATTCATGGTATGAATTATTTCACTAGTGCAAGGCTTTATGTGCCTAAGTATGAGTAGATTACTGAAGAAAAATTAGTGATACACAATACAACTCATAAAACTATTTTTTAATCTCTTTTTGTATGTACTAGCTGTTCCCCGGCAGCTTTGCTGGCAGTAATATATAATTAGACTTGAAATTTGTTTGAAATATTCCTTGACAGCAACCGCAACCGTAAATGAATTTCTCTAGCAATACAAATAAAAAAAATTTTTCTTATACGATGATAGAAGATCTATGAAAACCAAGAAATAAACAGCCTATAATCATCTACAAATCATTTCAGGTCGAATGGTAATGTTCCTCTGTGGACATGTTCATTAGTTTTCACGTGATTGGGAAACAAAAAAAAAAAAAATTCATAGTATACGTATAATTAACAGCCCACTTAACGTTCCCAGTATTAGGACTCGGGAGTTTTACACCAAGGTCACAAGTATGATTTGGCGGATGTTCACGAAAACGGTTTTCCATATAACACATCCTTTTCCTCGTAACGTTTTCTTTCTCTGAATACTCAAGGTCATTGGGGGACAAACCCGCGCCTCTTCGACAGGTGTAGCGCCGTCGACGGAACTTACAAACTTACTAAGCATAACTTCATACACAGTGGTCGGATTTAAAATAATGAATAACATTAAAAACTTTAAGGTTTTGAATGTTGCCACCTGTTAGACAAGTTTGCATTAAGAACTAAAAGATAGGCAATGAATGAAAACAATCCCACCAATCCACATCGGTCAAGCACGGTGGGAAATTACCCGAATCCCCCCATCATGAATTTCTATTCAATCGATGCCTGAATCTGTGGTGGAGGCTTATGTCGAGGAGAAGTCTATCGGCTGATGATAATGATGAATGTAAACTAGGTATTTTAAAAGTAAAACAAAAAAATAGTTTCAACATCTATAACAGTAGATGTGGAACGTTGAAATATATTTATAATGGACTTCAGATCGAGACCGTTGTTCACCCATGAGAGTTTAAACGCAATTGTTCTCTGCCCGTAAAGGGGGGTAACAATTTTCTTCGGAACCATTCGCGATGCATCAGCAATACGCTGGTTATTCACATCGATATTCAGCAGCACACATCCGGCGAACTCGACAATTTAACCGGCTAACAATTCGTTGGCTATGGGGCCCACGAATTTATTTCTGAGATGTAAAAGTACCCCCACGACTTACCCCCGCAGCGTGTGGTGTACCTACATTTAAATTGCAAATTAACAATTTCATTGTTGAGGTCGGATCGTTTTTGAGAAAGCCGCTTATAAATTTAAGGCAGACTTTCGTGTAAAGCTGAAATACGAATAATATTAAAGCAATGCGAGATTTTTACCGTTTGTGACTGAAAATTTATATAAAAAACAAACAATTTAAAGGTTTTGACAGCGACCCATCAAAATGAGATTCTAAAGAAAATCAAGGAGTTCAAATGGTAGAAGACACAAATTTCTCTTAACAGCAATCATTGGCTTTAATTTTTTTTTACATACATATTTTTTTATTACATTGTAACCAAATGGGAGAGGGAGGTACTTATTTTATTTTAAGTAATAGTACGTCTTTTATATCTTTGCTCACTAGATCAAGCGAGAGAGAGAGAAGAGTCTTAAATATCCTCCGATGGTTATCCTCATAAGTTTGCAGATTTTTTTAGCGCACTTATTAAGAGAATTAACAGGATTTCAGTTACGAATATTTCATTAATATATTAATAAAATAATCTAGAATACCGCCAAGTAAAAATACGGGATCGGTCTAAAGTTTCTGAAAGCATTAATCGCCTGCGGGAATTTGTGAACAACTGGCTCAGACAAGCCCGAGTCGCAAGCGCCGTACACATTAAGTTAAAACATACGATAAATATATCCATAATAAGTTATTAAAATGTAAATTACACCAACGTCGAAAGAGAGTCTTACTTGTGCTGTACACGCAGACGGAATTTATAATTCGCTGTATATAATTAAAGTCTTAATATGATGTTATCGGCGAGAGTGCAGCGGTTATGAGCTGCGGAGTAAAAAATTAACCGTTGCCACCCCACTCGTAACTATATTAACATCAACCATCTAATATTTACAAAGAAAACTGATTTATAAACAAAAATATATAGTTCTACTAGTGGTGGATCTTTTTTTACAGTCACCTGAATAACGGATTCTCCCGAATCCGTCACACAGACGCCATGGAAGCGAAGAGGGAAAATTCTTCGATTGCCGGGGTGTAACCGGTCCCGGACTCTGCTGACAACCGTTATAAAGCCACGGAGGATAGACAGAGGGGTGAACCGCAATACTGATACTCTTCACCCTCCGCAACAGCACCACGGTCAGCGAAGGGTCCTGTAAATCTGCCTCCGCAATTCACCAGTACACATCCGAAGCGGCCACCTCGGGCCGGCACTATGTTTCGGGCCGGTCGGATAGGTTCCTCTTAGCTTCACAGAACCACAGGTACTGAGCCCCAACATCACGACGAGAACCTGTTCGAGGGGATTATTGCTTAGATTTTGTTCTTTTACAATAAATTAGACGATATTGTAATATACGCGCGTAAAATATTATTATAAATATTTTGACAGCGAGAAAACAACAATATTATAATGACAGCAGAATTTCAATAAGAGGAATAGCAGCTTCCGATTTCAAAAACACCTTATCACGATCCAACCTCAATAACACGTGCTGGTCGGACAAATCAAAACGGTGACTTCCGTGTTAGAACTCTAGCGATTAACAGATATTACACAGAAGTGAAGTTCCTGTTACCTAAGTAATTTCAATAATATTGTTATATAAAGACTGGAATGAGAAATGTTGAATAATGTCAGGATATGTTTATTAGTGGTAGGTCTCTGTCGCCGGAGACCGTCTTGTAGGACCGCCGATTCTATTTCTGTAATGTGCAAACATTACTGTGTCCGGTTTAAAAGGCGTTGAAACTAGTGAAATTATAGCGGTAACGAAACTCAACATATTTTGTCTCAGGCAACGGACGCAATGTGGTGTAGTATATATCCTAACAATGATACGTTCTTATGGATAGGCGTGTATCACTTATCATCAGGTGAACGTTTGTCTTCCCGCTGGTTAATTGAATAATAAAAAAAAAACATCAATCGATTATCCGGTTAATCTCTTTCCCACAATAAGACTCATTTCTATGTTATTAAAACTCATACAAGTGGAAGACAATAGAGAGTTAAGTTAGAGTATGAAACAGGTAAGTTGCTAGCTTAAGACAATGTAACTTTTCAACTTAAACGATTACATTACTGAAAGCACTTAATGTTCTAAGCAGTATTAAGTTCTTAACAATGTTCAATGTACTTAAATATGTTTCCAATTCGTTTCCTGTTTCAAGTTATTTATTATATGATGTAGTAGATATATGATAAGAGAAACAGTTTGCTTGCAAAAGGAATTCAATATTAGTAGGTATCTGTTGCTGGAGACCGTCTGGGTAGCTACTGCTGCAGTCTGCCCTGTAGTCTCGGGCTAGTAAGAATAGGACTAAGGTAAGCACTGTCTGTCGTAGAAGGCGACTAAAAGGGTCTAGGAGTTTCGCGGGCCTTGAGGGCGTGGGACAGGGTATGGCTCAGCGATATCGCCTAGGAGGGTTAGGCTCCTCCTCAGAGACGTGTTAACACAAAGCGTAGAGAGGCTCCGGTGTTCTATAAGAGATCCCGGAGCCTCTCCGAATGCACTGATGCAGAGCACTGAGGAAGTTTTAGTGAGCAAGAATCTCCCATAACCCTGACTTCTCCTCTAGAAGCAAGGTATATTTCGAAGATTTCCACCCTGAAACCAAAAAAGGTACCACCCACTTATTTCACCCGCCAAACAATAAAGCACAAACATTACTGTGTACCGGTTTGAAGGGCACTATAGCTAGTTAAATTACTGCGGTAACAAGACCTAACATCCTGTGCTCAAAGCGACGAACGCAAAACGTTGCAGTATATATCCTACTAACCGATATTATGCTTTTAAGTTATGTACATCTTTTTATTCCATATACCGACGAGACAAATGCGACCTTCACTTGACGGTGAGTGATAGCATACAATAAAAACGTAGCACAGATTAGAACGATATATACTGTACAACATTGTCTTCATCGCTTTAAACATAACATGTTAAACCTCGTTACTACAGTAATATCACTATGTAGAGCGCTCTTATAACCGGACCACAATAATATTTGCACACTATTGTTTGGCGGCACTATTATTTCAACTAACAAAGAACAATATACAAATTTTTTTTATTCTATAGTTGTTATATTATTAATTTCGCAAAACATGAAATGAATATTCATATTAAGGTTACACATATAGAACTAGTAATTACTTTATCGCAGATCTAGGTCCTGCTACGTAGTAGATGCGTAAAAGCAACAACTCTACGCCGTAGCACATCTGTGCTACAGCGAACAGCGCTAATAATGTTGACGAAAGGTTACAGAACCAATAAAACCGTCGCGCTACCTGTACCAGCTGGCGACCTACCGGCATACCCGGAAGTAACCCGTGCTGGGAAAATAACTAAGCGACGAGACAAGCGAGACGTTCACCTGATGGTAAGTGATACGCCCGCTCATAACAACGTGGCACTAGATCGTATATACTGCATCACATTGCGCTCATCGCCTGATACATAAGATGCTTAGTCTCGTAACCCGAGTGATTACGGTAGCTACAACGCCCATCAAACCGGAACACAGTAATGTTTTCATGCTACTATCTCGCGCTGAAAATAGGAGCTGCAGTGGTACCTACTTAGACGGCATCTAGCAATAAACATCTACCACCAGTTAACTCTCTTCAAAAAGAGAACCGAGAAGGTTTAAGCGTAATGCTTAGGATACTGTTGCGAAAGAATGTCAAGTTCGATGAATGAACGATATAAAACTCATAGGAATAGTTCAATTTCATCCCGGAAGTGGTGATGCGACTCAACTGTCACTGGGTTGTACCAGGCTGTAAAGTCCCACAAATCCTGAGTGTTTGCGCAGAATGTCACGCTCGGAGGAGCAGCTTGGCAGCGACGTTCGGAGTAGACCGTGCAAACGACATGTCCAGCCCAGAAAGGGGTAGAATGAAAAAGTACCGACAAGGACAGAGAACAAAATTTCCTTTCAGGTCGGCAATGCAGCCACGACCCTTCTGACATTGCAACTGTTCATTGGCGTCAGTGATCACTTTCCATCAGGTGAACTGTTCGCTTGTTTGTCCACCCTTCCCATAAAAAATAAATAAATAATTAATAGAGAGTCAAGAAACTGCTCATGGCGCCGAACAAAGGCTAAGCCGCGTATGGTCTCCCGCGATGACCTTTGGTATGGCGGAGCCATGACAGGTTGGAGGGTTGTCTTCGTTATCGACCTTCAGCGCTTCAGTACAAAAAGTTTCGGTTCATCCATTTTAATGCTGACATTTGGAATACTCTATTATAGTTGGTGTTTCCGTTCAAGTATACCATGGAGGCCGTTACTAGCCGAAGTCAATACCATTTTTAAAGGAAGAATGAATCTTGCATAGGTTTAACCACCTACACTACATTTCCACTTACCATCCATCAGGTCAGGTCATCGTCAACCTGGCTTATTACATAAAAAATTATGGTACAAGACTTACGGGGATTATAAATAGTACTGGATGTATTACTAAGTCCATTCCAGGTCGTTACTGCCACATAACAACGTTATTGCATCTCGTTATCGTTCCTCTAATGTGGATTTATGGTTATGTTTATGGGCAACCATGATCATTTACCATAGCGGATTCTGTGAGCTTGTCGACATACTCATTTCGTTATCGAACTTAATGATTGCCTTTACAACAGTATTCTTATATGCAACAATAGATGATCAAGAATATCTAACAGTAGATAATTTTTAAATATCTTCTAATAAACCGTTTTTTTTATGATCTCATTTGGAAACAATCTTTTTCTTTGGATTTATATATTATCAGTATAAACTCTCATTTTAGCAGCCTTTGCTTAAGATAAATACTTTCTTATTGAACGGTATAACCTCGTAATTCGCCAATAAAAAAAAACTTGCAAGTTGGAATAATGACAAAAATTCGTCAGTTCTAATGAGAACATCAAATGACAATAGACAATAGTCTATTGTCATTTGATTTCTTTTAAAATAAAAGTATCTATGGCAACACGAAACATTGGTTAAATAAATAATTAGCCGCCTTTTTGTTACTAAATCATTTCCGTGGTAAGATCAGATCAAATTGGAAAAGTTTCTTGTCAGCTACACATATGTGATCTTTTGAGATGGTAAGTTATATTATGCCCCTTGTATATTGAATATGGTCATACCATATAGCATACAAACCGTAATTCTGTCAGATGTTCATTCCAAACATTTGGCCACACATAGTATGAACGACGAAGCGAAATACTTCATCCGGATGTGGTGAACGGGTGACATACCGCAGACGCCACAACTACATACTGCATATTAAAAAATTCTATTTATTATTATATTAAGATTGTGTTATTTCTGAAAAAGCCGTCACGTTATGAAAAATCGTTATCCTTCCCCCATTTAATTAGAAACAGCCTTCACGCTTTTTAATACGCACCACAGTAAATGTCTAACATTGATTGAAACTATACATTTAACCGTTAACATTTCAGGTTAATAAATAATGATCAGGATAATAAAATAAAACATAAACAAAATTAATATTAAACTTTGCTAGGAATGGAGAAAAAAGAGTAATTATCCTTAACAGTCTCCCGACCGAAGGTATTTTGCTTATTAGTCTTTTTAGAACTTTCCTTTAAACTTTATTTATGTATAAGAATATAGTTATACTCATCGACTACAATCATGCCATAAGCACTCCTGGCAACTTTGCATAATTAATAATAAATTAAAAAACAAGACAAGTTAAGAAACTAAGTTATTAATTTGCTCAGTTTAGATATAATCTACATACATCATTGTGCCTCGAAATCTTAACGATGATTTTTATGTTGATAATTCTCTATTACTCTCTATAGGAAACTTAGCCGTCAACCACTTTAAATTTTATTTATAATACATTTTCAAACAAAGAAAATCATCATAGATAGAAATCTACGGTTCGACACAGGCCTCTCCCAAAGCTGAACCCAGCACACTACCAAAGATCTCCACATTGATTGGTACTATTCTGCCCGCATCCAGCGGCTTCCCGCGACTTTCACCATGTTGTCAGTCCAACTTGTGGGGGGCCTCTCCACACTACAAAAGAATTACAAAACTATAATAGTAATAGTTGATTTAATCTTTTATACTTTCCCAACCATAATCATAATAAATTTAACAGGCAAAGTTTATCTATTTTCTTTTTCTTGGGCTGTAAAAAGTTTCTGTGGGAATTGTGTCATACAATTACAGCAGACAGATTCAAAATGTGACCTATTAAACGTGGAGACACTCTCCACCCGAAGTCTGCCACCTAAATTAGATTTGTTTTTTATTTATTTGTTATCTCTTGAAAAATTCTGAAGCAATGAAAAATTAATTTCTGTCTCAACAAAAGTAATTTATTACGAAAATTTTTTAGTATTCTGCTCTAACTTAAAACCTTAGAGAATAGGAGACGCTTTTCATACTAATAGGTAATAAAGTTTATGTACTAAAGCCTTATAACATAAATGATACAATAGACAATAGAGTTTTAGCACCCTATATGTTTTCCCGAGCTTATAGATATACATATATACAATATATGTATGTATGTAATTAATTCAACGAAGTACATTCTTATAACTACCTGATGACCACGACCAGTCTGTCAAGACGGATAAGATTGAGAAGAACGTTATTTTATATAACTTTAAATCTTTGCTTGGTTTAAAAAAAAGTATTACGTCTCTAACCTTAATAATCTTCGGCAATAAGTCACTTTGTCTAAGCAACATGTTGCTGGGCATTAATGGGCGTACCATATGTCACCCTACCTCTATAAAATTTGTCACTCTCGACTAATAGGCGTGACACTTTGCCCCATAAATAGCAACATGTTAGGTGAGGATTTTTTTTATACAACGAAACGAGCAGGACTTTCATCTCGTGATTAATGGCACGCCGGCGAGTAGCATATAAGCACTGGTTAAGACATTTGCACTGAGGAACAATTTCTTTATTGCTTTTATTTTCTGATTACTAACTCTCTCGTTAGTCGTACGTCTAATAAATTATTTTAAAATCCTATCAAATTTAAATACTACGAATGCATTCACTAGCAAACATTTTGTCTTACCTACTTATATGGTCGCTGTTAATAAAAATCTGTCCTTCAAATAGAAATATTTCTGAATCACTACTTCATTCATCTTTGGTTACCTATATGGAAATCACATTCCAATTTTCAAGTAATTCAATGTTGTTAATTAATATCAGAAATTAATATCATAGAAGAAAAATGCTATCAAATTAAATAATTACGATGTCTTATTATAAACAACGAACAAAATATAAAATTGGGTATATTTTTTAATAGGCATTGCGTACAATTAATTTTGAACGACGCGCCTGTTGCAAATAAATAGCAAATGTGAACAATCAAAATACTGTTAATTTTATATGGTTTAAAACTTTCTTACTAAAATTAGTTTATTACTGTTAAATAATTTGTTTACACGTTTAACAAAACTTTATACTTCAATAAAAAATATATTTCACTGATATAAAATCTCCCCAGATTTTGAACTACAGATATATCTATAAATAACATAATTTTCCATAAAAAAAACTATACCTGACCTTATTTTTAATCTAGAAGATACCTGTAAATATTGTATGGTATAAAATAAAGATTTTTTTAAATTCTGCATGTTCTACAATTTTGCTAATCATTCAACACAATATAAGATTTGCTTGTTGCTAATAGTTGTAATATGAAATGAAACATTCATACCAAAAGTATCAATTTATTATTCACACTTCAAGACATTTCTCTTTTATCAATTAGATATTTACTAAACATTCATTATATTTTTAAATAAAAGAGAATTACTTACAATACCTCAAAAATTATGTTACTTAAGCTAGTTTTACAGGCAATGCTATATAGATAATTCTTATTACCTAATACAGTCTTCAATTTTATAATGCGACGACTGTATGTAGTGATGTAAACACATCGTATTATGTTATAAAAAATTAAGTTATATCACATTGTTTTTACAAATTTAATTAATTAGATTTCCATTCGGTAATAAAAAGCTATATTGTTATAACAAAGAAAACACAAGATTTTCTATCATATTACTGTATGATTTAAGTTCCAAAATACAATAATATTTACGTAATAATAATCTGAATATCCTAACGTTTTTTCTTTCTCAAGCTCATTACAAAGTATTTAATTACTTATATACATGAAACGAAATAATCCAAAGTGTTGTAATTAATTAAAATTATTAATAAATACAAATATGAAACAGGTTAACAAATAAAATGATGGTAAAAAAAAAATTGAAAGGATAACTCGCTTACTTGAAGATGATTTAAAGTACTTTACTTCGTCTTGAGTAGGCGGTGAGAATGATCCTTCAAAACTAATTCTATTCGAGCATGGCAACTCCGCGGTGGGTATTTCTAACAACTTCCTACTGTATTCTTTTTTATTAAAGTTCAATAACGCCTCCTGATCTTGAAAGGTCTCGTCGTAAATGGAGTCATCTTCTAAATTACCATCGAATTCTTCGTAATTCTTATCGAAGTTATTTTTATGAGGAGTATTAGCTTTATGAGGTGTACCGTTAGATTTATCAGTTTTGCCATTACTTCCATTTAATTTTAATTTCACATCACTTATGCAGATCAAACGACCGAGGGCAGTTTTGACGCGTTTGCTTCGGGTCTCGTTGGCCAACATTTGAAGCCAAGACAGACTGCAATCGCACAGCAGCTTATTACCTGTAAACATTTACAAGTTATATTTTTCATAAATTTAACTCTACACACAAACACATTACATATATAAATTCATAAAATTAAACTTCAAATGAAATTTTAGGTATACAAAACCATTTGACAAGTCAAATCATAAAGTTTGTACAGAATTTGGTACTTCATGCAGAGACTTAAAAATCAATGTTAAATTAAGTAGAGAGAATTTTGATTGGTTATTTATTTCGTTTACATAAATATAATAAACAATAACTTACCATTCAGAGCTATCAATGCGTAATTCGATTTGAAATTCTCAATTAAATTTTGAAACGTTGCCCGTTTGAATGTTTCCAAGTTGTTGTTTCTCAAATCTAAAACATTCAGCTTTTGAACGTCATTAAGTACATTGTTCTCCAGAATTACCAACTTATTATCAGCTATAGAAAGTTTCCGCAATTGTGTCAATCCACCAAAGCCTTTCTCTGAAATAAATTCTATTTCGTTATTGTCTAGAAACAACTCTTGGAGGCTCCAAAGTTCTGAGAAAGCCAAATCCCCTATCATCATTATTTTATTGTTTCTCAAATCCAAATTTATCAAATTCGACAATCCTTCAAAGGTTTCTCTGACTACAACTGCTAACATGTTGCTACTGAGATCGAGTTTAATGAGATTGTTCAAATGCTTAAAACAACCTTCGTGGAGTATCTCTATCTTGTTCTTAGATAAACACAATCTTTGTAGATTTGGGAGGTCGTAAAATGTGTCCCTTTGCAGTTCAAATATTTGATTTTCAACTAGGCTAATGTTCGACAGCATAATCAAATGAGCGAAAGACATTTTATCCAATTTAACTATTTTATTCTTTGGTAATGTTACATCGCGTAAAGAAGTCGAGTTTGTGAACGCGAACGACGTTATACTGTATATGTTCGCGTATTGTATATTAATATTTCGCAGCCGCTCCAATCTAAGAATAATTTTCGACGGTACGTAGGTCAGCCCGCCATCGGCTCTGACGTTGAAACTCAATTTCTCTATCATTGGCTGAGAGTAAAAGTTCGACCAGAACGGATCGTCCTCCGCTATGCCTCCATTGAAAACCCAGCAGTCTGCTCTGGTGGCCGTTTTGATTTTAATATTCTCACAGTAACAATGCACCTTTGACACTCTGTCTTGTATATCGCAAATGTTTACGTAATGAGAGTATAAGCTTTTGTCCGTTTTCCATCTTCTCTTTTCACTTTGTCGACTCTCTGTTAAGTTGATTTTTATAGTTGCAAAAGTTATTATCAGAATAATGTATCTATAAGCCATATTGTTATTTTGATTTGATCTCCGCTTAACCTGTAACAAATAAAATTATTATTATTTGGCCCACACTTTGGGGTTGGAAATACTAATAAAGTGTTAACGTAGAACGTAGAAGTATCTTAAAATAACACTAATATTAATATTCTAATTAATATATAAACAACAATTTAAACTTATAATATAGATTACACAGTTATAAAGTTAATGGATAAATAAACTTTTAACTTTGATAAAGTATACTCTGACTAAGAAAATTCATAGAAGCGGTACTGAATGCGTGATGGCTCTTAAAGTAGGAGTTAAGTGTCAATTGTAAATTTTAATTGGTTTAGATAATTGCATCCGGTCTCTTGTTCAATTGTACACAGTTAAAGTTTTAATAGACCTCTTTATACAAAGTATAATAGCAGTGGAAACAATTGTAAATTATTTCTTATGTGAATAGAAAGAAGTTTCAATAAACTTTCTATCATAGATTTCTAAGACTAGGACGAAGCCACGCTTATTTACAAATTTAGCGCTAATTAACTAGCTTTATAGGTAATATATACAGCTTAATATCGTGTTCATCATCTGGGGATATAATAGATAATTTAAGTATCGTCACATACAAGAATATTATACAATAATGATTGCACACTGTTTTAGGGCAGAAATACTAGGCGAACTCAAGCAAGAGAAATCCAGGTAGTACATATTCTTCAGAGCCGTGTCGAAAGTTCCGATTGCCTTGATGATTGCCGAGTTTCCGAAGATGGCACTTTAGAAAGAAGATAGTGAATAGATAACCAACATAATAATATTAACAATTTTTCATGTCCGGAAAAGTTTTACTCGCGAGTCAATGGCCGGAGTAATTTCATTATTACATCAACGGTCTCTAACACACGGTTACGAAAGTTTTAAAAGTTTTTACTTGTATCGTTTATATTTGAAATACTATGTATAGAAAATAATATCGCAAGGAAATCGGCATGTTTCAAGATCAACATCTGTCATGAACCACCTCACACTAGACTAACAACTGGCGACGTTGTGATAGGTCTCTGTTGCCGGAAACCGTCTAGGTAGGTACCGCCGCAGTTCCTATTTTTGACTTCAAACAGTAATATGCATAGATTACTGTATTCCCGTTTGAAGGGCAATGTAGTTAGTAAAATTACTCGGGTAACGAGACATAACATTGTATATCTCACGACGACGAGTACAGTGTTATATTATGATAATATCTTAACTAATGCCACGTTGTTATGGGTATACTTATCTCTTACCATCAGATGAATGTCTCGTTTCAAATAATAAAAAAATGATAACAGAAGGCTCCTACTCCCAATAATAAGAATACTAAATAGGCTGTTTATTATTATTATTATATATAAATAAAATAAAACTTAGTATTTATTTATACATACACCCTTACTATCTCTCTCGTTTACAATGATATTAAGCTAAGAAAGATATTTATGCTCATTTTCATAAATCAAGTAAAAAATAAATAAATAAACCACTCTGATTTGATTTTTCTACCGAAAGTAAGTACAGAATAATACTAAAGAGTTTAACTTAAAAAGTTCGTTAAAAACGTTAAGCTCAAATTATTAATCGTAATTACTGCTAAAGGTTTAGGTTCCCCTCTGATGGTATTATCCACAAATTGCTATTTAGAAAGAGTACCAGACCTTAACTCCCCAACAAGTTCAGACCCTTACTTACGTATGAATAACTTATAAAGTACATAAAGCATAAAGGGTAAATTAAATTTTGTTATGATTCTTAAACTTATGCCGCCTTGTTTATTTCATGTATCAGTTTGGTATTTACCTGAAGAGATAAGATAACAATATAAATTATTGCGATAGTAAATGTTATATATTAGTAAATTAAAATTTTGTATATGTCTACGAAAACTTGTTTTTTTTCACATATTTCATATAATCGTTATATAGTATTTATCAACAAAGAACCATGGTTACATCTATTTATATATATTAAGAGATTTCTTCCTATGTAGACACTCATTACGTCATAACTCTGGAGCCATAAGGCCTAAAGACTTGAAATTTGGTAGGAATGTTCCTTTTGCCGAGAATAGGTCACCTAGAAACGGATTGTACGAAATGTTACCCCTAAAAAGCGTGCCGGGGGTGTTAGTATTAACAAAGAGGGCAAGGAACAGCTAGTTTACAATATAACCACTCGGCATTTATTAACAACTTCCTACATTGAGACAAAACTTATCTTTAACCAAACATTTCCAATAATTAGTGTCTGCTCATAAAAACTCTATACACTACAGATTCTTGTTCTTCTTCTTCTTAGCATTTCTATCGTCTTATCACAGAATCTGCTTTCTTACATCTTTCACTCCATTTCGCTCTATTTGGAACTGGCTACACTATACACTCTACACTACACGCACGCATATGCACCGCAGATTGACGGAAGTAAATGATAATGGACCAACGAACAACGATATGAAGTCTGAGAGGAAATAATTAATTAACACATCCAATAAAGTTAATTGATAATTAATTACGGACAAATTTAATGCATGAGCATATCAATTATATTAAGATGGGCGAAACTGCAACCCCCGGCGGCTACGGCGTGTATGATGTAACTATGTCAAAGTAGTAAAAAACAATAGTTAATTTAAGGGTAGGTTTAATGACCTCTGCACAGTTTTAGGGGCTCCATGTGCTTTATGAGTGAGTACAACGAACGTAGCAGCCGCCTGACATATTTATGCGCCCCGCGATACTTAACGCGCGTTTGAAGGCGACGGATACAGTTAATGACTAAATTTGTCACGTGAATTTTTGACGCGTATCGTGTAAATACTAGTTGTATTAAACATTTGTGATTTTTTTTTTTTTTTGTCGCGGTTACTTTTATTCCACTGGCGCACGAAATGTTGAATATTTGAAAACATTTGCCCGGTACAGCGCACGAATGAAAAAGCTATGTTACTTATTTTTACATTACTCATAAATTTACCCTTTCACGTTATATACTCTGTGTTTCGGATTGAAGAGAGTTTCAGATAGTACTAGGGTTTAATTTAATTAATACTTAAATTAAATTTAATCACTAGGGTACCTATTAGTGCTGTGGTTACCATCTTGTACTGGCGTCAAGTTGTTATAGACAAGCGTATCACTTACTATCTATTATCTCTTTATTCATAAAAAAAATTTGCTATATTTTTTAGTTCCTGGGCAGCCAATCTATACTATGGTTCGCCTGGTTTGTTTCACTATCAAAATTTTTAGTTACATTATTATTTTTTATTTATTTTCGCATATCAAAAAGATTTACTAGACATTAGTTTTTTGACAACTTACAGCTTCATCAGATTCGGATTCGCGAGCTCTGAGAAATATTTAATAACCTGAGTTGTAACAATACATACTACAATATATGTATAAAATTTATTAAAAGAGCGTAATATACCAAGATATGGTATGGCGGTATTGAACTTCCGGTCTTATATTACAGTCACTAGAAGCAACTCTTCGACGATTATTAGAATATTGCGCTCGCAAAGTGAAGCCGTTAAAGCAGTTGATATTAACAAAGTGAAATTATTACAACTTAATAACAAATAGTAATTTATCATGTAATAATTAGAGAATTATGCATTGCTTATGAAATTAAGTGGTGGTCGAATAAAATAAGTACTTCAAAGTAATATTACTTATATATTATACTATAGACAAAATTACACAACATGCATTACAATGTTGAAGTTAATAAATGAAGGAGTACTTGAGATGAGCATCCAAAGCAAACAATAAATATTCTGTATGAGATATATGCATAAGGGAAAGGGTGAATATAACAAAAAGCTAAAGAGCTTACAGGAAATCGCTAATTGGACCCAATTAAGACAATACACTACTCAACATAGCATTGTAAAATCTTCATAAGTTATAAATTACAACTAACATTAAAACTTCTTTACACAAACATTATTTATATGTAGGTATATTATATATTTATCTGTATAATATATGTATATATATTATCTACATATTAAAGGAAGTAGCAGAGATTTATTGACTCATGACAAGATCTCCGAAACTTAAACGTAAACACTCAAAATTTGGTACATATATTGTTTCTGCAATTTACAGATCAGCTAAGAATGGATTTTACAAAATTCCTTCTCCAAAGAAAGATGGACCTAAGACGCAGACTATACATACGATTGGCGTTAGGTCACCAGACAATGAACACGATGTGGTGCTGTGTATATCATCCTAACAAGCGCTACGACATCGACAGCCGTATCTCTTACTATCAGGTGAACATCACAGTCGCTTTGTTATAAAGATGGTACTAAATATTTCAAATGTCGTTTTTAGCAGTCATTTTAGCTTTCAATAACTTCGACCCCCCCGTTTAATATTCAAGTAAAGAAGCCTAGAACAACACAAGGAAATGGCAAAGAAAACATTTCAACTGTACTGCAGCGGTGAAGTTATTCTTATGTTAATATTTAAGGAAGCAAAATCACCAAGTGGCAGCGGTCTCCATTGTACATTTTTCAAAAAGATATTAATTTCAGCGCTTGCATTCCGGCCTCGGCGCTGTGACGGCGGTAATGTAACAAAGTTCGGTAGCTTAAAGCTTAGGAATAAACTTACTTTTAGTACCAAGTTTAAAATTCAGACGTTCGACGGATTTGGTTATTTTAGTACTAGGTTATTTGTATTATAATTTTACAGTACATTGTTATAGTTCGGTTCAAGGCTTTCTTTGGTCTCTAGTCAATATATTATATATATATATAAGTAGCTCGTTGGTATAATGGTTAGAGTGTGCGGCCTTCATTCCGAAGGTCGCGGGGTCGAAACTTTAGTAACAACAGCGAAATACAAACGGTGAAGTAGAACATCGCGAGGAAACCTGCACATGAATTAAGATTTATTCTATGGTGTGTGTGAAGTCACCAATCAGCATTGGGCCCACGTGGTGACTATGACCCATTGCCCTCATATTGAGGGTAGGCCTGTGCCCCAATGGTGGGACGTAAATTGGCTGTTAAAATAAATGTGTACATTTATATACATTTCATTGCCAATGCCCGAATGAATGTGTTGATTTGATAGTCAAAGAGATAGTAATCGATATCAATACTGAGAACTAACCTGAACAAACGAGGTTTTAATCGAATATAACATACATATTATTTTTCAAAACAGACTATTTTAAAACCACACGGATTGAATAAATATCGATGTACAGCATCAGCACACTGCGGCACTTTTAAACAAACCACTTCTGATTCGGGATCGACGTTAATTGCTGGGTAAAAACCTATAACATTCTACAATAGATTCATTAGTGAGGGCTTACTGTAACTCGTGAATTTCTACCAATTTTTATCCAGTATTAACTCTACACTATTATTCGATTCTATTGAAGCGTATAATTGAATTACAGGAAACGGAAAGACTGCAATCTGCTACTATAATCTTCTTGCAGGAAAAATAACTGCTCATATTATTATGATGACCAAATCATTCATATCAAAATAAATTACTAGGAGGATATCAAACTGATATATGCATATATATACATATATATTTATATTGTTTATTATATACACACTAATTGTGTAAGGAGAATTATTGTTTAAATACATATAAATTAAGTAAAAAGTTGTCATTTTGTATTAAATAAAACATCTTCGTCAGCTACATCTCAAATCGTATGAAAAGAATTACACCGTAATACCTTCAGCAAAAGTCGATCCAGTATCAACTTGGAAGAGCTTCATCATCAGTGCTGATCAACTAACATGTATATTGTGTTATATCTAATAAAAATTATATATAGTATAGTCTTTGTCTACAAAGGAACCGTGTGATCTGATGGGATAGAATGGTGAAGCGTGCTCGCTCGTGGTATTATAGCTCTCATATATTCGGCAGCCGGAACCCAACCATGCTGTTATACTTGCAGATCGTCGATACTTAATCGGTACTCTTAACTATCCAGGATATCTAAATCCTATTACAAATGACCCCAGTAACGCAGTAGTCACCTAAGTGTTACAAAGTAAGAGGTTAACTGTTGGGTCGTAGCAGGTAGTTCGCTATAACATAAAACTATGTAGTATATACACCTTATATATAGTACTGTTATGTGTTAATAGATATAGAAACCTGTGACAATGTTTCATGGCACCGCTCCCCATGTAATTACGCACACTTATTTATTCAAAAATTACCTTCTTTTCACTTTTCATGGATTATCGATGTTTTAATGGCCATAATTATAATATGTACTTTATTCACTTGATGAATGTTGTTTGGTTAAAATATTCACTTCCGATTCGTATGTAACATTCTCCTAACAACATATATCAAGTAGCAAGAGATGTGACAAAAGATAGTTATCATAATATCTCCTTTATGATATGGGCCTTACATTATCCCCGTCATAAAACTGTTACTGTAATTCAGGATTTAGTTTTATTAGAAATAGTAATTATTAAAGAATTATGGGAGAATTGAGTCTTTACAATAAAGGATAATTGTTGTGTTCATCTGAAAACGGGGTGTGGGGGTTCCCGCACAAAATATTCACGGGATCCGCACTCGTGGTGCACCCTGCTCATCAACAAACGAGACTCTGGTTCCCACCGGCTCGCATTGGGCCGGCGTGGTGGTAAATGGCCCAAATTCCTCCATATGAAACCCTACAAACGACGGCACTTGGTGTCCGGTGATTCGGGCGGCACAGGACGTCGATGTGGGGATCTTTAGGGGTAGCGTCCACTGCTGGACATAGGCACCCCCAAAGATCTCCACATCGATCGGTCCCGCGTTGCTCTCATCCAGTGGGTTCCAGCGATTCTCATCAGATCGTCGGTCCACCTTGTGGAAGGCCTCTCAACACTTCGTTTACCGGTACGCGGGAGCCACTCGAGGACCTTACTGCCCCATCGGCCGTCGGTCCTCCGAACAATGTGCCCTGCCCACTGCCACTGAAGTCTAACAATCTTTTGGGCTGTCGGTGACTTTAGTTCTTCTGCGGATCACCATATTTCTGATTCGATCATTTCAAGCCGCGTGTCTATACATCTGGTAAAAGGGCGATGGTGGAATTAAATCATGATTCTTAAACACGCTCTCCGAAATGCATTCGGTAGAACACGAAGACACTATCTACCTTGCGCGTGACCCAGGCTATCCAGTTTCAAATTTAAATGTCAGGAAGTAATATATTTTAACAGTAATCTATATATATATACATTTTAGTGTCGGATAAAAATAAACTTTTATTATGTATCGTTAGTTCCCCATTACTGCAGCGAGCTGCACTCGATACGAGTTTTAAAATCGTTGTATTCCGGTTCAATGAAGATAATTACCATAAAAATATATTTAAAAATAAAAACCTTCGCAGTTATTCGGTGTGCACTTGCTCTTCAGTTTCAGTATAATTTTATTTCAGGTAAAATTTTTAATATTTTAAAAATCATCACCGCTTGCGCATAACAACGTGATGCTAGTGAAAATGATACACAGCAGCACATTGTGATCGTCACCATCAGACGCATGAAATTAAATTTCGTTACTCTAGTAATTTCACTAGCTACAAAGCGCTTTAAAAGCATCACAATGTATATATATATATATATATATTACAATTATCGCAGTGTGTAAATATAGCATTATATTTTTTTTCATTGAAGCCACGAGACGAGGGCGGTGTTTAAGTAATACGCTTGATCATAACAACGTGCTGCTAATTAAGATGATATAAACTGCACCGTAAAGTTCTTGTCATCTCGAGACACAAGATATTAGATCTCGTTATCCAATTAATTTCAGTAACTACAAATCGCTTTAAAATTATTGCAGTTATTACAGTGAGTAACAAAATCATTTCAGTTTGTCTCTTCGCCGTACTCCTCACCTTGAGTCTCGTTGCCGCAGTAAATTCACCTGTTACGCTTTTCAAACTATAAAACAGTAATGTTTACACATTACTACTTGAAGCTGCGTTGGTATATACAGTATCGGGGGATGGACCCATTCCTGTAATACTTACTTATCACTTATCTTTACAAGAGATATTGTTAAATGATTTATTGAAAGTCAATATCAAAATGACAATTTTTCATACAACGCACTCGAAGCTACACAACTCCAACAAAAATCAATTACTCGTTAGTTTGTAAATCTACTAACGATTTTTTATTTTACATATTCAAATGCAAACATATATATAACATAAAGTTGTATGTACGGTGACACTTGGCACTAAGGGAAACTAAAAATGACAATGTCAACACCCCTATACAAATCTACACAGATGAATAATATTAGGTCCTTACATATGAAATTAGCGTTTTGTCGTACTGACCACTTTGATTTGAAATATCTCCTCTTTGGTTAACAATTCCAAATTCAAATTTATAAATTCATTTAGCTGCTACATTTGAGTTTTGAAAACAGTCATTCATTTGTTTTTTCCTTATCCTTCATATCCTTTTTCGACGTCGCTTATTACCGCGCAATGGAAAACATGAAATATCGGTGTTTTCGAATGCGAGTTCTACCGTGGCACCAGTACCAGTGCTGCAGAAACAGCTCGAAGGATTAATGATGTGTACGGTGCTGGTGTCGCAAAAGAAAGCACGAAATTTTTTTGGTTTCAACGTTTTCGTTCTGGAATTTTCGACCTTCAGAACCAACCCCGCGAACGGCCGGAGACTAAAGTGGAAAATGAAGAAGTAAAAGCTATTGTGGAAGCGGATCCATCACAAAGCACTTCAGGGATAGCTGCAGGCTTCGGGGTAAGTGACAAAATTTTATTAATCCAGTTGAATCAAATCGGGAAAGTAAAAAAAATTTAACGATGGGTACCTCATGAATTGAGTGAATCGAACTTGCGAACACGCGCCGACTGCTGCCGCTGTGTTACTTTACTCAACCGACACAATAATGGAGGGATTTTAAATCGAATCATTACTTGTGATGAAAAATGGATACTGTACGATAATCGGAAGCGCTCGTAGCAATGGCTGAACTTTGGAGACGCAGCCAAATCCTGCCCTAAACGAAAATTTACTCAGAAAAAGTAACTTGTGAGTGTTTGGTGGACTAGCGCCGGTGTCGTTGACTATAGCTTTTTAAAATATGGCCAAATAAATGATTACGGGAGATATCTATTGTCGACAACTGCAAACCCTGAAGGAAGAACTAGCTGCTAAACAACCGAGATTGGTCAATCGCTCTAGATCACTGCTGCTTCACGACAACGCAAGACCACCACCACACACTGCACAACAATCACTCAGTTAGATGAGCTACAATTGGAATGTCTGCGACATCCACCGTACTCCTCGGACCTTGCCCCATCAGATTACCATTCTGTCGGAATTTGGACAATTTCTTACAAGGAAAAAATTCAACTCCAATGCGGCAATCCAAACCAAAGCGCCTTCAAAGAGTTTATCGATTCTCGCCCCCATGGTTTTTTTAGTAAAGGGATCAATGAACTACCTATGCGATGGCAAAAGTGCATAGATAACAACGGTGCATACTTTGATTAATTAAATATATTTTACAAAAAAAAACTGACTTTATATTCGTCTCGCACAAAACGCCATTTCATATGCAAGGACCTGATATATAACACCGAGCTCCAAGGAGTTTAAGTTTTATTACATTACAAAAATCCTAAAAGTTTTTCCTACAAAAATATGTTTTTTTAGGTTCTAATTAATATTAAAGTCAATGTGTTAATTAAAATTGTAACTAAAATATTAATTAAAAAGAAAAAAAAACATATCACTTAATTTTCAATTTCTTTACAGCCTATTTACGTCCCCACTATTGGGGAACAGGCTTACCCTCAATATAAGGGCGATGGGACCACGTGGACCCAATGCGGATTGGTGACTTCACAAACACCTTAAAATAAATTCTATTCCATGTGCAGGTTTCCTCGCGATGTTTTCCTTCAAAAAAAATTCAACTCCAATGCGGCAGTCTAAACCAAACCGCGTTCAAAGAATTTATTGATTCTCGCCCCCATGGTTTTTTTAGTAAAGAGATCAATGAACTATCTTTAAGATGGCAAAAGTGCATAGATAACAACGGTGCATACTTTCATTAATAAAATATATTTTACATAAAAAAAATTACTATATTCCTCCCACACAAAACGCCAGTTTCATATGTAAGGACCTAATATTATACTTTCTGTTTGAAAAAGAAAAAATGTTTAATCGAATAAATAAGAAAAATTTAACTTTTCCATATATTCTACGAAATTGCTGAATAAACGTCAAATAATATCTAAAAATAATAAATAAAATCTACCAAAAAGCTAAACGAAAATTCTATTGAGAGGCTTAACCAACAATATCCTCATCATTGGGTCGAGAAAAAATCTAACCTGACCGAAATACTTTATTGATTGCCATGTATGCCTTAAAAATTGTTATTTTGTTCAGGTTTAACCCAGTTTCAGTTTAAAATAAAGGTACCCTCACATAGTTGCTAAGTTGACAATATCCGCGACAGGTTGTCAAAAACTGCGCAGTATCGGCGATTTTCAAACTAACGCTATTTAATTTACTGATTTTATTGGATTTCTATTAATCATTACATTATTATTGGATTGGATTTTATTAATTATTACATTATTTTCAAATTTCACTTAAAAGGATTTTCCTGCAACACATAAAACTGTAGAAAGTGTTAATAGATTAAACGGTGAAGAGATCTTGACTCACCTTACAAGCAGGTAACATTGGGATTGTTATCTTTTTATGAAAAGAGATTTCCATCTATGCAGACATTCATCACGATATCTCTGGAACTATAAGGCCTAAAGAATTGAAATTTGGTAGGAATATTCCTCTTAAGTAAAACTTATAAATTCTTTAAAAACCTGGCAGACAGCGGAAAAAGGAGTGGACCAAGTTTAAATGCCATCAGTCAAAAAGATTAACTTAGGATCGAATTGGTTTTCTCAATCTAATTGCCAAACTTCAGTATAATGAAAAACCAAATGATGATGATGATTATTTTTACCGAGTAGAGGTAAACTAAGAACGATTTTTTTTAAATTCCTTCTCTAAGGAAGTTGGAGGTGTTATGGCCAGCAAAGTGGGTGGCGAAGAGCTATTCTTTTTAAAGCATCTGTTTCATTTATTTTCTTAGAAATATACGAGTCGAAAAGAAGTACAGTTACTAAAATCTATAGGTATTCTTCGTTATATCATCATCAGCCTGCTGTATCACACTCATGGAAAAGTGTTTGATTTTGAATATATTATCTGTTATTAAATTATCTAATTTTGGATTATCTGTATCAATTTACAAAGAACTGAACGGAACTGTCAAAAACGATGACGTCAGTATACCTTTATCATCTTTCTTACAAGGTATAATAATATTCTAGTTTTAGAACAGTCTATTGATTGTGTAACAATTATTAAAACTAATCGACTTTTAGGTTTGTGATTTATTGTTACATTACAGTATTTTGAGACATTTACCCTAAAGACAGAGGCTCTTAAGAGGTATGGGAAAACCATTGAAGTATAAAATTAGTTTTCTTACTGGGGAGGCCATTACGCAGTAACTTTGCTACCTTTGAAACTTATTTCCGTTCTTACAATAAGCATTCCATAAAATTACCTCCTTCGCTCCTCAACCTTTCATTTTTTCCCTCGCAAAGCCTCCCGCGTACACTCTCATCTCATGAATTCGCGATTGCATTCTTAATGGGCTTCGCATTTACAAATTCCCCACCAATTTCGAAACTTTATACTAAATTCTAAGCGAGTCAAAAATCTGAAAAGGTCTGTGATAAATGCGCTTTTAAGCTCTTGTAATAAATTCTTACATAAAAGACTCGGACCAACTTATAACGCGGTTGCTTTAAACATTATTTTATATATATTTTACTTACAGTTCCTATATTGGGGTGACATAAATATTAAGACAATTGATAATATTATAAATCAAAATACATAAGTTATTCAATGAAAAAATATAGAAGATGGCTCAACCGAAAACAAAAAAAAAATTAAACATACTGACCATCAATTATTGACCGTTCAACGCTGTTCAACACGCTCTAATAACTTTTACAAAGTATCACAAAAAGGTACCAAGTTTTAACTTAAATATTAATAAGAGAAAAGTGAAAGTAATTAACTGCCAAACGATATTTATTTATTTATTTGATATTCCCTGTGTTCAATTTAAATTCGTACTCACAAAGCAACTCATATGAATTATAAATAGGTTAGAATTTAATTTTTTTTTAATTAGGCGACTAGATGAGCAATACGCTAATTAGGATGTTAACAACGCACTATATAATGCTGGCCGCTTCAATACATACAGAACACTAGGGTAATCGGAGGCACTATGATTCCCAAAAGAAGTCAATAATCATAGTGCGTAATATAACAAACAAAAATCGGTAAGAGTAACAAAATCCATTCCAATTACAAAAGGGGTGCGTCAAGGTTCAGTTTTGGGTCCCATTTTATTCAGCCAAGTATAAATACACTCACTGAAGATTCTCAACCAAAATAAAGAATATCACATCGTCAGTAGCTGAAAGAAACTTTAAACGTGGAGTAAAAGCATTCACAGGTTTGATACTAAGCGTTGCTAAGACCCAGTCTTTGGATTATAACGTTATTACACTTCGCACTGACCCAATAGTAGTTGATGGTCAGGTGGTCCAACAGCACGATACTTGGGTAACGTGATAGACAAATCCGGTATCCAGGAAAGGAACTTTCATCGCCTTATATCCTCCGCTTAGCTTAAAAGACATGTGCTTGTTAAAATTACCTGCAATAACCTATCAAGCGTAAGAGGCTAGTCTATAGCTCTTGTTAAATATGTCATCACTTTTATAGAAGTGAGATATGAGCAGTAACAAAAAGGTATGTATGTTCACTCCATTCAAACGACCGTGATTATTTTGATTCAAAAATAATACATATATATTCCCAATCAAAAGTTATACTAATAATTTCTTTGATTATTAATATAAAAACAACTTAGTAATATTTCTAATCAACGAGGCAACGAGATGAGTAATACATTCAAAGGCGCTCGAAGTGTTAATGATGCATTTAATTATGGCGCTCAAACAGTATCTGGTAAACCGTACACAACAATTCTCATTAACCTAGCAATTCATTTAGCAACAGCTCTCTTCACATCGTACGTGATATAAATTCGTGTATTGTTAATGTTGCCTCTTATTAAAAATTCGGATTTTTTTTTCAATTAAGCGACGAAAGTAGCGACTTGTCTACCTGATGGTGTTTCACCCACCCATAACGTGACACTGGTTAGGATGATATACAGCACGTTGCGCTCGTCGCATGAGACATTAGATATTGTCTCGTTACCCCAGTTACATTAACTACAGCACCCTTCAATCTGGAACACAGTAATGTATGCATACTACGGTTTGGTGGCAGAAATAGAAGCTGCGGATCAATCTACACAGTCTCCGGCATCAAAGACCTACCACTAGTAAAACTTTACATAATTCTCATTAACCTAACAATGAATTTACTTAACCTTTCAAATTGAAACACATTAATGTTAACGCATAATTTATGTTCGCGTATTGTTAATAATGTTGCCCGTTATTAAAAATTCTGAAAATGCTCTACATGTACGTATCTCTCATTCCGGCCTTGTATTGGATAAGTTTGTATGCGATACGTAATATACGAAACGTACGTACATTTGACATTTCTCAAACAAAATATTTGCTCTCAAATACTCTTTTATTTTATAAAACTTTTTCGAGACCTCGTAAATTATTCAAGGCGGTATCTCGTAAAGTATATGAAAGGCATAATGTTAGGGAAACGGGATAATGTAAAATTCACTTATGTTATGAGTTTCATTTCGCTTCGATATTTCACTTTGACAGTTTACGCCTTGGAGTATATCGATGGGGTCATCGATCACCACACTGCAAACGATGGTGAAGCATCGGCCCAAGGAAACTCTGATGATTATATCCGAGATGATACGACTTTGAGGTTGTTGTTAGGTGTATATCCCAAGCTGGGTAATTAGGTTCATACAAAAGATGTATGATGTACCCAAGTAAATTAACTAGCGAATTACATTAATGTATGTATCTGGCGTAAGAAGTAGGAACTGCGGCAGGACCTAGATAGACTCTAGTGGTTTATATTTGTAAATACTAGAAATATAAAAGTTTACTGTTGGTAAGTCTCTGTTGCCGGAGACTGTCTAGGAAGGTAGCACCACATCCCTTATTTTTGCCGCCAAACAGTAGTATGTAAAGATTACTGTGTCCCAGTTTGAAAATAGTTATATGTAGTGAATTTACTTAAAATTAATTGTACGAAACTCTCTCATTATATGAAAAACGATAACCAATTGAAAATGATAATGTTACTTTAATATAGTGATGTTAAAATGGAGCACTGAGAGTATATATATAGGTATTAAATTTCTATCTTTTAATAAATCAATATATTGTTAACTACAATATATCGTAGCAAAGGTATATTCATTTGTAAGACATTAATAGTCTACTTTTCACTTGAAATCTAGTGCTAATGATCTCAGAACATAAAACATCAACATTAAAATAAACTGTCATATTTTTGTAACATATTTAACTTTTTTTTATACTACGAAGCGACGAGATGCGCGGGTCATTAACCCAATGGTAAAAGGTACGCCCGCCCATAACAACGTGACGCTAGTTAGGATGTTTACCACATTATGCTCGTTGTCGTTATTAAGCCCCTAATAATTACCCCAGTAATTTTACTAGCTACAGCGCGTTTCAAACGGGAATACAATAATTTTTGTATAATACTATTTAGCGGCAAAAATAGGCGCTGTGGTGGTACTTACCTAGACGCTCTCCACCAACAGAGACCTATCAGCAATGAAATATGTTTTAAATAAGTTACATGTTATTATAACAATTTTTTTCTCTACGAAACGACGAGACGAGTGACATTCATCCGATGGTAAGTGATACACCTGTCCATAACAACGACGCTCTAGTTAGGATAGTATTACATTATATACTAATGTACAGCAGCAGAAATAGCCAAGGTGGTACCTACCTAAACAGTGTCTGGCTGTAGACCTACCACCAGTTATATATGATTGTTCGCAGCTGATTAAAACCGAACAGTTTAGCCAGTTAACCAAAGAGCTAATATAATTACCGTTCTGATTTCCGAGAACCGCTACTTTAAGCTCAGATAACACGAAACATTGCCTGCAGTGGAAAAATTAACGCGGCCTGTATAAAACTTTGTTTCTACATTTACAAAGCTCGATGCGAAGTTTTCATTGTGTATATTGAAGCGTTGGTGCTTTGGATTTATTATTTTCTTTATTTAACAAAGCGACGAGATAAGCGGGACGTTCACCTGATGGTAACTGAAACCCCTGCTCATGACAACGTTACGCTAATTTTTTTTTTTTATTAACGTGTGTAACAAAATGCTAACGGAACGCACAGCCCGGTACCAAAAGGGCCGGTAACGGGGTAGTGTCGGACTCCAACCGACTAAAAAGCTTAACACGGTATACCACCTCAAACAATATCCACGGGGGTCACGGGATAAATACGAACTCATCCACAACCCCCGCTTGGTACCCGGTTTGAACCGGTCCACCTCAGGGACGTTACGCTAGTTAGGTTGGTATACACAGCATCACATTGCGCTCATCGGCCTAAGCATAAAAGAGAGAGAGAGAGAGATTGGGTCTCGTTATCCTTCTAATTTCACTAACTACAATACTCTTCGGTACACAGTAATGTTTGCACACTACTATTTGTTAGCAAAAATAGGAATTGCGGTGGTACCTACCTAGATAGTCTCTTGTCTATATCTACATATCCTTATTATTAATACAAAATGACACGGAGAAATAAAAACCCATTAAAATACTGTTTTATTGGTACTTGTGAAAGGGATGCTGAAATATTTGAAAGCTCGAAAACAATTCCAGGAAATAAATCTTAAACGACAGTCTCCTATTTCATCGAGATAGCTTCGTTAATATTTGAAATTAACTTCTCCGTTTCAACTCGGATTCTATGTCCACTTTTTTTACTTTAACTTTACCTTTCGATATATATCCACAAGGTTAAAATAAAACATTAAAGTGTGTGATAAAGGATAAGGAAAACCTTATTTTAAAACAAAGCGACGAAACGAACGGGCCGTTCATCTCATGGTTAGTGATACGCCTGTCTATAACGTGGCACTAGTTAGGATGTTGCACACTGCATCACGTTGTGCTCGTAACATTGAAACAAGATATCGAGTCTTATTACTCGAGTAATTACACTAGCTACAGCGCCAGTAATTACCTCAGGAATTTCCCATAGAACAGACGAGAAATAGGTGTACGATAAGGGCATATACTTATCGTGCTCATTGCTAATCAAATGTCTCAGGTTCAAAATCGATTGTTGATAATATTCGTACACTACAAACAAAACGTTTATAAGGAACTTAAGTCATTTTAAAAAAAATCCTTTTATTTTTTTTATTATAAAATAGTTCTATTATGGGAATATAAGTAAGACAGACGAGACTAGACACAACACCACATTGCGCCCGTAAATTTAAGACCATAAACTATTGTTTTTAACTGGAACACAGTAAAGTGTCGTAAGGAAACACCAAAATCCTATCCATTCTTCCAAAGGATAAAGGGAGCTTAAAGTCAATCAGTAAATAATCCTTACGGCAAAGAATTTGATATGTATTGTTTAGGATTGAATTTATACCTTTAGACAAATATATTGGATCTGCCTCCTCCTAATTTACTTTAAATTAATCATCAAGTAAAGTTATTAAAAAGCTTTTTCGTGTATTTACTTTAGATATTTAATTGAAGCATTTATTAGAAATTTATTAAGTGACTTTTTTTTAATTAGTTCATTTACAGCTAGCACGTTGGCAATTGCTGTATGAACCTTTTCCTTCCTTTGTTCTTTCGCATTGGACATTTACTTCACACCAAATATTAGAGCAGTGAAAGGAAATTATTATTTTTTTTTATTTATAATGAACTAGTTTTACTAACACTTCACCTCACATAGTATTATGTGACAATGAATACGTAGATGGTGAAACTTGCAAAAAATTTCCTGTCTCACTGACGCCTAATTATAATTATCATTTAATTATTAAATCTCTCGTTCATAACAATACTCATAATATTATGTGACACAACGTTTTTGACAGTCTGTAAATATTTTTTTAAAATATCTCTTCGGTCCACTTATTCAACGTCCGGTTAGGTACCACCGCAGCTCCTATTTATTACTGTGTTCCATATTGAAGGGAGTCATAGCTAGTGAAATTACTGGGGTAACGAGACTTAACATCTTATTTTCATGGTGACGAGCATAATGCGGTGCTGTATATACCAACATAACTAGCGCCACGTTGTTATGAGCAGGCGTATCATTTAACACGAGATGAACGTCCCACTCGTCTCGTCGCTTCGTCGAATAAAAAAAAGCTATATTAAATGCGTAATTAAAATGTACAGCTGTTCTTTCTGGTGATGAAAATAAGGCTCGGCTTGTTCGCTGCTTTCAGAGCCTTGTTATATGAGGTATTTATGTTATTACGAAACAAGTTTTCGGTTCGTGAAATTAGCATATTCACGCTAAAGCTACGTGTAGTTTCATTCTAGCTATGATCGAAATAGCGTGATTGCAAATCCGACCTTGGCACGAAGGCCACATTAACTACATAACTAAACGGACAGTTAATAATTAATGAACACATTAATATTATAACCATCTTCGTTTACCATTCAAATTTATATTTTACGACGAAAGCTATAACGGAAATAAATCAATAATATAATCTTATCGTATAACTGTCATTTCATTGCAAACAAAATTAAGATTACTATCCAGCTTCTAAAAAAGGGCTCTATAATATTATATCTAAAATAATTCAGTGCAATATTACAAACTAAGCTGCCTTTAGTTAAATATGTATTTAACGGTCTTATCTCAATTTTTAAGTTTAATACCTTGTGTGTGACTTATTAAGAGATTTGATAAATTAATAAAACATTACACAGCTTCTAAATAAACAATACAGACTAAAATTTAATATACTATAGTAGTGTATCCTTGTTTTTATTTCCCGCTTTTATTCAAAATTGTTCTTATCATATCCGTCAATTTGACATATGTTGTGACAGTAATAAATAATCTTACCGTAAACCCCTTCGTAAATAAACGTGCTTATATCTATTAAAAGTCTATATAGTAAATTTTCGTGTGTATAGTAACATTCTACAATAGTACTATATAGTAATATTCTCGATAAAATGATCACCCACATCACCGTGAATTAAGTGTTATTAACCGGTATGGGTCGTGTAAATAAATTAATTAGATATCATCAAATTTGATATTAGACTTAGAGTTAGAATTAAATTAAGTATTACTTTAAATAACAAATAAGTATACATTTTTTTTATCAATGCAAACAATAAAAAACGTACGCCCAATAAATGTTCTATAACTTATATAAAGAACATAGAAAATTTTATATAATAAGAACACTATATAGGGATCAACAGAAATTAAAAAAAAAATGTTATTATTAAATAATGACCTTTTTTTATTCTAAGCAGCGACCAGAACGTTCACCTGATGGTAATTGATACGCCAACCCATAACAAGGTGGAACTAATTAAAACGGTATACACAGCACTATATGGTGCTCGTCACCGTGGGATATAGTATAGTAAGCGTCATTATTCCAGTAACATCGCTAGCCACAGCGCCCTTTAAACCGGAACACAGCAAATGTTTGCGTACCACTGTTTGTCGGCAGAATTTGGAGCTACAGTGGTAACACCAAGACGGTCTCCGGCACAAGAGACGTAAGACCAGTAGCTTTTTTTTATTTACCTAAAAAACTATTCAAATAGTACTACAGTTTAATTAACCTTTTTATTGCTTTACTTGTTATGTTGCGGATGTTAAGTAAAGACCAACTTAAGCGCACAACTTTGATTCAAATCGTAAGTTATTTGCATAAAATTAATTTGTTCTCGAAACTTGGACCGCGCTACGAAGTTTTTAGGAAGAAATAAATCACTCTCGACATAAAAAAAACAACTACACACAACAAAATCACTTAAGTTTGGCTTAAAAAATAATTTCGTACCTAGGTTAACATGTTTTCGGTTCCGTTCGCGTATCTAACAGTCGACGAGGAGGAAGGTGGGTTCCGTATCCGACACGCGTCCAACAAGCGCGGCGGTGACGTCGCGACTGGTGCTCGCTCCTTGCGCACCAAAATAGAAAATATTTTATATGACTATCACGAAACTAGAAATGGCTGCAGAGCACTTTTTTTTTAATTTCCAAGCAAAAATTCTCTTCACTACAAATTACTAGTATACTAGTCAAAAAAAAAAATCTTGTACTCTCATAAAATATTAGTAAAGTTTCTTTGCAAGAGAACGTTTATGTAGTTAGCTCCGATTCCTACCGCAAAACAGTAGTTTCCAAATATTACTGTGTTACACTTTGAAGGGCACTGTATCTAGTATAATTACTGGAGTAACGAGACATTTTACATCTCAATGCAACCACAATATGATGCTGTGTATACCATTGTAACTAACGCCACGTTCATCATCTTCATTATCAGCTTTTGTTTATCCACTGCTGGATATAGGCCTTCCTCAATGTCTTCCGCCATGCGATCCTCAGCTTCTTGAATCCACCCACTTCCTACTGGCCTGATGGTGTCGTCGGTACATTTGTCCATCAAAAGGGTAGGACGCACTTCCTTTAGATGGACAGATAGAACGCCACATTGTTATTGGCTAAATTGTCACCATCAGGTAAATGTCTCGCTCGTGTTATCTCTTCGAAGAATAAAAAAATCGTTTTTCTAAAAGGACTCAAGGATAATATGTAAGAAGTGCTGTTTAATCATTACGTAATAATCATCATCAACTGTTCCCAAAAGTTGTAGTTAAAAGAAAAGGAAGGTCGAGGAGTTTGGATAAGGACAACGTTTCATCGAACCTGCCTTGCTAGCGACCATCTTCATATTATTAACCTGTCGCCATAACAGTGTTGCTGATGGACATATGAGAGCCAAAGCCACCGCAATCACTCATTATCTTCACTCAATCACGACTGAGCAAATAAATTCTTATTACAATCTTTACTAGAATAATCACGAAAATACTAAAAACTTTATACCTTCTTTAATGCTGCTGGTCCGCCACAATCAATCACTGGTTTATTGGAAACCAGCTTAATAGGATTCGAACCTACTACGAGTAGAATCTATTCTTCTGAACACTATTACAACAATGTAATACAATCATTACAATTTTTTTAATGTATATACGTTAATTTCATTTTGGTGTGTAAAGGGTTCCGCACAACAACTCACGGATTCCAAGTCAACCTCACCAGCTCGTGGTGTTTCTAATCTACAAACGAGGCTCTGGCTCCCACCAACCAGCATTGTGCAGTGTGGAGGGAAATAGCTTAAATACTTCTATATAAACCTCTACAGTGGAGTTCTTCAGTGTAGGCCCAAGTCCATCAGTGAAGGTCTATCGGCTGATGGTGATAATTTCAGTTTTGTGATGCAGATGAAGATGCCTATTAATGTATAGAAGATAAAAAAAATATATTGTTCTTATATTAAATAATTAAATCGCAAACAGGATATCCTCTATAAATTGTTATATCGTATAGAGTAATAAAGATGTTTAAAAGCTCATCTTATTTAAGTGGTATATATATCGACGAATTAAAAGCTTTGGTATATAGAATAATTTAATTAATTATTTACTTATTAATATTTTTATTTATTTAATTTTTTTTTTTAATTCTAGGAAGCGCCTAGACAGATTGTCCTCGTCGTCTTTAGACATGGGATGTTGAGTCTCGTTACTCCCGTAATTACACTACCCTCGTCTTTCAAACTGGAACACAGTAATTTTTGAACACTACTGTGTGTCGGCTGCAATAGGCGTTACGGTGATACCTACCTAGATGGACTTAGGCAACAGAAACCTACCTCCAGTAAATATGATTATGCAGGTCGTAGTCTCCATGCAGTTTTATGCGGAAGTTGTGATGAATATTTTAAAATGAAGCCTTTTGTCATAGTGATCCTTTCGTTAGTCGAAATTTGATCAATTAATTCATTATTGTGGATAATTTATGTCTGACATTAATAGATCGTATCTGTGCGAACGAAAATGGGTGTTCTCTGTTCGCCGATCACGTGAAAACTAGTGAACGTGTCGACAAGAGAAAATAAGCATGCATCAGCAGCTCATCAGCATATATATATAGACTACAGATATATATGTATATATAATGAAAGTGGATTTTCTTTGTTCGTCAATCACGTGAAAACTAGTGAACGTATCGACATGAACACTCGACGTGGAATGACTTGTAGATGGCTATAGGCTATTTATATTTTGAATTTCATAGATCTTTCATCATTTTATTTCTAATTAACTTTGATAAATGTTTTCACTTCGTATTATTTATGCGGTTGCTATAGTTACGCTTGCAATAGAAATACATTTGCGGTTGCGATTGCCCTTATGAAACATTTCAGACAAATTTCAGGTGTAATTCTATATTACGGCCAGCAAAGCAGCCTGGGAATCGCTAGTGTATAATATTTATAAAAATGTTATAATTTTTTTTTAGTTTCTGTACTTTCCTTTAAGAAATCACAATAGAAGAAAAATATAATATTTTATGGTTATGATTAGCTTTCTAGCAACTTTTTAAATATATTACTTCTTTGAATAAAAACTGACGATTAAATCTATATAGAGATATCCAGAGATTCATTCACTTATCACGAGATTTCCGAAACTGTTAATCGTAAACACTTAAAACTTGTTAAAGCTAATGCTTTTACCATTTAGAGGTGAGCTAAGAATAGATTTTACAAAATTCCTTCCCCAAAGGGAGTTACGGCCAGAAGAACGGTCAAGGGAGGGTTAGTTAAGGATAAGGGTTTTATTTTAAAATTCATTAAATTTTTCTAACAAGATTAGCGACAATGTACATTTTCTGATGTATTTAAAATCGGCCTGGTTCTTCAAGTTTCTAAATGTATAATTATGGTAACATAAGAATACTAATGCGGATATAGATTGATGATATTTACTCAGCTCCGTGTGATTTGATATATAAAATTAAACTGCTTCCATGGTGCTGTTGTTATTGCCATGGAGATCTCCACAGGTCCGTCTATCTATCTAACATTTTCATATTTTAAATCAGCAGCATTAAGAGCTTCATAGAGTTCCGGCTGTCAACGTATGAAAGTCATGTTATTCTTAGCGAAAGTACTTCGCCATCCACGGCTTCATAGTCACTTAAGACTGTATGATATTAAGGTCAAGTATTAACCATTTGCAGTATAGATAACAAAAGATGGTTATTTCCGTTCTTTTAGTAATTTCATTATTTATATCTCTCTTCATAATATACTCGAGAGCAATGAATGCGGGTCTCGTAAGGAAACCTATAAATCTTGGAAACTAAAAATGCTAGCGTGATAAAATACACGGATGTTTAACAGAAAATATAACACCCCTTAAATGAAAGTAATAAAATTTATAAGTCACTACATTTTAGTTATTAAAAATTATGTAAAGAAAACAAATCTGCTGATCTCCCATTAAAACAAAAATAGAAAACATTACGTTTTTGTACAACAATATGATTTTCTTGAATTTTATTGCCTCCTCGTGCTTCCGCTTCCGTTACTGCGTTTACACGGTATGGTGTGTGACATGCTGTACACCAAGTTTCTTATACGATTTTGGTAAATATTCTCCCTTTCCTCTGTAAGAGCAACTTGAACTCACGAAGCGTGATTGAGGAAGAGTTTCGTTGTTTTACGCATCTCTCTAACTCGTCCGATGTCCATGCATGCTCGATAGGGTTGATATCCGGACTGCGGCTGCGTGCTGGCCACTCCATATGAGTAATGTTCATCTCTTGTAGGTAGTCATTCACAATGAAACCTGTATGAGGTTGGGCATTGTCATACAAAAAAATAGCATCCTCACCCAAATTGATCATAGATGGCCCAACGTGTTCATTAAGAATTTCTTCAACACATTTTACGCTAGTTAAAGAGCCATTTCCTATGAACACCAGTTCTGTGCGACTCTCGGATGTAATTCTAGCCCACACAAGTACAGACTCACTACCGTAGGCTACTTTTTCTTCTATGCATACTTGCTTGAATCTATCTCCTGATCTTCTATACACTCTGTGTCTTCCATCGTGCTTGTAGAACATAAATTTTGATTCATCGGAGAACATAACATTCTATTCAATCTTGAATAGTCCAATTTAAATTGTTCTAGGCATATCTTAGTTTTGAAATACGATCACCACGCTCCATTTTAGGGCCATTTGCAGGTCTAAGTGGTTACAAGTTAGCTTCAGTAAGTCGTTGTCTTACTGTCCATGCACTTAGGATTTTTCCTCCGAGGCGTCGAAACTGATTTGTAAGTTTGTTCCTGTGAGAAAGCATGGTGTTCACCAAGTATCGAACATCTCGGACTATGGTACACCTAGTTCTGCCTGTTCCTGGTCTACGTAGGTTAGAGCCAGTTTCCTCGTAACGGGAAACTCTGTATACTGTTGACAGCGACACACGAACCGTTTTGGCTGTATCGCGCTGATTCTGGCCGGTTTCCAGCATTGTGAGGATTCCGGTGCATTCTTCAGATGTAAGCGATATGATTACAGGTTGAATAATAAATATTGAACAATATCAATATGGTATCATACCCACTTAAATGAAAAATTAGAAACAAAAGCAAAATCAATTGCTTTAATTTCGTAGTTCTATCTTCGAAAGTCTACCTTTTTCAAATTTGTTTTTTTTATATCATATAACCTATTAACTAAGAAGGTTTAATACCTTAATTTAAGAAATATTTAATTATCTACTTAACACAAATTATTTCATTAAGCTAGGATTCTTAGTTTTCGAGATTTATAGGTTTTCTTAAATGACCTGTATTCATTGCTCTCGAGTGTAGAAAACCGGAACGAATATTTCTTTCGGAATATTCGTACTTACGAGTATAAAACGTTAATAACATTTACGTAAAATCGATTTCCGGTAGACGCTGTGTATGTGGGCATGTTTAGATGAAACCTTCCGTTTGCCAGTCGCCATGTGTCCCAGTCAAATGCACCCCCATCATTTCTGTTATTGTTCAACACCCTCATCTAGGTTTCTTTGCGTCGCGCCAGACACATTCCATTAACAAGTGTTGCTCATCCTTTGTGTCAAAAGGGTTAGGTTTTCCAGCAGTGTCGTCACCAAGGAAACTTTCCGCACTCCTTCCACACAAAGTGTTTATTATTGTGATGAAACCGTTATTACAGTTGAAACCCATAGTTATTGATTTACATGTTTATTTATCAGTTATCAATTTTCTGTCATCTTATATACATTTCTATACAGATTAACAAATACAGACTTTATCCATAATTTCGGGGATTAGCCAACTAAAACGATTAATGCTTTACCTTTTATACTATATATATTTACTAACTACGATTACCAGAATTATGAAAATATTTCATGAAATTTGTTATCATAAAACTAATTATGATAATATAACTGAAAACAACTGTACCTTAATAAATGGTACATCCCAAAACGTAATACATGTATTCTCAAATCAATATTATTGGATACTGCTCCTTAATCAACAGTGGACGTCTATCAGCTGATAATGATGATGACAGTGCTCCTTAATCTTCAGTTTATAAAGAGTAAATCAAGTATAATTTTTTTTTAATATAGATATTTTCTTGGTTATCACCACTGTCTACTCTTATTTCTATCATCAAATAGTTCTGTGCAAACATTACTGTGTTCCGGTTTAAAGGGTGTTTTAGCTAGTTAAATTACTGAAGTAACTAGACGATCTATTGCGTCTCAAAACGAGCACAATCTAGTGCAGTGTATATCATCCTAACTAGCGTCACGTTGTTATGGGCACGGGTATCATCTAATCGTCTCTTGTGTTGTGTGTAAGATATCAAAATAACTGTATATATATATATATATATATTGTAACATATATTCTACTTGTTATTATAATAACATATAAAGTTAATCAAACAAACAGACGAACTGTACACGATTGTATTGTAGTTTAACTGAATAGTTTTACGAGCAGCTTCCTTAACAATCAGAACTGTTAATCTGTTAACTTCTACAAACATTTACATTAGTAGATATCTGATGAGATAGTGTTTCAATTACATGATAACGTGTGAGAATATTAAAAAAAGAATGGGAAATACAAAGAGTACTATTATTTCTAACTAGAGCTTATTTCTGCTGTAAACTGTCAGTGAGTTTCAGTTTTAATCAGACCAGTTTAAAGCAAAAAGATATGTTGAAAGCACAGTGTAAGCTTCCTATCTCCCATTGTTATCACACGCGGAGTAATTACTACCGACAAGCGTTATCCTGTAGGTGTCCTTATCGCTTTGTTGGATATAATGAATAAGGCATTAATATACGTATAAAGAAGATAATTTAGGATTCTAATCTAAATTGTTAATAAAATGTTATGTGAGTAATAAAAAAAGAGGATTGGGGAGCGAAATGGAAGGGGCCTTAGCGATTCTTTAACATAACCGTAAAATGGCTGCTTCTCATTTCGTATATTTAAAAATGAAATGATCGGTTAATGTTAACAGGAAACTAACTATTTCTACTTCTATAACAAATTTGTGGAATTGTTTTAATAACCTCACATGATTTTATTAACAATATATATATAGTGAAAGAGAGAGAGAGAGAGAAACTTATTCTTAAGAGAAATCTTGTCAATTTATTACAGAAGAAAATAAATTTCATTATATATAATGAAAATATATTTTTTTTCTTATATCACCAATCACGTGACAATTAGTGACCATGTGGATGCGGGAACATGACCATTAGACGCGAAATGATTTGTAGATAGTTATAGGATTTTTCTTTTATTTTCATGGATCCTTAATCCTTGTATTTCTAATTAACTTTTTATCTAGTATTATTTATACGGTTGCGATTAATACCGGGTGCTGCGGAATCATTTGTGGTCTAATGTATGTTACGACTAGCAAAGCGAGTCTAGTACAGCAAGTATGAATACGTATATATATATATATATATATATATAAGTATGAATACGTATGCTTACTATACGTACTTGCTGTATATAGCCTCTGCTGAACGCTGCCAGTTTCTCTGACGCGTTGATACCCCGCAGCAGACTCTATGACTTGGTAGGTGACGATTTGGAAAATGTAGCTGATATTCTCTGCGTGCTTGTAAAGAATTTCTATCATTAAGTTTATATTCTTCATTACCGCAATCCGCCATTGATATTAAATTTATTTGATATGAAAAAGAAAAACTATTCAGAATTAAGAAGACAACTATAATGTACGTCCGTCCACAAAAGTAGTTAAATTGTAACTGTCGCACTGACTCATTACCTAAAAATGACATTGCACATGTTTTACTCTGAACTCAATATCTAAAACGATAACAGTAAGCTCGCACGTGTTACCACAAGAACAAAAGGGGGGTAAATTAAGGGTCGGCGCAGCGTCTACTCTTATGAGTCTTTACAGTTTGGTATTTCATGGTACTTGGTTTTATTTCAAATATTTTTTTTTCTAAATTTTAGAAACTTTATGTACTTGCTTATAATTTTTCGGATAGGTATTGAAGTCAGGTACTTATTTATGTGCTTTATACTTATTTTTTCCAAATAATATTTTATTTTAAAGTTAAATAATGATGTAAGTATGACGCCTTATTGTTTACTGTCACGACTTTCAAAGAACCTAATTTAAAAGTTTTAGCCTTAAGTAATGATTATTAATTTAATTTAATAAAACAATGACTAAATAATAATTATTACATAGAAATAAAATCATCGAATTTTTTCTTAGAAAATCGGGAGTTTTTTGGAAAATATTTAAATAATTAATAACTCCAGAAGCATTGTTTTTGCATGGGGTATTCCATACATAGATATATAGGATACGAGCTGTACTTTAGCCTTTCCAGTTCTTTTACACCTATTATTACCTTTCACCCTGTATAATAAATAAACGCTAAACTATTCAGTGAAATGTTACCAATAACTTATTAAAAAGAGGCACCGAACTGTAAACTATAATCAGTTAATTTGCATTTCGAAGTTTTCATAGGGTAATTTTATTTATTGCTGATGTAAACACCTTTTGCAATTAATAGAGTTTTGTTTTTACAAGCAGACCAACAGAAAAACATTTCATTTAAATTTGGTACTATTCTGTAATGTACAAATTATTTTTCAGTCCTGAAAATAGAGATTCTCAATCCGGATGGCTGCATAACTTTTTAGAGAATGATCTCTTCCTTATTCTTTTCAATTAAAATAAGTTTGTCCATAAAAAATTAAATGCTAAGCTAACTGTGATCCAGTTTTTTATTTGTATTAAAACATCGAAAGATTACAAAAAAAATTGTGTAAATAAAGCTGAAATAAAGATGATGATTAAAGCTTAATATTCGTAATTTTTGGATACGTAATAACAAGTGTTTATCAAAATGTTTGCTTTCTACTATTTTGTAATAAACTAAATTGGTGGTATGTCTTTATTGCTGAAGACCGTCAACAGTAGGCACACAGTACTGGTAGCTAACAACAAGGTAAACAGCACTGTGCAAGTATTACTGTGTTCCAGATTGAAGGACTCTGTAGCTAATGATATTACTGAAGTAATGAGGCTCCACATTTTACATCTCGGGCGATGGGCGCAATGTGGTGCAATATATGTTTTCCTTACTTCTTGCCTTACGTCTTGTTATGTGCAGGAGTATCATCAGGTGAAGGTCCTGCTGGACGCGTTCCTTGATCGTTATTAAATAATAACGAATATTATCTAGCTACATCTGTCCATCGGTTCGTGTTCATCATCCAAAGAATCATCTAGACCTAAATGATAACTTAGATTAAATTGTTTCGTAATACAGAAACAAGTTAAGTCTAGGTTAGTATTTAAATTTCTGACGTAAAGTCTAGTAGTTGAAATCAAACTCTATAGTTAGTGACTACTGTACCTATTAGCAATCACTTCCGTTTTCGTATACCTCCCTCAGCAACGAGGAATTTTATTTCTGCCCGCTATGAAACCCTACAATACTCTACCAGTTTATTATTATACAAACAAAAAGTATTGGTCAACTTTGTAAAGTTTCCGTAAAAAAATTATTCCGACATTATCAAGTACATTAATAAGCAATTTTTTTAAATAACTTTGCAACTTCACCCTCCCAATTTATCGGGTCAAAGCCGATATCGTTTTCTTGCTTAACAAATGTTTCTAAACATTTTCAGTTGCTATTTTTATCGCGAAAAAAAAAATTATAGCTGAATTTAGGGAACAGCGTCAAGATAATCAAATGATTAATAAGATTGAGAACATTACGTTATTGTGTTCCTGTTTCAAGGGCGTAGGATTTTACCCGTGGCGGGGTTACGAAGAATTTAAATAAAAAGTCACACGGGATGAAGTAAGGTTGTAGCCGGTAAGGGATTGAAATGAAAAGAAATATTTTAGCTACACAATTTAACTTAAATTAAATACAAACATTAATTATAATTTTAACCTACTCTACAAAATATAAACTTGCTGCGAAACCTTCCACTGAGGATTGAATACAAAGGAATAAGCAAAAAAAAACATTCTCTACAGAATCAAGGAGAGTCGCCGGATAATTAAGGCATCGGCTATTTTATTCATTTCATTTCAAAAGATTTAAATTTCATTTGCTAAGAGTATTTACAGTTTTTGGTACTTACTGCTCGAGAAATATCATCAAATTACTTCCAAGTAATAATAACTTCGTCCGGATTTTTTTACGCTATAAAGTTTGTACTTAGGGAAGATAAATAATTTCAAAAACATCCTGCATATATAAGCGTGAACATATTTTATGTGTGAAGTGGATGGAGACGGGGGATGGAGATATAGAAAAAATGTGTCAGCTTCAACAACAGTTCCAGTTCTTCATTATTGACCCACATATATTACCGCGGTTTCTTACAATATGAACAGCTACACTAACATTCCACCTTCAGATATAAAGGACACCAGGAACTAACTAATTACTATACTACTAATACTGCTCTATTTATGTTTTCTCTGTGAGGACTCCGTTAAGTGTCTAAGACCATGTGGAAGCTGTTTGTCTCCAATGCTCAAGTTCTTGAAAGAGCTAACTGCAAACGTAGGCTGATGACAACTGCAAAGAAAGGTTACATTTTTCAGGACACCTTCAAAAAGTATCCCTTTATGAGTTCCCAAGCCCTGGAAAGCAAAATTCATGAAGAACGAGCACCTGGTAGACAGCGGATGAAATGGATTGACGACATAATGGAATGGACCGGGCGTAAATTGTTGAGGATCGAATTGGTTTTCACAATCTGATCGCCAAACTGCAGTTTGAAGAGGGTACTAAATGATGATGATTTCATTACTACTTGATAAAACATTATAAAGATTATAATAGAGATGTTTTTGTACTAGATAAATAATTAACACAGTATAAATATATGAATGTTGCCATTGATTAAAGCCAAGTTTTACAAAAAAAAATTAACTGTGGTTAACTTTGATCAAGTATTCATTTCTTAATAAGAATAATAATAAATCTTATTCAAGAAAATGCATTGAAAATGAGTTTGTTGTAGAATTGAGATGCAAAAATGAAATAACGGAATATATTTGAATTTATTAACACGGGCCTGATTTTTAAAGTTCATGATACGAGTACATTTATAAATACTAAAGTCTCTAAAAGGAAAGAATATGTTTACGTGAAACCTATTTGTTTACATAATATGTAAATATATTTATCTTAATTATCTGTACCACCCCATCACCTATTTCTACCGCCAGACAGTAGTACGCAAACACACCAAAGCGTTTCAGTGAGTATAAATCAAACAACCCTTTCCACTCAGAACAAATGTATCCAGAATCTTTTCTTCCCGATACAAAAAAAAAACCTGCAACATCTATTTGAAGATCAAAGCGGTATATGACATTATGACAAAGTTTTCTTAAGTTATAGTTATTTAAATAAAATTACGTATACATCTTTTTATATGTGTCATATATCTATTATATATGTAATTATGTTCTACGTAATTTTTTTGTCTAGCCCGAGTTTATGCTGTCTATTTCTATCATTGCTTATTTCACTTTTACCCCCTTTTATTTGAGCAGGTCGTTCACCTGATGGTAAATCTGGCCATAACAACGAGGCGATAATTAAGATGATATATGCACTGCACCGCATAGCGCGGATCGCCTGAGAGATGTTGAGTCTCCTTACCCCAGTAATTATACTAATTACAGCGCCTTCAAACCGGAACACAGTAATATTTTCACACTACTGTTTAATGGAAAAAATAAGCGGTCACCGGCAATACCATGCTACCACCAGTAAACCTTTGAAAGTAGAAAGAGAACTAAATGGTATTATACTCCTTTTCTTATTGACCAATCAGAAATATTGAAACAGTATGAAGTTTACAACCGTCCCATGTTATAATACAATTAATATAATTTATTTCGAAAATTCTACACTTCCGGCCGTCTGGTTAAATTTCAAACAACAAAAACTCTGGAAAGTTCCTTAACGATTTTCAATATTTCTTTTCCCGATAAAGTGCCCGCGGTTAATCTTTTCCGGACAGTTAGTAAAAGGGTTTAAACTTTGTTGGCAGTGTTGGGGGCGAACGCCCTAAAATAGCTTGTTTTAAGTTTTCTACAAGAATATAAGAAACAATACATTTGGAAATGGTAAGTAGTTATTATTGATAAAACATTTACTGGCATTAAGGGCCGCCGTAGGGGTTCACATGGGGGGACTGGGCTATTGACCAACACGCTGGCTCAATGCGGGTTAATGGGAGCCAGCGCCTCGTTTGTTGATTAGCAGTGTGCACCATAACCAAGTGAGATTGACTTCGGTGAATTATTATAAACCCCTTGCATCCCTTATATATATATATTCCATATATGTTTTATTGAAGCATAAAATATATCCAGAGACAGTGAGAGAAGAGTAACAAAGAATTTAATATCTATGTTACAAACAAAATGCATAATACTTAAGAGAGTTGACGCTTAGAAGCCTTTACAATGCTGGATGGGTACAGTACTAAAACTTTACACTTTTGATGTTAAGGTATTAAAACTTTAGACTCGAACGAAATGCGGTTTGGGTTTCGTAAGAAGCGTTACAAGATTATGTACTCTCATTGGAAATTCATTTTCAAACAAAATATTTATCTTAAAATAAAATTGCTCATCATATTTGTACTAAAGGGTTTTTCATACTGAAGTCTTACTTATCATTAGTATCAACTGACGTTTTTATAAACATTGCTATGTATTAAAGAGTACATGTATACTGCCGAACAATGTGGACATGTTTAACTCAAAACTACCGTCAATATAGCAAAGTGGTTCTGCTCTACTTTATATGTTGAAAAAGATGGGATATAATAACATATAAATATTATTCTTTACAATTACCAAATCTTAATATCAGTATTAACAGACTGATTTGCTACGAATTCAAAATATTAATGCTCCGATAAAAGCAGATATTCCGTACAGTGAATTCAGATAAATAATAGCCCCCCCCACTCGTACAGGCTTCAAAGACGTAGATCCTAAGCCGCTTACACGATATAAGAAGATTTCCGTTTCCCAGCATCTTCGTTACTGACCGAAAAATCTTTGTAATTTATAAGTTGTATATGAAACTTTAAAAGACTGCAATTCTTTAATAGAAAAGGCTTAGTAACTTAAGCTGAATAGCAATTTTGTTAGTCATAATGATTATTTGTTTATAACCTTTATACTAGCTGTTCCTCGCCAGCCTAATATAATAAAAAACCTCTGTTCTCCCCGCTACTCCCTTTGGGAAAGGAAGGTTGTAAAATCCATTGTCAGCTGACGTCTATATTGCTAGAAACAATATCTCTACCAAATTTAGGGTCTTCATGTCTTATAGTTTCAAAGATCTCGTGATGAGTGGATGAATCTGGATATCTCTTATATATAGATAAGGGTTAAAACTGAAGGAGAAAATGGACTACACGACAAATATCCGTGTGGTCTTCCCACACCAAGATTATGTGCAAATTTCCAAATATCATTTCGTGAAGTGTTATGTATATTACTTCTATTATCGATATGGAGTCGTTTTGCATTTGGTATTTTCTTATCCGGTTCCTTGCAAGTAATCCAATTGCCGTCCCGCAGTTTTATGTAAATGTATATCCAAAATAATAGGTTACAGTGTAAACTAACTTTGTAAATAAACATTCCATTATGGCGATGGCTAAAGCTAGTTAGTAAATTTTGGTAGTGAGCAAAATGCGTTTGTGTTAACTTCAACGTCTAGCGGACTACGGGATGCTGAACTGTCGTTTGCATAAAGCTTGCATTAATAACCCTTGCTCCTAACGCATATGAGATGACCGTACTGCTGTATATTGTTAACCGGAGACATATGAAGAGAAGTATTTATAATTTAACTTTTAAAGCGACTACACAAAAAGCTGCAATATGATGCAATATTCAAAACTTAAAGAGAACGAATGCCAATAGTTTGGCAGACGCTTATTAAAAAAGTTACATGAATCGTTTGGAGATATTATTCATCATCATCAGCCGAAAGACTTTCACTGCTGGACGTCGGTCTCCCACCAAAGATCCCCACATCAATTGGTCCCGTACTGCTCGCATCTCCGGGCATCCAAGAGAGAGTTAAAGTCGTCGTTGACGGCTCATGCTCGAACCCCCGGACCGTAAATGCTGGTGTTCCCCAAGGCTGCGTGTTATCCCCGACATTGTTTATTCTGCATATCAACGATTTGTTGCATACCAGTGGCATCCATTGCTATGCGGATGACAGTACCGTGGATGCACTGTATTTCGGCCGCAGCAATATCTCTCGGGATCACGTCGACGAGTGTCGGAACAAACTTGTGTCTGAAATCGAATCATCCCTTGTGAAGATTTCCGATTGGGGGGGACTAAATCTAGTCCAGTTTAACCCTTCTAAGACTCAAGTTTGCGCGTTCACCGCTAAAAAAGCCCCCTTTGTCGCATCGCCACTCTTCGGAAACACTCACCTTTGTGCCAAGCCGAACATTGGCATTCTGGGCGTCGATATTTCGAGTGTTGTCCAGTTTGGCGGTCATTTGGAGAGCAAGGCTAAAATGGCCTCCAAAAAACTCGGAGTACTCAACAGGGCCAAACAGTACTTCAAGCCGGCTCACCGCCTTAAACTGTATAAGGCACAGGTGCGGCCTCACATGGAGTATTGTTGCCACCTTTGGGCCGGGGCTCCGGGTTATCAGCTATCTCCATTTGACCGAATCCAACGTAGGGCATGTCGAATTGTCGACGATCCTGAACTTGCCGATCGGCTAGATCCTTTGGCACTGCGTAGGGATCTATCTTCCCTATGCATACTATACAGAATCTATAATGGGGAGTGTTCCGAGGAGTTGTTCAATTTAATAGAAGCCGCTGATTTTCGCAACCGACCGTCTCGCCGGCACTACCATCCGCACCATCTGGATGGTTGGCGTTCCACTACAATGCGTTTTAAAAACAGTTTTCTGCCACGCACAGTAAATATCTGGAACTCGTTGCCATCAGCGGTCTTCCCCGACAACTGCGACATTGGGTTATTCAAGAAAAGAGCATATTCTTACCTGAAGGATAGGCAACGCACTGGCGTCGCTAGTGACGTGGGCGGCGGTGAATCACTTACCATCAGGTGACCCGTCTTGCTCGTTTGCCTTATCTATACTATAAAAAAAAAAAAAAAAGCTGTCGTTTGTAGAAGTTCCTATGGGGGAACTTGAGCCATTTCCGAGAAGGTGGCCCAATTCAGGTTGGTGGGAGTAATGCGGGAGTTTTTATCACTAAATACTAATATAAATTTGCTATTAATATAAGTACTATCTAAAATAGAAATTAGTACCGATGACACACAAAATGGCTTTTCTCTTAACGGCGGCAATTTACCCTGAAAGAATCAAACCCTCCGTGTAACTACAACCAATTGTCTCGTAGCACGGTGGTCATTAGCTTTATTCCACGGCCACATAAGGTGTAGTTAACTACCACTCTCATACTGTCAATCTACCGCTGTAACAATATTTCCGAATTTCGGTACACATCATATAATATTAATGCGATATACTAACCTATCATGAAGTAAACTATTACCAAATAATATTATATGAAATCGGTTTAAGTTATTTATTCGTGTTCCTCTTACATCTACTTTTACTGTATAACTTGATACAGTATAATACTATACGTATAGATGCGTTTCTTTAGTATAATCATCATCTTCAGCCGATAGACGTCCACTGCTGGACATAGGCCACCCCCAAAGATATTCACATCGATCGGTCTTGCGCTGCCTGCATCCAGCGGCTTCTCGCAACTTTCACTTGTAGAGGTTCATAGGGAGGCGATTTGGGCCGTTTCCCACCACGCTGGCCCAATGCGGGTTGGTGGGAGCCAGAGCCTTGTTTGTTGATTAGCACGAGCGGGATCCTTTACACCCCTCACATTATTCCGGCATCCTTTTATTTATAGAAGCGAATAATATGTTTTAGTTTAATGCAACGTTTTTCATTTGTAGGAAAAATTACATCAAAACGAATTATATATGAAATACTCTGTTAGAAAATACAAGATTATAGCGTATGCCGGCTAAATGTCACGCCAGTTGATTACATTTAGCTGCCTGAGACCTCCGCAATAGGACCCCGACCCGACCCGACCCGACCCGCCGCGATTCCTTAATGTGTCTAAATCTCAGAAATAGCAACTTAAGTCCCAAGGATATTTACACCGGATTTATATAATAAATAACAAGTAGATTTTAAAATCTACTTGTATATATATATATATATATATGAAATAAAAATGAGTTTTATTTGTTCGCCAATCACGTAAAAACTGGTGATCGTGGGAACATGGCTATTCCACACGAAATGATTTGTAGATGGTTATAGGTTATTTATTTCTTGAATTTCATGGATCCTTCATTATTTTATTTCTAAAGAACTTTTATAAACATTTTCATTTGGTATTATTTATGCGGTTGCTATAGTAACGGTTGCTATAAAAAATCAATTGCGTTTGCGCTCAAGGAATAATTAAGACAAATTTCAAGTCTAAGTTTATATCAAAACGGGAGCGAACAGATGGTTGTATATGTATTAAACTTTAACATAGGACATTATATAGATAAATTATTATTAAAAAAAATTTCAAATTCAGAGACTGCTCTCATAAGGTAAGAGTGAAGGCCACATTTATCCACAAAACCGGCTAAGTGCGAGTCGTATATGTAACATATCCCCGAAACCTATTCTTCTTAAACATGTCAATTAAGATACATGATTGACTTAGATGATTAGAATGATCATATCTGTACCACGCTGATCGCCAACCACACTAGATGGAGACACACTTCAAGAAGAAGAAGAATGATGATATAATGAAATGATTTAGGTCATTAGCATACTCGTTCATTGTTTTATATATATTTTTATTCAAAGAAGCGACGAGACGAGCGGGACGTTTACCAGATGTTAAGTGATACGCCTGCCCACAACAACTTAGTGCTAGTTAGGATGTCATACACTGGACCACGTGATGTTGAGTCTCGTTACCTCACTAATTCAAACTGTAACACTGTTTGGCGACAGAAATGGAGGCTGTGGTGTTATCTGCTTAGACGGTCTCCAGCAAAACAGATTTTGTTTTTTTTATCAGAGAAGAAATCTAAAAAGATACCCTACGTCTTGGGAAACAACAAGGTTATGTGGAATTTTTACTTACTAAAACCCCCTCTATGGTCAACTTTAGTGCGTCCCCCGGAATCTCACCATCACATCTCATAGCCTTCCTAGACATCCTAGCTTTGGTACAAGAACTAGACTCATACTTGTTACTCGCACAGACTTGATTAGTGGACAATGAAGGCCGACGTCTTCAAAGCCCACGAACCTGACAACGGAGACCTACAACCACAGCTTATAAAATAATCTGAATTGATTAAGAACATGAAGTTAATAAAAAAAAAATAGGATGATTCAATTTATTATTGAAATAATGCTCAAACAGACCACGCAGTGCTGTAAATTTACTTACAATATGCAGTGACATAAATTTTCAGGAAGTGCGCCAGTTCACCAAGACCGACCAGACGGCGAAGCCGACAATTACATAAATTTGCATTTGTGTTTAATTATTTTACGGTGTTTAAACAGTTTATTACAACGGTAAGTATTTTTTTTTTATTTCACCATCAATATTATTACAGACCCTATCTCTACTCGATTACATACAAGTAAGATCTGATCACTGGTAGTAAGTCTCTATCGCCGGAGACCGTCTAGATAGATACCATCGCAGCGCGTATTCCTGCCGCCAAACACTACTGTGAAGACATTACCGTGTTCCGGTTTGAAAGGCGCTGTAGCTAGTGTGATTACTGGGGTAATGAGACTCAACATCTAGTCTCAGGCGACGAGCGCAATATGATGCAGTATATATCAAGTACCGCCACAATGTTATGGCCGGACGTATCACTTACGACCATGTTAACAGCTGAAGCGCTCACATCATCAGAATCTAAGATCGATCAGCTAAACGTCCCATTCTTTTCGTCGCTTAATCAAATAAAAAAAAATACCTATGGAGAAAATAGTTCTTTATAATCAAGTTCCAGTGTGATCTATGGATACCTGCCCCTGGTTCTCCTTTTTAAACTTATCACCAAGAGAAATTGTGATTGCAGCAAAAAGCACTAATAATAAGAACAAATATAGAGATTCAATTAATAGCAGTGAAGCTCTAAAATGGTGTTCCTCATGACATCCATGTCTCTCCCTCCTAAGTTATAGGAAGAGTGTAAAGGACTATTATCCTCGTGTCTAGTTGCATATTATATTATTATATATTGTACATACACAATATTGTATTTGATTCTCCTTTACCAGGGTTTGCAGGAAGAGAACTCTTGTTAAGGTCACGCTCAACTATATTCAAAATGACTATGGGAAGGTACTATAATTATTTACTTTAAAGTAACTAAGATTCAGACCTTAAGGACGGCCTTAAAGGTTAAGGTCAAATTACTTTTGCATGGGTACGCGGTGAGCTCGGAGAAAGTTATTTGGTACGTAAATTTCAAAGCCCGCTTTATAACCTAAACTAATTCAAATCTTAATTGACTATTTCATTTACTTCCACCAAGTTAGTGTTAAGTAAGCTCCATAGAAATCCATACAGAGGAGCTGCAGTTCTATGGATACATGTGAAATATCTATTCACACTGAGACAGCTAATTGTGTTTAAATATTCTATGGTTAATTGGTTAATTCCTGTTTTTATTAATAATTAGTAAACTGAAATGAATATCTCGCTGACGTAATGGTTAGAGCGTGCGGCTTTTATTCCGAAGGTCGCAAGTTCGCGATGTACCGATGACTTTAATATTTAAGTTATGTACATTTGTGAACTTTAGTAACAACAGCGAAATACAAACGGTGAAGGAAAACATCGCGAGGAAACCTGCACATGAATTAGAATTTGTTCTAAGGTGTGTGTGAAGTCACCAATCCGCATTGGGCCCGCGTGGTGACTTTGGCCCATCGCACTCATTTTGAGGGTAAGCCTGTGCCCCAATAGTGGGGACGTAAATAGGCTGTAAATAAACTAAAAATTAAGTGATATTTTTTCTTATAATTAGTATTTTAGTCACAACTTTATTGACTTTTATGTTAATTAGAAAAAAAAAACATATTACTTAATTTTCACTTTATTAGGTATAACATTTACAACAACGGTTTTTGTAGGAATAAGTTTTAGGATTTTTTTAAAGTAATAAAAGTTAAACTCCTTGGAGCTGTGTGATATATATCAGGTCCTTACATATGAAATTGGCGTTTTGTGCGAGAAGAATATAAAGTCAGGTTTTTTTTAATAAAATATATTCAATTAATCAAAGTATGCACCGTTGTTATCTAGGCACTTTTACCATCTCATATGTAGTTCATTGATCCCTTTACTAAAAAACCATGGGGGACGAGAATCAATAAACTCTTTTAAGGCGGTTTGGACTGCCGCATCGGAGTTGAATTTTTTTTCTTGTAAGAAGTTGTCCAAATCTGTGGTAATGGTAATCTGTTGGGGTCAGTACGGCAAGGTCCGGGGAGTACGGTGGATGTCGCAGACATTCCAATTATAGCTCATCTAACTTAGTGGTTTTTTATTGTGCAGTGTGTGGTGGTGGTGGTCTTGCGTAGTCGCGAAGCAGCAGTGGCCTAGAGCGATTGACCAATCTCGGTTGTTTAGCAGCTAGTCCTTCCTTCAGGGTCTGCAGTTGCTGACAATAGATATCTGCCGTAATCGTTTGGTCTAGATTTTAGAAAGCTGCAGTGAACGACACCGGCGCTAGTCCACCAAACACCACAAGTAATATTTCCTGAATCAATTTTCGTTTAGGGCAGGGTTTGGCTTGCGTCTCCACGGTTCAGCCATAGCGACGAACGCTTCCGATTATCGTACAGTATCCACTTTTCATCACAAGTAATGATTCGATTTAAAATCCCTTCATCATTGTGTCGGTGGAGCAAAGTAACACAGCAGCAGCAATCGACGCGTGTTTGCAAGTTCGATTCACTCAATGCATGAGGTACCCATCGTTCAAGTTTTTTTACTTTCCGGTTTGCTTCCACTGGATTAATACAGTTTTGTCACTTACCCCGAAGCCTGCAGCTATCTCTGAAGTGCTTTGTGATGGATCCGCTTCCACAACGAGAACGTTGAAACACAAAAGTGCCGTGCTTTCTTTTACATACTCGCTTACAATACATATCATTAATCCTTCGAGCTGTTTTTGCAGCACTGGTACTGGTGCCACGGTAGAACTCGTACTCGTAAATGAAGAAAAAACAAATGAATGACTGTTTTCAAAACTTAAATGTAGCAGCTAAATGAATTTATAAATTTGAATTTGGAATTCTTAACCAAAGAGGAGATATTTCAGTTCGAAGTGGTCAGTACGACAAAACGCTAATTTCATATGTAAGGACCTAATATAATGATGTATACATTTTTTTACAACAATATAGGTACGACGCAGCTTCTACTTCTGCCGAGAAACAGTACTATGTAGGTATTACCGTGTTCCGGTTTGAAGGGCGTTGTAGCTATTGAAATTACAGAGGTAACGTAACTTAACATCTTATATTTCAAGAGTACAGTTTAATGCTGTGTATATTGTCGTAACTATCGTCACGTTGTTATAGGCAGGCGTATCACTTAATATCAGGTGAACACCTCGCTTTTCTCGTCGCTCCGTGACATATAAAAAGAGCAGAGAGAAAAATATAGCTAGGGGCACGACTGGGCCGCTGTGCGGTTGCATCCATGTAGTCAATTCATCAGCATTTGTGACGTGCTGGGCAGTGGCGATATTTAATGGTCATTACTATCGATTATTCATACCCTTAATGTTGAAATAACGTATTCAAAGAAAATACTATAAAAAATATACACATACCCGACGTTTATAATAAATACATAAGCCAGAGTTATTTTCGATAGTTATGGTGAGAATAAATATTTTCCCTCTTTACTCCTCTAAGAAGGCAACCTTGGGAAAGAAATAGAAACAAAAGGTATACTTAATTTATTAAGAAATCTAAATTTAAGTGTTTCGTATAAAATATATACACTTATCAATTTAATAGAGCGAGTAACCATAAAACAATATATGTAAAAAAAAACGTAAGCCGACCCAATTTATGGCAGTCGTTGCAGAAGAGATTGGAACCAGTGCTCATATTTCACGAAGGTCTTACTTAAAATGTGACAAGGGTTAACTTTCGCATCGAAGTCTGTGTATTCAAAATACTAACATTATTATTAATCTTATATACTGTGTTGTGTGAACCAAGTATGGAGCAGATCAAGATTTCTCTGATATGTTGTCACCACAGTATTAGCACCCTAGGTTTTTTTGTGTTGTGTCTTTGTTTGAGCTAATGGGGCTAACGTATCTCTAAGAGATAAAAGCGCCCCCTCCGCCCCTTAAAAAAAACAATAAAAAAAATCTTATATTCTATAACTCGTATAATATATATATATATTTTTTTGCTTTTATAATTTACAAAGCGAACAAGATATTCATATGATGATAAATATTACGCTCGCTCGTAAAGACGATGTAGAGCTCACCTGGAGCGGCCATGTCGGTCCGACCCTACGCCTTAGGCCAGCCGAGTAGGTTCCTCATAGCTTCACCGTGGATGACCAAGCCACGGCCACTGGGCCTCACCGCCAAGACAAGACGGGAACCTGTTCCGGGGAGGGTGGTGGATACATAAACGATTTAAAAAACAAAGTCCAGAGACAGGTTTTAGAGTTAAACAACGCGGTTTCTCGGTACCCTGATTGGGCGCCGACCTATCGGCCGGCCACAGATACCGCTGGATGGATGCCGTAGAGCACGATCTACACGAGCTTCAAGCAGTGGACTGGCAAGAGGCAGTGCAGGACATCTCTTGTTTCGGAGGCCAAGACTCACTTTGAGTCGCTGCGTCAGAGGAGTAAGAGACAGGTCAATTTAAAATATTATTATTCTTAACTTAAATTGAACATGATACATTAATTGATAATTCGGCTGATTATGGTGAAGAAGATACCCTGACTATCATATACAATATATGATTGTTTGAAAAATCAAAACTATGCTGCAAAGCGAAGGTATATAGCCGCTGCACCACGGAAGCGGGAGGAGTTATTCGGCGAAATCTCCACAAAGAGCATTCTTCATACAACAAAGCGACCAAACGGGCTCACAAAGCACAACACTGTGCTCATCTCCTTGTGACATAATATTTTCCCCGCATCCTCCTCGATTCTACCATCTCATTCTATAATACATAGTATATTTTTGTAGGACATATATTACCATTCTTCTTAATATTTTTTTATAATATTACTAGCTGTTCCCCGGCCGCTTTGCTGGCCGCAACACCCCCGCAACTCGCTTTGTGGAAAGAATTTTTAAAATCAATTCTTAGCTGACCTCTAGATAGTAGAAGCAATGTCTCTACCAAATTTTCAGTGTTTACGTGTAACAAAACTGGAGATCTCGCGAGGAATCAATGAATCTTTGGGATATGTATATGTAAAAAATATTCAAAAATTACATATACATTACCACATTTTATATACTTACTCCTTTCCCCGCCTCTCATCTCTTATCTCCTCTTCTGTTCTCTTCTTTTCCCTTCTCTTCTATTCTATACATATTACACAGTTATATACTATTTAAACTAGCTATTTTCCGCCCGCTTTGTTGTCCGTAATATAAAGTTACGGACTATATTATTTGAAATTTGCTTAAACTGTTCTTTGAGGATAACCGCAAATGCCTTATCAACCGTTACTATAGAAACCGCTTTAATAACACCAAATGAAAATGTTCATAAAAGTTAATAATAAATAAAATGATAATGAATACATGAAATTCAGAAAAATAAATAGCTTATAACCATCTACAAATTAATTCACGTCGAATGGTCATGTTCCCATGTCGATACGTTCACTAGTTTTCACGTGATGGGCGAACAAACAAAACCCATTTTCCATATCTGTATATAAATAGATTTACAGAACTCTAATCATTAAGTACCCGTACAATGGTGGTCCTTTAAGAGGCCTCATGAAATATGAATTGAAATATCTCCAAAAACATACCAAAGACCTTGTCAAAGTTTCCCCGAAGTAATAACATAGCTATAACAAAATTGGGTCCTTTAATGGTTTGAGGAAATTCCCCTCAACTTAGAAATAACATGCGGTCAATTTAACTTCGATGATTGGGAAAGAGATGAACTTGTATTACAATAAATTGTTGGCCATCTATATAAGGTTCAGGATCAATGCCATTGATATGCAGATTGGGGGGAAAATTTTAGGATTTTAAAGTAACAACTAAAAACGGAAAAACTATAGAAATGTATTGATCATTATTTTTTTTTTTAATTTGACGAAGCAACAAGTCGAGCAAGACGTTCATCTGATGTAAGGGATACGCCTGCCTATGACAAAGTTTCGTTAGTCGGGATGATACACTGCATATAGCGCTCGTGACTTGAGGCATAAGATATTGTCTCGTTACCCCAGTAACTACACTATCTACAACGCCCTTCAATCTGGAACACAGTAATATTCCCACAAAACTGTTCGGCGGCAGAAATAAGCGCTGCGGTGGTACCCACCTAGACGGTCTCCAGCGATAGAAATCTACCACCAGTTTATATTTGCATATTGTAGATTCTCAAGGGGTTGGATTGAAATAATTTTGTTTCCTTTAAAGTAAATCTCAAACTACCTTAGTCTTAACTACAATTGAAAGGAAAGTTTAGCTTTTATAATAATAACAGCTCTTTCTTATTTTTAACGGAAGTGTTTGATAGTTTTTATGTTAAGTTATACTTTTAAAGACTTAAATAATAAAGCTAGAAAAATCAAGTTTGTATTGCAAGTTATAAATATCAGTAATAATTAAGGTTGCGATATTATTAGAATAACTTCTTTAAACATGTAATTTATCTAAACTAATTTTGTATGAGAGAAGGTGTAAGTGGTCTCACATAACTCACAGGACCCAAGCCCATCTCACCTGATCGTGGTGCACCCTGCTAATCAGCAAACGAGGTTCTGGCTCGCGTGCTGGGAATTGGCCCAAATACCCGCATATGAACCCCTACATGCGACAGCTCTAATGCCCAGCGGTACCTCAGACCATGCTGACTGTATGTGGAGGTATTTGGGGGACGCATATGTCCAGTGGTGGACGTCTGTCGGCTGATGATGATGATGAATTTGTATGAGGGATGTTTTTCAATAATTTCCAAAATATAAAAGTGTACAACGAAACCCTTAATTCGTATACGTAATACCATCCAGAAACATCAATGCGAGGTTTGTTTAGGGTTGACGTTGTTTCAGAACACAGTCCATCGTCAACTCTAAAACAACCCCGTCTCCATGGGGAACAATGAAACGCAATATTTCACTGATTAATATTACTTTCGCTCCGATATTACAACTGCGCTACGGATGACCTAAATCCAGACAGCGGGGAATAAATGCAAAATATACATCTCTCTCACCCCTTTCTTTATGATCACATTTACTTCCTCTGTTAATATTGTATTGATAACTTTAAGAAAAAAAAACCTCTTTGTTGTTATTATTTTTTTTACAGAGCGAAACAATACTGCACTGTCTGTGATCAGGATTTGCTATAAAAATTTCGTAGCAGGTTTTCCGATTTTTTTTTTATGAACGACAGGCAAACAATCGGTTTGACGTGAATGCCAATAACGCCAAAGTTAATTAAGCTTGTTCACAAAGACAATTCTGTCACTTATATTTCGACTGATGATATAATACAGTAAATATAGCAAATTTACAATACAATGGTGGCCACTGGCCAGGTGATTTAATTAACCTTTGTACTGTACAAATTATTAAGGGTAGTTTCGGAATCGAACAATGGTCTTTTGTATTGCATAGCAAATGGAAAGCCGATGAATCAAGATATCGTGTTTAATTAAATTATTACTCCGTAGCGATTAATATAGAAAATATATTTTTCTCGATTTTTTAAAACAGCAAATGCTAACTTAATAAGTATGACCGGAGATGATTGAATGATTTGAGAGTGTATAGAAACAACGCTTTTCTATTTTCGATACTATTGCATCTACATTAAATTAATTACATTTACATCACAAGCACACGCTCAAACATAATTGTCATCAGTACTCCGATCTGATGGAGGATACCGTTATCAGCGGGGTTATTATATACCATGAGGACGAAACGGTAGGGAAACTCGCATTGCATTGCTGTTAATGGTCTCCAATCACAGTTGTATATAAAACATATGCATATATGAAATCGTTTAATTACTATCAAATACCTATTTCGCTGTAGTATCAAGTTCTATTGGTAATTAAACATCCGATAAATACTATACCAGACAAGATCAAGTAATGAGACTACATCTTAAATCTCATGGTGATAAGATCTATATGGTGAAGTATCGTTTTGTTCAATCTGATCATATACTCACTTCCTTGGTACTGCTATCTTTGTAATATTCAATCGTTCGCATAACACACAATAGCCCTGCTGATGGTATCGCTACACGTACCCCTTGCACAGGTGAAACAGTAACCACTAATGGAACTAGAAGTGATTAATGTCAGCGACAGTGCTGCCCGTAATGGAGATGAATTGCATTTACTTGCGCTCGATTCGATTATCATATTACTCAGATTAATATCTCTGTGTATGATCAAATATAAAAATAAACAGCTATCTTAATATCCCCACAGCTGGGACCGGAGATCTTTCACGTGTAGAAATTCAAGCTTTTCTATAAAAAGCTAAATGAAGATTGATAGATGTCGTATATCCGTTGAAAACTGTTGTTCGCTGAATAGATCAGATACTTCACGATATTTTTACCGGAAACTAGGAAGATAGAATCTTCATCATTAAGGAACATATATATAAATAATATTTTTTTACATTTACGCTCAGGTTTGATTCCGAGTAGTATTGGTAGAAATGTTATTCCAGACCCGTCAATATTCTAGCTGGACAATCAGCTTGATTCACGGCCTATTGTTACTCAATAACACCAGTTGAACTATATGAAATAGTCTTTGTATATAATATGTACAGACGGTTGTGAAACGTAATTAATAGTATTTTTTAATATTAAAGATAACAATAATATAATAATATGTCGTTTGGAAGCGATGTAGATAACTAATTAATTGTATTTTGTAACCGTGAGCGTTCAATCAATTATTTACAGAAAGACGACAGCTTCGCGGTTATGTATTTGATAGATCGAATTATATTAAATTGACACCCTTCCTACTGTACAAATATTTAGATTAACGAGATATTTTTTTTATTTCTATAAAAATACGTAAATATTCAATAAAAACAATATTATGATAATTACAAGCATTTCAATACTATGATTAGTTCGTTATGTTTTATATAGGTGTCCCGGACTGATTTAGGATTTCCTAATTAAATTAATGGATGTTATTATTTTAGAATATACATATATTTGTCATAAAAAGAAAGACGAGACATGCGGAGTTTATTTTTTGGAGATCACTCTGTCTTAATGTTTTCTATCGCGACGTACACACTCGCGGAAACTTTCGAGAGTATTCTGAGTGACGAGGCTCATGGTGGCTCTTGCTGTGTAAGGCATGGCGCCATCTTATTGAGTCCACGTGTGAGAGCTGTTCGATGGATGTTCTCTTAGTTTCGGTATAAAAGCATGCGGCGATGGACATCACCATCAACAGTTACGGTTGCTCCACGAGAATTTTGGAAGAAAAACGGTCCAATTATTCCATTGACTGAAAGAGACACCAGTCCACTGCGACATCGTGACGGACCAATCCGCACAAATGCCGCGCCAAACTGTAACCCCTCCCCGGTCTCCCGCGCAACCGTTAGAAAAATATTCGAATTTCAAATCCTAAATCTGCCACGGGACACCCTATATTATTGTTATTCAACGAGACCGAGGCACCTGATATTTAGTAGTACGCATGCCCATAACAACATGACTCTAGTTAGCATAATACTGCGCCCCGTTGTGCTCGTCACCTTCAGACCACCATGGAACCGTCACAGCGCCTATTTCTGCCGCCAAACATTACTATGTTCCGGTTTGAAGTGTGTTGTAGCTAGTGAAATTACTGGGTTATCGAGACTGAACATCTTATGTCTCTAGGCAACAACCGCAATGTGGTAATGTGTATACCAACATAACTAGCGCCAGGTTATTATGAGCAGGCGTATAACTTACCATCGGATGAATGTCTTGCTCGCCTCATCGCTTTCTTTTTTTCTGTCGTTTCGTCGAATAAAAAAAAGAGATCTTTACAGTAAATACGTCGTCAATACATTAATCTTGTTTTTCACTTTTTTAAAGTAATCACATCTAACCGAATGCATACGAAATATTTTTGGATTTACAAGTACGGTACTAACGCGAGTTGATTCAATCCAAAAACGAATCCCTCGTTTTTCCTGTATCCTGCATACGTAAAAAAAAAAACATAAGAATCCTCTTAGTGTTGCGAATCTGTTCAAAACCTGGTTCTATTTGCAACTCGTAAATTTTCGAGGTAACGAATGCAACTTATTTATTCGATTTTTGTATTCAATTAATGGCTATATAGATAATGAAAGTTTTGGTTCAACATTCCATTGTAAAAAGACAACATAGACTATTAATATAAATAAAAATATAAAAAAATCTAATGTGGCTCATAAAGATAATTTTTATTTATTAAATAAGAAGCATTTTATTGCTTAATATTAAAATTAGATTATGTTACAAGTATTTGATGATTAAAAGGTCAATCTCCGTCAGTTTAATGATATTCTATCGCTTTTATATTTCATTAAATGGAATCGTTTTTTTGCTAAAGTTTTGAATAAATATGTTATATTCTAAAATTACACAATAATTATTTTATTTTTATTCCAGACATTTTAAAACTTATGTAAGTTGTGTTCTAAAATAACACATTATTTTATTTTATTTGTAGACAATTTATGATTTATATAAATTTATATTGTAAAATTACACCTTAATTATTTTATTTTCTTTGTAGACATTTTAAAACTATCTGTTAAATAAATTACAATAATAAACATTTTATAGATGTTGTCCGACTTGCATGTTCAGCTTAATTCTAAATTGCCTCGCTTTGTGCTGAAATCTAATTACAAACAGGGAGCGTTAATTATGTATGCTCTTAAAGCATTGTTATGCTGCCTAAACTTACTATTGAATGCATTATTTAACACAACATAAATATTTAATACCTCTCGATGCTCAATCCCAGCAAATTAAGTTGCATGAAACGATTGGCGGAATCCTATTACTGCTACAAGTTGCTCAACTGTCGTAGAACTGCTATGGTAGTGGCAAAGTACTGTGGCACTGCGTTCGTGTAATGATTTCTTTACAATTCCTGCGCATTAGGTCTTAATTAGCACTTTTTGTAGTAAATAATTGGTGCTATGGTACCTAATGGACGCAACTAGGATTTCAATGCGTTCCTTACTGTACGTCATTATTTTGTTTTTATATCATAGAAAGGACGTTTTTATGTGAACAGATTACGACTTATCATTGACTACAGTTATGTTCCTCTAACGTTGTAGCATTATATTGTACTATATTTCATTATAAAAAATCTCAAAGATGTTAAAAATATATAAGTCTAATTCAATTCTATAGGCTAATTTTTTAATTTGACGTCGAGACGTACTTTTAACGTTGTACTATTCGGTATTAACTTTATTATCACTATATATGCTAAATATCTATATATATTCATTTATTTAAAATTATATATCATAATCTGATTTGCTGGAGTTAAATTTTCGTACATTTTTACAAAATTTTTGACCAATTTATTAAAAATCTTAAATACTAGAAATTTTGATAGTCTTTGCCCATATTCTCCTCGAATGGCGGCCGCGCTTCTGAAGATATAGTGTTAGCAAGTCCTCCACTAGGTGGTCCGACGATATGGTGAATGTCGCGGGATGCAGCTGGATGCGGCAGCGCAGGATTGATCGACGTGGAGATCGTTGGGGAAGGCCTACGTCCCGCAGTGGGCATCTGTCGGCTAAAGACGACGATAATAATTAGTCATTCTAGATTTGACAAACATTTTATATTTTACTATTTTTTTTATATCATAATGATTATTTGTATATATTTTATAATCAATACTATATTCGTTTTGTAAGCCAATAAGGTATTAATAATAATATTTTAAAATATTTATCCATAAACATACAAGGAAACACCAATATTATTACTATGGAACTGTACGACAGACCTTTAACAAAGAGGTGTCATGTTCTATTCCAGGGTTGTTCCAGCTGCTAATACGTAAGAGAGTGTTATAGAAAATATGTTTCACAACCTTTTCGCTTAACATCATGTGGGATTGAACACAAATGTGAGAGCATTATAGATAAGAGAAATATTACCCGTCAAATGAAATTCGTACCCATCGTCCTCCATAGTAGGCTATATCACTTTGATCTCACAAAGATACAATACATTATGTTAAAGCGAATTTCATTTTCAATAATACCACTGATCTCTCGAAATATAATTCTTGGAAGAAAACCTGTTATATACAAACTTCTTATTAATATTTTTAGATATTCTAAGTATTTCAGTTGAAAATATTTCAATACACCCAAAAGCAATTTCGAGAAAATCTTAATTAGGATTCCGTAGAACATATTCCATTAATTTTTTGTAATTTGTTTGTAGAAAAGAAAAGTTTAGTGTGAGCACCGAATATTTTACGCGGTGTTCTCACAAAACGTTACGTTTCCGTTTTTAATCCACGGCAACATTTTCTAACCGGATGTTTCCACGTTTTAAAACATCGCTAACAACCCCTACGGACGCGCGTAATCTGTTATGTGCGGAACGTTTCCATCAACAAGTTAGTGAACTTAGATTTATAAAATGGAATAGTACAGAAAATACTTTATTGTACACTGTAACACAAAGAACATACATACAAAGAATTTATTACAGGCTATACAATGGCTATTCTCTGGAGGAGGCTTTTGTCTAGCAGTGGACGTCTATCGGCTGATGATGATGATGATACAATGGGTTACCTTATTACGTAAATCGATCTCTTTTAGGTAACCTTTAAATGAACTGTAGTTGAAGAGTAAGACACGATGGGATTTTTCAATAAAAAAGTAACTATATTATAATTATGATATGACCTATAACTTACTTCTTTTATTAAACGAAACGACGAGCTAAGCGAAATTCACCTAATGGTAAGTGATACGCCTGCCCATAAATAACAACATCATTAAGATGGTATATAGAGCACGGTACTGTGCTGGTCGCTTTGAGACACAACACATATTAAGTTTTCATGATTCTTACTTTGATAGATTATATCTCAAATTCGGACCCTTTAAATTATAAAAAAATTATGTAAACTGACTCAGGGTAAAAAAAAGAAGATGATTATTTTTGCACCTATCAATTCCCATTCAAGCTTTAAGGTTCTACAGGTTCCATTAAATCCAGAATATTTGTTATTAACAAGTATTATTTATATACATATACTTTAAACTAGATCTCTGAATAATCTTAAAATTCAATTAATAAAACGCCACCAAGTTGTAAGAAGCGGAAGCAGTCAGCAAGTCTACTTCCTTCTATCGCTACATACTATAAAAAAAATCAATTTAATGCAATGATTATATTGAATATGTTAAACTCCAGCAACCGTAACAGCGGCATATTTAAATGCTTTTAATGCACTTTAAAGAAATAACTTGTTACTTCCGCATGTTTTATTTTCTGTTAAAATTCGTTACCCAATATAATTCCTTATTTTTAGATCAAAAAGTTACATGAGGTTCTATTTAAATGGGCATTAAGTTGCCCGACCGGGAATCGCTCCGTATGCCGGCTAAGCTTCCTAAATTCAATGAGGCAATTTAAAGTTTTCCGCTTTGCTGGAGTTTCGGTTACAATTTTTTTCACCAAGCGGTTTTTAATAGTTAAACCTTGTTTAAGTTTCAAATGAATAAATAAATTAAACAAAAACTTTAAACGTTTGTAAATTAAAAGCTTTGTTTTAATAGAATTGCAAGTCGAAAAAGTAGTTCTTCTAATGCTGTCTAATACTACTACTTGATGTTACTTATTGTTAATTGAAACGGAATCAACGTGGCAGCGCATTAGTTTAGAAGAAGCCTGTTCACTCTTCTCTTAAACACTCCCACCTTCTATCTAGATAGAAACTCTAACCCCAGTAGACCATTTCACTCCTTCCGCTGTTCGCGTTATGAAGGAAGATAGGACATGCTTTGTTCTAAGAACCCTTATGGGGTCCAGACATTACTAATCAAGATATTCACACAGCATCATATTGAGCTCATTGCCTTGAGTTATACAACGTTATATATCTACGACTGTTTTCCTAATTTTGAAAGTAAATTAGCTTTGTGTTAAGTGAATCTCTAACTTTCTCCACCCGTGATAGTATTAACGGAAGCCCGGAATAAGACGGCATGGATGCCCTTTTGCACTTTATTTACGCTCATCCGGGAAGTGGGTACAATCCTCCACCTCTCTCCTTCTTACCGATGTTGTTGTGTTACAACAAACATAAGGCAACTCCTTATTTACCGTACCCCCGGGATCTTTAGTTAGTCATTTGAGTTCAATTTTAACTCGCACAAATAGTTAAACTACACCGAAGCAAAAGAGGATACGTTTGCACAACTTTTAAAATGAAGAACGTGGAAAAAAAATACTACGTGGAAAGTTTTTAATTGAGTTTCCGGTTAACAATTCGTTACATTTAATGAACTTCACGTAATAGGTTTTGAGCTCCACCGACCGCGGCGTTATGGTACGCATATGTTGAAAAAAAATGTAATGGAAATCGTATGTCATTGGTATACATTTAGTTTTTTTTTTAATTGCTACACAAAGCACTTCATAAAGCTTAACAAATAACTACAAAGAATAAATGTTTTTTTTCCCTGCAACAAATAAATGAAAGGAAATACAATTAAATGCTGGGAAGCTGTTCAGAGATAGAAAAACTTGTAACAAAGACATTTTACGTTAACCTGATTTGTTACCTGACCGAAACAATACTGCTCTGTAGTTTGTGGATGTTAAGAATAGGACTAAGGTAAGCCCTGCCTGTCGTAGAAGGCGACTAAAAGTGTTTTCAGGTTCGGGGGCTTTAAAGGTGGAGACCTCTATTGCTGACTAAACAAGCTCGGGGTGAATGACAAAGATGAGGTTAGTCACGTATATTTCCTAGCAAATAGAAGGTGCTAAGGAGTGGGTGCCAATTCCCAAGAAGCAAGGTATCTTTAGAGGATTTCAACTCGATAAAAAATGCCGTAACACTTCATGATCATCATCATCCGATAGACGTTCTCTGCTCGACATACGTCTCCCTCAAAGAGCTCCACATCGATCGGTCTCGAATTGCTCGCATCCAATGGGTTCCGTAACTCTTACTATTTCACTAATTATTCTCAGCGGAAACTATAAAGTAAAAGCCTTCTGCAATTATAAATAAAAAACTAAATTCATTACTGCTAAACTAATAACACTAATAGTCAACAGGTTACTTGATGCTGAACTTCGTCTATAATAATGAGATTCCTATATAAGGTTCAAGAGGGGTATAAGGATTCCCGCACAACAACTCACGGTGTCCAAGCCAACCTTACCTGCTCGTGATGCAACCTACTAATCAAGAAACGAGGCTCTGGCTCTCACCAACCCGCATTAGCCCAGCGTGGTCTGAAATGGCCCAAATCCTCCCATATGAATCCCTGCCCGATCATTTGGGGATTCTTGGGGAAGCCAAGGTTCAGCAGTGGACGTCTATCGGCTGATGAAGAAGAAGATAAAAGATATTCTCGACTATTTGAAATTCAAACTTTAAATCAAATATCTATCTTGCCACCACACCATAAAGTAACTTAAAATGCTTTTCTACTTTAATTTCAAGAATACATGCAAAATTTTTTTTTATTTGCATGATTTAACAAAAGTCGCTCTTCTACGACAGGCAGGGCTTACCTTAGTCCTATTCTCACTAACTCGAGACTACAGAAGACACGATAGTACATAACAAAGGATGTCTAGCAACAGAGATCTGCGGGCGATACTACTAAATGAAACTTAAATTCAGCGAAGGCAAAGCTATGCATAGTTATCATCATAACAAGCGCTTGTTTACTTCGATCAGACACTTAACACCGAGTGAACATGTTTATCGTATAATCGCTTTCTTATATATACGTGAAAATTAAAGATAAACAGGAAAGTCTTCTGTAAGCTTCACGCTACCAATTATCTACTGCAGTTTAACGGGAATGAAGGTAGAATTAAAATGTTCGCTTCAAACCGCAATTTCGACGCTAATGGACGATGCTGCGAATTATTTCAGAGACGGTACTCGTTTTAATGAGTTAATTACTAACGTCCTTTAATTTTTCTCGCAAATTGTAACATAATAGTTAAACGTTAATGAAGTAGACGAAAACTCATTGAATTCACATTAATGTATTTCCACAGAGTAGTCATTGAAATGTATTTTGATTTTTATAACCTTCATTTGCATAAGTCTCAGGTTCGATTGTCCTGTGTTCTCGGGGTAAGAATAGGACTAAGGTAAGCCCTGCCTGTCGTAGAAGGCGACTAAAAGGATCTTCGGGTTTGTGAGTTTTGTAGGTGGGAAGCCCTCATTGTTTACTAACCAGGCTCGGGATGAAATCCTCCGCAAGATGTGATCATAATGATAGTGCTTTTCGCTCATGTTGACAACCTTCACATACTCATTATGAATCGTTTATAATATTAAGGCTTTGATTATATTTCTACTAAATTGTTACACCACAAACATAATTACAGACATGCTATCAAGATATTCACGGGCCATTAAGGTGCCTCTTAATGTAAACGGTTACCACCTGACCGGAAACCAGGCCGTAAATTGAAGTAGGAAATGGTATGCTTTGTTAAAGCGGTTTCATAAATTTTATCACCATACGTTTATATGCCGTGGGGAAACGCGATTAAGTGGCCGAAATAACACGATTTTGGCCCTTAACAGCCCTTTCAGGGGTCACACGTGATCTCTAATCTTGAAAAAATATTACAAATTACTCTTAATATGCTTTTACGCGACTGTAGCATTTTAGCTAAGAGCTTGTTTAGTAACACGAAGTAGTTGCTTCAATTCCCAGGCTTCAGTTTGAAGAGTTCGATTGATTATAAGTTTACACAGACTCATCTTCTACACAGACCCATTCTTGACCAATTATTAATAAATTAATAATACTTAATTAATAAAAAATAAGAATTTGTGTGTGTGTATTCTTTAATATTCTTCTTTACATTGTACACCAACATATATGCTTTAAAATAAAGCGCATGCATATTTACACATCTTCACATTTCTCTCGTTACTTTCAGACAAAAAAAGGTTTCTGGCCCACCATCATCATCATCATCGTCACCAACCGATAGACGTCCACTACTGAACAAAGGCCTGCGCCAAAGATCCCCACATCCATTGCGTCCTGTGCTTCCCGCATTGCCGAGCAACAGGAGCCGTTGTATTGAGGGACTTGGGCCATTTTCCACCACGCTGGCCCAATGCGGATTGGTGGCAGCCAGAGCCTCTGCACTCTGCACAGTTACCACCGTAGCTCCTATTCCTGCCATCAAATAGTAGTATGCAAATATTGTTTTCCTGTTTGTAAAGCGTTACAGATAACGAAATTATAGAGCAATGATATTTAATATGTTGTCTCAAGATGACGAGCACAATGTGGTGCAGTGTATATCATCCTAACTAGCGCTACGTTGTTATGAGCAGCCGTATCGCTTACCAACAGATGAACGCCTTATTCGTCTCATCGCTACGTAGGATAAAAAAAGTAATGTATACATGATCATCATCATCAGCCGATAAACATCCACTGCTAGACATAGACCTCCCCCAAAGATCTCTACATCGATCGATCCCGCGTTGCTCGAGCTACGAGGTCTTGAACAACTGTCTCCATGGTGTAGCCTCTAACTTCCTTGTAATATCGAGGCTCCTGATATAATGTCGAGATCATCCAGTCTTCAACTTTTTTTAATTACTAAGTAAGCTATGTTAGCTATGCTACTGTCGAACACTACTTTCAATGATAGCAGGTCTTCGTCCAGATATGTACTAACCCAGCATCTATTTCTACCGCCAAACAGTAGTTCAAGCATTACTGTGTTCGGGTTTGAAAGGCGTTAAAGCCAAAGTTATTACTGGGGTAACAAGACTAAACATCTTATATGTCAGGCGATGATCGCAATGTATATATAACACTATGTGTATAGAACACAATATATATCATTGTAACTTGCGCCGCGTTGCTATGGCCAGGCGAGTCACTTACCATCCGGCGAATTTCCCGCTCGTCGCGCCGCTTCATTAAATAAAACCCATCTATGTTACCGTACATACAATTTCTTATAATATTCTAATAAACGACGAATTATCTGAAACGTTATCAAAAGTCGCTAATGAATACAGCGGTGATTAATGGCGGCGACAGTGCTACGCTTAATGAAGACGAATTATGTTTTTAAAGTGATTGCAATTTGCTGAATCTCCATAAACTTCACACACGGCTTTGCCTTCATAATTTACGTAAGAAACCCTCGGTATATATTAACCTTATTACTTTTTTAACTAACGATATGGTAACAGCTCTCATCACAATGAATACATAAATATATTTTTTGTTCTATCTTCAATTCACCCCGTGCATAACTCTTTAGAGGGTTAGACCGTTGCGATGTTTCTTTTGCCTTTTGATAGAAATTTTTTATATAATCAATTTCTAAATATGAATCTGAAAAAATCATACAGATAGTACAAAAATCTTATACCAAAATCTCAAATACCGCATGATTCATAAAAAACTGAAAATTACAATAATGTCCTGAAAGTCAACAATGTTTAACAAGAAATGCAGTTAAACACTGAGTGTTATAAAAGATGAGCTGATACCAATATGCAATCATTACCGATACAAACTTCATCCCCCTTTTCCTTACAATCTTTTTCTTTTTTTAACCTTTTATCAACGCTTACAACAATTTTTCGTGTTGTTTCATTTTAAAGAGCTAAAACAATCCGACGAGAAAAATTCTTAAGCGACCAAGGAAGTGTAACTACTTTGTGAAACATTGCGTTAAGCTTTTCTCAAATTAAACTTTAATTTTAAAATAGTTTAAAGTTGTTAAGTGAAATGGCACATAAAATGAATCCGCATAGTTTTTATTATTAGCATTAGAAATATTTTAAGAATTTAATATATTATAATCTGTATCGTTACTTCAACGTCATATAACGTTAGGTGATAATAAATGCTATAGGTAAATGCCGGGATGTAACAATGCTGTAACAAAGGCAAAATGATGATAATAGTTATCCGGGTCTGAGATACTATACTACCGTCAAAGATCAATCTCCCCAGATTAATTCCTAACCGATCGATGTGGGAATCTTTGGGAGAGCCCTATGTCGAGCAGTGGACTTCTATCGGCTGTTGATGATAATAATAAAATCAAAAATCATGAGGCCCGGAAACGAGGTAGATAAGATTTAACAGAGGCAGTTAAGATTACGAAATTAATTTATCACAAAAAATGTACGGAATCCTAAAAGTTCTGGTCAAAAAAAATATGTAACCAAAAGTTTAGCGTAACCCAATTTCATCCCTTTTCCAATAATTGACGATAAATTGACCGCGGGCTATTTCTTAACTGTACTTGGATTTTCGTTAAGGGTTCGGAATTCGACATAGCTGTTGAAAGTAAGAAAAAAGTTGTACTGAGGGTAAGTTTTTGGAATTCTTTAAACGCCTATAAATGTAATTTTATTTATTTTATACGAATAATAAAAATATAAACGATATATTAATACTAATAAGTAAATGGAGTGTAAGGGATCTCGCACAAATACTCATGGGTCCCACGTGTGGACCCTCCGCTGCTCGTGGTGCACTCTGCCAGTCAACAAACGAGGATTTGCCTTCCACCTACCCGCAATGGACCAGAGTGGTGGGAAATGGCCCAAATCCCCCCAGATGAAGCCTGATAAACGACGGCATTTGTGCCTGGCGGTACCAGAGGCCAGACTAACTGTGGTGAAGGTCGCGGGAATCCGCTGGATGCGGGCAACACAAGACTGATCGATGTGAGTGGAGATCTTTGGGGAAGACCCATGCCCAGCTGTCGACCATTATCGGCTGATGATGATTGTAAATGTTTTAGATATTAGAGATCATTAAAATAGTACCACAGACAATGGTTATTAATTATGTAGTTTTTTATTATTCTCGTAAAACCGTTGCTCTTCATAGAATTAATAATTTAATCAAAACTCATAAGGATACAGCAGGTGTCCTTTAAACCATAAGGAAAAGCATTACAGGAAGATTTTATGTAAGTTTAGGTTTACCTGTTTTATACTACAGTTGATAGTATGAAACAGGTATTATACTTAACCGTGGACCTATACCACATTATAGTAAGTGTACAAATAAAAAAATTTCTTAACCTATAATTATTTTTTTATACCTAACAAAAATAGATTTAAAGAATCTGTCTGAGATATAGAAGATGCTGTATGGAAAAATCTCTTTCCTTATTGTTATCTGACGAAGCGTAAAGTAATAAGATTACCCAGTGGTAAGTGATACGTGTGTCAATAACTGTGGCGCTAGTTCGGATGATATCCACTGCACCACATTTGAAGTCCAGACAGAAGTCGTCAGGTCGTCTAAGAAGAGAACAGCTAAGCTTTTCATGTAAACTTCTCTTATTATATACAATAATAGGTATATGTATATTTCTTCATTATCTACTTCATATTCATTGGTGTTTCAAAATACTTTATATATGTTAGAATGATTTAAGAGGTGGTACTTTATTTTCATGATCTGGTGAAGGTTGCGGGCAACACAGGATCAATCGATGTGGAGATCTTCGGAGGAGGTTTATGTATGCAACATTTCTTTGCATAACGGTTGTTGTGGGCAAATCTAACTGTAGTGAATTTAATCAGATGAGCACATTGGTTGGTTAATGGTGGAAGGAAATGGGCCACCAACAGTGTAGTCTGTGTAACTTCCTGAATTATCTGAATTTACTGATTATTTACTTCAATATAGTTAACAAAGTTGGTTTCCTTCAAATAAAATACTGACACGTGCCACAGAGTAATTATTTTTAAACTTCTAGGTACAGATATAGTTTCTGACCATTTACACAATACTACACTGTATTCTGATTGTATTAATTTTAACATTAATGACTTTAATTAGACAATGTTATTATAGTCCTGACTTTAATTACTTTAACTGGAATATCTGGTGGGCGCGGCTCGTGAGTCTGAAACTATACGTTGTTAATGTCCTGATGATTGACATCGAAGTGGCGGGCGCTTCCTGGCACACCGGGCTCCGGCTCCGGGGTGGCTCCGCGTGGGGAAATTCCTGTGCCTACCCGACTGGACAAGCGTACACTACCCTATTAAATAAGGATGTCGATAATCTGAACTATATACATTTTAAATAGTAGGATAATAATAATGCCTGTAACATTAAATAATTATATATGTGAATTTGCTTGAACATCGGGTGTTATACAAAATTTTTTTTCGGATACCTGTAAGTACTTAACTATATACTCGACCATTTGTTCCAAATTCCTATGGAAATAAAACCAAGCTATTTCAAGCTGCATTAGTTTGAGCTGATTTCCATTACACAACGTGCTATCTAGCTGTCATTACAACACTTGCAGCATCCAATTACCGTCAAGTCTGTAACGTAACTGTACCGTAAATTCTGAATGTATAGTTAACTAGATTTGTTTATTAATTCGCTTGACTGATATCTCATATCAATGTAAAGTAATACCCTCAATACAATAATTTTCATCGTCAGCAGATACACGTCCAGTATTGGACATATGCCTCCCTCAAGGATCTGCACATCGATCGGTCCTGAACTACTCGCATCCAGCGGCTTCTCGCGACCTTCATTTGTAATACTTCATATGGGTGGATTTAGGTGAATTCTCACCACTCTAGCCCAATGCGGGTTGGTGGGAGCCAGAGCCTTGTTTTTTCATTAGCAGGGCCAACCACGGGCAGATGAGGTTGGCTCGGGTTGTGTGAGTTATGCGGGATCCCTTACACCCCTACAATAATTTTGATGCTGTATAAATATTCTTATTATCGTCTCATTTTCATGGGCAAGCTTGTCGCTTAACAACAGTTAAACGTTAATACCTGGCGGTAAGGAAGACAACGTTTTTTTTTGTCGCAAGAGAATCTTGAAAAGATACCTTACCTTTGGGGTTATGTGGGGTTTATACCCTCTAAAACCCTCTTAGTTATTCTTAGTTCATTAGAATAGTCCCGGCATCTCCTACGGAACATACTGCTACCTCCATGCTTTGTACCTAAGCACGTCTCTTGGAGTACTGTAACTCTTCAAGGATCCTCTCTATGCTACGAGAACACCTCGTACTTGTCGTTCTCTCTCCGTCTCTTAATGGGCAATGAGTGACTTCTACGATAGACAGAGCTTACCTTAGTTCTATTCTTAATAGCCTAAAATTCCAGAACAGCGACCACTCAAGCTACCTAGACGGTCTCAGACAAATTAGATCACCAGTTAATTAACGCAAACTGATATTTTATTCGAATGGTAATACATAAGTTACATGTAATTATCAGTAATTACGTGTATAACCAACCCTGTTTGCGCCACGACCGGCCTAGTATGTAATTACTATCTATTATTCAATACCAGCTAGGTTCAATCAGCTTTATTGAAATTGTTATACACCACATTACGGCTGGCCGGCTAAGGAAATTAACATATCGGTATTTCATCGGTACAACGTGATTCTACGTAGTAGAGTCACGCATGCATGCGTGGGCCAGCTCGACAGGGGAAGTACCGCCGCTTCGCAGAAGTCCGACGTAAAGTACAGCTCAAACCCATCCCACTCACCTGCCTATGTGACCCAACACATTCACCCCATGACACTACATTTTTCGCAGAAGTCAGCTACGTAGGTTCCATGGAACAGTGCACCTGATGCAATGTAATCACTGCCCAGGCACGGTCGCAACACTAGACACACCGCAGCTGCGTTGTGACCTATAGAGTTTGCCAACAATCTCATAAAAAATACCTTTTTATCTGGTACTAGAAGCTATACCGAGGTACTAAGAATCCTAGAGATGAAGAGTTCATAGAGATAGAGATTTCTCTAACTCGCTTTGACATTTTTCATCTTTATATCAATATACTTCTTTAGTAGTAGTGCTGTGCCCCAATTAATACATATATGAGCTCGAGAGCTCTGGCCAAGTCTGCTTTAAAGTCACCTGTACTGGTGATAGGTTTCTGTTTCCGGTGACCGTTTAGGTAGTCACCACCACAGCTCCTCTATCTACCACCAAACAGTAACGTGAAAACATAACTTTGTTCCGGTTTGTCGAGCGCTGGAGCTAGTGTATCGAAACTCAACATCTAATGTCTTCATCTTAATTACTGCCACGTTATTAAAAGCTGTATCGCTTAGTATTAAGTGAACGTCCCACTCGTCTCATCACTTAATTGAATAAAAATAAAACCTTAAAACTGAACCCTTTAAAAATATATACGATATGTTTAAACTTTATTTATTAGAGCATCACTATCTACGAGATAAAGCCAATAAGTTCCAGTCGCGGTTCCGATGCCTAACAGAACTTTCTGCGAATCTAGTTGTACGATGCCTCCGCCGGTAGAGACCTAATTACAGGCTAAGAGGAATTCCCTGTAACCAACACGCCACTCTTGAACCAATAAACGTTTTATCTGGAAAGGAAGCTGTGTAGAAAATTGCAAGATAATTATAACTTTAAGTAGGACATCGTCTTAACTTTCTAATTATGTTGTAAGTTATAAATATTAAATTATAATAAATAAATTCTAATTATTTTTAATTAATTATATTTTTTATGGTTAAGAATTCGTTTATTATATTTGTATTTAAAAAAAAATCAAAAATTATAGTTTACTTTCTGTGTAGTTCTGGTTAAATATCACAGATTGTAAAGACTCGAAGCACTATATATATATATCATCATCATCATCAGCCGATAGACGTCCACTGCTGGACATTCGCCTCCCCAAAGATTGCCACTTCGATCAGTAAGGGATTCATATGGGGGGATTGGGGCCATTTCCCACAACGCGGACCCGAAGCGAGTTGATGGTGATATATAAATATATGTAGAGATTCATTTACTCATCATGAGATCTTTGATACTATTACTACATAAACACTTAAAGTTTGATAGAGATATTGCTTCCTCCGGTTAGAGATCAGTTAAGAAATAAAATAAAATTCCTTCCCCTAAGGTAGTTATGGGGGTTTCAAATCTTATTCTATATTACTGCCAGTAAAGCGGGTGGGGAACAAGTAACATTTCTATATATTTTTATTATTCACACAGACGTAGCTAGAACTTCTCTTTAACGATCTGTTCAATTTGATAGATCCGAGGTTAACAAAAAAAAATTTTTCTGGGGGAAAATTGTTATTTTTATTTGAAATATAACGAAGTTTCGTACTCTGTTATTCATTTGAGAACCAGAGTATACTAGAGGAACGCGCTTCAGTATATTCGGACTCGATGCCACTTGTTATATTTTGTTAAAATGAAGTTTTGTCTCATAGTAAGTAGAATAGACGATGGTTGGAGTATTTACACAGCACTACATTGCCCTCATCGGCTTGAGTAGTGAAATAATACGCCTCGTTAATTTTTTTTTGGATTTAGGGGTGAAATCTTCGAAAAATACCCTGCTTCTAGGGGCAAGTCAGAATTATGTGTTTCTTACTCACTAAAATCCCTTGTGGTATGCATCAGTGCATTCGGGGAAGGTCCGGGATAATTTGTGGAACTCACCGGTGCACTCTACGCTTTGTGTTACACGTCTCTGAGGAAGAGCCTAACTTTCCTAAACACCATTTCTGAGGCATACGCTGTCCGACGCAGGTTTGCTTGTTGAGCTATAAGAGCCTCCACACTCAGACTCGCGAAACTCCTAGACACTTTTAGTCGCCTTTCACGACAGGCAGGGCTTACCTTAGTCCTATTCTTACTACAAGACTGACGCCCCGTTAACCTGGTAACAGAAATAAATAATAGCAGCGGCACCTGGCAATAGAGACTAACCACCAGAGAAGTATTAAAATATTACTTTGTAATAACTTTTCCTGCATAATCTGGCTTCGCTTATCATACATGTCCTACGCTGTTCTACTTTCTGTTATATGGCGCAAAATAAACGCGGGAAAGCGGTAAATTGAAGTAGTATCCAAGGTCAACTCGTAAAATATGGGATAACATGTTTTACGACAATTTATGCTTTGAAACCGGAGAGCAAGAAATTTCCTTTTCGGTATCGGACGCGTTATATTTATATATAAAAACTTGGTATTCAATAAACATATAACTCTATGCGAATAACTATTCGAGGTGGTAGATGGGGTAGTAAGGGTTAGAACATTACGTTCCGTACTCGTTATATACTCTTACTGACCTTTTGCATATATAAATCTGTAAATGCTAAACTCATTCATGCTAAAACATTATTTCATTATATCCAAAGGGGCTAATAAGATATACACCCCTTTATTGGCCACGGGTCAATATAAACCAATATAGGAATTTTTGAGACAGGAACTTTTTTAATAAATATTTTAATACAGTAAATAACTTGACGATACATGTCTCTCATGTCCAGGGTTGCCGATTATTAAGTTAACATTTGACTATTTTTTTTTAAACAACGAGACAAGTAAGACATTACACTGTACTGTTTGGCAGCTACAATAGACACTACAGCAGCAGTAAAAGTATGATAGTAACTTTAGTTGTTACTGCTTATCAGTTGTAGGTCTCTGTTGCTGAAAACCGTCTAGGTAGGTGTCACCGCAGTACCTATTTCTGCCGACATCAAGTACTATGAGAACATTACCCTGTTCCGGTTTAAAGAGCGCTGTAACTGTAGCTGTAAATATTGGGGTTATGAGATCAACATGGTATGTTTCAGAGGAGGAGCGCAATGTTGTGCAGTTTATATCATCCCAACTAGTGCCACATTGTTATAGGCAGCCGTATCACTTACCATCAGGTGAACTGCTCGTCTCGTCGCTTAATTGTAACAATATTTCTAACCACTGACCCACCATCAGCGTGATGTAGTAACGGAATACATTTATACATCAAAAGCTGACATTTTTATTAACTCACTCGGTTAGAACAAATCAAACGATTTTCTTGAAAAATGTTGCCAACAAACGCAACATTTACATTTTCGTATCACTATGGGCATCGGACGATGACGAATGCGCGACAGTACATCAAACCTGATTGCGACGGAGAAATGGACGGCCCTTTTAAACTTAATGATAGCGAGCTCGTAACACCATATTTCATAAACTCTATAAAGGGATGGTACATTAAAACCAGTCGACATGTAATTATGACACAAAGTATAATCGAAGCGGAACCCACGCCATTATAGCAGGACCATAGACAAAAATTTTGTATATGCTCTAACTTTTTTTATCCAACAAAGCGAAGACACAAGCTGGACATACACCTGATGGTGAACGCCTGACCATAACAACGTGGCGCTAGTTAGGATGTTATACACTGTACCACATTGTGCTCGTTTCTATGAGACATATAGAGATGTTAACTGTCGTTACTCCGGTAATTCCACTAGTTCAAAAGCCCTACAAACCGGAACAAACTAATGTTTGCACATTACTGTTTAGCAACAGAAACAGGCGCTGCGGTGGTACCTACCTACACGGTCCACATAAGTACATCAATGTACTTGTTCGCAGGTAGTCAAATAAATATTTATTAGCACACGCCATTTTATTTTCCAACATTTTCCTGGGGTTGACTGCAAGAGAATACTTCCGGGCATTAAATGCGCTCGTTATAACGCTCAGCAAATGCAATAAAGGTTTAAAAAATAAACAAATACTACTTATATAGTGTACTATCTTAATATTTACATTATATCTAATCACACACTAAACCACAACTAATATATATATATATATATATATATCATAGATTAATGTTAAAATCGTTTCGTATCTTATAATTAAACTTAATTCTAATGGTAATTATACAAAGAGAAATAACGCAAAGTAATTAACTTCATAGAAATATATTTCACTGTTTTAAATAAACGCCGCATAAGCTTCTTTTGAATATAATTTCTACGAATAATAAAGTAAATGATGTTTCAATGAGGAATTTAAAATAAATCTTAATTATCTCCTCTTGAATCTGTATAAAATGTTGTTTATAAATCTGTATTCATTTTCTAGGTGGAATCGCAGCAGCTCTGTTCTGTTCCGTTGCGGGAGTTATTAATTTAATTAATAAGTCAAGAACGTAGTAATAAAAGAAAACTATGTAATATCATTTAACTTCAGCTATATATTTCTCGTTCCTAATTAAACGTATCGTGAATGGATAGTTCTGAAAGACCGGCAATGTTTGTTATGAAAAATATTTAAAAAAAAAAATTGTATGAGATCGAGAGACTAACACCATTTGTTTACCCACCCTTAAAGTATATATATATATATTTATATTAACTGTTTTCATTTTATCCCTTTGTATTATTTTTGTGAAGAGGCAGCATAGTAGCATTTTTTTTTATACGACGTTCACTGGATGGAAAGTATTACACCCGGCTATAACAAATTAACGCTAGTTAGGATGATTTACACTACATTGTGCTTGTCGATATGAGAAATATGAGTAATATCTACACACTACTGTTTGGGGGTAGAAATAGAAGCTGTGACGATATCTTCTTTTTCAACGCGGGGAAAATATCTACTGCCTAGACAGACCTCCCCTAAAGACTCTCACATCGATTGGACAGGTATATTCATATAAGGGGATTCGAGCGATTTCCCACCGCCTACTTCGCGCAGCTCCAATTCAGAGAGAGAACCCGTCTTTCCACTTTTGTAAGCGTGTCTTACTCTCAAACTCTCGTCACTCGGGCAACGGATCCCCTGGAATCCGTCACCTAGAAGTCATGGGAAGCAAGAGACGTCTCTCTACTCTTCGGCGCATCAACGATGCGGCACAATTTAATCACGGAGGCCGATGGAGGTCAGCTGGAAACGCCACTTCGAGCCGGCTTACGCCACTAGCCGGCTAAGTTCCTCTCAGCTTCACCATAATGAACCAAGCCATGACTACTGAGCCCCACCGCCCTGACAAGTTGAGAATCTATTGCGGTACCTACCCACACCGTTTCCCGTAAACTAACCACCAGATTTCAAGTCCTATACAAAAGGTCTGTACAGAAATTGTTAACGACATTGATATTTGAACGACGGAAGTGTTACCTTTAACTCTCCTTCAATATGACTGTGGTATTGAGAAAAATTACATGGAGACCATCCCTGGATTAATTTCGTTGGGAAATCACTCGCGGCGGATTTATTTCAAGCACCTTTACAATTTGTATCGAGAGCTTGATCTCAAAAGAAACTCATTCCATCGCATAATATTATGAATATTTTTCCCTTTACAAAGCGGCCAGAGCAAAATGAAATGTTTCAGTTGAAAGTCAATTTACGCGAACGTACAGCAAAAAAAAAACTTTCAGTAGCATTATCTGTAGTCTAATAAGCGCTTTGAATTCAACTTGTGCAGTATTGGTCGACACTTGTGGTAACTCTGTTTTGTTGCAATCTGGAACAAATTTCTCCTTTATTTCCCATTACATGCAAATAGAGACGAAAGCGGGGTATTTTAGAAAGAATACTGCATTACGGAATCTTATTAAGTATCAGTCTAAACAACAAAATTATATATGCAAGTATTATTTGAGCGGTTGTGTGCAAACTTTATTATATTCCAGATATAAAGAAACAAACCAGTCAACCAGTTTAGGTATCAAGGCGCACCGTCTAAAGTCTAAAACCTATAATAGACAGCTGTATCGCAATGTATACATCCCAACAATGTTGTTATGAATATCTTATCCTTTGTTTTAATATCTGGAGGATCCCTGTAACACAAATTAAAATATCCTTTATACCAAAACACTATATTTGTATAATTAGAAGTATACACTAAAACATTACCTTGAAACGCTACAAATAAGAGGCGTATTAACCATAGTAAAGGGAGAAGGGTTGCTTCCGCTGAACGCAGCCGTCTTTAGGGTATCATCATCAGCATTAGTCCGTAGCATTCCACAGCTGCAGATAAGCCTCTCCTAAGCAGCGTGACTTAGCCCATTCTCCGCTTAAACACATTTATGATTACTGGGCAGTAATTCCAGATTACTCTGACTTTCTCACAGATGGTAATGAAGATTTCTCCACGCCGCCAAAAATAAAATACACTAAAAAAGACTTTAATTTGACTGACAGAAAGAAACCTGCCTAAGTAGACTAATTAACGAATAGCAATTAATAAGTAACTTTTAAACACTAACAGATTTGAGAACGGAGAGCGTTCACAGGAAATGCTCAATTGAATCGTTAAAAACCAATGAGCCGGACTTTCCGGCTTCAGTTAACAATAAAAATAACTTTTCAATACTTAATGCTCGTTAGAAATACTTAACATTTTTTATTTCTATTTAAATTAACTACTGAGGATTATATATTTGAATAATTTGTTCATATAATTAACTGTAAAGTGTGGATGGATTGGGTGGAAGATTACATGTGTAAGAAAAGTGTGAATTCAGATATAACGGCTGGTAGAGGGATGTGGAAGAGAAGCACATACTGTGCCGACCCCACGTAGCTGGGGAAAGGGGCAGGAGGAAGAAGAAGATCATCTAATTGTAATAAGACGAGCAGTAAGTTAATCAGGTGGTAAACGATTCCAAAGAATAACACACTCCAAGTGTTATATGCATGTTCATACATCGCTAGATAGGATTTTTACAGTGCATCATGTTCTGTTCTTCACCTAGGGACATAAATTATTAAGTGTATTAGTGATTTCATACATTTATAGATATCTTACACATTTAATAAAACTTATTTAAGTCACGGGAGGATTATGGATGCTGCATCTCTAAACAGTCTCTATTTTCATAAATTAGTTAATTCAATACTAATTAACATAGTTTTTTTTAAATACTATGTCTTTACTGTTACGATTTTAATCGGGACATGCTTATTGTGTTTAATATTGATGATTTTTTCTTTTTAATTGCATTTTTGGTCAGTTCATAACCTAATATATAGTTAAACTACTTCCAACTAGTTACCGTCGCCAATAGGTATCGTCACTTTAAATTCACTGAGTAAAGTAAAAGTTACATCATGTTTTAACTACACCATTATTATCACAGTTAAACCATTTAAATATTTTTTAGGTATTTAAGTATTAACCACTTAGGTATTTCAACTATCCACTACACTACTACTCTCAACTACAATGAATAAAATTTACCCCTAGTTTTTTCCTATACCGTATTACTATCTAGTAAACAAAATTTATTAATTTTATTAATATTTAAAGGAATGTAAATAACAATAAAGACTAAAATCCTTGAGGATCTAATGAGACTAATTCAGAAGAGTTAATACGCGGTTAAATCTAGCTTTAAACTGCTTAAGCAGGATCAATAGAGGTAACAAATAGCGAGTTCGGTTCCTGGATACGAATACATGCCTTCTTTAATTACTGCTTTTGGATACAGCAAACTTGAATTTAAGTTAATGTTTAAAACTAACTGTATATTTACTTTTAACTTGAATTTTTCCTTAACTTTCCCATTTCTCCGACGCATTGACTAATATAACAAACACAGCTTAATAAGTTATTGATTCTAAAACTTACAAGGGGACAGAGCTTTTAAAAAATATTTTGAACAAAAAAAAATCCTAATATTTCACCTCAATATCAAGTGATGTTATATAACAATGGAGTAGCAGGATCTAAAGTTTTTCCTTCAAACTGTAGTGGTATAAAAAGAGGGGACAGGCATAGGAGGTAAGAATGACCTAATCACCGTCACGAAACTGATTTCGTGACGGTGATTAGGTCAGACTGACTGCCTCCACACATAGAAACAATAAATCTTAAAGTCCGAAAACTAAATAATATTCTAAAATTTGAATATTTTATCCTAAAGTTATATCAATACAACGATTTTACAATAATACATATGTTATTACTTAAACGTAATTCTGATGACTTTAGGAGTGCTTACCGATGACGTCAATGTAAATAAATATTAACTGCAATATTAATATCACAATCAAAACTAAACCCTGCAGAACCTTTTATTCTGGTGTTTTATTAGATACCTTCCTATCTAGGTCATGCTAAATTACATAAAAACAATTATTAGACTAAAAACTTCGTTATTAATTTTTTGTACTTTTATAATAGTCGTTGCGCCATCTTCTGATTACGAGGGAACTTTGGAGGCGCCAGTGTAATTTTTTCCAAGATCCTCTCCTCAGTTTCAATGTGATACGTAATGCTCTATCGAAAAAGTTTGAAGACGGAATTCTCGTTGATCTCCATCTAAACTAAATGGTTTACGATAATAGTCGACATCGAAGCCTAAAAATCTCATACCGATTACCTAAACCATTACCGATTACCAAAAGCATAGAATATAAAAAAAAATCTGTTCGTACAGAAATCAAGGCAAGGAAACATCGAATAATACTTGGAAATAAAGTTAATTTGTTAAAACATTAGTACGCATTATATTTTAAAAGAATTCTCGTTTCTCCAAGCACGCATCAGTTACTTGCCTTCATGCAATCGCTCCTCATCCAGTTTCAATGATATAAACTTCTGTTTAACTCACTTCATGAAACTCATGAAATACACATTAAATTACAAACCAACCACTGTTTGATTGCTATCCAGCATAAAAAAAAATTAAGTAACAGCTTAATAACAAAGCTCATTCTTAACGTTATTTTCGACATGTCACTTCCACAAAACCCACACCGGGCCAGCGTGGTGAGTAGACTCGAACCTTCCTTTTGAGGTTAGATCTGGATTACAATAGCATGCATCCCACAGCACCACAATTTTTTTTTTTTTTATTCGTTGAAGCAATGAGACGAACGGATATGGAACGGTCATGCTGATGATAAGAAATACGTCCGCCGTAATAAATGGCGCTGGTTAGGATGTTATGCACATCACAATGTGCTCGTCGCCTTGAGTCATAAGATGTTGAGTTTCGTCATCCCAGTAATTTCATTAACTATACAGCGCTCTACAAACCGGAACACAGTAAAGTTGGCACACTATTCTTTGCCGGCGGAAACAGGCGCTGCGGTGGTACTTAACCTAAGTAGTCTTTGACTCCACGGGAAGAGCTATCCCAACATAGCGTTAACGAGACCACGGTTGCATTCTGAATGGAGATCCCGTGATGTCTCCAAATGTCGAAGGTGAGCACCGACAGGGTTTTAGTGGGTAAAAATCTCCACATAACTCTGATTTCCCCCAGAATACCGAGTATCTTTTAGAAGATTCCCCTCCGAAACCCAAAAAGACCTACCACCAGCGACGTATACGCGAAATGTTTTTTTCTCTGACCAATTATATAGTTCCAGTATACAATTAAAGAATTTGAAGCAGCAAAACGGAGCGCTGAAAAATGTTTACAGCGTAAATAGCAGCGGAGTTGTTCCGGAACGATTGCTTCATAGAGCGCGGCATCAAATCAGCTTTGGCTCGTTATTTCTAAGCTTAACTTCGAGAGATCCAAAGTGATAATAAAAATAACTTTCCTCATCACTGAATAAAAACAATGCTGCTCAGAGTTTCATAACAATTTTTTTTTTAATTATTTCGACCTCTTTGACCTTCACTACGTAATAAAGACCACAGCAAAAGTATTTCCTGTATTCGCCATATATAGTATGCTGGTAATGGTGACAAGAAAAGCTTCCGTATCCCCTAAATTATCTTCTGGGTCGCCATTCCTTCTTCGTCTTGTTTTGCTTCTCTAACTATTGAAGGTTAGACACCACTTCTGTGAATCCCATTCTGTTCTGAGCTAGATAGATCAGCTGCCCGGCGCTCTTGACGTTGGTCCAATCCTTGATGTTGTCAAGTCATGATTTTTTTCTACAAACGATCTTTCTCTTTCCGCCTAGTTTCTTCATTATTCCTAATTGCGGAAAACTGTCCTTAGCGTTTCCGGCGATATATGCTGTCTTCAGCTTTTTGATGATTAGGAATTTTTCCGTTACGTTTCCACTCCCCGGAGTTGAAACGTAACGGCAACTTTGGTGACGAATGAGGACGTTCCGCGGGCAGAACGTCCTCATTCGTCGCCTTCTTAAGTTTGAAAGAGTTGCCTTTTAAGATGCCTCCAGGATAGAGTTGCAGTAGAAATATCGTAATCCATCTTCTACTCTAGACTTTTCATTGATATATGTTTATTTTTAATCGTGTAATACATAAACAATTAGAAAAATACTAAACAAAGGATAGAATTCTCAATCGATATTATCTCCCAGAATATCTCGATTGTGGTGAGAAATCCATGAGTAAAGCAATAATAGAGGAATTAACCACTGCCATCTACAAAATCCGAATGTATCATTTTAAGACATAAAATAAATAGGTTTTAAATTCATAACGAAGTTATTCTATTTTATGATGAACGATGCAAAAGATTTAGCACGATGGACCATCTTTGATAAGAGACAATAATGCTTCGTATTTAGTCCTCAGAAATACCCACTCTAAAAGTGGAGAAAATTTTAATGATTAATCAACACCAATTAATGATTATGATTGAAGTTATTGATTTTTAATTTATGTAGAATTAATTGTATTTATTTATTATTATTTTATTCTTACAAGTACAACAGCTTTTACCTCCCAGGGTTGACTGGCAGAGAATGCTACTACAGCAATAAGTCCGACCTGCGTACCCTAATCCTGTACCTTAAGGATAAATAAAACTAGCACCTAATAATTCTTCGTTAACTATTCGGGTTAATAATTATATTATTGTGAAGCTTTCATAATACATTTCTTTGCTTCTTTTATAGATAATAAATGATAGTTGCTCTTAAAATGACTGAATAGAAAAACATTGTCTTTACAACGTAGTTTCTTATTGCTAGAGATTTAGGTCGTCTGGCGCTTATTCATTATTTCAAAGCAAAAATAAGAGAGATCAGACAATGAGAAATTTATTTTATACTTCGAAGAAATATCAATTTTATAGTTGATGGAGTATCTAGGAGTGTTATTGTTTTATCATTCTTTTCCGAGAAGAAATATCTTATAATACTCGGCTAACAATACGAATTAAACATAAATGTTATCCAAGAATCTCATAGAATAGAGTACATATATAAATAAATAGAGTATTTTTAACAATATTGATGATGATTTCGTTGTAATGATGGCTATTGGCAATCATTCACGGAGCATCTAAAATACAATTTCTTACTTTACATACTTAATTGAATCAACTCAATCTTGCAGTATTTCCGAACCAGTATCGATGTCTGAGATCTTCACAAAAGCATTCAAGAGCCAATTTCAATTATCAAAGGTCGACCATAAACCTTTGTATTTTTCACCTACCCTCACTGCTCATTTAACCACATTAACACAATACATATAAATTACGAAGTATCTTTAACTGGACTCTCGAGAGGATTGATACGATATAATGAGCGACTCGCTTGATCCAGGCTAACTTTACTCATTACATCTCCCACATACATTATAAATCGTTTATGTTCTAATTTATACAACAACCTTCACAATATCAACATTAACGTATTCTTTACCATCGTAATAATCAGCCGTTAGACCCCCACTGCTGAGCATAGGCCTCCCACAAAGATCTCCACATCGATCGGTTCGTAGTGCCGACATCCAGCGGCTTCTAGCGACCTTCGTTTGTAGGAGTCGTATAGGGAAGTTTGGACGTTTTTCCCATCATGCTGACCCAATGCGGGTTGGTGGAAACCAGAGCCTCGTTTATTGATTAGCAGGGTACACCATGAGCAGGTGAGGTTGGCCTTGGTTTCGTTGTTGTGCGGGACCCTTTACAGTCCTTTCTTTACCAATCTTTAAATACAAGAAGGTATGTATTTCTTTACGCACGTATAAATTTATCCGTTTCCACTGCACCATTTAAGATATGCAAGATAGTTTACACAGGGATGTGTTCTCACCTATCAGAATAAAAAGGGATAAAATCAATCGATGGAGCTTTAAAATTTACAAAGAGCTCCAAGCGCGCCATTTGTTACATTTAACGAACTCACTTCTGCATAATCGGTTTTAAGCCCCACTGAACTGCAGAGTTATGGTTCGGATATGTTGAAGATATAAAAAGAGTAATGCTTTGATTTAAATCGGGTTTTGGAAAGTTATATAATGTTATTTGTTACATTATACAACAGTCATAGACAGCTTGAGCTAGAAAAGCACTCATCCAAAGAAGACGTATTGTCAGTTTAACACATTAAGTTTAAATAGTTCATATAAGGGATGTAAGCGGTCCCGCACAAGTTACGGGATCCAAGCCAGCCTCACATGTTCGTAGTGCACCCTGCTAATCAACTAACGAGGCTCTGGCTCCCACCAACCCGCATTGGGCTAGCGTGGTGGGTAATAGCCCAAATCCCTCCATATGAATACTTTCATACGACCGTCTCTAGTGCCCGGCGGTACTGGAGGCGATGATGAATGTATGTGGAGATCTTTGGGGGTTACCTCTGTCCAGCAGTGGGCGTCTATCGGTTGATGATGAGTTTGTCTATCTACCGCATAAATCAATTCACCTTTAAGTTTGTAACTTAGGATAAGCTAACCTGAACTTCATTAAAATAAATTCATGGAGAATTTTCATTTGTATCCATCAAAAAATCAGTTCATCCTTTTCTTCGTCTCCTTTTTAATTATTGTTCATATGCAAACAGGATTTGTTACAAATTATGATTTTATTACTATTGTACTTTCAACCTTTTTAGAAAACAGCGATCGGTCTTTGTTAGAAATTTCCTTCTTTTACTTTACGACTCCTCCAAGAATTGCAAACTACATTTTTTTTAGTTGTCCTAGGTATTTGATCTTAGCTTTGTAACTGTAAAGGAAAATACAGAATTTCTTTGTACAGTATCTGCTTCTTTTCTTTCCTTGCTCGATTTCACTTCATCTAACGCCATTTTTCTATATAAAGAAATGATGATTTATTGAATACTACACTACTTCAGAACCTTTATATTCATTTCAACCGATGGACGTCCACTGCTGGACATAGGTCTCTTAATGTGTCCCACAAAGCATAGTCTTGCGCTGTTAGAATCCAGTGATTCCAATTTTTTATGTCCTCTGTCTCTATACACCATTGTATGGAAGGTACTAAGTTATATGAAGTAACTTAACCATATATTACTCTAAATTGTAACTAATTCCCGTTCACCTTATTATGTAAAACGTGATCTGTGTTGCCATCAATAATGAATGTCGTTAACAATATCCGCTCCAACGTACCGTGATATGTATTTCCCATGAAAGCTTTTGTATATTCAAAGCTCAAAGGTGTATACATTGAAATTCTCCTTGTATAATTGACAAGGCCTGTACAAGCCGTGAATTATTAACCGGCGATGCAAAGCTCTTCAGATTAAACAAATACGCTGGCAACACTAGTATTATTTTATATATTAAGTAAAGAACATCGTCATCACTTCAGACGGGACTATAAAGCTTTCTCTTGGATTATTTCTTGGATAGTTATTTCCATGGCGCTAGGGACAGCACCAAATATTTTTTTTTATTCATCAAAGCGATGCGAGAAGCGGTTCTTTCACCTGATGGGTAAACGATACGTTGCTATTGTCGCTCTGAGACATAAGATGTGTTGTCTCGTTACCCCAGTCATTTTACTAACTACAGAGCCCCTTAAACCGTAACATAGTAATATTTGCACACTACTGTTTGATGGCAGAAATAGGAACTGAAGTGGTACCTAAGTAAACGGTCTCCGGCTCCGACAATATGGACTTCATCTTCATCACCCGTTAGACGTCCACTGCTAGACATAGGCCTCACTCAAAGATCTGCACATCCATAGGTCCACAGTAAGCGTGACCTCTAGTACCGCCTAGGGGCCGTCGTTTGTAAGGGTACATATGTTGGGGATTGAGCCATTTCCCACTACGCTGGCCCAATATTGATTAGCAGGATGCACCACGAGTAGGTGAGGTGGGATGACCCCTTCAGTTGTTGTGCGGGATTCTCACACCCCAACCTCAACTGAGATCTACTCCCTAGTAAATTATGTTGGACAAACAATATGGTCAGACGTAATATTTACTTTATTAAAGGATATAGTGGAATTCTCAACACGGGGACCGCAGTGAAGGGAATTGGAAATTTATAATGTTGGCGATTACTCGCATGGAAAATTACATACTGCAGGGACAAGCATTTTCCGATAAAGAGCGATTTCCGGTGGATAAATTGCTTCGCCAAATTTATGTAACACTTTAAAACGGACAACAGAGCAGATTTATTTGGACATTTTTTTCATTATGAAAAAAATTTAAAATTCACTTCTTTAAATAATACTATTAGATACACAGTTTTAATATTAACTTATATGTATCAACTGCACTGATGCACTGGTGGTAGGTCTCCGTTCCCGGAGACCGTCTAGGATACCACCGAAGCGCTTATCTCTGCCGCCAAACAGTAGTGTGGAAACATTACTATATTCCGATTTGAAGGTCGTTGTAGGTAGTGTAATTACTGTGGTAATGACACCTAGCAACATATGTCTTAAAGCGACCAGCACAATGTGGTGCAGCGTATATCAACCATTCTAACGAGCGCTACGTTATTATGAGCAGGCGTATCACTTACCATCAAACGTAAGTCTTGTTCGTGTCATCGTTTCGTATATTAAAAAAACATATGTTATGAATCGTTTTTTTTATCTTATTATCATTTTTATCTAAAAAAGTTTTATTCACTTAATATTCACATAATTGTTTCTATTGCTTAACTGTGACCGAGGTACAGTATTAACAATTGGAACCGTACACTAACATGAATCTATTTATCTAACAAATACCTTACTTAACTTTATTCTTTAGTTAACATAATGTACATAACGATAAGTTCATTGACAAATAACTTTACATTTATCTTATTAAATATCGCTGCTGTGACATGAACTATCTCTTAATACCATCTCGTATAGTTAGAACCGGATATTGGTTAATGGTGTTGGCATTATTAATCGGTTTATTTATTATTTAACCCTTAATAACCTAGAGTTTCAATTTTGATACCAATCTTTTAAACCGAATGTTCACATTACTATTAGTTTTTTTTTATAGGTTGGCTGTACGTATTTTACTGTTGTATAATATTCTTCCCAATGAAATTAAAAAAATAAATATTGTGATTTTTTTAGCTATTTTTCCCTTCATCTAGACCCTCAAGTAAACATAATAATATTAAAAATAAATCACTTTCGTAAATCAGGCTGCTAAGCGTTAATAGTGTATATATATATATGTATATTTTAACTATATTAAAGACTTATATCTAAAGGTGAACGTCCATCGATCAAGATGCTGATGATATGGTGATGAGGCGAGTATCTGTTATTTATCAACAGACAAGGAAGAAACATATAACTATATCTTGCGTAAGTAAACATTTACTACATATGTATACAGTTCTTTATTAAAATGATGAGTTTACTGTGAAATATATATAAAAAATATTAAACAATACATATTTTTATCTATATTCATATATTATTTTTTTAAAATAAAAGGATACTGAATCATAATACAAATGATATTTTTGTGATTCAGGAACCTGCAGTATAATACAACGGGACTATGCAAGGAGATATTCCCCAGGGGCCTTCCGCTTTGATTTCACAAACATTAACATAATAAGGTTAATGCTGTTTTACATTTAAATTAAAAAAATTCCTCATTATCGCACTTCCGCTTTATTCTTTTGGCAAAATTTATTGGATTCTTTAAGAGTAATATATTAAAAAATATTTGGACGCTCTGTACACAGTATGCACCGATATTTGGCCTCAAACGTTTTTTATATTAAATTTTTTTATTACATTCTATCGCACACACAGAATGCCTCGTGCCTCAACGGATGATTCGCTTGCCTTGTTACAAATTGGTGCATTGTTCGGTTCCAGAGCCAAAAGAATTGTGATTTTAATGGTGATAAAGTTATTTTAAACTTAAGGTAAGTAGTGAAGTCTATAGCCGCGCTGGATACTGTTACGAATCATGGCATGGCATGGAATTTGCGGAGGGCTCTGCCGAGAGCAAACACGCGTGTTTCTTCTGGGTCAAAGCTCACGCTAGGGTTCCTGGTAATGAGCGTGCTGATGAATTAGTCAAGCTGGCTGCTCTTAACAGCAGAAGGAAGCCAGATCATGACCAATGCCCGGTATCATATGTTAAACGTTTGCCTCAAGATGCCTCAGTTGCGAGATGGAGCGCCCGATACAGCAAGGGCAGCGCCGCGTCCGTCACCAAGTTATTTTTCCGGAACGCAGCAAAGGCATATCAGTTAATAAGGAAGGTTTAGACAACTGAACAATTAACCCAAATATTCTGTGACCACGGCAGATTCTCCTAATACTTGAACCGTTTCAAGTGTCGGAAGACCCCGTCGTGCAAATGTGATAACGCCGCGAAGAAAACGGTTCCTCATTTGGTGACGGAGTGTCCTATACATAGATGCCCAAGGTATGACTTTGAGCAGGAGACAGGCTTAAGAATAGATACAGTCAGTCTACCCGAGATGATAAAAAATAAATTATAAACAATAGAAATAAAGATATATAAATGTTACTTTATCCATATCTATACAAAAATATTGTGTAACAGGTCAGTATAAGTGAATTTGTAATATATCTATATATATATAATAGATCAATAAATGTATTCGGTATACTTTAGATTGTTAAAGTTCCACTGACCTTGGTATCATGGTCAATGAAAACGTCGTGAGGAAATCAAAGTTTTCTCATTACCCATCTTGCCTGGTGAAAGAACGCCTCTTGTCCCAATAGTAACAACAATAACGACGCTGCTCATATTGTTATATAGTTAGTTTACTACCACCACATTATCAGTCTACCCACTATATAATAATTATACAAATAAGGGTTGTTATTTGAATTACTCAATGTTACTCAAGCGTGAATCTCCGACTATTCATCGACGTATGAAGAAGAAGCAGAGTAAATATTTGATAAGTATGTTAATTATATATAAACAACTATTTACTTCTAATACATTTAATAGGAATATCCATCAATATATACATGTAGCTATATGTATATTAGTTTTTATTTGTTTTCTCTTTGTGTTCAGCCTCTTTCCGAACCTCATCGCAACCATGGATGACCGGCAGATAATATCACATGGGCTTAAAGGCTTTTGTATACCAGTTTTTCATTTAATAACAAAAAGTATATAAACTTTCAATTAATTTATAAAACTTTAGCAAACAATATATTGGAGTATTTTCAGCTTATTTACTTTTATAAGTGCTTAAAGTGGTTCTAACAATATATGCCAATTTTCCATAACTTATGGAAGTACATAAATAAAACAATTAGAATCAATTAATATTTTACTTTTAAGTATGGCTCTGCATAAGAGTACGTATGTATATATTTTGTGTAATTATCAGCTTTCATCTAATTTCTTACAACTGTATCCCAATCGCGTATTCGTGAAATGTATTGAAATATATTTATTTGAATAAATAGTATTATCTCTTACCGAGCGTGAATACAGTCAGTAACCGTCTCGTATTATTTAACTGTGAACTCATTTAGTAAGGAACGGGAGCTCGCGAAGAGCCAAAGTATTATCGGTGAAAATTTCTCTTTGTATAAAACACAATATGAGCTCTCAGCGAAAACGAACAAGTAACACTCATTGTGTAGACAGCTGGAAATAGAAAAAAATATATTTTTCACGTTTCATTTCTTCTACTTACTTCTCAGATATAAACTTGTTAGTTTTGAAGGCATCGTCATTAATTTAATCAAATAACAACTGTTATCTCTTTATATCAAGAATAATATCTCTTCTTCTCTTTCTTGTTAGTCGTTAACTTTTAACGGTAACCATAGTCACGGGATTCACATACACGTAAAGCCTGTTATTATATTACTTCAAACCATGAAGCGATACGTTATGCAGAATCTTCACACAAAGTGTGTAAGCTTTGCGTCCGTGACAATTTAGAGATGCTCAAGATTTTTCTACTCAGCACCACATTGAACTCCTCACTAACCTTATCTAACCTTTTCTCTAATAATGTTTAATGGTACTAGTCGTTTGACCAACTGGTATAGCTCATGGAATACCAAGCTTACGTTCCCGTAGTATTCAAATAAACTTAAGACTAAAGTATTGGCTACATTTTTAGTATTGTTAAGTTATAATTAAGATATGTTGTAAAAGATAGATGTTAGTTGTGCCTTTTAATAAATAAAACAAATATATATAAAAATTATTACTTTAGGCAGTCCGTAATATCGGGACAAAAAAAATTCTTCCTTTCTTCTTCAAAACGTTAAAGAATTGGATAACAAAGTGTTTACCTATATTAAAAAATATATATTATTGCATTATATCCGTACGTAATATAAAATCTATAATAAAAGATTTGTATAATCGTGATCCATTAACACGAGGTCTAAAGTTTTTAATCGCGTGTCATTTCAACATAAATGTTGTAAAATAATATTTCGGAGCCTTCGTTATAATTATGAAAAATTTGTTGTTTCCGGTGCAGTTCCTCATGGGATCACGTGAACGCTTTTTGAATCACGTTATACCCAAGTAAATCACAAGCACCACTTCAATTGTGTCCACAAAGTTTTTGGGCGTTAAGAAGAAAGAAAAGAGAAAGAATTTTTTTTAAACAAATTTTCATTTATTTGAAACCAAATTAATATTAAGATTTATACATATATTAATGACCTATACAAAAACTAAATGTTCTGTTCATATCTCGTTAATACGCAAATTTATTTTAGCGCCATCTATATTATTACAAACGTAACATTATCTTTAATTCCAAGACGTACCACTTCGGTTCCGTAGTTTAATTTACATTTAAAATATATGCTATTATCATTCAATAACTACACATAGCAAACAACTAACTCTTAAACTTACCCTAAACCCTTTCATTTAACTTTGCGCTAAACAAGTTATTTGTATTCAATTAGCCTCATATTCAAATTTCTCGACGAAATGTGTATAACTCGCTAGTGCCTCCAATGTTTCGTGTATACAACAAACTTACAATTATTTCAATGGCCGACTTGAAGTTAATTTCAATCTCCTTTTAGTATTTACCACAGGAATCTTAGCGATGAAACCTAAACCTTGACCGAAACTTATATTTTCACTTGACTTGTATTTTCTCCAATAAAATCTTGTTGTAGAGTTCGAACATAGATAGAGGCGTAATGTAAGCTCATCGAGCGTAGCTTTACCTTATGTCCATCTGTAGGTCTAAGTTATTGTGATTACCAGACAGATCAAACTATTTTTACCTTTTTATAATGGTTCAAATAAAACCTCAATGGAGTTTATTGAGTTGTGATTCAAAGTAATTTAAATTATTCAATGTTAGTACACAAATATGTATCTCATATTTTCATTTTACCTTAGGTAAGTTTGTTTTACCTTCTACAGGTTAGACATAGGCCTCTCCCAAAGATCTCAACATACAGTAAACATGGCTTTCGGTACCGCTAGGCACTAGTGACTGTGTGTATGGGTTCATATGGGGGAATTTAGGCAATTTCCCACCACGGCGCGCCAATGCGGGTTGGCGGGAGCCAGAGCCTCGTTTGTTGATTAGCAGGATGCACCACGAGCAGGTGAGGTTGGTTTGAATGACATGGGTTGTTGTGCAGGACCTCTTACACCCCACCACAGATAGACATTTTAAAATTTGAAAGTTAGTTTTTCATAATAAAACTTACGGGTTCCGTTAATAGGTCGAACTAAGGAAATGCCAAAAAAGAGAAAAAGATCTAAAGAATACATTATCTATACAAGTTTACCTGTAAATGTTGTAGTAAGTAACAATTTTAGTTTTCTGAAAATAAAATGCTATCGAAATGAAACCCAAAGAGTTAAGGAACGTAATAGCGAATACAGTTCCTCTTTTCATTTGAACTGTAAAGAAGCCTGCCCGGATAATTAAAGATTTTTTCGATTCCTTCACCTACTTCCTTGAAATAACAACCCTGCGAAGAGACGCTCATCTTCTTTTTGAAAGATCCAAATTTTTTTCCATCAAATTAAAAGTAACTGATGTCCATTGTCAAATTTAAAGACGCCTCGACGTCTAACAGCTGCGTCGGTAAAGAAGTTTTCCTTTTAATTCTGATGAAAGTAGCAGAAGATAACTTCATAGTACATATATTTCTACCCATGTAATGATAATCTTTTTAATTAAATCTGGTTAAGTTCATTAATTTCCTTAGAAACGACAGTATTTAAACAGGTACATAATAAAGTTTAAATATTGCTTTATAGCGTTTGCATCTAACTAAACGCTTTCCGGCAAACGTGACTTACTACCGGTGAAGACTATACAGCATTGGTAGCACACCACTGTTTGGCAGCAGAAATAGGAGCAGCGGAAGTACCTACCACCAGTGAAGCATTTTCGAAAGCGCTTCCCCAGATCATTGTAGATGTTTCTGATAGTGTAATAAGAAACTAATTTCAATTTCCTTTAAAATTTAACGCAGCGCTAATTGAATAAACTAATCAGGTCTTACGCAAAGTTTAATGAGGAAGTCGACTCCGCGGTTCTCACAGTTACGAACTAATTACAGGCATGTCATTATGAATATTAGATAGTTCTAGCTCCTATATTGGAATTTAAAAATTAACTCTAGCAACTTGTTCCGCTAGTAAGTTAAAACGGAACATTTTTACTGGAACACAACTGACGGTGGCTGTTTTATTAATTAATAAGAAAACCTTCGGAATAAAGTTGAATAATAAGATTTTTTTTCCTGCGACGAAGCAAACTTATTGTTTTAAGCGCATTTACTTATCTTGATGACATTAAGCCCGTCCACACAAAGGTTTTCTTTTGGAGGGGAGCAAAGGAAAAATACTGTATGTGATGGTAGACCGTAGCACTGATCTAAGAAACTACGTTTTCGTATTACTATAGTAATATAGGTAGTATGTCTACCGTCATACTCTCATAGCTTTTTAGTTGGAAATTCGCATACAAAATTTTAGAAATATTATCAAAATTAATATCTAAAAACATCTCTTTAATATTGCACTGTAAGATCATCAGCAGATAGACGCCCACAGCTGGACAGAGGCCTCCCCAAAGATGTCCACATACAGTCAACAGAGCCCGCAATACCGCTGAGGACTAAGGACTATTGTGTGTAGGGGTTCATATGGGGAGATTTGGGCCATTTCCCACCACGCTGGGCTAATCCGCGTTGGCGGGAGCCAAGGGCTCGTTTGTTGATTAGCAGGGTGCACCACGAGCAGGTGAGGTTGGCTTGGGGCCTGTGAGTTGCGGGACTCCTTACACCCACTGCACTGTGTAACTATTATAATTTCTTTCTTTGTTCTACGAAGTGACGAGACGAGCGAGATGTTCACCTGAAGGTAACACCCCTACTCTTAACATGACTCTCGTTAGTATGATAAACACTGCACCGCATTGTGTTCACCTTGAGACATAAGATGTTAAGACTATTGTGTTCCGATTGGTTGAGCGTTGTAGCTGGTGAAATTACTGAGGTAACGAGACTTAACATCTTATCTCTCACAGCGACGAGTATAATGTGGTGCTGTGTATAACATTCTTTCTAACGCCAAGTTGTTATAGGCCGATGTAGGACCTTCTTGCCTTCTGGCCGGTGGTAAATCAGGTGAACGTCCGGCTCTTCTCGTGAGTTTATAGAAAAATCTGATGGAGAAATATCAGCATATTTTTATTCTTTCAACGTTTTTATCAAGTTATGTATACATAATATTTTTGTAATGAAAACCCGAATAGACATTATAAAAAATCCTTAATAAAGTTTCGAATCCTGCTATAAATAAAACTTTAAATGGAAAAAAAAAATTATCACTACTATCAGTTTTTTTATATGACAAAGCGACGCTGCTACGATGATATTCACAGCACCACATTGGGCTCGTCGCCTTGACACATAACATGTGATCTCGTCACCTCAGTAAATTCATCACCCTTCAAACCGGAAACAGTAATATTTGTACAGTACTGTTTGTCGGCTGTATATAATAAGAGTTGCAGTGATACCTAGCCGGACGGTCTCTGACAAGAGTGACGTACCATCAGTTTAAAGATACGTTTCCCCGACTGAAATACTTCTAATCCTGCTGAAGTCTAGAGTCTAGGATATATATGAACTGGTTAAAAAAAATCCGCGCAGGATATACTCAGCAGTGTTATACGGTTCAACACAATAGGTTTAGTATACATTATATGTGTGCTGCTTGCTTTGAAATCACGACGTGTACATCCGTACATTGTGCCCGATACAATGAACATTTCAACCACAATCGACCTATAAATATTAAAGGAGATAGATCTCGTAAAAATGTACTCGCCAGTCACGCGAAAACCAGTGAATATACCGACGCGGGAACATGATCATTCGATGCGAAATTATTTGTATTTGTATAGGCCAGTGGTCGGCAAACTTCTTAGCCAAAGAGCCAAATATGCAAATTAAAACGATTAAAAATTGGGAGCCAAATCTGTTTGTTAATGTGGTAGATGTTCATCATAATTTTAGAGATTCAGTAAATGGTCCATGGCAAGCCCGTGGGAATCTTGCGCCAGAGTCACACTCAAGAGTTCAAAGAGCCGCTTTGCCGACCTCTGGTATAGGCTATTTATATCATCAGCCGATTGACGTTCACTGTTGAACATAAGCCTAACACACCTCGATGTGGTAGGGATTTATATGGGAGGATTTGGGCCATTTCCCACCACGCTGGCTCAATGCGGGTTGGTGGGGGCCAGAGCCTGGTTTGTTGATTAGCAGGGTGAGGCGGCTTGGTTTCCGTGAGTTGTTGAACGGGAACCCTAACACTCCATAAGCTATTTATTTTTTGGAATTTCTTAGGTCCTTCATTTTATTTTTAATTAGTTTTTATAAATCTTTTCTTATTATTTAAGCGGTTGCCATAGTAACGGTTATTATAAAAAGTAATTTACGGCTGCTCTCAAGGAATATTTGAGACAAATTTCAAGTCTAATTTTGTATTACGAGCAGTAAAGCGAGCAAAGAACAGCTAACAGGTAGTAGGTATATAGCTGTGCTGTGCTTCAGCTATCAGCAAATAAGTTCCAGAGTATTCTGGAAGAGGACTTCACCGTCTATGGATTCATTGTCGCAGAACGCCATCAGAATTAGTGTTTAAGTCACCATCGTCATCAGACGACAGATGTCCACTGCTGGACATAGGCCACCCCCAAAGATCTCCAAGTCGTTTGTTGGAGTTCATTGAGGAGAATTGGGCCGTAACCCACTACGCTGGCCCGGTGCAGGTTTGTGGATGATCAGGGCCTCGTCTGTTATTCATCACGGTGCACCGTGTGCAGGTGAGTCTGACTTGGGCTCCGTAAGATTTTGGGCGGAACCCCTTACACCCCAATTGTTCAAGTATTACCCCTTATTACCGTCAATATTCAGTTTGTGCAGAAACGGAGATTAATTTGTATCGAATGATATTTTCTTCTTACGTCATAATTTTGTATGTATATAGTTAAATGTAGGTAGATCTCTGTTGCCGGAGGCTGTTCAGGTAGGTAGCACTACAGCGCTATATCTGCCGCCAAACAGTAGTATGCAAACATTACTGTCGTCGGTGTGGATGACGTTGTCGCTAATGTAATTACTGGAGTAACGAGACTTAACATTTTATGTGTCGAGGTGACGAGCACAATGTGGTGCTCTGTATCTTCATCTTAACTAGCGTTACATTGTTATGGGCATGTCTGATCGCTTCGTCTGAAAACTGTAAGGAGTTATAAAAGAGTACGCAATTTTCTTTTTCATTCAACGTCTTATTTATAGCAAGATTCGAGAAGGTTTTAAGGATATCTTTTATAATGTCTACTCGGGTTTTTATCACAAGGATATTATGTATACTTTATAAAAAGGATGATAACATTTAAATATGCTGACACTTATTAACACATCTTACGAGACGAGCGCAATATGGTGCAGCATATTCATACAAACTAGCGTCACGTTGTTATGGTCGGGCGTAGAGCTTACCATCAGGTGAACGTCCCAACTTTCATTGCTTAATTGAATAAAAAAAAATCTCAAGAAATCCTCTTATTAAAAAAAGATCACAAACGTCACCAGCAGAATTATTTTCGCACTGTATAGATATACTGAAATGGGAAATGTAACCCAGAAAACTAATTCCATTAATGTAACAACACTTTCTATGATTAGTTCTTGGAGGAGCGGAAAGTTTTAAAATAGATTAAAAAAAAAAAAAACTTTCGTCGCGTGCACAGATGCTATCAAAGCTGAAAATATTTTGAAAGACTTCTGATTTAGAAACAATAATTCAATTAGAGTATATTGTTTTTTTTTTTAATTCAACAAAACGATAACACGAGCGAGGTATTCATCTGATGGTACCTATAACAACGTGGCTAGTTAGAATTACAGCACCACATAGATAACCTATGACCATAGAAACTCACCCCCTTCATGCATTTAATTCATTAAAAAAGCTTAAGCGGTTTGTCAATGTTTCGCAAAAGAAAAATTCCAAGAAAGTGCAGCGCGACCGTAAATTAAAGGAAGCGGAAGTTTCAATTTTCGTGGAAACAAATTTCACGGGAACCTATTACGAACTTACTTTGAGTGGCCTCACATAAATTTCTAGTTCCACTGATATGCGAAAAGTTTCGCCCGTTTCGTTCCAATTAACCGGAACTTGCCCCACTTTGGTGATACTATGACAGCCGTGACGTCAACATTTAACAATGCTAAAGTAGTTGGTACTCATGATGATGACACGGCAGCATCCGTTTGCAACGACTAGCCAACAACCTTGTAACACAACGGTTCGTGGAACGTAGTTTGGACATTGACAAGGTTTTGTCTGTCTACTTCACCACCACCGCCATATCTCCTGCCATAAAAGATTTTTTTTTTACCGTTTTAGTGGGTTCAGTGGGTACCGATTTTTTACCATTGTTTTAATATTATTTTAGTTAAAACTAAATTAGCTATAAAATTTTATTTTACCTGCAACAGGAATAAAAGAAGATAACATGTTTAAGAATAAATATATTAATGAGACAGACGAAGAAATAAAAGATATAAGAAAATTAAAAATGTAAGCTTAGTAACAAGTAAGGCAAGATTAAACAAACACTCGGACTATGTTTGAGGAATAAGAAAAGAAAAGAAAATCTAGATAAAAATATATACTAGTGCTTCCACATCATTATCAGCCGTTACACGTACACTGCTGAACGTAGAGCTCCTACAAAGATCTCCATACCGATCAGTCCTGGGCTTGCCGCATACAGCTTCCAGGGCGCGTTCTAGCACTAGGTGTATCGGTACGCAGCTGCCATTCTAGAACCTTACTGTCCCTTGGACCGTCATTCCTTCCCTCTAAATATCCTACCGACTGTTACTTAAGTCTAGCAATCTTGGGCTATGTCGGTGACCTGAGTCCATCTGCAGAACTCTTTATTTCTGATTCGATCAGGCAGAGCAACTTCAAGCACAACCCTCTCCATCACCCTTTGAGTGCTCTCACATATAATAAAAACAATTTTATTTCTATGAACAAGGAACTTTCCTCTCACAGGGCAATAATAATATTGATCGTGCTTTCAATGTTTAATGTGAGCGATTAGATTTGATACTTGAAGGCTTATATTCAGCAGTGGACGTCTTCCGGTTGATGACGTATGCAATGTTAAAATGATTAATTAAAAACTTTGTAATACTGTGATTTATAAGGATATTAAGATTACGACGCACACCAATTGATGGTGTGGGCCAACGACACGGACTCAGTCGGCGAGTAGGCGCGCGCGCATCGGGGGCTGATGGCCGTATCGAGTGTATCGGGTGTGTCGTGTGTATCGTGTGTATCGCTGCTGTGGAGCAGTGTAGGCTCAACAATATCACAAACTGGTCGTGTACGTTGCTTCGTTAATTGTCGTGTTTGTGTTCTCATTGAGTTTGATTAACGACTGTAACGGACGCGCCGCGATGGCAGTGCGGTGGTGTACAATAACACCGGTGCTCCTGGGGATAATTTTAGGTGACACATATATTTTTTTTTTTTAGATATGTTTCATATTAAAATTTCACTGTTGTTTTAATAAGGAATGCTTTGATTGACAAAGGTTGGGTGTGATGATATTGGTGTAGTTATATAATACTGTAATAAGCATGAAATGACTTTTAACTATTTAACACATCCGCGTAATATTACTTGAGTAAGTTATTACACATGTCAGCTTTAATATAAAATTAACATATTTAAATATTATTCATAAGATAGTCTACGGAAGTAGTGGAACGAAGAGTTCGTACTTGAAATGTTCTGCATACTAAACCCTTGGACTTTCGGCATTCCGAACAGTTACAATACACGAAGTAAATAAGCCGAATACAACGAACATTTCTTAAGAAAGTTATAACATAAGTAAATCTTAATGTCTAAGATAACATTTTATGTACAAATAGATTTTTTTTATTTTACGAAACGTTCACCTGATGATACGTATCGCGTCCGCCCATAACAATGTAGCGTTAGAGTGATACTGCACCACATTGCGTTCATTGCTTGAGATAAAAGATGTTGTCTCGTTATCCCAGTAATTTTATTAGCTACTGCGCCCTTTAAACCGGAACATAGTAATGTTTGCAGACTATCCTTGGCGGCAGAAATTGGAGCTGCGGTGATATACTGCAACAGACACCTACTAGTAATACTAGTTTCATTTGAACATCGGTGAAGTGCTTTGTTGAAACCACGATATGCAGTATAATTTTAAACATATTAAATATATAATATTAATTACTGTGGTCAGGTTTGAAAGGTGCTGTAACAAGTGTAATTTACAATAAAACTTTAAAATTGATTTGTTGGTATGATAAACTATTGAAAATATTAAATCATATGCTGTTTTAACTTCAAACATACCAATTTTTCGTTTAAATTAAATAAATAGGTACACATGTACATATAAATAACATGACGTATGTACTAACGTCAGCTTCGTACGGTATGATCTGCCTTCAAGAGAACAAGAGTCAAGATTCTTTAATAAGCGGAGAGAGTCAGTTTCCTCTATCCACTCATTGAATGATCACTCTTATAAAGAACCATCGGCCGGATATTAAAGCTCTAGTTAACATTCAGTAGCTGTGCATATTTTTTCTCAGAGCAAAATAGACCCTTGCAGATGCCGGTATTAATTATTCTCAATTGGAAGCAATTACTTAATGTCTCGAGAGCTACCATCATAAAGGGACGCCATAAATCCAGTTATTGTTTTTAAGAGGACATTAAAACGTTAAATTGTTTTAATAAAACAAATGGACCTCCTTTCGTTGCGGAGTGGCTGTTACTACCAGGGAAGTGTTTTTTTTAATTATCCTGTTTACGATAAAATGTTTTTATATAAACAATGAAGAAATTAGATCTCCGTTCGTTAATATCAATTCGTTTGATGGTATTCAACCGATTACTCAGTTGGCGCCTTTGAGATGCGATAACATTGAACAGACTAAAATAGGTTTAGTTACATAGCACATAGCATAGTCTAATTGGAGCTAAGAAACAATTTAAATATAGCTATTGTAATATGTAATTAACTATCCGTAAGCTTATTCCTATCGGTATTTAATCGAAGGTGTGTTAATCACAGCAACTATAAGGAATGAACTGCAAAAAAAACAGCAGTCTACTGTAACATTTAACATCTTCGTACTAATTGTGGTGGGTATAACTTCTTAGAGGCCTATGTTTAGTAATAGACGTTATAGTAACCTAATAGTCTAAAATACCTTTTATTAATTAATCTTTTCAGTAATAATAATTACAATTAATATACAAAAACTACAGCAACAAATGCAAGTACTAAAACTAAATTCTCCACAACTCATACCTCTATCAGATAAACAACAGAACTTAAGAAAAATTCAAAATTTTTAACTAAATCTTTGATATTAGCATAGATAATATACAAAACAATAATTATAGCTAACCTTTAAAAGTTATTCCAACTGCTTGGTCCTGGAACTTGATGAATATGCTTCATTCGTTATCAATGAAGCATATGGAGCTTCTTCCTTAATGTTGTGAAAACCAATAACTGATGGCAATAGGAAAGAAACTTGCAAGATGTTAAACTGAGACCATGTCTGAATGTACCTAGTTATAGTTAGCGTACTTAAGAAGGATGAGGAAGATCTCATCTCTTAAATTAGTTGTTCCGGGCTCGGTCACCAATAGAGAAAGTACGGAGCAGTCAAAAGTAAGCATTCAAATAAACTGCGTGACAACGTACGGAAAATACCTCATTTTTTTTTTATTGTACACGATTTTTTTTTTTATTCAACGAGACGACGAGACTAACGGGACGTTCACCTGAAGGTAACCGATACCAGATAACGGTATTTTTTGTTTTGCTAAAACTCCCTCGGTGCTCTGCATCAGTGCAGCCGAGGACGCTCCGGGATCTCTTATAGAACGCACCGGTGCCTCTCTACACATTGTTTGAACACGTCTCTAATTTGGGGCTTAACCCTCCTAAGCTGTCCCACAAGGATTCGCATGTTGAGCGATAAGGGCCCCCACCCTCAAGGCCTGCGAAACTCCCAGACCCTTTTAGTCGCCTCCTACGACAGGCAGGGCTTACTTACTCTTATTCTTACTAGCCCGAGACTACAAGGCTAGTGGTACCTACCTAGACAGTCTCCGGCAACAAAGACCTACCGCCCATAAAAGGATAAGATAGCTGCTTTGGTACCTGCTAGTTTAACTGTCACATTGTAAATCTGCTATGATATAACATTTCAATTGACAACAGGAAGGTCAGAACCTTATGAACGAGCTCGCCATCCCATCTTTAGTCTGGTCATTACGTACAATTGAAATAGAAGTCAGTTATTACATGTAGATGATGATGACGGTAGATCTCTGTTACCGGTAACCGTCTAGATACCACCGCAGTTCATCCTGCCTCCAAACAGTAGTGTGCAAACATTACTGAGGTCCAGTTTGATAGGTGCTGCAGTTAGCGAAAATTGTGTGGTAATATGAATAAAAAAAAAAGGTCGTTAACTTTAAAAAAAAATTATAAATGTCTATTAAGTTTCTGTATGGAACTATACATTATAGTATCAGAGTGAGAATGACATAAATCATTGTAATAATATTTGTTACTTTGGTAACACGATCTCCTTATCTACCTAGACCTGTTTGATATCTATTTAGCTACCTAGATTAGAGTATGTAGATATTCTTGGCGAATCTTACCATCAAAATTTTCATTTACACTAGTATAAATTACATTGAATAGATAGTAATAATAATTCTCATAATTAAGGCTCTATTCTTCTTTCTCCTGCCCTGGTCTCACTTTATATAGGGTCGGCACAACATGTTCTTCTCTTCCAGTCTCGCCTATCAGCCGTCATCTCATTGGTTACCCCTTTCTTACTCATGTCATCCTTCACGCAATCCATCCATCTTTTCTTAGGTCTACCTCGACCCACATATCCTTCCACCTTCATATCTAACATTCTTCTTGTTATAGGACATTCATCCCTTCGCATAATTAAGGCTCTATTGATGTAATTAAAACCAGGACGTGAGCCCGCTCGTCAAATGGCCAGGAACACTAACACTTATAATTCAAGTTTGGATTGCTACAAAGCTTTAAGTTTCGTGACAAGTTTCGATCCAAGATTTGCAAGCGATATCCTAAGCTTTTAATACATTTACTTAAACTCCGAACTACTAGGCGTAATATAGATAAAAATGATATAATTCATCTTGATCACTGCAGTTTATCTTGCTGCTGTCAAGACGTACTATATTAACATTACTATAATCCTGTTTTGAAGGGTGTTTCTAATGATATGGCTAGAGAACATAGTCTCACTATCTTGTCCCAAAGTTGATAAACGGAAGGTACGGAAACAGAACCCAAAGTCGTGAGCCAATGTAAATTTTTTTATTCTTTTTATACGCTCATTAAATAAAGACATGATTATCTTAAAATAAACGTACAAGACGAGTTTAACTCTTATGGAGTACTCTTCCAGCATCTTTAGCGGAGTGGGTATTTTGAATGCTTTAAGCGGGCAAAACATAGGTAGACAATTAGATGATACAATGCAAGATTAGATGATAAAAGTAGAATTAGATGTTTAATTATTTTTAATATGTAAATAATAGTTATAATGTAGTGTCGAGAGCCATGTGTGAGTGCCAAATGGCTGACGATGATATCGAGAACAGAGCGAAGTGGGGAAGAAAAATAAAGAAAGCTTACTCCACTACCATACGCCATAATGTTTAAGAAGAAAGAGAGCGTATCTTATTGTATGATATATAGCTTTTTTTATATATTTTTCACCTAAGCGAAAACATCTTAAGCCTATGTAAATTCCAATGTTTGTTTACATACAGAACATATAATATAATAACCTGGTGAACGACTTTTGAGATGAAGTCACATTACACTTCCACAGATATTTATCCGTTTAAAACCTCTCAGTGTCATTTATAACATATAGGACAGTCGCAAATTAATTACTAGAAGTTGCCGGATGGGTAGCGCTATGATCATTAATTAAATACGTACTTAAATATATATAAAACACGAGATGTCAACACAGCAATTGTAGAGTCATATCTCTTCCGCCCCTCGCGCGGACTCTTTGTATGTATCTTGGCAGGCGACGTCCTAAATATGCTACATTAAAGTATTAAGGCGCGCACGACTCTTCAATTGAGCATATTAACCATCATATTAAGTCACAAACACCGAGGCGACTGTAGTTTAACAACTTGGTTAACAGCTCTGGCTGTGGTCATTTAGAAATAACATTAAAAACAATCATTAACATTGTTAAAGGGAGTTACTTCTTTCAATCAATAAAACCTGATGATGATCCTTACTACAACTATGTGTTAGTAAATCTGCTCACACTTATATAGTGCTTGTTGACTTGTGATGTAAGATTGATAGACTCGTGAGGAGTGTACTGGTAGTTACTGGTGGTAGAACTCTATTGCCGATGACCCTCAGAGTAGATACCACCGCGACGCCTATATCTGTCGACAAACATTACTGTGCGGGCTTAACGAGACGATAGACGCAATGTGGTGCAGTGTATAACCTCCTAACTAGGGCCACGTTGTTATGAACCGACGTATCGGTTACCATTAGTCATGAACATTCCGCTCGTCTCGTCGCTTCCTTGAATAAAAAAAAATTATTAAACTCAAAACCTTTTTAATTAGAGATCAATCACTTCTATCAAAGAGGATGCCTGCTATCGCATCTACATCAAAACAATCAAAAAAATTCTTTTATTCCAAATATACAATATCCGTGGTGCTGTGTAAATATATTAACTACAACATGTGTCAGGTTAAAGACCTGATCTCTTCGTTGTTTATGAAGGATATAGAGAAATTGTATGAGTATTAAAGATAATTTTTACCGACTTCAATAGACCTCTAATAGTTCATGTTTTGCACGAAAAAACGATTTTTTTTTGATCAGAGTAATGAGTTGTAATAATATTATTTATTTAAGCTTAATATTAATTTTTTTTTTATTTATAACCTTTAATTAATGTTAATGTTAAAATTATTCATCATTTGCACGTTAGTTGGTAGCTATACTAATAAATACTCGTTTTCTACTAAAACAGTAAAAATCGAGATATTTAATTCAAATGAAATCCTTTTATAGACATCGTATGAAATAAAAACTAAATGAGTTGTACTTGTTTGTGTCGCGCAGGAGTCTGTTTACACACTTAAACGATTCTAATGAAAGTGCTTTTATTATCATCATCACAATAAAGAGCTACTCGAGCTCGTTCACAGTTCATCTCGCGTTTAAACACTCTCACAACACGAGATAGTTGAAAATAGATTAGTTAGCAATAAGTTTATCGAACTTTCAGTTAAATATATGAGATTTAATACATTAATCAATAAGAACAAGCGAAAGAAATGATGTAAGTGACCAGTTCTACCCCACCCGCTTTGCTGGCCGTAACACCCCTGTAACCCCTTTTGGGGGTAACATTTCGTAAATGCCGTCTTAAGGTGACCTATACTAGACAAGTCTCTAGGCTCTGATTCCGATTTAATCTCGAGCTAATAAGTACTAAAGAGCTAGTAGAAGGTGACTAAATAGGTTTTCAAGTTCGTAGGCCATGAGAGTGAGGGCCTTACTGTTCAGTGGAAGGTTTAAGATACCAGCAAATGCAACGTGGTCTTGTATTTGCGGTAATCCGTGGAATGTTTTAGCCAGAGTTCAGGGGAGTGCCGGTACATTCCGCAGAAGATCTCAGAGCATCTCCTAATGCGCTGAAAGAAGCTCACTGAAGGAGTTTTAGTGGGGTACAAATCCTACGTAACTTTGCTTTCCCCCAGAATCAGAGTATCTTTTGAAAAGATTTCTCTGACGATAAAAAATAAAAAAAGTCCTTATGGTCCCAGAAATATCGTGATGTCTCCACATAGGCGGAAATCTCTTATATTACATACAAAGATAAAGTAATAATTAAATAGAAATAGATCTCCATATAATACAATATCATCAGCAGCCGATAGAGGTCCACTGCTGAACGTAGGCATCTCTCAAAGATCACCACATCGTGGGTCCACCTTTGTGGGGAGCCTCTCAACACTACGTCTATGGTATACGGCCGGCACTCGAGGACCTAACCATAAGTACTGAATGAGGTGGAAGTAAATATTTTGTTGGAGGACATAAAACGATTGCTTCAAAGCACAAGAACAATAATAAAAATGAAGTTGTACATTAATTCACTTAGGATTAGTTCCGTTAAGCAGCTTAACTGAACGCCATTTAATTGAGGCCGCTGGTAATCCCGCTAATCCTGAAACTGTTTTTTTTTTTTTTTTTAAATACCACTATTTCAGAAGCGCCGCAGCCGTTGTTTACACTACTTTATTGCTTTATTTACGTTAGTAAATTGGCTCGCGTGGCGGCGAGTGGATTAAACAATTAATTATGCAAATGCGGAGCTATGAACGGTTTTATAAGGGCGCGTCGCGCCCCGTCGGGCGGCGGAAATAAAACTAAACTTAACACGGGGTGTGTTTCACTAATTACATATAAGGTAAGTTACAATTTACTCCATTAGATATACAGCACGTGTATTCCATACATCATCATTTCAACTGATGAACGTAGGTCTTCTGTACTACGTCAAAAATCACGGTCATGTGCTGTTTGGAACCAGTGGCTCTTAGCGATTTTTTTGATGTCCTCTATCCATCTAGTGGGGGGGTCTGGCAACACACCTTAAATCCCCACAACGTCTATCGATTCCATGTGTATGTATCAGCTACTCGTACATCTTTCAATGATGAACGAAAAACGGGATCTTCCGTTTAGTGTTACCTCTGTTATATTCTGATATCTGAAAGAGAATTATTATAAATAGTATGCTTAGATGATGAGTCAATATTATTATCTAACATCGCTCTCAGTGAATTTCTATGGACACCATCAGCGGCGTGTGCTCCACGTAGGCAAACATGCACTGCATACCCTGGCTCCTTAAACCTGTCCAAATAATAATCTCTCAAGATACTCTAAGGGTACACGAGTATGCTTCGGCTACTAGCTAAATTAAGTAAATTGTTAAATTGGTAAGTTTATTTTTAAGTATACATAAGCACAGAGATTTCGGTTGTGATTTGCACACCCTACCCGCTATCGGTGCGGACGTCCCTGGATACGAGAATCTGCTAAGGAACATATTGCTGCTCTGCTAAACTATTCCTAAGTCTCAGATTTATCCTGAAATGCTTCACGTCAATGCTTTTCCATAGCAACGCGGAATTTTTGACCCACATACATTACCGGGGGTTCTTACAATATGAGCAGCTTTACTAACATTCCACCTTCAGATATAAAGGACATCAAGAACTAACTAGTTACTATATTGCTGGTAAGTCTCTATTTGTGTGGGGATTCCGTCGAATGTTTAAAATCACGTGGAAGCTGCTTGTCTCCAGTGCTCAAGTTCTTGAGAGGGCTAACTACACACGTAGGCTGATGACAACCGTCATGTAAAGGTAGGTTTAATTTTACGGACACTTTCAAAGAGGGTCCCTTTATGAGTCCTCAAGGTTGATCCTGGAGGACAAAATTCCTGGAAACCCAGCACCTGATAGATAGTGAAAGAAATGGTTTGACGACATAAAGGAGTGGACCGAGTTTAAATATCATCAGTCAAAAAGAATAGCTGAAGATCGAAATGGATTTCTCAATCAGATCGCCAAACCTCAGTCTGAAGAAGGGAACTTAATGATGATGAGCTCTCTGTTGCCGGAGACTGTTCAAGTATATACAGCAGTGTGCAAACATTACAGTGTTCCGATTTGAAGGGCGCTGTAACTAGTCAAATTGCTGGGGTTACGAGACTTAACATCTTATTATCACAACGCGGCGAGCACGATGTGGTACTATGTATCCTAGCAAGTGTATCACTTACCATCAGGTAAACATCTCGCTCGTTTCGATAGTTCCGTAGAATAAAAAAAATTCGTTAATTTCGCTGTACTGTGGGCGGATGATCGCGGCCGTTTCCGCCCTGTGGTTAAAACAGGGTTTAGAGAAACTCTTTTCAACACCTTGTTTACTCAAATTGTTTGTTAATTAAGGATTTATATTGGGAAAAGTTTAAGGACCTTGTCGTGTATGGTGTCTGACCTCGTTTCTCGGCTTAAACGGAATTTGTATGGCGAAAGGTTTTGGTGCTTAATACTATCAATATGTATATATTATATCACATCACATCATCAGCCAATGGACGTCTACTACTGGACGTAGGCTTCCCCCAAAGATCTTCCCATCAATCGGTCCTGCGATCGAGGGATTAGGGTCATGTGTATCTATTACCGATGGCTACCAAGACTCAACATCCTATCTTAAAGCGACGAGCACAATATGATGCTGTGTATATCATCCTAACACCATCTTGTCATCATCATCATCACTAGATATACGTCCACTGTTGGACATAAGCCTCTCCCAAAGATCTCCACATCAATCGGTCCCGCGTTGCTCGCATCCACTGAGTTCCCACGATTCTCACCAGATCGTCGGTCCTCCTTGTGAGAGGCCTGCCGACGCTACGTCTACCGGTACGCAAACGCCACTCAAGGACCTCACTGTTCCATCCTTTCATCATACCTTACATCCATCTTTTCATAGTGAGGAGTATTACTTACCTTCAGGTGTACCGTAAACGCTTTTGGTATCACCACATCAAGGAGGTGCTATTTATTTATTTATACATATTTATCTATTTAAACATATACAATTTAAGTCATGAAAGGTTTCTTTGTGATACAAAAATTACTTAGTATTTTAGTACTTAATGTCTAGATATGATTTAGTGCTGCTAATTAGATCAACTAGACTATATTCTGAATATAATCTGCTAACAGAAGTGGTGACAGAAGCGATCGATTTGAACATAACAAGCGACTGGAGACAGAACCACGGATGGGTGGTAACCTGCGCGTGGGAGACGCCGTCGAACGACACCTTACAATCGGTGCGGCTGCAGAAAAATGGACAGCAGTTCATGATCTACAGGCCCGAGGTTATTTACACAATTATATTCTTTACACAACGATAATAAGAAATCTGTGACCACGTGTGGTGGTGGTAACTCATGAGCTAACCGCTTTAATACCTAAATGTTATACTATATGCCTTTTAACACTGAGGTACCTGGTTCGATCCAAGGGTCACCAGTTATATTGTTAAGCTATAGTATGGTTTGTACGAATTTGTCACATCAGCTCGGAGCAGAAGATTTTTTACTGATGGTTTCTATTTCTGCCGCGAAACAGTAGTGTGCAGACATGACTGTTCGGTTTGAAGGGAGTTGTAGCTAATAAAATTACTGGGGTGATGAGACTTAACATTTATGTCTCAAGGCGACGAGCACAGTGAGCAGTGTGTATCATCGTAACTGGCGCCATGTTGTTATGAGCAGGCGTATCACTTACCATCAGGTGAATGGCTTGCTCGTTCCATAGCTAGGTAAAAAAAAAAATCTTTGACTTCACACTAATGTGCGCCATCAGTATCTCTTACTTTACCGTAAAGCCAGCTAATATGTTAGATACTTTATTTTTTTAGCTAATTTTAAGTCAAAACATGTTTCTCATTTGATGGCAATGTTAGGGTAGAAATTAAACATACCCAGTTTAAATATAATACAACGAATAACATTTATATTATTATAAGAAAGATTGAGATTTAATTGATAAAAAATTGTTAGGGGAAACAGTAATTTGTTTCTATTTTTATTAAAGTATACATTAATATTAATAAGTCTTTTATATAAGATTCTTAAGTAAACTACTACTAATTACTTGAAACGACTTGTTTGAAATTCATGTTATTTTTCAATTATCTTTGTTTTATATTTATCCATAATATTAAATGTCTTATTATTACTCCAACTCACCCTTATTTTATATCGGTTGGGAAATGTTCGTGAAATACCTTGCTTCTGAGAGGAAGTCTGAGTTATGTCATATTTTTACCCATTAAAACCCCATCGGTGTATTCCTATATATGTATGGTGTACCCGTCTACACTGGCTTAGCAAAGCTCAAGGAAGACCCGAACTCACCTTAACACCTTCGCTGATCACCCAGGTTCGCTAAGTGGACAATAAGGAACCCCCACCGACCCTATCACATATTGTTAATCTACCGCCATAACAGCATTACTGTGGTCCAACTATCAATAATCCATCAGCTCTTCATCATCCACCGCTTTACTGTCAATTAACACAACGTTCTCCGTTTTAACAGATACACGGTGCGTCAAAATCGGAAGTGTACACAACGTCAGAGAACGTCATGAGTGTAGACTGCAAGCTCACAGCTACGAAGGGAAGGCGGGGCAGTTGCGTCCTCACGATAGAGCCGCACCTGCCGCAGTACGCCGACTTCACCTACACGTGCGAGGTGTCAGGCGAGAGGCCCATGTTCATGATAGAGAGGAAAGATTACGTTGTGAAAATGATCGGTGAGTTGTTGACCACACTAATGCTATTTAAGACAGCGGCTCCCAACCTTTTTCAACCAGCGACTCACTAACATACTCTATACAAATTCGCGAACCCCTAACATACAAGCAAATAATTTATTAGTTGAAAGTATGTGGGGGTAGGTCTCTGTTGTCGGGGACTGTCTAGATAAGTACCACCGTATCTACTAACACAACCGTAGAATATTACGATGTGTTAGCTAGTGAACTTACTGGGGTAACGAGACTACATCTTACGTCTTATAGCGACGACCACAATGAGGTGCAGTGTATATTATCCTAACTACCGCCACGTTCTTATGAGCAGATGTATCTAAAAAAATTACGTAATAGATCTGTACACTTATCTAAACGGCAATAGAGTACTGTCACAATTAAATTTGACTGGACAGATTGTGTTACACATAACTAGGATATCTATCCTTTTTTTGTGGGGAACTCCTGCATTGGATTCCTTTCTGCTGTGGGGGCAACAGGGGGATTGTGCCGGACTCTTACTGACTAAAACCCCACGATGTACCTCTCAACGCTGTTAGCCGAAACGACAGCAACGCTTTCGCATACAACCGTGGTTCCGACAGCAACAGGCCTTGCTCGATAAGGCCACGTCAGGGTGGAAGTGGAACTCTCCACCCCATTTTTTGATTTGATTTGATGCAAGATTTTTGTTCATTATACCCTGCATTAGCACCCATTAAGCGTAAAATAGCGCAGTTGCATACATTATTGTGTTATGGTAGATAACGGCGATGACCTAACGAAGCCGGCTAATAGCCTTAAGTAATTAACATAAATAGATCTTTAACATATTAAGATAATTATTAAACAAGATAATGATTTAACATAATTAAACTTATTATTTCAGTACCACCAAGCGACGCGATATTGGAATATAAGACGTACGATGAAGTGAATCCAGGGCGGGTTATGTTGAACTGCAGTTCCTCTGGATTGCCGGCACCGACTCTTCAATGGGCTGTGGCTGACGACAAGGTGATTTAGATGATTGATTTAAACATTTCTGGGAGTGTAAGGGTTCCTGCATAACAATTCACGGGATCCAAGCCCACGTCACCTGCTCGTGGTGTACTCTGCTAATCAACAAACGAGGCTTTTTTTTCCACCAACTAGCGTTGAGTCAGCGTGGTGGGAAATGGCCGAAATCCCCCATATGAATCCCTACCCGATCGATGTGGAATTTATTTCGTTATGATGATGATGAAATATTTCTTAACACTAGTAAATCTAAAATTTTATGCAATATTTCTTTAGTTAACAAACGTATAAAGACATCACCTACCAAGTGTAAGATACGAACAAAAGGAAACGGAAGGAATAATAGAAAGTAAATAACAACAGCTTTCCCTGTTACTGTTTTTTTTTTAATTAATAAGATTAGTACTTGACTACAATCCCACCTGGCAGTAAGTGCTAGTGATCTCTATTGCCAAAGACCGTTAAGGTAAGTAATGAAACTCAACGTCATATCTCAGGCAATGAACGAATTTGGTGCAGAGTACATCATTCTAACTAGCACCACGTTGTTTTGGGCAAGCGTGAACATCCCACTCATCTCGTTGCTTAATGAATAAAAATAATACTTAATCAGTAAAAGCTTCTTCACTCGTTTTCGTTAAGACACCTACGTCATCAGCAGACTAACCCTCACCAACTTGCATGCGACGTGAGAATGGCGAATAATCCATTCGGGGTGGCCAATGTTTAAAGCCATAAAACGTTAGTAATTCAAATCATGTAAATGATTCTGTAGTAATTAAAAAATAACAACAATCCCTTACAAACATCCCCCGTATGCTCAAAATTAATTTCCTCTCAACCTCTTTGCGTATAATAAATGGTTGTATTCCCTTAGAATGATTAAAATCCGGATAAACGGATCGTTCTTAGCGAGGGACGATACGGATCCGCCGCGACGTAATGTATCAAATAAAGCGTTTCAAATTAAAGATAGCATACAAGAGGAATTTGGGCGGCCGCCATTATTCAGATGCTGCGTTTTGTTTCATTATTGCTTTATCATTTATCTTTGCTTTACATTTTTAAGATAATTCGTACTGTTTTCCCACATGTATGTAAATTGCGACAAATATCCGGATTCAGAGGCACACAGCAAGCATTGGAAAAGGCGATACTTAGAGTATCTCTCCGTGATCAAATCAGAAATCAGGAGATCCGTCGTCGCCAATGGGAACTATACTATATAGCTCGTAGAACCGATAGACGTTGAGGACTTATAATGCTAGAATGGCGACCCTGCAAAAGAAAGCCCAGCATTGGCAGACCTCCCATTAGGTGGACAGAGGACTACAAAAAATCGCTTAGAGCCACTGGATCCAAACAGCGCAAGGCCGTGCTTTGTGGAACACATTACAAGAGACATGTCCAGCAGTCTATCGGTTGAAATGATGGTGATGATCCGAATTCACATTTGATATCATTTTATCATCATCATCAGACGACCGTTGCTGAACATAGAAAGACCTACAACCTTTAAAATACAATTTTCGAAACTAAAAATATTATGTATGTATACAATGAAGCGTATTTTTTAGGTCCAAGCGGACTTCACCGGAAGAATTTGGAATGCGACGTCAAAGTTGTGGCAAGTGTGGTCTTTCCTGGCATACACTCGTAAGGACTCGCACGCCGCTGTCTCTTGCAATCCCGAAGTGCTTTCACACCAGGAGCTCGTCAAGGGGAAACCAGCAATATTCAGTGCTGCAATTGCATTAGGTAAAGGCTTTAATTCATTACAGAGATCAAAATGTTATGTTGACAATTGCCTGAACGTGGAATATACAAACTGACTAGCTACCGATCTCTATAATTCTTTATATAATACATACATACACATATATATATATATATATATATCCACATGTATATATATATGTATTAATATATATATATATATATCCTTATCTTTTTATTATTATATTTGCTTTTAGAACAGCATTACTTTGTTCCGATTGTCAACATACGAGATGAGATGGTATTGTAATGAAGCACGCTTGATCATCTTACTCTTCATTGTCACTTAACATCATACAAAATTGTTTTTTTTTCTTTTGCTCAATGAAGAACGTTATCCTGATGGAAATAATTACGTGGTACTAGTTAAGATGATACACACACCACAGCTTGTTACCTTCACATAAGATATTAATTCTCGTTACCCCATAAATTTCACTACCTACAGCGGCCTTCAAACTGGAACAGAGTAATGTCTGCATATTAATCTAGAATGGAAGTAATAGGAGCTGCCGTAGCTACCTAGACGATCTCCAGCAACTGAGACCTATCACCAGTAAACAAATATGTTATGTTCAATTATTCATCCAATTTATATAGAAAATGTATGTTACACCACTGAATTGTGTAAATATAAGCATAACAATGGTATTTACTAAGCCACTTAGAAAAGTTGCTTAAGGGCAAATGTACACTTTGGGGGTAACCTATGTCCAGTAGTGGACGCCTATCGCCTGATCACGAAAATAGAATATGCGTAGTTGAAACTTTTTAAGCACAAACACTTCTCTTCCAGGTACTCCTCGGAGTGTGTTAATACTGTTCACAGCATTGGTACTTCTCAGGTGACGCAGGACTCGAGGCTACAAGGGGTTACTTAAAACACGGCGACATTTTAAAGTTTTTATTTCGGCTGAGTACATCGTTGTGAACGATTACAACTTATAAAGCTGCGGTTACACTTGTACCCGTAGTGTGGTCATAGCGTAATGCTCAAACATAAAGTATATGACGCTAGCGGACTAGAATATCAAAAACTTTATATGCTTCAAACAAAACCGAATAGAGTGGCCGATGTCACTTAACTTATACAAATAAGTACTACATATATTGCATTGGATTATTTTAATTATTAATAAAATCGATAATCAACCATTTAATGTTAGAATCGATTGCTATGTACCACTCTAGTGTAACCACAGCTTGATATTAACAAAACAAGATGACAGTATTTTTTTACACTGCAGTTAATTCAGACATTAAAATTTAAGTAATACAGTAACATTATTTGACACAGTTATATATTGCAATAAATCAATGATTTATATAATAATACACGTAATAGTTATTTATTGATTCAAATTAGTTGCAATATAAGAATTTTTAACATAATCTGTGGCATTATATATTATATAAGATTTGTTCGTATTATAATTAAATCCGTTTCACGAAATCGCAAACAATAAAAATTCGTTATAAATTTCGCTAATACTTAATAGGGAAGATAACGTTTAAGTAAATATTTTATTCTGTCTTAGAAAATATTTGTTACCATAATGTGCGATATTGAAAGAGGTTTTATTATAAATGCATTTTACATCTAATAATAATAATAATAATAATGCGAATGCGAATTTAAATTATTAAATAATTCTTATGGACGAAATGTGATTAAAATTTTATTTTATTCGTAAGTTATATAATAGAAATGTTTCTATATCTAGTAGCGTTGAACGACCATGGACTAAATGTGACTAGACAATTGGGAGCTTACAATTTAAATGCAATCGTATGGACCTCAAGGACCTTGAAGATGCAATTACAATTTATATAAAACGTTTAATAAAAAAGAAATGTTTTTTATTTGTAATTTAAGTAACACTAATAAGAAATATTTTATTATCGTACGGCTATGGGCATAGAGCATAGTCGTATTAGGCCTTCAAGGGTAACCATAAATTATACGTCTCCGGACCTGAACGTATGGATTGGTTAAAAGGATTTGTAAATGTGATGACATGCGATGATGATTACCATCTAACGATTATTATCACAGCACCTTCAACCGGCAATTTCTCTATACTACCCTTGCCTGAGTAAAAGATTGCACATAACTGTTCAAACATCAAACGTAAGCAGTAAGTATATAACTTATTGCCCATGTCTCAAAGATCTGTTAAAAAGGTTAAAGGTTAAACTTAAAAAAAATCATTCTTTTTCAGTTTTGATTATTATAAATAAGTTAAAGGATTATTTGAAATGGATATCTGTTGTTCAACTTTTTTGTTTAACTTGCAGATAGATGGCGCTAGTTTGGAACTCCTTTAATAACCAACCAATTTCTATTGTGACGACTGGTTATACCATATTGGGCAGAACTTCAGCAATATTCAATTAGCAACATATTTATTGATGTAGACATATTAATTATTATACCAATATTTTTCAAAGATTGAAGATATATCGCGTCATCATCTTTTCAAGTGTAAGCCCGTACTTTATTATATACAAGTTTCTTGTTAAGGTATTCCACAAAATGTTTTTTTCTTTTATACACATTTTTACATGTATTTTTTTTTTTGGTAACAATTAAATAATATTTTTCGTGAAGGAAAAAGGAGTCCCAACCCAGATGCTTTTTCCCATGTATCTCATTAAGTACATCCTTTTACATCAGGACAGCGCAAAAACGTGATATAGGAAATTGACAGCTGACAATCAGTCTCCTTGCCACAGATTCACAATAAATACACATCATATAATTCTCATCACAGTCAGTCAAACAAAACAATATAAAATTGACAAACAGTGTACGTTCAGTAAACCTTAACAGTCTAAGCTTAACTTTTCATTTTTGGTCGTACTGTAAAGTACAGGAAGTAATTACAAAGAATTAATTAAAGTGCGCAAAAAATCAATAGTATATAATATAGTTTTAAAAGAATACAACGTGGTGTGCATTTTTAATAAATTCTTTGTACTGTTTAAAGGAACTAAATTAATTATATACGCAGGCGGATTTTTCCTAAAAGATAATAAAAAGGCGTTGCAAGTACGAAAATGTGTTAAGGGCCATTTAAGTGGACCATATATTAATTATCAATTAATTGATAAACGTATACATCTAGGATATAATGGACGATGAAGCAAGATTGTTACTACGAGAGGAGGGGATGACAACACCGAATCTACATTAGTATGAAAAATCGTTATTAAATTCTAATTAGATTATAGATGAGGTTAATATCACGATTTAATTCGAATGCCGGGACTACAGTCGACTAGAAGGGGTTTAGTGTAATAGTACTAATCTTACAAACCACTGACGTTTCACACATCGGAATGTTACAAATGGACTACCATAGATTATATATTTTACTTGTTAACTTATACAAAACTTTAAATGCTTTGAAACGTTTAAACGCTCTCACTTGGTACAGAATGCTACGAATTTCGTTTTATATATTTAGTGACGGATTAAAAATCAACAGGTCACATAACATATAGATCAACATAAAACTCCACTGATGAAAGGTCTACTATTGTCAGAAGTCTAGGTATCACAACGTCCTATTTCTGCCGACAAATATCAGCGTGCAGATATTACTTTGTTCGAATTAGAAAGGGGCTGGATCTAGTGAATTTTATGGGGTAATGTTACTTCATATCATATGTCACAAGGCGACGAGCACAATATATCGCTTTGTCGAATAAAGAATATTAAAGATGATTTTTTGTTTAATAAAATATTGACTTTCTCATGAATTTATAAATATTATAATAATTACCAATGTAACTTTACTCCGTCCTTATTAGAAAAGGCCTGTCCCAGCAGTGAGAACATTAAAAGCGCTGATTACTTCTATTACAATTACCAACGCTGGTGTTTATGACTAGAGGTACTCTTTGGTTAACAGCAATACCATTCTTAAACTACGACAATCGCATTATTATAGTACGAATAAAATTAAAAAGAAACTTACTACTTAACTTACGCTCTTAAGGTTATTTAAATATATTGTGCGGATCAAAGACACTACGTTTTAACAGTCAAAAGATTATACATCAGAAGATGAAATTTGATGTGACGTAATCAAATTTAATAACCACACAACGAAGAAAAAATCTGGGAGTTTTCAATAGCTCAATCTGCTTTACCCGCAATAGAATTGTTTCCTTGGACGAGGATAAGAATAACATGAACCATCGGTAATCCTTTTAAAATTCTTCGCAAACCGAAGATCGACTGGCAGATTAATTTCTTTAAGTATTGATGAAAACATTTACAAAAGTTAGATATATTTTATATCATCGAAAATCGTCTGTAACAAACGGAATGTCCACTATGAGAAATCTCGCGGTTATAAATGTTAACCCATAACCTACTAGTGTTCTTCAAATAATAAATATATAATGTACAACGCCTACATGATATGTTATCAATTGATATTAATTTAAAAAAAAACAGCTAAAGCTGTAATGGAATTAATTGCACTTGGAATAATTATCTACAAAAGTCGCAATACTTTTGCTAGGTTAGGTTTAAGGTTTTTGAGCTAAAATAATTTCTGCAGACCATCTATCTATTTATATGCGCAAATGTCACTAATTATCTTGAAGAACATTGCAACTGATGATAGCAGTGCGATAACAGCGCTGTGACAATCTGATGGTAATTTTGCTAGCGTCCATAGTTACTTTCGCTATATTGCCTAGAGACGACCAGATAATATGGATAAACAGGTTGTAATAGCAGAAATCGACAGCAAAGGATCACAGGGTCGATCACCAACCGACTAGGTCCGTACAAGTAATATTAGGAATCTACATTCCGAGTGCCTTAAGACGAGCCGAGAACAGAGGTGTGAAGGCAGCTGATTGACGCGTTATTAATAGCAGTTTAGGATAAGCACGACCTTCAGTGATGAAGTATATGAAAGAGTTTCAGTTTACGTATCAAAGTTATTAGAGCAATGTAACGCGTCTAACGCTCTGTGGGTATAACGTAGGTCACCATCAGGTGCACGGCCCACTTATAGCTAGCTTACCACTTATATAATGTTAAAAACGGAAGTGAAATTACGTTATCGTATTCTAAGACTAGAATGCATCAGAGTATGTGAATTACGTATACGTATACGCAAATTACCCGTGCAGAGCGATTGAGAAACGCACTGAATTCTACGTACGCACGTCCTTTTGATAATAGAGATGTTTTTTTCTTATGTAAAATAAAAAATCGAAATTATATTAAATCAGAAAACAATTTGATTTTCTCTTGCTGTTTACAATAACAATACAATATTGCTCTTCTCTGCTTAGTAAACCATTCTACCAATCTTCAAACGACTGAACCAATATCATCCATATAGCCGTCTAAATCTTAAAAAAAAAAATTGTTCAAATTCTATAGTTGTTTGAAGAGTTACTATTTTTTTACTTGGATGTAGTGCTAGTAACATTAAAGATTTTAATCCCCCAGCTAAGAGCTACGAGACATTTAATTATTTAAATATTCTATTAACGCAATTTGAATGTAATTTCAACCCAGCTTTACAACAAATTAATATTTAAATTAATAACGTAAAAAAATGAGATTGAGGGAGCACCTTTATAAAAAATAAAATTATTACCTAGAAACCATGACGTTGTAATGAATGTTTGTGTATACATTAAAGTATTAAGGTAAATGGCCTATCAATGTGAGCGAACGCTCCGAATCCCAGCCGGGGGAAATTCAATGGAGCGGCTTATTATTTAATAAAAAACGATCCTTTGTCGGAATTATTAATAAACATTAAAACCTAAAAATAATGTATATACCGATGAGAAAAAAAAATATGCGATTAAACGGTGTCTATGTTGTCATTGTTAGATTAATACTGTTTTGTTTAAATAAATAATCTAGTTTTCATGGCATTACAGTTTGTACATCATTTTCAAGTAAAAATTTTTATAAAATCAAACAAGTCTCGAATTAAACAACTAGGAACTACTTTCAAACAGTTGAAAAGAAACAAATAGTTAACAATTAACTTTAAAAAATTGCCTATTGATTTGTAATTCGGTCACACTTGGCGTTATATATAAACGAACAGAAATCGGTACGTCGGTAAGAAACAACCGTTAGTCTTACGGATATCTGATAACTAGCCTACGCTACGAAACATACAAGTATTCAGTCAGGAATCGTCTTAAGGCGCCGTTTGAAGCCACGCACGGAGTCCCTTCGCCCGTTCATTGACTCCATCCGAGTTGTCGTTGACCATTGGATCTGGCTGAAAGTTGAACAGAGTTAGCACTCAATACGGTACCGACAAGCTTATTACTGATGTCTATTTGCCAGACATTTTAAGTATATCACCGCAGAAATTTTTAGAATAAATTGTAATTATCTTAATTACATCATCATCTGGTCATCCTCATAAAAACTTGATCTCGATTTCACATAGCGTCGTCATTTATAAAGCAGTGGAAAACTGCTCGCGCAAAATACTCTTGTTCTCGTATGTTGATAGCGGAAACATGGTGTTACTATGGAGGTAGATCTATAATTTAAGGGTAGTAAGTAGACGGGTGGGTCTGAAAATTTACCCCGTTACGCTTACCTTGTCAAATCCCTCAAACATGGTCACTTGCCTTAAGAAGTTTGAAATGGTAAGTGGTACACTTGCGGCGGAGGGAGTTAAAATCAGGGCGATAGTATAAGTAAGTTTAAGTTTAATTAACTGTGTATTTCCTCTCATCTTAGGTTGACATGTAAATAATAATCATCATCATTATCAGTCTTTGTTTTTCTGCTGCTGGATATAACTCTTCCCCAATATCTTCAACCAAGTTTTGCATTAAATGCAAATAATAAATATATAATATTTTACGAAAAATATACAAATTGTACAACTTGTGGCTCCGGAATCCACACCCCTGTATATTACGAGGCAAGTGCTTAACTACTGTCCCTCGCAGCCTCGCAGTTAAATAATGTGGAAATATTCTTATTTTACGGGCATTGTAGATGGTGAAATTACTAAGATAATGATACTTAACATCTTATGTCTCCAAGTGAAGAACAGAAGATGTTAAGACTCGTTACCTCAGATTTCATAATTTATCACCAGTAGTAGAACATTTTTCTGATAATTCAAACTAAACCGTATAAAATGTAGATATATTATACTGCAAACTTGTAACAAAGTCAGACTACACTTACAGCGGACAATGTCATCCTGGTCTGCGACGTTGTAGGCACGTTACAGGAACTGGTTTCGGGTGAAACTGCAAGAACAGACACTTATTGATATTTTTAAATACGTTAACAGCCCACAAAAAAAATATAATTATATAGTATAGATAATAGAACATCTTAACTCCAGATGACGCGCACTCTATACTTAAACCGCCTCTGTGGCGCGATGCCTTAGCTTTTACATGGAAGTCTCTGGTTCATTTGCTAACTACCTGTGGTGTAGCCTGATTGGTGGTTAGGATTTTTTAAACCCGCCTGAGTGACTACCACAATTTTAGTCTAAATAAAAAGCTTAGTTTTGGCTTTCAACAAATGAGAGCCAGAGCATACTGCGCGAGTGCACTATACCCTCTGCCATTTCACTGTCACTTAACATCAGGTAAGTTTGGGATCAAATGTTAGCTCATTGTATAGTAAAAATAGAATACCGTTATAGTATCAAAGGTATTGAGGTATGTGACAAACTATTATATTAGCAAAAAGTTTTATTCATATTGTTACAATTACCACGTACTTAACGGTGAAGCAAAACATCGTGAGGAAACCGGCACACTGAAATTACCTTTGTGCGTGTGTGGTGGCCCCAATAAAGTGGCGACAGGCTAGCCCCCTGTTACATGGGACCTAATCTGACAACATCTGGCGAAAAGTGATGTTTATTCGCCTCTGCCTACTCCTACTGGGAAAAAAGGCGTGGTAATATAAATAAAAAATATTCATATAAAAACTGTTACCGGTATTAGGCCTGCGCGCATCCAGTGCGCGCCATATGTCTCGGACGTCCGCGTGCAGCGCGCGCAACGAGCGCAGAACCGCCCCACTCGTCTCCGCCCCATCCGCCTCCGCCTCCGCCGCCGCTTCGCTTCCAGACGACGCCTCGCTGGTTGTCGCTTCCTAAATACTTCATTATCTTTATAACATTCTTATGAATAATCTAGACCAAGAAAAGAAGAAATAATACTTCTAAAAATAAATCGGTTATCACAATTACTTGATTAATGGAATCCACCCATCAAACCTGATATCCAAATAAATATGATGGCCAATGACCATAGCTCATTAAGTGATTGTGGTACTCCAAACTAATTTAGAGATATTACTTGCAATGCCAAGTCTAATTAATCTAAGTAAAAAATAAATCATTTTTTAAAGCAAGTCACTTCGTCATCTAGATGACAGATTGTTTATTTTATACATTCTAAATATTTACTTTTTTATATCTATATTAATAAAAGCGAAAAAATAATTAACAAGAACTAAAGTATTATAAATAATTGGCATATTCTTTACAAGGACTCTAACGCATTATATACACAAGCTTGGTGCATAGTAATAGTTATTTATAAAATTAATAAACATCAAAAGCATTTCAAGTACATTAAATAACTTCTTTATCACTTGACAAAAAAAAACTAAAGCACAATTTCTGATATACGCATGAAGGAAAAGTAACAAACACTAAAACGTCGATCATAAAAACATCCCTGTAACGATCACAAACAATACTGTAAAGGGTTGTAATATAGAGAAAGAAATCAAACAAACTGAGACACCCCGACTGGAAAAAAAAAACAAATGAAAACTTTTTAAAGAGAAATATTTTTATCTAGCTTTAACCTATGGTCCAGTGGCAAACCACTAGCTTATTAACAAAGGGTTTTTTGAACCTATCTCGCTAACCATCTTCAAATGTGCACATCATAACATTTCCGAGTTACGGTTGCAAAGATATGAGCACCAGAGTATTCCAACGAGCACCGTTTAACCTTCAATGGTCTTATTGTGAATTAGGACCGTTTCAAATGAGGAACAACTGTAACCCCATTGTAAATAAAAAAAATCTGTGGCAGTAAAAGGTCAAAAGAAAAGTAAAACTATGCCCATGCAACATAAATAACTCGGTTTCTTTTCCAACGAAACCATGGATGTTAAGGAACGAAGCCATGGATAAAAAAGTGGAGAAATATCTAGATAAGCAAATGGGGTGAAATGACAAGCGACAAGAATCTAAGAAGAAGCGACAAGAGACAGGCGTGGCCAATAAACGGTCTGCTGAGATTATTCAATGTCAACATAAAATTTCATAATTTTATTTTTACCTTAAAGCAACTATTTGTCGCGGTAGAAAACAATTATAGAGTCTATGGATGGCCATAGACTCCACCACTAGAGGACTGCTGATTATAATTATCATAATACTGGTAATGATGATGACTTGAAGAACTAATGAATAACATTATTAATATACACCTCGGCCAAAAAACAGGAGTTGTGAGTTCGTGCGTTGGGGCTCGTTGTATCAAAGTTACTAAACACCTGGACTATGATTTTGTTTTTTTTTTCTTACAAAAGTGATAAAGTACGCTTAAGTTTTTATAACTATTGTTAAAAATGTGCCATTAAAATATTATCTGATCTATCACATTGTATAATCTATATATATATATATATATATATATTTATTTAAAGTTATAACTACGTATGACCTTGGTTTTCATTTCAAAAGGTTTTTTAGTTCCTTGTTTATGTCTAAGCCGAAAAAATATTACTTTATAAACCGATATTGGCCACGCCTAATCCAAAGGATAAACAACCTGTATGAGGGGCGGGGGGTGCGTTTCCGCGAGCCTGCGCAACGCGCGCTCGATGTGCCGCAACCTGATCTCCTTCTCGCCGAGCAACGCGCGCGCCCGGTGCAACGCCACCTCCAGCTCTGTGGTCTCCCGATCCTCCTGATTGTACACTACATATTCAAACTCGGCACCTTGCGTTATACGAGGACTGTATCTCGCGACTTTGCCGACAATTTCCTTCGACGTAATTTAAAACTAATCGATACGCTTCCTTAACAATTAGCATATCAATTTTATTTTCAAATCCATCTGAGAGTGGCTGAGATTAGCGCGTTTAAGCAAAAGAAAATACAAATGCTTCACTTTAAGTACAGTACAAATAACTTGGATTTTTAGATAAGGTATAAATAGTAAATTCTTATCGGAGTTCTTAAATCTACAAAAAAAACTTGCGTTTCTAAAAAGGGACAGGTTAGATACATCGTGCATGTCATGATACCGCATGCTTATTTTTGCAAATCAACCTTTATAAATAACGAGTTAGTGTATATTTCTTTAGTGTATATATACCCTTATAAACCTTTTACCTATATTATCTAAAGGATAATAATAATATAACTCCACAAACACTCTCACTAAATTACAACGACAAATTACTATAAACTACTATATACGAAATTTCATTTACTTCTAACTATAAAATAACTGATCCTTTTTTAATAAGAAGTTTTAAGTTCAATGTTAAAAAGAAAATATTTTCAATAAAAAAACTTAAATCTGTAAGTAAAGCTGTTTAAATAAGAAGTCGTGATCAGTGTTGGTAGGGAGGTCGAACACCGTCAACGTACCAATATAGTGCAGGCACGACGTTCACTGATCTCGGACCTTCGGTGAAGAAACACATCGTGACAAAAATGGCGACGTTTCAAGAACAGCTTTAGTTGATTTGTGACCTCCGCTAACCAACATTTGGCCAGCGTGGTGGTTAAATCGCTTCGTTAAATAAAAGATACGATCCCAGCAATAGGAATATTAAGATGACCATTTAATTTAATACATAACCTTAAAAAAATATCGTCATTGTTCAATGTAAACTAAGTAAATGTAAGGTAGTTTACCATTTAGTATAACTTTGCGGGCGATCAATGAGATTAAAAGAATAACTTGGTCTCCTTACTTTGCTGGATATGTAATTATATATATATTTGGATTTACTTACGGAAGTGGCCCTGTGCGGCGAGAGAGATGCTCTTGATTCTCTCAGTGCAGTGCGCCTGCGCTTGAGTGCAGCGCGGGCGCGCCTCATTCCCTCTCGCTCCACGAGCGCGCGGTGGCGCACGAACTCCAACTCGGGCGTGTTTGCCGTAGTTACGCCTCCTCCGGAACAGCGTAAAATATTTTTTTTTCTATATTTAACGAACAGTGTGTATACCTGATGATAAGTGGGTTAATAGGTAAGGTACAATATCGCATGAAAACGTGATGCTAATTTTAATGTTCATATAACAGCCTTACCCTGTCATCTCGAGCTATAAGATGTTAAGTCAAATTAGCACTACTCTTTCACCAAATTCGGCGCCCTTTGATCCAAAACACAGTAATGTTTGTATTAATATACAATACTAATATATTCGGCAGCAAAAATAGGTGATTAACCGTACCACCAGTAGAATTTATCATTAGTAAGTCACAGGCCACTGATATAAGAAGATAGTAGTAATACCTAATTCACCAAAAGGATAACGCAAGCTGTACGCGGGCTGGCAAGCCAAGTCCGGAAACTGGTCCTCCAGATCGTCCAGCTTGCGTAGCTGCTGCCGCAAAGATTCCAGAGGGCTAGACCAACCCTCGCCGCGTCTGTAACATAAGGAAAGGGGCGTAAGGAAATTTGCTTTTTTTTCATTTTACAACCAAATATAATAAATTACACAAAGTATTGCTAAAAAGCAGTCCCTTTTAATTATATTTTTATTAATAATATGTGCTAATTTTATACATAAATATTATCGCTTTTGTAGTATGACTTTGTTATTACTATATAGCTAAAAGATACTTTTTATCATGTGGTAGTAACATTTTTTAATATCTTATATAGCAACCCTTTACATCAAATAATTACAAACATGCATTAAACATTAATATAGTCACACAACACTAAAAACTCAAACCATATTATTTACATGATATGCGTATGATTAGTACTCACTTTGGGGAATAGTTTAGTCTAGATGTAGATGCTGACTTTAACCTAGTGAAGCACCTGCGCCTTCCGTGTCCTGCGGTAACTTAAACAAAATACTTTACAATTATTTAAATCATCTTGAACTGAAATAAAAACTGTAGATGAAAGAAAAAAGGGATGATTTGTTCCAGGTTCGACGAGGCGACTGTCTTCACTTATTTGTAAGAGGTATGGCAGAAGAAAATGGAATGCAGTATGAAAGAGAACAGAGTGTTACAGATAGTAGAGTAAGAGAGATAAGAAAGTATGAAAGAAAATTATGAAGAATAAAAATGTATAGATATATAAGATGGTAATTGAATTGTATAAAAAAGGCCCTGACCCAAAACACAGGGGAGAACAATTCAAAAAAAAAAAAAGAAAAGAAATTAAAACTGTCCTAATGTTCTTTTTCTCGAAGCCAGTGTTACAACATTTCACTGGTCTCTTGCTGAAGACCGTTTAAATAACTACTACGGCAAGTAGCAGTTTTATGCAATAAATACTTTGTTCTGGTTTGGAAGATGCTGCAACCATTGAAGTCAATTTTGTAGCGAGACTTAACACATTAGTCTCAAAGCGTGGAGTGGAATGTTATGTAGTCTTTATTATACTAACTGGCTCCACAATGCTATGAGCGGGCGTATTACTTACCATTAGATGAACATCTTGGTCCTCTCAATGGAACGAAGGTGGCAGCTTGCCAGACGAGTTCGGAAAAAGTACTCATTGCTTCAACTGCTATGTTTACAATAATGACTGTACAAAGCGCAAACAATCATAAAATCATACTGTTTATGGTTTCCTTTGGCTTCTCATCAGCAGTGGTGGCGTCGGAGGAATCCTGATAGTCAGTTGTAGCGCCTGAAAATTCAATGTTCTAGGAGTAAAATTTTAAAAAAAATCACAGCAGTCACATATTAATTACTGATTAGATAAATATTTTGTACAAGTACCACCATAGCACCAATTTATACCTATCCTATCCTATTATCAGCCAATAGACGTCCACTGCTGGATATAGGCCTCCCCCAAACATTTCCACATACAATCAGCATGGCCTCCGGTACCGCGGCGTACTAGCGGCTGTTGTATATAGGGATTCATTTAGGGGTATAAGGGCCATTTCCTACCACGCTGGCCCCATGCGGCTTGGCAGGAGCCAGGGCTTCGTCTGTTGATTTACAGGGTGCACCACGAACAAATGAGGTAGGCTTGAGTCCCGTGAATTGTTGTGCGGGGGAACTCTTACACCTCCAATTTATACCACCAAAGTGAGACAGTAAAATTATTGAAGTAACGAGTTTTAACATCTTACGTTTCAAAGAGACCAGCACAATATGATCCTGTGAATAACATCGACACAAGCGGCACACTAACTGATATCCTTACCATCACTTGAACGACCTAGTCATCTTGTTTATTCGTTATATAAAAAAAATAATAAAAAAATCTCACCATTATCTTTATCTCTTTCACTTCTGCGCCTTGGTGGCTCCCGGAACGCGACGGCTGCTCTTCGGTGCGGTCGTTGTAATTTCATGGCGGACGTTAACGAAGAGTCAGCAGATGGTAACGTCTGTACATAAAGAAACACCGTGTTTTAGTAGAGAAATTTTAATTATTAATAATAGTGTCAATAATCCTTAACGACTGAGAGGGTCCTTTAACCTAATGAGGATGATATGCCTTGCCAATAGAGGAAAATGCTTACCTTAATTGACCTCAATTTCATATTGTTTTAAATGACAATGAAGCTGTTATTTCAATGTGTTATGGCGAATGCAAAGCAGTTGTGGTTTGCATAATCAAGCTATACAGGTGATGATAACTTGCCAGGCTGGTTAGTAAATTTCCTACACCAAACACCACAAAATATGTTACTGAAATTGAACCACAGACTACCATGTTACAAAGCAAGTGATTAGTCTATATGCCAAAGCAGCAATTTGCTGTGATAGTATTCCTGTCTCCGATATCAATATATGTGTCAGATTATTCCAAGCATGCCACACTTCACCATCCACAGCCTCATAATTATTAACACTTTGTGAAATCGTTAACCCATCACACATATGTGGACATCCTTAACTACTAGCTATACAGGAGCATGACGTGGTCATTGGAAACGCACAAGTGAAGTCCTTTCACCATTCACTGCTTAATTAAACTTACACTACTCTTGGGCTTCCATTCGTCGTTGTTGTTATCGGATTTATGCGCATTGCTCTCAGACAACGAGGTTTCATTGTCGTTGAACTTGATGGTCGGATTATTGTTGGTCCTGCCGCGCGAACGTTCCGCCTCTATCACCATGCTCACGGAAGTCTCGTTCACCTCTTTGCATCTGAAAATTACATACAACCTCTCTTAAATCTTGATTTTAAATGTACACAGTATTCTTAAGGATAAATCTTAGTGTATTTTTCATTGCTAGAAATAATGCCCCCCCTATTTAATAAGAAAAATAATCATAATTTTTTTTGTCTAAAATGGGTTAGCGCATTTGACTTTAATTTCCATGGTGTTAAGTAACAGTGAGGTTATCCATCACCAAAAGTGTTCATCCACAATACTCTGGCTAGCAGAAGTAATCTGCGAGGGTAGTAACTAGCTATCACCCCCAAGAGCATTCACTGTGTCGACAAATTATATTCACATAAATGAATTTAATTTCAATTTACTTTTCAAGAGATTGTGTAGCTTTGTGGGAATTTGATTTCTCTGTCTCGGATCCGGTGGTCATACTCATCTCGCGGCGCTTATTGCGTCGTTCTATAGACATCTGAAAGTAAATAAACATATTATTGATTTTTTGTTCGACAATGCAATCAGACGATTAGGATAATTGATGGTAAGTAATAACGCTGTTCCATATTATGGTGCTAGTCAGGATTATTTAGACATTATGGTCGTCGCTGTTAGGCATAAGATTTTAAACTTCGTTACCCCGGTAATTACACTATATATAGTTCCCTTCATGCTGGACCACAGTAATGGTCGTACACAATTATTGAATAGATGGAAATAGAGGCTGCACTTAAACCTACCAAGATAATCTCTCGAAATAGAGACATATCAGTAAGGTTGGATGTCGCAGTACATACACAGACACTGTTTAATAACACACCTTTGTAGTAACGACAGGAACTACAAGAACTGACCTTGACATCGTGTTTGAGGCGTGCGTACTTTTCCTTGAGGCAGCGATACTTGTCTGCAAGCGCGCGCTCGTGGGCGGGAGGTGCACGTGCGGCCGCGGCACGCTCGCCGGCGAGCCGCGCGCGCACTTCCTCTACGTGGCACGCGTGCTGGCGACGCAAACGCTCCACCTGCGCGTAAACTTACTGATGAAAAAAGAAGCGAAAAAAAAATTTTTTTTTTAAAAAAAATCAATGAACCAAACGTATAACGTCTATTAGATGGTAAGTACGTTTACAACATTTAACATCTCACGTTTTCAGGCCACGAGCACATTATGAGTACTTTTGATAGCTTAGCATAAAAAAAAAATATTAGGATGTTCAATTGATGTATGACGAAGGTTTACCTCAGCTCTGTAGTCATGTCTCAAATCAGTAATCCTAGTAGTGTGCTCTTCACGCAAATTCTCAATAGTGGCTCTGTTCTCTTCAATCATACGCGTCCTATCTCTGTTCAGAGTAATTTGTAACTGCTCTTTCAGTTCGGTGAAAGCTCTTTCATTATCTGAAGATTAAAGATACTTTTGAGAAAATTCAATTGTCTCTATTCCATTTGTTATAATTTTTACTTTTTAACCCTTTTTGTTATTTCTAATACTAGTTTTTATGACTCGTTATTATCATGATCATTTGTCTATTATTGTCTACTGCTGATGTAGCCTCTTCCAATCACAGTTCACCTTAAAAATATTTAACACCCTGGGACTTTTTACTATCAACTGACCATTGACACTGTTTATCTTATGTTTTTTTATTCTCTAAGCGGGACCGTTAAAACATGGTAGCGCCACCTTTCTGCCTCAAGTAGAATAGTCAAACGACACTGTCTCGGTTTGAAGAACGTTATAAATAGTAAAATAACTAGACTATCGAAACTTAACATCTAATGTCTTAATGCCACAAGTACAATGTAGTGCGTTGTACGTCATCTTGACTAGCGCCGCGTTGTTTTGGGCAGGTTATTATTTACCATCAATTAAACATTCTGGTCGTCGTTTAGCTTAGATGATAAATTAAAAATAGTTGGTTATCCGCAGAAGTAAGAGCGAAGGGAGATTTAGAGACAATTACTTTACATACCAAGTTCCAGCCGCTCTCTTTCTTCGGCCAATTTGATCCGATAGTTGTCCCGCAATCGTGCCATATTGTCTGCGTGTTCCTTTTCTGCTGCTTCCGTTTGGCATTGATATCGCACCTTCATCTCCTCCAACGCTTTTTGCAAAGCCTCTTCGTGATTATGCTCCGCAGTCTCCAGTGCCTTTGATTGTAAATAGTTTTTTTACAAGTCAACTCATATTAAGAATACAAATACAACAAGATCATAATCAAAAATAATAATAATAATTGTGACTTCACCTGCTCGTGATGCACCCTGCTAATCAACAAACAAGGCTCTGGCTTCCACCAACTCGCATTGGGCCAGCGTGGTGGGAAATAACCCAAATCCCCCCTTATGAACCTCTAAACATATGACAGCCACCTGTGCCCAGTGGCACCACAGGCCATGCTGACTGTATGTGGAGATCTTTGGGGAAGGCCTATGTCCAGCAGTGGACGACTATCGGCTAATAATGATATACTAACAAAAATTATAGTTTCTTTATCAAATCAAATGTAATTTTTAACGAAAGCATTACACAACTTACATTTTCCATATCCCTTTTATGCCTGTTTGCTTGTTCAGTGAGCCTTATTCTCTTCTCATACAAAAATTTTTGTTCCGCCTCTTTTGTCTCCTCTTGCAACTCTGATCTCATTCTCTTCTCTTTAGCAGACCACTCCATTCTTATTATTTCTAATTCCTTCTGCAATGAGAGCTCTAATCTCCTTTTCTCGTCATTTCTGTTTCTCTCGATGAAATCTCTTGTACCCATATCTGGTATTAGTGGGGATTTTATTGGTTTCGGAAAACTCTCTTCCTGTGTTTCAAACTGGTACACAACTACAACATTATCTGAACTGCTTTTACCTTGTGATATTATAACTCCATCTAATCTAGGACTAGTGACATTTTTTCCTAAACTCGGCACTGAATCAGATGATTTATTTTGAGTAGCATTTGTCTTCAAAGGTTTAAATGTCGAAATGGGACTGGACCAAGTTTTGCCAAAATCTATTCTAGGAGATCTATCTGAACCTAAGCTGGGCGTAGGAGATAATTTAATTTGACTTTTCAATTCTTTAGGAATATCTATGCTATTCGATCTATTACTATTTTTAATTTCATCCTCTCTATCAGAAGACTTTTTAGAGTCCTCGGAGTCTGAATGTGTAAGTTTTAATTGTTTCATCAGAAAATCTAGTTTAGGAACTTTTATTTGCGGTATAGGAATATCTGCAATACGTTGAGGTCTATTCGGAACTGAGTCTGAAGCTTTAGAATTTATGTTCTCCGAAACTTCCTCGTCTGCTTTTTTAAAAGATTTTTCTTTATCTGTACTTCCGTCCTCAACTTTTTGACTGTTAACTTCGTTCGACTCGTCAAGATCATTAAGATCAATATTCGCAAATTCTTTGTCGGGGGAATCAATCGACGTTTCCGATTCTATGCTTTCCATAAGGTTTATTGATATTTTATTTTTCTGTGGTATTAGTGGCGATCTATGGAAAATAAGAACCTCTGTAAATATATAACCTCTGCAGAGAATCGACAGGGGGCAAACGATTATACAAAATTTAACATGATGTTAAGTAACAAAGAAGCCGTGGGGAGCAAAGAATACTTATCCAGAATACCATGGATTTTATGAGGTAATTTGAACACTGCAATACTATTAAAAGCCTCTTTAATAGTATTGCTGTGTTCAAACTATTACACTGACATATATGCCTTATATGTGAGTGTAATAGCTAGGTAGGTTGATTGGAACCAGGAACCTCCGTATTACCGGGCAAACGATAAGCCGCTGCGCCACTGACACGGTTAACAACCAACATTTAGACATGAAGAGACATAACAAAAATGGGAAGAGATGCATAGGGAAGGAAATAAATTACTTAAACTATAATTATGACAAAAATTCAATAAGCGCAAGTATTAAAGGCAAATAAAGGTAGTAGACGATGTAGCATAATATAGCATCAGCGTCATCACCATTATCTCAACCAGTAGACGCCCAATGCTGGCCACAGATATCCTATAATATATGACATGATAATTATTTGTTTTTAGTCAATCTTTGTTACCTGGGCCTAGGTTCTTTGTCAGATCCAGACTCTTCCACACTGACAGGAGTATTATCTACATCACCGCGTCGTACCAAATCAGAAATCTTCTGGAAGTTTTTTTGAAACAATTCAGCTTTGATATAATCAGATGCTGGTGGTCTAAGTAAACGCTTTCTAGGTGATTTCTCTCGAGTTTCGCCATCTTTGAAATTGAATTAAATATTTAATTCTCATTAAAAAAACTTATAAAAATATGTATAAAATAAATAACAAACATACCAAATGAATCTTTCTCAGAAGTACTCTTTGGTTCTCTCGGACTATCTGAAGTATACGGCCTAGGTGGTAAAGGAGGTCTAGCCACTAGTGGTGAGAGATGGACAGTATTCATCATTGAAGGCACTGGGGATGAGATTGGCGATAAGGGTACTACTGGCGATGAGGGAACTATAGGCGATAAGGAAACTAGGGTTGAAGGAATAGTGGCAGGAGGAGCACTGATGATGGAACTCTGCCCTTCATTTTGATCCGAAGAACTATTTGACCCTGGGCTAATAGTAGGTTCAGGAACATTTTCCAGTTTAAATCTGTAAATTATCCTCTTTAATTTACAAGAAAAATTAAGGAAGCTATTGCAAGTTTAAATGTTAGTAAGAAGAAAAAGTAACCATATGGTACTAATGGTACCAATAATATAAGTAGGCTTTGATGGCATAAGAATTAAAGTAATTTTGGTTGGGAAGAAACATTTAACTAAAATTTATTTCACTACATATTCTACTCCTACCTGACACTTTTTTTATCTTCATCAAAACTTGATGTCTGCTTTGGTCGTCCTAAAAGAGCGCTCTCATTTTTCCGATGAAAAGAATCTGATTTTTCTCGTAGTATACCTTTCGGCGGATCACTTTTAGTTACAGAATCTCCCGGTAAAGATTTTTCTGTATCAGGACTTGGCAAATCCGATTTCGACAGTTTCAAAAACATGCTACCTTTTCCTTAAATCATTTGAATTAATTACGATAAAGTGGGATATTTTATTTATCGATGTTTTTTTATTTAACGAAGTGATAGGACGAGCGGAAAGGTCACTGATGGTAAGTGAGACACCTGCCTATAGCAACATGGCCTAGTGAGGATGGCATAAAATGCATCACATTGTGCTCATCGCCTTAGACGTAAGATGTTGAGTTCATTACCCCAGTAAGTACACTAGCTACAACACTTTTCAAACACAATAATGTTTGTAAGCAAACATTGTGTTCCAGTACTGTTTGGCAGCAACAATAGGTGCTGCAGTGGTACCTATCTAGACGGTTTCCGTCAACAGAGACCTACTACCAGTATATGTGATACATATATATAACATTCAGTTTGTTTGAGTCATTGTGAAATTTTGTGTTTACTTAAAACACAAACTTTTAAAATATAAAACTCTAAAAAATTACTCAGTAATATTACATAAACCCTGATTATATTTTGCTTATTATTTCATTATTCCTAATTACCTGAAAAAGGTAAGCCTTTATCGATCTTGGCTGAAGACAAAAGTGGACTAAAATTTTCCTCCTCAGGGCTACTCAAAATGTGCATCTTAAGGTCGATGATTTCAGATTGTTGTTTGAACAGCATCTTTGGCCTTTCAAAAGTCGGTCGCGACAACAAATCTCTGTCTGACGTATTCCTAACCAAAACCGGTTTGGATGAAATTGGGCTGTCGACACTACGCCTCAATGGTGATATTCGTAGATCACACAACTTTTTTTCCAGTCTTGAAAGTGGAGCAAGCGGGGGCCGACCAAGTGGAGTTAACCGTCGTGTAGCATTTGTGGGCTCCTTAACATCGGATTGATGATTTTCACTATCTGTTGACAATTCATCGTCATCGCTTTCAACTTTCGTTTCTACACGTTCTAAGTTTTTTGTGTTATCCTCGGAAGTAGGAAGTTCCTAAAACGGGTAATCAAATCAGGTGGATGATACATGAATACATGATCATGAAGTGAAAGTAAATAGCAGAGCTAAATATTGTGACATACACTCATCAGCAATATAAAAGCCCACTTATTATTACCACTGCTTGAACTTTGGCTTTCTATCATAGAGTGTTAAGACCATTTTTCCACCATACTGGCCAATAGTTACTTTGCAGATGCATCATTTCTACTATAATTCATCGAAAATGAGTTTTCTTCTAAGATTTTCCATTTGTGGACTTTAATGAACAGAAAATAATATTACGATCAGTAGACCTACCTGTACAGACGCACAAGTGTCATCATGCATAGAGACATCCCTTGCTTTCTTCACCAGTTCTCTGTAGACATTGTCAAGGGGATGCTCCCACTGGGTCTTCTTTGTCTCTTCATTGTAGTAGTAATGTGTTTGCAATTTTTCATCAAAACTGACATGTAAAAAGTGCATAACATCCAATATAATGAAATCCATGTTCACATTTCATATAATAATGAAAAGTTTGATTGATTTCACCAAAGCAACAAGACAGTCTTAGATTCAAATACTGAATCACATTTTGCAGTTTAGTGAGTGGTGGGGTTCTTAAGGTATGGTAAATATTTCTTTCAGTATTTAGAGGTATTTTACTTTTCAGTGTTATAAATAACAAAATTCAAGTGGCTACTGTACAAATATTTATATCATATCACTTTATGAACTTCATTATAATTCTATATATAAAAATTTCTGTGCCAAACATATTTTGTAAACAAATACATTGCATTAAACATTGACAATACACTAATACTAGGTTATAAATTATATAATCTAACCAATAAAATAAAGAAAAGTTATATGTTAAATGTTAAAAAAGATATAGAGGTGGTCAACATTCAAATATCTCATTTTTTCCTTTTAGTTAATACAAAATTATATGTGCAGATTTAGGTTACATCTAATAATTTTATTAAGTTGTCTTTAGACACTTCCTTCTGCTTAGATTTTTTCACATCTCCTTTCACATTTAAATTTTTTACTAAAGTAATAACTATTATATAAAAACAAACATCATATTTATTTTAAATAAATATTTGTTTTCATTTACAAATAACTGCATTTTTAAAATATTTTAAAAATAGAGGGAACAGAATATTCAAAATAATATATTTTTAACAGATAGTTGAAAGTTCTATTAAAAAAATAAACATTGAAAATAATACCACTGTGTTACAAATAGGATTATAGTAAAATATAATCTTGATTAATATTTATAAATTTACACTTATGTCATCATAGACTTTACTTACTATGCCTTCCAAGGAGGAGGGAGTGCCTGCATAAGACCTTCCCTTGCTAAAGGCAAAAGATGACTCTCGCTTTCAGGATCAATACCCAGTTGCTGTGCATATTCAGATATTTCTGTAAAAATATAAAGATAATAGTTACTTAATGGATTTGACCAAAAAAATATTGATACTTAACATTTTTATTTATGCTTGAAATGTTTGTGTTATTAGTAGAATGCAATGATTTTGTAATATTAATAGTTTATGATTTATAAATATAAAAAAAATTAAAAGATAGGTATCAAAGAACTTTACGATTTTGATATAAGTTTGAATTATTAATATAATCTTGTAAATTGAAAAATAAAGTATTTCTTAATTTATCAGCAGTAGTCGTTTTTAATGGTTTACTATAAAATACATAAAAAAATAAACAATACAAACCATCGGCCGACGGTTGACTATTTTCATCGAATATTTCACGACATACTATTGGTGAAGGTGAAGACATTTTTAAACCATAATTTATCTTATTATTCACGAAATGCCTTATTATATTCAGCGAAGCCTTTACTTTTGAATACCAAATGTTTCATTATTAAAGTAACGTTAATACGGCCGTAAACGCAAACTCCCGATCGCTGTGAAAAATTTGACACAACATGTCAATTTTTTTCAGTCCGTTCCGTTATTTAATGACTTTACTGTTCTAACAGAAGCTTTAATGCCAAGTCGTAAAAATAATAACAAAAAAATAACTGTTGGTAGTAATTACTGGTGATGGGTCTCTGCTGTCGAAAACGGACGAAGGTAGATGCAGATAGCAAACACTGATGTCCAAACATAGCTGATTTAATAAATACTGTAGTTAGTGAAATTGCTTTAATGACAAGATTTACCACCTTATGAACTTCCACTTTATGGGTTTACATGTATTTTACATTAGTATTGCTTCCATAACACTTCGCTGAATAAACAAAAAGAAAAAAACGAGACCATATTATCGTAAGGATATATGTCGTTTACAAGCTTATCGCTGCTTTGTACAATATGTAATACTTAAATTAAAAATTTATTACATCAAACTTTAAATTCTTGATAAACATTATCATTATCATTTATTTATTTAATATATTTTGTACATACAGCTGTTAGAAGAAACACGACAATAAGGATACAGAGTACAAGGGCACTACTTATTTCATGTTGAAATCGCTTCCAGTAGACCCGTAAAAGGAAAGAAGAATTAGGAACACAAACCTAGTGCATACAGTAAACATTACATATAATAATATAAATATATTACAAGACATAAATTGTTAAAAAAGTTATTAATTAAATAGAAGAAAGTCAACATTGATTATTTTTAAGTCTGAAACCCTAAATTAGTTAGTTAAACCTAGAGTAAAACAATGCTTACTAAATTATTGTTTGTATAAATATACATACATTGGGGCGGGCCTATATCCAGCAGTGGATATACAACGGCTGATAATGATAGTAATGATTATGAAATATAGAAAATTGAAAAAATGGATGACGGGATCAATTGATGTGAAAATCTTTGGGGAAGGCCTATGCCAACAGAGGATGCCTATCGGCTGGTGATGATGAAGAAATGTATAACGAAGTATTAAACAATTTTCCTAATCATAATTGGGTGAATTGGTTCATAATTTATAAATTGGTGCATCAATTTAATTTATAAGATATTTGAAAAATTTTTGAAGTTTTTTTATTGCACGATGCGATGCGACAGGTAAGATATTCAGGTGATGAAAAATTATACGACTACCCATAAATACGGTAGCTATAATTCGGATGATATACTTTACACCGCATTGTATTCGTTCTTCAAAACAACAGTTTTTGGTTCATTAACCGAGTAAATTCAATAAACTTTATAGGTATGAAAAACTAACAAGATTTATTTTTATTATGCTTGTGAACGGAATAGCCGACACAATTTTTTTATAAAAATAAATTGGGATGGGGACAAAGGCGAGGTTAATAATAACAAGAATTTTCTTCCAGAAAATCCTTGAAATTGCAATAATTTTCAATTAAAGACTGTTAAATAAAATTAATTAAAAGCTGTTTAACATAAGACGGATGGTTGCAATGTAATTCAAGAATTCAAACAAAAATAAAATTTGTGTTATTCTTAAGTTTTTAATTAACAATACTATATTATTATTATTTTTTGTTTTGTCCTGCACTGTCTATATATTTTTTTAATATAATAATTTTTAGAAAAATGTGTGCTTATACTTTTGGGGTTTTAAATTACCTACACTATACAGAAAACTATTTTGTTAACGATAGCGATTATATATTCTAACAAAAGTAGGAACTTTTAGGCAAATGAGTGGGAAATGTTGGCTCAAAGCTTGGTAACACTGAGGAAAAATAAGACTAGCTGAAATTACAAGTCAAATAATAAATCCGAGATTGTAATTGAACGTTGATTTGTAATAAAACTTAATATTTCCCAAATGGCTTCTATAAAAGATGTGGCCTCTTTGTATCAAAATCTGAAAACGGAGTGGGCTAAGAAACCACGCAAACTTGATAAATGTGGTGAACTGTTAAACAAAATAAAGGTAAGATGACTCGTCATAAAAAAACAATCCATTAATGTAATAAAACTTTTATTATTCCTTGAATACTGGATGGAATTCTAGTTTTTAGTTGTTATAATTAATTTAATCTTAAAAATTTATTGTTTTTTTATATAATTTACTGTAGCTTATTGCTAACCATATTATGATTGTTTTAATCTTTGTTGATTTTTACCTTGATATTTTTATTACGTGAAATACAATTTTAGCATTATCTATTAATAAAAATAATTATTACCAGGTGGCACTAACACAGTTAAGTTTTCTTCCAAGCAACAATGCTGCGGCTAATCAGAAGGAATTAATTTTAGCTAGAGATGTATTAGAAATAGGTGCTCAGTGGGCTGTGGCGAGCAAAGATGTAAAAGCCTTTGAAAGATACATGTCACAGTTGAAATGTTATTATTTTGATTACAAGTAAGTATTATTTATATATTGCTTATACAACAGAACATACATATCACTAGATACAACTTGAAATATCACAAAATTGATTGTAATCCCCATTAAAATGATTTTTCTGATAAACATAGTAATTAAGAAAATATAGCCAAGGTTGTGTATAGAAAACATTAAAAATTTTTTAACACTTGTATGGTTATATTCATTTTATGTTTAGATGATAAATATAAAATTTTATAATAATAAATAAAGAAATTGTGAGTAAATTTTTTGTTGTGATAAATCTGATATTGTAAAATCTATTATACATATAATTTTTTTTACAGAGACCATTTGCCTGAATCAGCATTTATGTACCAACTTCTTGGTTTAAATTTATTATTTTTACTTGCTCAAAATCGAGTGGCAGAATTTCACACTGAGCTTGAACGTCTTCCAGTAGATGTTATAAGAGCAGATCCATATGTGAGACACCCATTGGCACTTGAACAATATTTAATGGAGGGAAGCTACAACAAAATCTTTTTAGCCAAGGTAAAATTAGGAAGACCAATATTTTCTTATAATTATCAAGAAAGTTTTGATTTACTTTTTTGTCATTATTATTAATGTTCTGTTGCATAGGGTAATGTGCCTGCAGAAAGTTACACATTGTTTATGGACAGTTTACTAGAGACAGTATGTGGTGAAATTGCTGCTTGTATTGAGAAAGCTTACTTAAGTATTCCTTGTGCTGAGGTTGCTAGAAGACTGAATTTGCCATCACAAATGGCTGTACTTGAATATGGGAAAAAGGTACAGATATACTTTAAAGTACATATGTTACTTAAATTTCTTACTTGAATTAAAGAAAATTGGCTTATCCTTTTGAAAGTTATTTCCATTATAAGGAATAAATTTTATAAAGGCTTAATTTTAAACATCTGTGCTAAAAAAAACAATATGGCATATTTAATGTTGTATTACATTGGTAGAAGTTACCTATTTGTCATGCTTATGCTGTAACTTTATCAATGTAGATTCCTGATTGTTCTCATCCTTAAACTTTATAGAAGTCCTTGATGTTCATTAGTTTTTCATAAAAGTTAATGTATAGTTTTTTAAATATAATTAACTTGTATATCTCTTACTATTATGTAGCACTTTAAATTTTATTGATTTTATATTATATATGAACAAATTCAAAAATTTTAATAACTATGTTTTATTTCTTAGCGCAATTGGGTTCTTGGTCCAGATAATTGTTACCATTTTAATGCAGCAGAAGAATCTTGTGCAGCAGCCGCCGGTGTACTGCCTTCAGCGGAATTAGCTGAACAAACCATTGAATATGCAAGACATTTGGAAATGATTGTGTAGGATAAATTTAACTATCTGTTTTTGATGAATAAAATAATTTGTAAAGAAGTTAGTGAACTCATTACTTAACTGTATATAAAGTTAATTGAAATAGTACAAAGTTTTTTTATATTGGTAATATTAACAATGGGTATGGTTAAAATATTTTATGCTTATAGACAACCATTAGTGTTATAGATAGATAATTGCGCAGAACTCCCAGAGATTTCTAAACTGATTGTTCCTGTGCCCACCTACTTTAAACATTATTAACTACCTATATACATATGGTTCATCAATGCACATATACAATTAAAATTTATATAAAGGAGACTTAACTGACAATATATTTTAGTTAATAAGCAAATAATCTTAATTTGTTTGCGTAAAAAAACCTAATACATCATTTAATAATTATATATATTGAAAATATTTGTTAAAAAATAGTATAACTTATATACTATTTTCTATCATATCATACCAGGACGTTTTGGAATGCATCTCATGGAACGATGATCTTCGCGTAGTCTTAGTCGTCGATACATCGATGTCATTAATTTTTACCTTAGCGCGACTTCAACTAAGACACGCGTATCTTTTCAATTGATAAAAAATATATGCGTGTCTTCACTAGTCCTTATTAGTCCATTTTCACTTAATTTTGCATATTAGAAAGTGTTATTAAGGGTATGTAAATTTTACATGTAAAAATTAATAAAATTTATATATATAGTTAACCATTTTACTTAGACGTCAAAACTTTATTGCCGGAAATCGCCGAACGTACCATCGCAAATTTTACTTTGCTATTAAATAATAGCGTGCAAACAACTGTGTTCCGATCTCAAGAGCATTATACAAATATACATATAATGCTCTAATTATGTATATACATAATATATATATATATATCACGCCAGAGCAATAGCATTGTAGTTAGGAAAATTACAGTGCTAGAAGATTTAACATCTGTGTCTCAAAAAGCTCTTCCAACAGATGAACGTCTTGTTCATGTGGTTATTTTGTAAAATAAAAAAAAGGAGTAACAAATTTATAAGGATATTAATTATTTTGAATTGTAAAACACTTTTTACAAAATAAAACTTTATTATTTGTAATTCATTATTAATTATTATATATACAATTTATTATGAATTATTATATATACAATTGGTTCTTCGGCTCTGTTGGTATTACATCGTATAAAAAATCGATGCGATTCAACTTTAATAGCTTTGTAAAGAAACTCAAAGCATCTTTAAGATTCCATTCCTTCTCCTCCAAGCACCTGAAAGTATATGAACAAATATTTAAATAGGCGTTTAAATAGTGCAATAAACAAGAATGACATCGATTTACCGTTTACTTGGTTTCTTTTCTAATTCTGTAAGAATCATGAAAATCTGAATTAAATTTTCCTTCATTATTTTGTCGGGAGGAGTTTCTAAAGCAATATTTAATATCTTCTTAGGTATCTGAAATAATAGATATTTACCATTAAAATGAGTATGGTGAATAATAAGAAAACTTCAGTATTGTTCGTAACCTCTTTCCACGCATTTTTCTATATGGCAAGTATTCCATTGATTAGGCGACGCCGCTGTCAAACATAGTAAGTTACGACGAAGACGGTACGAAATTATTTAGAATATAACATTAATTTACGGAATAAATATGAAGAAACATCAAACTCGACAGAAGACGTTCAACGATCCGATAATTGTATCACGCGTGAAGAATTATTTAGCAGAAAATGTGGATAAAACGTTCGTCGATGTCAGCCAAATGGCGCGTTCTCTGAAAGACCGATACCGTGAATACAGCAATAGAAGCGACAACGCGTTCTGTCAGATGGTCGAAAGTGCTTACAAGGTAGTTTTACAGAGCTACGGATTGGACGGCGCAACAACTTCCGAAGGCTCGGAGGAGGAATCTGATATAGAATTATTAGATGAAAACAACAGTGAACTCAACGATCGTTTATTAGCGATGTATAAAATGCAAGACAAAAAACGTCCGGCGGCCTCCCGCAGAGCAACGGATAAGTCGGGCGAGCCGATTGACATACTGAGTAGCGATGAAGATGGCAGCGCTGCGCCGAAATTGCCAAAGATCAGCGATCAAATTACGATAACGCCACATATACCATCGCGAAATACTAAGAGTACAGCTGTTGAAAACGCCACTAAACAAACAGTTACACACAATACATTGGAAAGAAAACGAAAAAATGATACAAATAAAAATCTGATCACTAAAAAAAAATTCGAAATAGGCGAGGCTAAACACGTTAAGGTTAATTTTGAAGATATAGGTGGATTATCAGACATGATAACGCAAATCTGTGACTTAATACTGCATATGAAACATCCAGAAGTGTATAAAGAATTGGGAATTAAGGCTCCCAGAGGTGCTCTTTTGCATGGGCCACCAGGTACAGGGAAAACACTATTAGCACATGCTATTGCAGGTAAACTTCATTTACCCCTTGTTGCAGTTTCTGGTACAGAATTGGTCGGTGGTATGTCTGGTGAGTCTGAAGAAAGGATACGAGAATTATTTGAAAGAGCTGTGTCAGTTGCTCCATGTGTTTTATTTATTGATGAACTAGATGCAGTCTGTGGTAATCGTATTCATGCCCAGAAAGATATGGAAAAGCGGATGGTAGCCCAATTACTGGCAAGTTTGGACAGTCTCAGTGAAAATAGTGCTTCTGTCCTCATATTAGCTGCTACTAACAATCCTGATGCTTTAGATCCTGCACTAAGAAGAGCAGGTCGCCTTGAGCAAGAAATAACAATAGGTATCCCGACATTAAAGGCAAGAAAAGAAATTCTAGAAATTCTATGCAAAAATTTAGTTTTGGATCCTGATGTAGACATGGGTTTTCTTGCCCAAATAACCCCTGGATTTGTTGGTGCTGATTTACAGGCTCTAGTAAATAAAGCTAGTACAAATGCTGTTAAAAGAATTTTCTCAGAGATCCGCAATAATGCAAATAAAGTACAACCTATTATTTCAAATGAAACTTCTGAGCCAAATAATGAGGTGAATAGTATTATTCCAAATGGAGAAAAAGAAAGTGAAGAGCAAGCTGCAACCCAGGCCGAAGAAACTAGTGAAAGCACAGATGCAGATAATGAACAAAAAGAAGAGACTGATACACTTCAACAAGAAAATCCCATCCAAGAGGAACCCATTGTTGAAAATGAACAGAACCATGAAGATGTTATAGAAAAAAATATTCCTAACAGTCCATTAGATGATGTTTTAAGTTTACTTGAAGATAGTTTACCCTACACATCTGAGCAATTGTCAGGGCTGTCCATTAGGCATGAAGATTTTACAAAAGCATTGAAAACAACAAAACCTTGTGCAGTGCGTGAAGGTATAGTCACAGTTCCAGATGTAACATGGGATGATGTGGGATCACTTAACCAGGTACGTAAGGATTTACAACTTGCTGTTTTAGCACCAGTTAAATATCCTGAACAACTAAAAAAGCTAGGCTTATCTGCACCTAGTGGTGTTTTACTTTGTGGACCACCAGGCTGTGGTAAAACGCTATTAGCTAAGGCTGTCGCTAATGAAGCAGGGGTCAATTTTATATCTGTTAAAGGTCCAGAGTTGTTAAACATGTATGTTGGTGAGAGTGAGAGGGCTGTCAGGACTTGTTTTAGGCGTGCCAGAAATTCAGCGCCTTGTGTCATATTTTTTGATGAATTTGACGCATTATGCCCAAGACGTACTTCCCAAGACAACAATGGTGCAGCAAGAGTTGTAAACCAGTTGCTAACAGAGATGGATGGCATTGAAAGTCGTGAAGGTGTGTTTGTCTTAGCTGCATCTAATAGACCAGACATTATAGATCCAGCTGTGTTGCGTCCAGGGCGTTTAGATCGCGTCATGTATGTTGGTATGCCAGCTAGAGAAGACCGACACGATATATTACGTAAGTTGACTAGAGAAGGAACAAGGCCACAGATAGCGCCTGATGTGGACTTGCAAGTCATAGCAGAGTTAACAGATGGGTACACAGGTGCAGATCTTTCTGGTCTCGTCCGTGCAGCAGCCACCAATACTTTAACAAGCCACATCTCTAATGGAACTCTAGAGGGCGATATTTTCGTAACATTTGAAGATTTCCGAGCAGCCTTAGCTAAATGCAAACCATCAGTCTCGGCAAAAGAGCAAATACATTATGAAAAATTGAGACTGAAGTATTCAGGAATTGATGAGAAGGAAATGGAAATGGAGACAGAACCTACAAATGAAGAATCAATGGACACTGTGTGAGAATCATTTAGTAGATGGATAATACAGACTTCGTAGTTCATTTATATTTATATTAAATCTTATATTTTTAAGCATATGTAATTTGAAAAAATAGTGCCAAGTGTTCACTTAAGCTAATACTAATTTGTCATTAGATCTGTTCTATAGAAGATTTTAATTTACTCCTTTTATTTTACATCACATTCCTTATCTGCATCAACATCAACAAATTGTTGTACAATGTGTAAACATTACATTGTTTGAGAATATTCTGAATTATGGTATGTTATTGTTAGAGAGAATTGTTCCTTGTGTGAAAGCATCACCTCATCAATGATATACTGAATGATAAAATCTTTTTAATACTTTTGCATGTGTAAAGTGCGGATATGAAGTAGTTAATGTATTAGAGCCAATTTTATTACTGCACTTCTAATCTATTAATGTAAGTAATAAATACATTTATTTTTGACATACATATTTGCGTTTACATTCTTAGCAACATTATAATATTAGTTTTTATGATTTTTCACTAGAAAAAGTGTTGACTCTCAGTCAAGACCCGTTCCTGGCTGGTGGAGTATTCTTCCTACTTGTATGATATTTATATTAACGATTAAAGATTACGAATGAGACGTAAATAATGGTATGGGATTTTTACTGTAATACCTAACCCCTTGCATACTAACACAAGGGTTCTCTGGTTCGACTCCAGTATCATATGTTGTTAAGTTTGGTTGGTGATAGATACGTGTTTTTCTAGTTGCTAGCTATCGCCATCATCACCACTATATTAAATGCGACGCATTAACTACTGTGATTCCCATTGATAACATTACAGCCAGAGTAGTCCGTGTGAGCACACTATCACCTATGGTCTTATAACATACTGAGTAAAATTCAGGTAAATTTTTGGCCTGATGTAGATAAAAAAAAATCCCAAAGGAAACACTCTTTGCACAAGAGAAAAAGCTATCATTCGATTAAAGGAAATAGGTAAATGCATTCTATAGTACAGAAAAAAAGGTATTTCTATTGTACCGTCATTATAAATAAAATTCATAACAAGGGCATTATTTCCAGTTGTTTGGGTTGAGGGTTTCTTCGATTTCATTTAACAGTCGCGACATTTCCTCTTAACAAATAATGATAAATCATTAGGGTTATGTATCCGAGTTTATTCTTTGATATTAATTATGGATATTACAAATTAGTTGATTTGTCTAGTATTGCGGAAACTATTGAAATATATTTTTATTCAGACATGGAATAATATGAGACCAAGACACATTACAATAGTATTATATATAAACAAGAAACCATTGCACATTATTTATTATCTTTTCCGCAAATTGGTCATTGATTTATCAAGTGCATAGCCATAGGCTGATATGATTCTAATTCTGTTATTCATTGGCAGCGCAACAAGAGGGTGATCAGTTTAGTGTTTATATATGTTTTTCTTTGCCTTTGTGATTTGGTGATGGCGAAGGCGAAGACAGCTAAAACAAAAAATGAATTCATCCTAAAAGTACCTAAAATAACCACTAGACTATCCTCAATGTGATAAAGAGCCGTCAACTTATTAGGGCAAATCATGCTTTTTCAAAGGGCTGGTTGGAGAGGTAAGTGATTTTGGGGAGATTAGAAGGCAAACATGCTCAAGAAAGAGAACCTACCGCAGAGATGGAAACCGTTAGAAAAACTGTGGCCGATATAAACACCTTGCAGTCCTCTCTGTATATGACCACACTCAATGAAGACTGCTTGTGCGTGGTCATGATCCTTCGCAATAAGGAAGTGACGAAGAGTAAGATGTGTTTATGTAGTTTATGCTTGTGTGTTTGTCGCTGTAACAGAGTTGCTGTGTTCCAGCTCTCAACACATTAGAGCTAGAGTATTCTGACCGAGCACATCTCATTATGTACATCAGGCATCGTTGTCACTTAATACCATGTGAAAGATAGCAAATGAAAACTGAACTAGACTTAACTTTTTTTTGGAATATGAACTAAAATTTCAAAGAATATATTTATCAGTGGGCTTCTATCAGCTGATGATGATTAAATCCATAAAAATTTAGCATAGACTTTAGACATTGTTGTTTATGTTGGAGGACTTTAAGTTTTATGTCAAAACCTGTGGTGGGTTTAACATGCGGATTGGTACAATGATGCTTTTTTTTGGTTGGTAATAGAACATCTTAATTTCGTTTCTTAAAAAATCCACTAAATAAAATTTTGTATGCGTGGTCGTATCAAGGTAACATTCGCTGTCCATCAATCCACACTTGGCTAGCGTGGTGAATGGCTTTGAATATATAAGAGGACGCTCCAAGTCAGCAGTGGATGTTAAATTCAATAACCTTCTTATTTTAATATATATATATATTAGCTGCTCCTCCCCCCTTTTGCAGGCCCTAATATATAATATTAGAGTTGCAATTGGTTTGAAATATTTCTTCAGAGTAATCGCAAATGACTTTTTAAAGTAACCGTTACTATAGCAACCGCATAAATAATCCACTAACCAATAAAAATGTTTATAAAAGTTAATTAGAAATAAAATGATCGAAGTATCTATGAAATCCAAAAATAGCCTAGCCTAGCTATAGCCTACAATCATTTACAAATCATTTCTCGTCGAATAGTCATGTTCCCATGGCGATACGTTCACTAGTTTTCACGTGATTGGCGAACAAACAAAACCCATTTTTATTATATGTATATAGATGGATTGCGATCGATGCTTTACGACGTTAAAACCTCATCACTCAATTTCACTTGCGACAGCGCGGTTCAAACCGGAATACTATAATGTTTACTAATTCCTGCTGAAAGACACGTTAGACAATCACACCCCAATATCCGGCAACAAAAATCATTCTACAAGTTTCTTTAGTTTTGTTGTCACCGTTACCGCGTCATAACAACGAAGCTGTCTACCGTTTTATACGTAACATATTTACATAACATTGATACTGTTGCAGATCGAGTCACCACTTAAACATTAGATGGGATGGATTGTATTAATGAATTGTATATCTTATAAAAAATATATATTTTGTTACCTCTAACATATTAATTGTATAACCGCTTAACAATACCGATGCCAGATTTTAAGTAATATATATATTTATATATACATAAATTAAGAAAAATATCGGTAAATGTCTGTCGGCTGATAACGATGATGATGACGACGAAGTAAAGTATGTTTTGTTTCAATACTTACATTAATCCCGGTCTTTTGCATGCGCCAAATTAAATAATCAGTATAGTTTTTTTTTTTTTTTATACAAATTAGAGAATATTACTTAAATAATAATTTAATAAACAGCCCTATTATTAGTTCCCATTAGTGAGTTCCCACAAGGAGAGGGTGAAAGCCATTAATTCACCACGTTAGCTAAATGTGGATCTGTTGATGTAACATCGTCCAACAAAGGTTTTGTTCTTGGAAGATGATGGTTCTTTTACAATATTTGTTCACCGGAAGAGAGACCTCGGCGGGGATCTAACCCGCTGCTCTCGAGGTGAACGACGCCTTCGACCGCCTGACGAACTGAGGAATCACGGCTTAATCAACAACATAGTTCTCTTTGATAATAGAGTGTGCCAAAACAGACAATAAGAATAATATACAACCCCTAAAATCTCTAAATCTGGTGGCGGGTCTATTTGCCAGAGAAGTCCAGGACTATCGCAGCCTGTATTTCTGCCTTAATTGAAATGGTGCAAACGTAACTGGGTTCCGTCTGTGTTGGAGTAATGAGACAATATGTTACGTCCCAAGGTGACGAGCAGAATGTGACACAGCATATATGAGCCTCACTAACGCCGGTTTGTTCTAGACGAGCGTGCTAATTACCATTAGTTGAATGCTATCCATGTCTCGTGAATTAATCGAATAAAAAAAAACCTGAACGGACTCGACGATGGCTTAATTGGTAACTATATCATCCTAGCAGTGAGTAAGCGAGTTGTTTGTTTAGATTTATGACGACACTAATTTATAAGTAGTTATTATCAAATGTTTATCTATTATAGCATAAATAGCAATAGAGCTGTTGCGTACATAAGACGTAACAGCCTTCGTAGACGCTAACTCTCTTGCCTTGATAACACGGAGATTCCCCTGGAATCTGGAGTCACATGATGTGAAGTTTGATTGGTGGTGAGGATTTTTCGAACCCGCCTAGGTAGCTACCACTCCCGTATTGTAAATCTGTCACCATGACAGCCAGAGTATTTTGTACGAGCACCTCACTCTCCAATGCCTCACTGTCACTAAGCATCTCGTCAAATTGAGGTCAATAAAAACCATAATAAAAAACAATTGTTTCAGAATTCATAAAAAGACCTATCGCTTAAAAAAAGGAACACATATTTGAATGGACTTACCGTTATCCTGAAGGCGTTCTTCGTGAAGTCCTCAGTCGGTAGGTCCCAATAAAGCATTTCGTTTCTTATTTTGTATTCGAAGCCGTTCGTGGTGTGCAGAAGTATCGTTCTGCTGAAGGCGAGGATGTGTTCGTCGATGGCCAATGTTTCCGATGTTATCTTCACTACGCCCCCTACACGCAGCAGGGTTGTTGAGTCCTGGTAAATGATAACAGTAGCTATAAAGATATCTTTTACGATGTGGGGAGGCTGTTGTCCGACGACCGAAGAGACAAGACTGAATGTTCATCTTAACCAAGGTAAAAAAAGATGATGGTTTCAATGAGAATTATGAATTTGTTTTTCTGTGCATATTAGAGGCGTAGGTTCGACTCTATCTGAGCTTGGACTTCCAGTTAAGGAAATTATTGTGAGAAAACAGCCATATCCCAAGAACAACAGTATTCTACTCGCACTGACGCCGCCTGGTGACTCCGGGTCCTACAGAGAGAACATTGATGGAGCTGTTCATTTTTTATTCGTATTAGATTACTTGTTATATATAATAATTAGATTAAACAATTAAGACCATGTTTACATTAATTAGCGTGTTAATAAGTTTTTCTTTAGTTCGTCGGTTAAGTCATTGGTTAGTTCAAATAGGGTTCATTGTATATTTATCACTTCACCACCATTACGAAGCTTCAAGCTCTTAAAATAAAGAACAAAGCCTGGACTATTAATTACAGAAAGAAACGTACACTGTGCCACATAACGTCCACTGTGAAGGTGGCGGGGTCGTGGAGCAAGTCTGGCCATTTCCTCAGTAGCTTGATAATATTTTGTGGCGATTTAATGTAGTTCTCGTTTTTCCCCTGATAATGATTTGGTGGGAATAAGCTTCGAAATTCTCTATATACGGAAGTTAGACCTGCTGGAGAAATGGGTTAAAGCCTTTCTGTATAAACTTTTAATGCATTCATTATTTTAAACTTTTGCAATAATAATTGGTGGTGGAAGGGGTCCCGTCCCGCGCAACAACTCACGGGACTCGAACCAATCTCATCTGCTTGTGGTGCACCCTGCTAATCAACAAACGAGGCTCTGCCCAACCCGCATTGGGCCAGCGTGGTGGGAAATAACCCAAATCCTCCCATATGAACCTCTATACATACGACAGCCCCTGGTGCCTAGCGGTACCGGAAGCCATGTCGACTGTATGTAGAGATCTTTGGGCGAGTCCTATGTGTCTAGTGGACGTCTATCGGCTGTTGGTGACAATGAATAATAATCGGTTGGATCTCAGAAAATAAAACGGGTAGCTTCAACTCATGCCTAAACCAGTGTCCACTTACTTAGTTTAGGTTGGTGTGTGATAGTTAAAATGGCGTTATCGTCGTACATTTGTTTAATTGCATCCCTCTCGTGCGGCGGATTGTCTATGATCGGGAAGAACGTTTCTAGAAACTTTTCTACCACCACATCTGCGTCGGATAAGCAGAAATTCTTCCTCACTAACGGGATATCGCCCTTGAGAGTTATAGAGACACCATCCTAAAATTTAAAAATAGTAATACAAAGTACATATTTTTATTTAACTCGCTTAATCATCGAATTTTTTTTTATTAACTTAAATTAAATTGGTATTACCAATGCATCTTTAGGAATAATTACAATAATGGAGCTCTGATAGACCCAAAATTTTTTTGCTCATCTTTATGTTATATATATATATATATATATATATATATTCTTCATAGAATAAAGAACAAATAACATAAGATCTCTGATGTCAAGGGAAAGAATAAAAACTAAAAAAGATTATAAGTCTGTTAGTGAAACTGATCTCTGTTGAGATTCAGTTTCTGGAAAATGGGAGCATTGTGAGGAAGCCAGCGTGGTGAATAAATGGCCTTGACTTGAGAGAGCTGTTAATTTTTATAAGACTAATTAAAGACTTACAAGTTCCTTTAACATAGGAAATATCATTTTCAAAACTTTAATATAGTAATTGGGATCCGTGTAATCTGTGCACAGGGGATTGCCTTCGAGTTTCAGCGATTTTATTGGCAGATTCCGGCAGTTCATTAAAACGGTAATTTTTTCTATGTGGTTATTTGAAACATCTAAATTGCATAGATGTGGTGTAGTCTGTCGCAGATTGAAGCCCTCTAGTGTTCTGAAAATATTTGCGCCCGTAAGCATCACATTGTTTGGCGGAAGAATCCAGCGCTTTAGTGGTATCTTCGTTCCATTCATTATTGGCAGATCTCTATTTTTAGATCGATACCATCGCAGTAAGTTTTCTGCCCCCAATCAGTATGGTGAAAACTCTGTATTGTCTTCCAGTTTGAAGCTCTCTTCGTGTAGTTAGATAGGCCTATGCTCAGCAGTGAACGTCTATCAGCTGATGATGATGATAGTGAATCAAAATGGCTACCAAAACTTAATAAATTACATATCAATGCGACGAACACACAATGTCATAACTAGAGCCACATTGTCATGGATAAGAGTGTTAATTACCATCAGGTGAATGTCTTGCTCGTCTAGTCGACATCTGACATATTTCTAATTGAATTTACTTGCTTTTACTACCTGATTATAACAAATAAAATAAAAATATACTGGACGAAAACGGAATATGTGTCATAGAATTATTACTTACGCTAGTCTATTATTAGATAGATCTATTTCCACCAAATTCTTCATATTGATATAGGAAATCAACTCTACTATATCCATTTGGTGGTTAACACAGTTTAGAGGGAAGTATAAGAAGTGGCTTATATCTGTTGAAGAAGGGTATATTTCACTTATTAATTCCTCACGGTGATCAACTAAAACTGAGTTAAAAATGTCAGACTTAATGGCTTACTTAGCCAGTTTAGTTTCTCTTAGTCAATATCCCTTGTATTGACAATCGGTAGAAAGCTGTGGTGGAAATAAAGAGGGAAAACTAAAAGATAAACTTTACCTTTAGAACTACGCCAACCTAATGTGGTCATATTATATTATCATGGGTAGACTGGAAGAGGAATCTTAGGTGAAACCTTCACAATATGTTTTTAGTAAGGATGATAACCGCTGAACCATATCATCGCTTTGAAATGTAAGATGTTACGCCTTTCCAATATTTTCATTAGTTGTTGTAGTACCTACCTAGATCTAGGCTCTGGTAACTGAAATGTAGCTACAGTTGTCCAATTAAACCTAACACCAATGACTATCGTGGATAGTGCGTAAGCGTTCCCGTAACCCCGCCATCAGGCGACGAGTTGGAACATCGTGGGAGTTTTAGTCGGTGCAAGTCCGACATAGCCTGTCCTTGCCCTCGCGACGATGTGTATGTGCAGGCATTTCTCCCACGTTAATCAAATATCATTAATTACCCATGATTAGTACTATTTATGTTCAATTCTACTTCTCAATATTGTCTAAATTCTCTTCAATGTCTCTAGTATACAGAAATCGTTTCCCTTCTTAAAATGTCCGATATGTGGAATCATTCTTTGAAGTGATGATTGTCATCAAAAAATATATCCCAGAGCTTACCACATTAAATTTATAAAACTGCAGTGCAGGTTAAAAAGAAATCAACAAATAAGTTAACCGACTCACCCGGATGCAAAGTAAAAGCTTTCAAGCTCAACTTTGTCTTGCTATCGAATCCCATCAGCACTCTCTTGCGCAGAATCATCTTTGGCAGGAAGTCGATATGTTTTAGTGTCAAATCGATGTTAGATATAGTTATGTTCAACATCACACCGTCTCTGTGCACGCAGAAACCTAGTTTGTGTATCGCCACCAGCGCCATTCGACACCTCAGCACAAGGAACTTGCATTCGCGTGGCGAAAACTGCAATATTAAATACACACACGAATCAGTTTTTTTTTGGTAGCTTATTCACCTGACGATAAATGGCGATCATAACAATGTGGTGCTAGTTAGGATGATATACACCACGTTGAGGCCGTCGCTTTGATGAAATCCGCCCAACATCTTACGGAGCCTAAGTCAACGTCACCTGCTCGCGGCGCACCCTGCTGAATAACAGACGAAGTTCCGAGCACTCACCAACCCGCACTGGGCCAGCGTGGTAGGTTACGAACCAATTCCCCTCAATGAAATCTAACAACGATGTGGAGAACTTTGGGAGCGGGCTATGTCCAGCAGTGGACGTCTGTCGGCTGATAATAATGATGATTGATGATGGTGATGATAAGCCTGCAAGTTTGCACATATACTATTTGGCGGTGGAAATAAGGATATAGGGATATGGTAGTACCTACTGGACCCCGCCAATGAAGACCTTCCGCCATTAATTTAAACAAAATTTATCAGTTACCATCATTATCTTTATATTAAAATTTTCAAATATTTTTTTTTTTGTAAACTGAAGTTTATTTACCTCTATAAAGCAAGGAACGAAGCTCTTTCCTTGCAGGTTTTCCAATAAAGTGTCTAATACATCCTCCTTACTCCATGTCATTGGATAGCCTTTCACCTTAAAAAAGAGGTTTAATTAGCATCGCTAGCAATTATTTATTACATAGGAATTTAGTTTTTTTTTCTAGACAAAAATATGCAAGCTTACCGTAACTTGTATAAACGCGTTATCATTCTTATATATCTCCTCCATCTGCTCCTGTTCCATTATCATAGCGCTCTGACAAGAGGTTTAAAAGAATTTTAATAAACTAATTTATTACAGATGGTGAAGTTTTTAAGATGTTTTTTTTTCAGAAACAGTTGCATAGTACTTTTAGGGGCAGAATAAGGGCTGTGGTACCTTAGACGGTCGTAAGCAACAGAGACCATTCACATTTGTATTATAATAAAACTTATGCCTTTGTTGTGGGAGGCAGTGTACCAATTTTTTATAAAAAAAAGAAAATAGGCAGCACAAAATATATCGTAGTAGATTTCGAGAGGTGGTGCGGCAACACGCATCACCGAAGCTCACTTCAGGGTTCATGCAACCATGAGATGCAACCATGCAACCATGAGATGGATCGGTTTGGAGTTTTTCGAGGAACGCTTATAACCTGCAGTGGACGTTTATCCGCAGATGACCATTGTGATAATGATGATGAAAACCTTAGAAGATCTCGCGCCGACACATCTTTTAACGTGCATGTAGTTCTTCCAGGGCCAGTATGTCAGATACTTCTTTACAATTTCGTCAGCACTATTAACGATATGCTTCTGCTCGTGAACCGGTACCAATACCTCTGTAGCTAGGTTGTCCCGACTTTCACCCACCACTTCCCTGTAAGGATAGTATTAGTTTCATGCTCATGTTTTTTTATTGGTTTAAGAGAGACTCTACGTACTATCGCAGCGCTTGTATCTGTCTCCAAGCAATAATGTACAATGGTGTAAGAACGCAGTAGCTAGTGAAATTACTCTTCCTTCTGCCTTTTTCCCAGCTATGTGAGGTCGGCACAGTATGTGCTTCTCTTCCATAACCCTCTGTCAGCCGTCATATCTGAATTCGCACTCTTTTCACATATTACATCTTTCACACAATCCATCCACACTTTCTCCGGTCTTCCTTCTACCCTTATAACCAAGCAGCTAGTGCAATTACTGAAGTAATGAAATCTTGCTTAGAAGCAATTACACAATTTAGCGCTGTGCGATGATTTTAACTTGTGCCATATTGTTGTAGGTAAAAATCGTCATTAGATGTCGCTTGGTAGAAAAAGTTGATATGTTATTAAACAAATAAATAAACAACTCAATGTTCTTACAATTGAAAGTTGGAACCCTTCTTTAATAATGAAAGGTTCAAGATCATTTATTCACCACTGTGGTGTCAATCATCTTCATTATCAGCCGATGGACGTCCATTGCTGGACATAGGCTCCTCCCAAAGATCGTTAACGCGTTGCTCGCATCCATCGCAGTGGGTTCCCCCGATTCTCACCAGATCGTCGGTCCACTTTGTGTCCACTATGGTAAATCCGTAATGAAATATTTAAAACTTACCTGACAGGCTCTTCTTTGTCATAACAGAGATTAATCGTCAGTTTTGGCTTCTTAGGCTGAGTGAGAGGTCCTAGACGTTTGAATGCGCTGAGACGCTTCTGTCCAGGCAGATACATGTCAGGAGATGACGAACCTTCGTGGACCTCTGAAAATAATCATTTAACTAATTATAACGATGTAATTGCCTTTTTAGCACTATACCAGTAGGATCGATACCTACACTATACATAGAAAAATTTTTGATGATTTTTTGAACTCATCTTCATGTAAAAAATAATATTTAATTTATAACCCGTTTTGAAGGATAGACGACAAATATATACCTGACAACCAGAAACCAGTAAAAGTGGCACGAAACGTATTTCTACAAACGCAGTACGAAGGACCAGTCTCTTCGGATAACAAAAAAAATTATAATCAACTTTCCGAACAGTTCGGAAGCCTTTATAAAGTGCAGAGTTTACCACCAACACAATGACGGTACTTAAAAATCTCATATAGCTCTATCTTCGCCCAGAATACACGTAATGTTTAAAAGTTATTTCACTATCTACAGAGTCTTTGAAACCATGATAAAGTATGCACACTGCTTGATGGCCGAAATAGGCGCTATAGTGGTACCTATCTCGCCTGTCTCAGACACGATGCCTTTTATACTGGAACACAGTAATGATTACAACGTACTGTTTAGGAGCAGAAATATCCGCTGCGGAGGTAATTCCTTGGATGATCTTTGGGAATAAGGATCTGCCATTAGTACACAGTTTCCAATACCTACGTTATTATTTATTACCTTCTTCACGGTTTTCAGCAAAAAGATCGGACGGCGAGTAAGCTTGTGACGGAGTTGGTTGCGGCATGGCGGTGTTTACAAACATCGTCTCATTCGGAGCAAAACCGCCTGACATGTAGTTGGCATGTGCTGGTTGTTGGGCGAACATTGGCTGATGTAGCTCGATCGGCATTGGGTACGCAGGAGCCGAATTTACCGGCATATATGCTAAAATGTAAAAGTTTCCTTATCACTTATCATGGTTCCAGAGAAAAGGTCGGACCAGTTTTTTTTTGCATATCTACACTAAGACCGCCTGCGCGGTGGATCGATGACCTAGTGAAGATGGCATACAATCATTGGATGCAGTGGCATGGGATCGGTAGTGCTGGTTACAGGAGCAATATGTTTAACAGCTGTTTAAGCAGCAGTAGAATGAAATAATTATGCTGTTGAACTAAACTAACCTTTAATCCCCATATAACTTCACGTTAAGTTATAATCAGTTCGGAGATAGATAAGCGTGTTTGCTGTACTTAAAGCGAAATACTCTCGAGAATATTGATCAAGTTGGACTAATGGGAATAAAAATTAAATATGAGACTGGTAACTTGCTAGGCAGGTTCGAGGATATTTTTACAGAGGTCTTCTACCGGAGACTCATCGCGGTAGGTTTTACAACTGCTTATATTTTTGCCCCCAAATACTATAGTGCAAACATTATTACATTGGTTTGAAGAGCACTGTGCCAAGTGAAATTAGTAAGCTCGATACTCCACTAATTTTACTTTACATTCTGATCTCAAGAAGACGAGCATAGTGTGCTGTTTACATCCTAACATGCGCTCATTCTTATGGGCGGGTGTATTACTTATTATAACGTAGTTTTCAGTTCGCTATGTCGCATAGTGTAATAATTTTTTTTAAATATTAGATATTACTTACTGTCCTGTGGTTCAAACGCTCCGAACCTCTGCTGCTGTCTCGGAAACAACGGAACACCTTAAGAACAGATTGAAATGGTATCAAAATAAAATGTTTAGTTACTTTGGAAAATTAATAAAGAAATTAAATAAGGATTGTACTTAAAATAAACTAATTTAGTAATATTAACATATTTGTAATAATTATACCATTGTAAAAACTATTAAACTATTAAATATTCAGGACTGGATTCATCGATATGTTTTCCTTTACTGGAAACTAGTATGTGGCGATGATCAAACCTGCGCCTGCGACCGTCTTTCAAACTACTGTCACGGCTTCAACCCGTATACATATATCCGCTATATATTATATAATATAATTTTTGTGATCGATTTCGAGTAGAACTAGTAAAAAAATAAAATTAAGTACCTATGATCTTTTTGGTAGACACAAAATATATAGAATGTGATACAAAAAAATTTTTTTTCCTTTTTTATTTAATGGTAAGCAATATGATCGCCGATAACTACGTGGTGCTCGTTAGGACGATAAACACTGTGCCACGTTATCATGCAGCTCGTGGTCTTGATACAAGATGTCAATTCTCGTTATTCAAGTAATTTCATTTGCTGCAACGGTCTTCAAACCGAGGTATAATAACGTTTGCACACTACTGTTTGGCGGCCAAAGACCTGCGTTGGAGGACATCTTTTATTTTTTTGTTAAACGTGAGGGAAATGGTTTCGCATACCTGCTCCCGCAGGGGTTAAAGGTTGGTTATATCGGACTTGAACCGCCTAAACCCCCAACGATATTCCACCTGTGTCATTTTACAGCGGAGCCATGGGAATGCTTTCACACACCTCCACGACTGCGCCTGCGCCGGCTGCACCGTAGCTGTCCCATCTCGTAAGAAGACCCTCTCTTTCCACTTTCCACTTACATTTTGTGCCGCGGGATATACAGCATGTTCTCTTCACGGCCTCTTATCGTCTCTTGGGCAATCAATCCCCCCGAATTCGTGACACAGAGGCCATTGAAACCACGAGTTAAAAAAATCCAAATTCTTTGGGCTCTGCTGCCAACCGTTATACGGCCGTGCAGGAAAAGAGAGAGAGCGGCAGAGCGCAATACTGATACTCTTCTTTCCCTGCGGGCCCACCGCCGTCACATCAGCGGCGTGGCACCACTTAGTTACGGAGGGTAGAACGAGTGGCGAAACGCAATACTCCTCTTCCTTCGCCACTTCACCACGGCTGCGACGGGCAGTGTAAGTCTACCCTCGCAGCCCTCCGCAGCACACATTCGAAGTGAGCAGGTTGAGCTCATCTAGAGCAGCCAGCTCAGACTGGCCCTACGCCTCAAGCCAGCCGGGTAGGTTCCTCTTAGTTTCACCGTGGGTGACCAGGCCCCAGTTACTGAGCCCCACAGCCGCAACAAGGCGGGAACCTGTTCGGGGGTCGTTGAAGGAGACCTGCTAGCAGCAAAAACAATACAAACAGTGCCGTCGATTTGGAATTATCCGAAACCACTGACCCAATCCGTGCAGTCTCCAGATACGTCTGAGCACTCAGAGATGGAAGTGAGAGGAGGAGACAGGGATTCGTAACGATGGTCTTCGCTGATAATTTATCAAGTGGAGACGAGAATGCATTCGATATAGAAACGAACGCAAGGCGTATTGCATAGCACATTCGAAATGAATTATAAATAATTTAATCACCGACATCTGACGAGGAATTATGCTTTTTCCTCTGAATTTCTTCCTTGTCATCTCCCTCTCTTGAATATAAACAATGGAAGGAAAAATATATTTAGTATATCGATATACATAAATAAGATAAAATGAGTGGCGACTGCGTCCACTGGTGAGTACTATTTGCATATAAAATTATATTGTTATTAATTGCACTTACAGTCCTGTTGTTGCACTCACCTGGAGTAGCATTAAGATCTTGATAAGCAGGCATGTCCTGGAAGTTTATTTGCGCTCCTACGGGTTCTAGACCCATAGGCTCTTGTATAGCCATATTATTTACTGGAAGACAAACATCTCATATGAAATATTGATTTATTACATTGCTTTATAGGGCATTGTGTCATATGCATTTTTATCTACAATAGGCCTTCACCTCAATTATGTACACAAGCTTTTTTAATACTATTGCAAGGTTGCCTTGATTATCATCAGGTCAATTTCAGCCCATCCCGACAGTTCTTTGTAATAAAATACAATTAGAGGACATACAAACAAGATATAGTATGGGACTTACTCGCTTGAATGTTAGAGACTTCAATGTCATGCACATTTTGATAAATCTGTTGTTGTCCAGCCAGTACTTGGACAGAAGCTCGGTGTCTCATGGTGTTACCTAAAATGAACGGTATTTTTATGATCTGTATATAGTGGACATGTATTGGCGGATGATGGTGATATAGTTTGTTTTATACATATAGTTTTGTAACACATGGAGCTCCCATACTTTTAAAAAATAAAGTATTGATTTGCTTATCGTAAAAGGCGAATAAAGAGGAAATAATTTCAGGGAAATGGCTGCAGTTATTCCCGTGACAACAATCTTTCCGCAATTTTGTATTGTATGACTTATTAACAATGTTGAGTCAGTTTTGATTCTGTTGTGATACAACTGGTTTCGGAGTTAATATTGGTATACCAGCCCTTGAAATGTTTCACACATAAGCCAGCAATTGTGTTTAACTGTTCAGCGGTTTGTATCAGGGCCACATGACTTAGTGTAGTTGTTGGTGGGGTTTTTCGAAATCGTCTGGCTAGCCGCTATAACAGGGTTGCTATGTTCCAGCTGTCAACATATGACAACCAGAGCATATTGGGCTAGTGCGCTTTACCATCCATGGCTTTATTTCCACTTAAACTTGGGAAACTTCAGTCAAGTATTATTTCATATTATATTAAAATAATGTGGTAATAATCAGATGTTAACACTTCTTAAAGTTTTAAGAATACATTGTCAGAAGAAAAATGTATAAATAAATCTAAAACTTTTGGCACAGTTTAAATTTTGAGGTTTATTTTAATTACAGTTATAATTCTGTTATTATCATTATAACAAGAAAATGGGTTAAACAACAGACTTTAGATCTACTATGTCACTAAAACATATACATGGTTAAAATTCGTGACACTCCTTTTTTATTTTGAAGGTTAAAAAAAACCACATTAAAGAATTTTAAAATCAATGTTAAGGTAACCGACATAGGTTAAAAGATTGCTAGACTTATGTGGCAGTGGGTAGGACACATTGCTCGAGGGACCGACGGCCGATGGGGCAGTAAGGCTCGCGAGCGGCGCCTGCTTACCGGTAGACGTAGTGTTGGCAGGCCTCCTACAATGTGGACCGACGATCTGGTCAAAATCGCGGGAACCCATTGGATGCGAACAACGCGGGACCAACCGATGTAGAGATCCTTAGGGAGGCTTATTTCCAGCAGTGGATGTCTATCGGCTGATGATGATGATGACAAATGCTTACCGTGATTACTTAGTGTCGGTATCGCCATTCCAGCAGATTGAATGTTGTTTTGATTGCTAATGTTGACACATGTTTGACTTGAAAGTACGGGAATCTGTTCTGCTTGTTGTTGAACCATATTTGTTTTCTCGGAAGTTTCTAGAACAGAAAAATACAAACGTTTTCGAAAAGCAATTTTTTTGTGTGTAAAATTTTAATTTAACAATTTAAAACCAAACCACTTTCTCTGCCAGACAGGTAAAAGTTGGGCATAATATGGGAAAGTTATATTTAAAAAAAGAATTAAGGTTACACATAAAGATATTCATAGAGCTATGAACAAAATTGGTTCAATTAGTTCCACTGACAAGATTAATATAGTTAACTTTGACACCATAAATAATATTACTAATAAAATATGTATGCACCCCCAGGTGGACTAGCAACCTGGAGAAGATGGCTGGGAATTTTTGTTTGCAGGAAGATTGAATTATTGGGTGCAGGTGGAATTAGAGCAATGTGACTGATGATGGCCGGGGAGACCTATGTTTAGCCATAGACAGCAATAGCCATAATACTCGGTATACTAATTTAAGATTCTTTTGGGACTTTAAATATTATTTATGTGAAAAAGTTATTTTTTAATTACCTGATTGACTTTGGTTATTTGGTTCATTATTGGGAGAGTTTTTTTCAGGCTTGTTATCCAATTTTTCATTTTGTTTCTTATCCAGCACTTTGTTCTGTTGCAAATTTTGTTTTGCACTTTGGATGTCCTTCTCTTCCATATTTTGCTTTACATCCTTCATCACACTATGTGACATACTTCCTGGTATATTTGGTTTTTCGTTATACTTCTGATTGAATTTAATTTTTTCCTGAGTTCGCTCTTGTATATTCAGAACAGGTTTCTTTGTTGTTTGTCTATAACAGAAAGTATGATATTCTAATTTCCTATTAATATTGTGGTTATATATTTACAATCAGGCATTATAATTTTAAACAAAGTTCTACATTAATTCATAAAGTAAATAATACAGTTATAACAAAAATCAATATAATCAAAATAGTTTCATTTACAAAGTATCAAAAAGATACTACCATTTGATTACTTTACTTACTTTACGAAAATATTTGGTACTTACATTCCTTGGGAGGCTTGCGCACTAGATTCAGCAAAGGGCACCGATGGAGAATTATCATCAGTTAGTTCTTGAAGAGATTCCTGTATCTGTTTGCTTTTAGGACTACTCAGGTGTGTATTTGTTTTGTTTGAGAAATTTGTATTTGAATTTTGTTGTAAGTCACTAGACAGAGTTACATCTGCCCAAAATGGCATAATTTTTGGCTTATATTGCAATTGCACTAGAGTCTTTTTATTATTATTTTTTATTCCTCTGTAAATTTATAGAGTAATTCAGCTGTACACAATTAAGAAAACACAATTTATTTAGAACTAGGTTTTTATTCAATTTTTTTTTTGTTTATGTCTATTGCATGCAATTCTCTTTCATTAATATAATAAATAATAGAACTACAATTTCGCCTTGAACAAGTTATATTTTGTAACAATTAAAACATTATTAAACGATAATAATAGAAGAATATGTAAAGATGACAATGAAAAATATGTAAAAAAGGAACGGAATTATTTTTGGAATATATTAAACATTGAATAAAACTAAACGGTTAATATATATATTTGGTGACAACATACTTTTTTCTGTATGGAAAATTCATTTTGAACAAAAAGAGTTTAAAATTTACAATATTTAATGCACTTGTTTATAATTTCAAACAGAAATTGTAGTCTTGAATTTGACATTTATCCGATTGTTATTGTATTGGGATAATTTTTTTTAAAATTTTAACAGGACTGGAGTCATGTCTTTTAAACCTACCTTTTAACATAATACAGATAAGTTTACGAAGCTTAAAATTTTAACTGTCATGAATTTCCTTTTAACTTCGTTATATTGTATATAATATTTTATCGTGTTATTCAATCAAAAATGTTATCATGTAATTATAAGTAAAATGAACATCAACAACAATCATTATACGTCATATATGGTTTTCTTTTCATTTATATATGTTTTCAAAGTTTGGTTTTCATACAATATTTTTTTTTTTATTAACGAGTGGAGACAATAGGAGATATTTATTTAGTACTTAGGTATTATTCGCCTGTCCATAACAACTAAATGCTGGTTTAAACGTTTAGAAAGCGCCAATTTGCTCTCGTAGCACCGAAATAACAACACATTTATAACAGTGCTACAGCATTCTTTTACAAATCGAAACATTAATGTTTGAATAAATATTTTTAGGTGGAAGTTATAAACTGAATTAAAATTTATATTGTGTAATAAGCACAAAAATCGGTAAGAAGAATAAATCACTAGCGTTAGTGCTTTGGTTAAATAGATTATTTAACACTTCTACAAACGTTACTTTAATATGAGGTTTGTGTTATTTTATATACATCAGTAGTACGCAATCTTTTTTCATGGGACCACAAACTTCTATTAATTATGTTGACCTGGTCTACATAAAAAAAATTTAGTAATTTTTATTTGTTTCCGCGATTGTTATAAATTTTTATTAAACACGTATGAACGGATTCCTTGCGTATATTATATTTTATCATTATTAACGCAAAATTACAAATGGTTTAAGATAAAGAACGCCAAATAGATTAATCAGAAAAACTCGATAGCCCAGCCGCGAGTTCACTATAGCTGGTAGTAGTAGATAGAGTGGTGGGTACTGGTGGATAGATTGATTTCTACATAGTGTACGTAACGATTATTTTAAATGGCTTTAAACTTTCCTAGATAATAAAAACATCATCTACTGCCACTATATTTCAGAAAAAATACAGCTATCTGATTCATTTTGAAAATTCTTAAAAATGATATGAACAGTCTCGCGTTTCTAAACAAAATTTTTATAATGACGAACTATTAACTCATCTACTGGTGCAAGTTCGCTAACAGCTCTTGTTTTTGATCTAAATTATAAAACCAATGTCAACTATATTAGCAGACAATTCTATTATAGAAATTAAATGAGTTACTGTAGTCAAAACATGTTCACTATTTTGTTGTTTCAAACGTAGTAATGATTTTTTCACGAAATTTCGTGTCGACGAACAGAGTGTGCGAATATTACACATCACCGTGAAAACCATATTTTTTAATATGAATTTATGAAAGACGATTTTGATTCGCCGTTGAAACATTCTACGGCAGCAACATGCACTCGACTCGGCGTTGTATATTGGAGCACGACACAAAATGCAATATTTCTCGTTAAAACCACTTGACCCACGGGTCTTACGGTTATACAGGCTGTTTTATTAAAGCCGGGACACTTTACCGAGCGAAGATTAAAATAACAAGGAATTATTTTCAAAGAATACTATGAAAGAACGCTTATCTACCCCGTCTTAGAGAAAAACACTGAAAATAAATTGCGAATAGCAAAATCTTTCTACGGTAAAATGGAAACGATACATATGATAAAATGGATGGTCTTATTACATGTAATACCGATGTGCGATGTGTGGATCAGAATCACCCGTTTACGAAAGTTGGTTGCTTCCAATAAAGTAATAAGTAAGGATTACACAGAGCCACATTGGTAAGCCGTAATAAATAGAACTGCTCATTAACGCAGTAATTCCACTGGTCACAGCGCCATTGCAAAGGGAATCGAATGGAACAGATTAACTTTATTCTATAGATGCTGTTACTTCGACAAAGTGAATATGAAGTGACATTTATAAAAAGATTCTCAATACACTGCTTGTGTTCTTTTAGTTTCAAATGTATTACGGTATAACAAAGAGATCACCCTTAAGAAACCTGACCTTTGTCGATCTTCTCATCCTAAATTGAGACTCGGTCGAAATAAAAATAGGTAATTAAATAATTCGCACTAACTACAATTGAAGCTAGTTGCAGCGGAATCTTTAATAGAATCGGGTTGCTTTGACGTACAAAAAGTTAAAATATAAATTAATTTCTTCATACTTTTCCTTGTTGCTAATTAGCAACAAGTTGTGTTATGTATTAGATTAAGGTCGGGTGCCTGAGTTATTACAAAGTTAGTGATAAATTACTTGTTTACTAATCAACTCACGAGCACGCATATGGTACGTAGTTTTTTATTATTTGCAATTTATTTTAGTTTATTAATAGTTATATTGTATTAACATTTTGTTAACTTTTACCTCAAAATATTTTGGTAAAATTATGAAAAGAATAATAATAAATAGTGTATATAGTTTGTGTTATTATAATAACAATTCCTTTAATGGCTTATGTCGATAAGATATGTTACAATGACTAAGTTATTTATTTTCGTAAACAAAAAATGTATGATGGTACAAATTGTATAAAAATGCTTATCTCTCTTTTATGTGATGTTTATAAAAATTGAGCCGTATATATTTCTCATAAAGTTCTTATATTATTCCCTTAGTTGTAACTCGCTACCAGTTAGCTCTGCAGAACATTAATGTCTATTTGGTTTATCTAAACTACAAGGTAAAACAAGTAAATGGTTGGTTATTACTTTCAAATATGGAGATATAGGAAATAAAAAGTAGTTTTATTTGCGTGTTTAATTAGTTGTAAGTAAAAACGTATTAAATTTCAAGGGACGTAATTCGTATTATTTTTAAACAGTGGAACTTTGTTGCTTTTTTGGCTTAACTTAAACCCTAAACCGTTTAGTCTATTTAAAGAGTCAATTTGTTAACTTTCCGGATAAACAATCTGGAATTTATTGTTTTTATTATTTTAGCCGAATTATGGTGATCACCGTTTGACAATAAGATGTGTATCCCTTTTATTCGTGTACGACACATACATTTAAAAATATTGCGGCGACTTTTAACACAGAGATCCGTTGCGCGGCAGCAGAAGTATAAAAGATTTGGTGGAAAAAGTGTCAAATTGTTATGGCGGCGAAAACATTAGGCTGGTAATATTTTTTTTGTTTTACTAGTTCACCCAGTTAGAAAACTTTGTGAGGAAACCGACATTCTTCAACAGGTGTATTTAGCGAGTCTGACGGATTATATATTTGTCTAGACAAAGAGAGTTTTGTGAAAGAACACCCCAATACAAACAGGGTTTTAATACAAATTTTATCGGTTTTCAGAGTATCAATATTTTATACACATCGTGCTTTTTCAAGTTAAATGTTCGTTTGTACAACAACAGTGAATACATATATTAAATTAGCAGCCGGATAATGCCCACTGATGAGCATAGGCCTTTCTCAAGTTTTGAGTGGAATTGGTTCTTATTCTATCAAGCTGGCCCAGTGCGTGTTGGTGATTGTTCTCTAACAACGTCTCGTCTGTTGTTCAGTAGTGCACCGCATGCAGGTGAAGTTGACTTGAGCGGAACCCCTTACACGTTAAGCAAGTATTAACATACGTGAATACTTGCTTTGTCTTTATTAAATTTTAAGTAATGTTTCTATAGGATAGTGCTAATTTTCGGACATGGCTTGTGCTTCCAAAACATGCAGTATATTGAGACATTACAAGAAGACCACAACGGGATCTGTAAAAGTATGTTCTGTTATTCCATTGAAGCTTTGAGTCATTTGAAAAATTGCACAGTCGTGCTAGGAAATTTGCACGTACTACACTTGGAGAGAACAAAATTGGAGCACTTTAACAATGTTTCGTTTCCTAAGCTTAAAGAGGTATGGAATTTAATTATGTGCGTTTATTTTCTTTGCTATAAAACATTTGTATCTGTTACTTATAATTAAGTTATTTAATTCAGTGTAGAGACAACATAAGCGAGAAGTCAGCCTAGTGGTAAGATTAGCTAGGTTATTAGTATGAAACGCTACTTAAGATATCTAGGACCACACTATTTTAGTCGCCTTGAAATATAAGTTGTTAATACATATTTGAGAATATCACAATTAAAATATTAAAACGTGGCAACATTTAAAAACTAGTTAGTGTTGAACTCCTACTCGAGAATTATGTTCGAATTAAAATTTAATTAAAGGAGTTGATGTAGTGAAAAAAGGAGCGTGAGAGGTCATCCCTTCTTTTAAATAATAAGTAAACGTGTGTATAAAGCAGTAAAAATAGAAAAACTGACTTCGAACATTAATAGAGGATTAGCATTACATAGTGGGGACGCCGCCCCCTTCAGATAGACCGGTGATTCCTAAGAGCGGGCGGAACCAGGTGGGTACGTAAATCTGATGATAGCGTTTGGTAGTACTTATTTTGAGACATATAACAACTACCGAAAGCTGTTAAAAATAGTAAGTGTTAATAGTTTTAGAAATAGGCCTAAGCTTTATATTCTCGCAACAGGTACCGGGCACTAAACTTAGTTTACGACATATACATTTGTTTTCCCATAGCGAACTAATTTTAAAAGAAACATATAATAATTTCTTATGAGAATTACTGTCTTTATACCTAAACCTAACCTAAGTTCTGTGTTCTAGATTACGGGGTTTCTTGTTATGTACAGAGTGCAGGGCTTGGATAGTCTAGGCCATTTGTTTCCAAACCTGGCACGTATAAGAGGATCACAGCTGCTGTACAACTACGCTCTTATTGTTTATGATATGCCGAACCTTAGAGAGGTGAGAGCGTTGCAGTTTCGAAATATGAAAATCTTCAAAATCGAAGAAAGGGCCCATCCAAACAAATCCATTGATTTATTCAATGAACAAATAAGAGATAAAATAAAGCAATATTATTAATAATAACCATTAACTGTCTCCGCTGTAGCTAACAGATTGCTTGTTATCTATGTTCGATTCTAAGATCACATGTATTGGAAGGGTTTTTTTACCTGGCTCCGCACACTGTTGTTATTAAACCGTTGCTGTCATCTGTCTAATAACAAGTAAAAGCTTCAAATAAGGATATATTTTGTAAGAACTCGTCACACCAACTTTGGCCGTATTATCAGTTACTATAAATTGGAATTATTAACCTGATTTAGTTAACAATGATCATATCAATTAGAATCACGCATTTTAGAAGTACAATATAGATGAACAAATATATGGATAAACAGATACTCACACACTATATCTTGCATTGTTAAGAATACATGGTGTACGTGGTACAACAGGAATTTTTTTTATATATATCGGTAACAAGGATTCTGTGAGGCATATGAAATAAATCTCCCACAGAGGTGTGTCATCTGTTCTGTAAGTAACGGACTCAAATGCGGTTGACGCCAGAATTTTTAGTCTATATGCATAACATTATAAAAAGCTTCCCTTTTTCATTGTTTCAATGTATCGCCCCATTTAGTTTTGGCAAAACTACGTTACTAAATATGATACATGTTGAATGTTTTATTTTTGTAATAACCTAAGCGTCTGAAAAACTATGAGAATCCGGTTTTAAAAAGTTACTTGTTTAATGATTTTCCACAGATTGGACTTTATAGCCTTCTTAAAATCGATAGAGGTGGTGTTGTTATATGGGGTGCTCCGCAAACTTGTTTTATCGATACAATAGACTGGAAAGTCATAGCTCCTGGTTTTAGACACGTCCTCAATGTAGCCAAGCATGCACAGTGTAATATAGGATGCACTTGCACGACGAGTCCTGCTACGAATCATTGTTGGAATAACAGGTAATAATAACATTTCATTAATTGATTTGGGCAATGAACTAATTCTTTTAGATTTTTTGCAATATGTACTGCACATAATATGTAATGTGATAAACTGCTATTTAGCGACTGAAATTAACGCTGCGGTATCAATCTAGATCGTCTTCCGCAATAGGGATGGACCACAAATAAATTGATGATTATGATGAAAATAACGTAACTGATGTAACTAATACGCTTCAAGAAAACGAATATTATGCCTTTATTTTAGTTTGAGGTGATTTGAAATAAATGTGTTAATACAAAGAAATATTAATACTGAAATGGTCTATTATCTAACGGTACAAATTGAGCAAAAACCGACTTTAGTAAATGTTATGATAACAAACAACAGAACAAAAAATTATATATAAAAAAATATTGAATGCATGATTTAAAACACTTGACGGTAAATAAATGTATATCAGAAGAAATATTTGATCCAGTTCACCTCAGTGATTTATTTTCAGAAAATGCCAGCGTTACATAGACGGTCCCGAAGGTGAAAAATGTAAAAGCCAATGTCTCGGTTGTCGGAAGACAAATAGCAGCGATTGTTCTGTGTGCCGACACTACACGTACAGGGGGCAATGTGTCTCCAAGTGTCCCAATGGAACGTAAGTTATACGCCTGTTTAAGTGTTTGATAATAATGGACGATGAGTATTCTATTTCTTAAAATTAACGCTCCATTATTCATGTAGGAATATTAAGACAAATCTTTAACGGCATCTCCGTTAGAGTCACACTTTCTATAGGTATTCCGTTTAGAAATTGTCTCGGAGAAATAAATTGATGGTTAAAATTATGCTCTATTGTTATATAACAAGTTTGTCACCAACTTCTATGAATAGTTTAATAAGTATTATTGTACTTACGAGATGCTTTCACAAGAACAAGAATACTAGCTAGAGCAACGATCTGCGCAGAGCGAGTGGTAATAAGAATCGTATTACATTTTCTCTAAAAATGGCACTGTAAGCAAACTGGCATACACGCGGTGGTGACTGACCACCACATAGACTGTTATAGCATCTAGGTAATCGATATACTGCACGGTTAGTTTCTTCTGAAAGGCTAGATTCTTTGTAATAAAATACCTATATATTTAAGGGTCCTTGCGGAAGGGATCTTTCTAATTGTGGTTCTACGCATATCATTATTGTCTGTGGATAACGTAAAAATATTTATAATACTGATATGCTCTTAGTACATGTTTTATGTACAGGTGAATACATAATATATATAGGTTTTAACAACAATATTGATATGTATCTACATATACATAAGTGATAATATGTATTGAAAGTTTATATTTTAGAATGTAGTTTTATATTTTAATTTTGCTTAGAATCGTCCTACCGGTGAACTCGTATTGCCTGATCGAGAAAGAGTGTCTCAACTTGGGTGGATGGTCATGGAACGGTAGTTGTATATTTGAATGTCCACTTAATTATGTCAAAATAAATACAACAGGCAGTTCTACATGTCGATGGTGTAAAAATTGTACAGAGGTAAGTAAATTCTTTTCTATATAAAGCGTAAAAATCTCATCTTAACATTATTAGTTAGACAATGAGACGGAAAATATTGGAACTCGCTTAGTCAGGTTCTCACTCTTATATTTAAACTACCGGAACACATTTATACGGTTATGGCGGCAGATTGGAAATAGAGGGTGGTAGGGTGATTCCGGCAAAACCCCACCACCTTTCATACTTCTATCAAATCAACCCCGGTGTTAAACCAAGAATATTTGTCTAGTACACATTAACTTGTGTAACGCTGGAGGTGCATAAAATAAAATGAAGTTATATAAAAAATAATACTATAGCAATATTTTAACTTTTAAAAGTGTGTTAAAAGGAAGATCTTTTTCTACTGGGCAGGACAAGCGAATTGTGAAAGCGTAATAAATAGCCACGATTCAGTATTGGACAATAACCGTGAATCAACATTAGCTTTTAAACTTCGCGTTAACGTTCGCAAGGACATAAGTTACTTCTAAAATTTTAGCTGGAATATATTTTTCTTCTTTCCTTAGGAACAATAGGACATTGAATATTTTGTAACAATTTTGTTCTGTCAAAGACGACATGATTGGGTTAACAATAGACATTTTATTAGAACTGTGAAACAAAAATACATATACTTTTAGAATAGGTCCTCTTTAATGTTTATCAGGCGTATGAGATATAATGATTGACTAAGTCACACGACAACTTCAGGTGGAGCTTGAGTATCGGCATCTGAATAAAATCGATCAATTTGTCCTCTTTTCCTTTGTCCGAGTTTATCGTGTAAAGGGTGGATACCTGTATGGTTTTTATTATTTTTTAATTGTCACACAACACTTCTTCAACTTGAGTATTATATGCAATAAATGCATTAATTCAGTCGTCCGTCTATGTTATTATTATTATAGAGAACAAATATTGGCAGACATTGAAGTGTCGCCAAGCCATAATATGTAAATATTACTGTTTTTGTAATTCTAGTTTGAAGGATGCAGTGTATAGTAAAATCACAGTGATGACATTGCTGTATACTGTATAAATGTTTTAACTACCACTTGATGTTTACGTTGTTGGAAGTAGTGTCATTACTCATTAGCAAAACTGTTTTTTGTCACATAATTTAATATTGGTCGGACTTATAAATTTCTAGATCCGTGCATATGTTATGGATTCAATTGTGATAGTTTAATCATTTATTTCAGACATGCGGCAATCAATTTATTCGGAGTCTAGAAACAATACAGGCAGCCGCACGATGTGTCTACATTAATGGGTCTCTATCAATTCATATTTCCTCAATACCAGGAACATTGAAAGAACTTAATATGTATCTGAGTGCATTGCGAGAAGTTTCCGATTATATTAGCATATATGGTTCTATTACTATAACATCTTTAAATTTTCTTCCTTCACTTAGACGTATAAAAGGTGAAAAATTAGAAAGAGGGAAATACAGTTTTGTTGTACATGATATGCGAAATCTTCAATCACTATTTTTAGCAAACGTCACTGACGGTCTTAAAGTAGATCGTGGGACGGTAAATTTTTATGGAAATCCTATGCTTTGTATGAGTCACATAGAAAAATTACAAAAATCTTTCCCTATTCAACCAAATGAAATAGACGTTCCTCAAGGAATGAACGGTTACAGTGGTGGGTGTAAAGAAGTATCATTAGGACTTCAAGTTAAAGTTGTGAACGAAACCTCAGCCATAGTTTCCTTTAAACCTGAAGGCAATAAAGATGTACATTACACTGTCCTTTACGTTAAATTGCCGAAAGATATTCACGTAACGTTAGTTCCGGAGACTTGTAGTGATTCGGAATGGTTCGCTGTGGATGTCCACACAGGATCAAGTGATAACGCAACGATAACTTTAACATCATTGCACCCAGCATCGCAGTACGCCATTTGCGTGGAGACGTATAATAAAATTCACAGAAATCTAGCTAGAAGTTCAATTCTTAGCTTCCAGACTCATGTTGGAAAACCTGAACCACCTTTCATTTTGGAACTTGTTGCTTCTTCGTCTGACATTGTGGTCATTCGATGGACAGATCATAAGGACTATTCATCACACATAATACGCTACGAGTTAGATGTGAAACTTGTAAAAATTATTTCCAAAGACGTTACAAAAAGAGATCATTGTAAACACAGAGATGAGGATAACGACGGTATAGATTATTCGCGTCATGCTGTTGTTATGAAACCACCTCCAAATTATGAAAAAGGTTGTAAATCAATGTGCGGCGTACTTTCTTCGGTTACCGAAGGAGCTTTGACAGAGGAATATTTTGAAGTATGTAGTAATAACGATTTTGAATGCGATTTAGAAGAAGTTGGTGAAAGAAAAAATTCTTGGTCCGTGGGTGACAATTATGTTCAAAGTTTATCATTGAATATAAGTGGCCCGCGAAACAACTTTCAAGTGGGAGGACTAGCTCCGTACCGAGATTACAAATTTAAATTACGCTCCTGTACAGAGAACTTTTGTAGTAGACCTACTAAGGGTGTAGTAAGGACATTGCAAAAACAAGGAGCTGACATACCTGTAATTATTTTAGCTGATGCTAATTTAACTGGCTTTGTATCCATCCATTGGCGTGCCCCTAAAGAGGCAAATGGCGCGATATTGTCCTATAATGTTGAAGTGCTACCAAAAATTATTCTAAATGATATTAACAATTTATTGCCACAAGTTTGGTGTATATCCGGAAACATAACAAATATAACTGTTAAGTCAGAAATAGCTGATAAGTATATTATAAGAGTTTGTACTAATACTTTGGGCTCGAGCAATACGTGTAGCGCTTGGAAGAAAATATATATGTTTGATTCGACGCAAGGTGTTCCCACATGGTGGTGGTCTGGTATATTATTCGGCATAATTGTTTACATTGCTTCTATTACAATGGGCAGCTTTTGTACAAAGACAAGATATTACATTGATAGAATACCTCTTATAGATAATAGAGTGACATTTGCAAATGAAACGGAGCCACCGAGTTTTATGTTGACGGATTTTGCTCCTGTATACTCGATTGCATTGCCCGATAGGCAGGTAGATTAAGGTAAAAATAATTCATAAACTCTTTACTGGTTTATCGATCTATACTGATACGAGGCAAATGGCTTACATGATGGTGACCGTTGTTTGGAACATACCAAAAATAAGTGAAATATCGTTCAGCAACTGCAGTAGATACTGAAACCGATGGCAAGATTACATATGATATTAGTAACAAAACTTTGGCAACGCCTCTATGGCGGTAAATTTGCAATATGAGTGTAGCTAGCCAGGATGGTTGGAAGGTGCTCTAATCTAAAAAACATAAGAAATCTCAAGCAAAGAAAAATCTGCGAAAATAGGGTAAACTTGCACGCAATGTTTATTTTAAGTCACACCCATCAGCACATACTTAGGTTATCATATGCTTTATTATTTCTGTGAACTTTATTGCTTTTGTGTCATGTAACTATTCTTAATAAATTTTATTGAAATGAAAGTTCTTTTGGGACGGCGTGAATCGAATTTTATAAAATGAAAAGTTGAAACAAATATAAATTTGTTTACACGGGGTAGGTCGTGGGAGAATGAGATAAAAGATGTTACTGTATAGTTTCTTCAGATGAATTTGGATGTTATAAAAGATATACCAAAAAATATTTCTGTATTCAATCAGGCAACTTGAATCATTACTAAAATTGTACTTTAAGTGCTTTAATTGAATTCTCTTTCTTTTGTCATTCTCTTACAAATTACTTAGAATACGTATATATCTTCCACCGCGTGTGAAATCACACTGTTTCAAAAATGTGTTTAATGTTATTTTATAAGAGACAAAAAACCTAACATATTCTAAAAATTACTATAACGATTGGTCTAAAACTATAAATGTACCGTTTGACTTTTAACCTCGTTAAGTGAGATCAATGATATCAATAGGCTGTTAAGTGGCAAATGGTGTATATTTAATTGGACAAATAAATCTTGAATGGTTTCAGAGACTCGGGAATTTAGTTATGACATATATATATATATATGGAGAAATGTTACGTTTGATCTTTCTTTAAACTGTAATCTTTTTTAAATTACCGTTAAATGTTCTTGTAGCTGTTTCTGCTAGTCTTTCCGTACTTCGAACAAAGTAATAAGAAAACTAATAAAATAGGGTGTGTTGAGCGGAGGAAGATAGGAGAGACCGTTGCAGTAATTTAACACCAAACATATACGCTTGTGTTAATAATAGCAGTTGTAAACTATTAATAAATTATTTTTAATTATAGTTTTTTGTTGTTATTGGAAATCATTTACAATTTAGTTACACTACTCTGGAACTTCTTACCCGATAAGATTTGGAATGTTTTAAGAATGCATATATTCCTAAAAACCGCTTTGAGCAGAATAAAATATCGTTTTAATTATTTATTCACATTTATATAGACATAATAAATGTTTGTATATGTATAGTTTATTTAATATCCTATAAACTACCGCGTATAACTACATTTTACTTCAGCGAATATTGGTTGGTAGATAATACTTAAATAACTGACGAGGCTCTCCATCCACCAACCCGCACTGGGCCAGAGAGGTGAGGCTAAAGCCTAATTCCCCCTCAACGAGGATTTTTGACGTAAATTTATGCCCAGCAGTGGGTGTTATCCGGCTGATAAGAAGAGAATACCCATAGATATTAAACCCAATTTTTTTATATTTTAATACAAGATTTTACAATACATTTTTATGATTAAAAACAAATAAAATATACGTATGCTAAATTAAATAACAAATATTAAAAATGTAACCGGTACCGCCGCCAGCTATTTCTACCCTTATTTTTATTAGTTATTTAAATATATATTTATATTCCCGATCAGCTTCCATTAAAATAGGGTAATAACAAAACGGGGGAGTACATATTTCAAAACACGAGATTGAATTATAACTTTCGCCGTTCTGAGCTCCGAACATTAAGGCCATGAAATTTTGTATTATACGAAATAAATCCTCTTAAACCCTTCTAAAGGCCAATGACAATAACCCCGGTCAAAATGGTTGCCCGGGGAATTGAATTTAATGTAATTAGGTTTGGAATCTTCAATGGAGACATTGTGGCATTGCTATGACGTTTTCGCAACCCTACTAGAGAATATAATACTTTCTGAAATAAATAAAAAGATTTGAAAAAAAAAACATAAATCAATCACCCTCATATTAAACGCAAAAGATTTTTTTAAATGATATACACTATAAAATTTGTATTTCTAAATTGTTTTTCTTCTTCTTTGTCGTAACATCATGACAGAGGGACGTGACTATGGTGCGTTGCCCTGGCCACCATTTCTTTCCAGACATTTCTGTCTTGCGCCATTTGGATGGATGATTGTAGGGTAGCTCCCGTAGCGCCCTGAGTTGCGCGTGTCCATCTTGTAGGATACCGCCCTCTCGCTCTCTTTCCTTCTACACAACCAGTAATAATCAGTCTTTCCAGACTGTCTGGGTCTCGCCTGACCGTGTGTCCGAAGAATTTGAGGACTCTCTGCCTACAGATTGTTGAGAGACTTGTTGTTATGTTCAACTGTTTGAGGATTGACTCGTTTGTGCGACGTTCCGTCCAGGATATCCTCAGCATTCTGTGCTAGCACCACATTTCGAACGCGTCAATCCTCGATATCACTCTCGCTTTTAGTGTCCAGGTTTCAGAAGCATATAACAAGATAGAAAATATGAGCGTCTCCATTAGCTTCTTTTTGGTGTTGCGGCTAATACTCATTTATTAATGCTGTATACGATTGTAATCAAATTATAAAAAAATATATTTACATGTTACTGTAACAAGCGCTGACTTGTGAAAAATAATGAAATAAAAGTTAATAATAAAAGGGAATCTACAGCGGAAGTGGCTACCACAGTATATTTTTGGACATTCAATGATCATCGTCTGAACGGGGACAAGCTAATTTGATTGAAGTCGGATGGAAGCGGCAGGTTGTAAGTCAGAACTGTGATAAGAGGAGTAGGCTACATCAACGTTTACGTCTCTGCTGAAGGACAGAAAGTGAAAAGGAAAATGAAGATTTACATATTAAATTTAATTTTATCAATCAACAGATCACGTTAAGATTATTCATAACGTTCACGCAGTTATGCCAGTTCAACTTTAATTAAATATCTTAAAGTTCTTCCGAATTTTGTACTTACCTCTTCACGGAAGTTTGTAAGTATATCCTATGTATGCTAAGAGTGCTTAGATAATAATTTATTAAGCAACAAATTTGATTTACAAGTATGTAAGATATTAATTAATCTCCGCAGTATATTTGATTTCCATTTTCCTGAACACGATTTATTATCCTATATGAAAGTTGAATAGTAAATAACCTCAATATTCGAACAGATTTTCATTTTTCATTTCAGTGTATTAATGTCGACCGCTGAACGAGCTTTACCTTTAAAGATCGTATTTGCTGTACTCGCTTCGTTTGTATAAAAGAAATTAAAACATTTTTATTGGTATACTTCTCTTAAACCCACTGTACATCATCATAATCAGCCGATAGACTGCTGGACATAGGCCCTCCCAAAGATCTCCATATTCATCGATTTTAGAGTTCGATCACTACGGCATTGACGGGATTTAGGAGCCATCGTTTGTAGCGCTTCGTATGAGGGGATTTGGTACTTTTCCCACCATCAATGCTGGTTGTTGGGAGCCAGAATCTAGTTTGTCGATTAGCAGGGTGCACTACGAGCAGGTGAGGTTAGCTTGGGACCCGTGAGTTGTTGTGCGGGACCCCTTACACCACTGTACACCAATGTCGTTACGCTACGCTAAATACTAACATAATCTCTGCTTCTTTCCGTCTTATTATTACACTGAATAAGTTTTTTTTAACAATTGTGAAATGCCGCAGCGGAAGGTTACAACAAAGTGGATTCAAAAATGTCTCCTCAAAAAAATTCATGTACGTCAGCCCCAAGCTTTCGAATAGTTCTCGATGAATTATTATACATTTGTATGATACATTTCAGTTGTTCTACTTTTATCATGTAGGAAAACCATTTGAAGCCATATTAAATTTATAATTTCGTTTTCTTTCGTCAACTACTCGCGAAACGTAGACGGAGGTAACTGATCGTTTTAATTAAGAAAACCCGTCAAAATGTCCGCCTCAGAGAGGAAACGTGCTGTGAAAGTCCACTAAATAAGGTAATTATTTTTGTTAATTATAAAACGTAATATTAAGAGATGTCGGAAAGGTAACGAATACCTCAATAGCACAAATTATTTTGCATCTACTAAACAATTTTTTTTTAATGTTTATTAAAAAGGATCGTTATATGTTTGTAACAGAGGTAAAAGACTACGACTGATATATTTTAAAACTAACCGTTTCCCACCACAATGGATGTACGGAACACCCTTGTTCCTTAGGGAAAAGAATTTTGTAAAATTTGTTCTTAACGGACCTCTGAAGGGCAGAACAAATATTTCTACCAAACTTTATTGGTGGCAGATCTCTTTTGCCAGAGACCATCTAGGTACCACCGCAGGGCCTACAGAGAGTACTGTATAAACATCACTGTTTTTCGGTTTAAAAGGCGCTGTAGCTAGTGTAATTACCGGGGTAACGAGACTCAACATCTTATGTCTCAGGCGACGAGAGGAATGTGATAATGTGTAATATCCGAACTAGCGCCACGTTGTAATGGACGAGCGTATCACTTACCATCAAGTGTACGTCCCGGTCGTCTCGTCGCTTAATTGTATAAAAAAACACCACTTTTGAACTTTGTCTATCGTGAAAGCGTTACAGGTAATATGTTCTTTATGAAAGTCCTTCGAAACAACTACAGCTGAGTGAATATATGACAGAGGGTGTTTAATTTGCTTTAATGGTCGTGAAAGAAGATTTCGGTAGCAAACCTCCCTTATTAATTACTTCTTTGATTACACGCCTCGGGTTTTCGTAAATATTTCATACAGAAAGTTGTAATGTAAACCTGTGCCAGTATTTTCTTGACATTAACGAGATAGGTAATTCAATTCATTAATGAATCATTCCGGTTATTTCGTCCTGACTAATTACTCAATAGGACAAAAGCGATTTTATTAAAAGCTGACAAATACTGTTAATTGAATTAAAATTAAATTTGTTTCCATTAATGTACCGCATCCGGTGTAAATTGTAAATGTAGTAAAATCAAAAGTGCTAGTTAAAAGTGTTTTTTCGTAGAAAAAATAATTATATAGTTTACTTAGTTAAAAATTACGAGTAACTGCCGCAGTAGTAAGCACAGCAGGGGTGAGCAAGGTAATTTTGACTAGGAAACCAAATGTGAAGGGTGACGCTAAAATTTTTCTAAATTCTCCTGGCAAACTACCCGCATATTGTAAAGCTGCCTCTATAAAATCACTGTTGTATTCTGGCATTTAACATAGAAGACCTATAGTCATACGGAAGCACACATTACCCTTCACGGTCTTTTTTTTTCGATTAATTGACGCGACAAGTGGAACGTTCACGTGATGTTATATACTTCACCACATAGCGTTCGTCGCCTGAGACCTAAGATGTTGAGTTTCGATATCCCAGTAATTACACTAGCAATAGCGCTCTTCAAACTGGAACACAGTAATGTCTCCACGCGTCTATTGGGCGGTAGAAATAGACCCACCTAGACGGTTTCCGGTAACAGAGACCTACCACCAGCTAAGGAGCGGACGACGGAATTTAGGCTTTTTTCTACCACGCTGGCCCAAAGCGGGTTTGTGGGGGCCAGAGCGTCGTTTGTTAATTATTACGTGAGGTTGGCTTGGGTCCCGTGAGTTGTTGTGCGAGACCTCTTATATGGAATATACTATGTATTAGGACACCACTTCCGTAAACGAAGACGGGCAAAAGTACTAATGACACCTTTGATGATAGGACGGGAAAAAAATCCATCCTGATAAAAAAATCATATTTTAAAACGTTTTATTAGCATTATGTACCCTCCATCATGTTAGTGCAGCTAAATGAAACAAACACATATTTTTTTATTTTACTAAAAAAAACCAGCAATGAAACACAAAATCAAAAACAGCCCATGCCCGGATCTACGCACGCCCGGCAGCTTGCAATCGCACAAATACTTATTTATAACATTTGTCTAAATAACTAACTTATCTATTTTGCTACTATATTAGTTTTTACCTAGCCACTTTCTTTCGAATTTACCGGTTGAATAAACTAAGTACCGGGTTCGACTAAGTTATTTAGACAAATTTTGTAAATAAGCATTTGTGCGATCGCTAGTTGCTGGCGCGGGCGGACCTTCGTTGATCCTAACATCAGCTGTTTTTAATTTTGTGTTTCATTGCTGGTTTTTTTTTTAGTAAAGTAATGTTTTTTTATGAAACTATCGTTTCATTTAGCTGTACTGACGTGATGGACCCTCCAACAGGTTCCCGCCTTGTCGTGGCGGAGGGGCTCAGTAGCCGTGGCGCGACACACGGTGAAGCGAAGAGGAACCTATCCGTCCGGTCCGAGGCTGCCGCTCCCGGTTAGAGCTCCGGAGGTCCACCTACAAATTACCGGATGCACGCGGGGGCTGCAGGAGCCGGTTTTTTATTGCCCCTTGTAGCCGAGGTGGAGTCGTTGAGAGAGTACCCTTTGCGACTAAGCGGTGCCGCACCGCTGATGCGGCGGCGGTAGGGTCGCGGGGGAAGAGGAGTGTCGGTATAAATGGGGCTCTGGTTCCCACCAACCTGCATTGAACCAGAGTGGTGGGAAATGGCCTAAATCTTTCCCATATAAACCCCTACAAAAAGAAGGTCGCGGGAAGCCGCTAGATGTGGGCAGCGCAGACCGACCGATGTGGAAATCTTTGCGGGAGGCCTGTGTCCAGCAGTGAACGTCTATCAGCTGATGACGACGACGAATACATTTAATATTAATGGGAATCAAAGTAAAGATAAATGATATTAAAAATAAAGCCTTAAAAAGTATCGTTAAACCTTTGTAACGAGCGTCTAAATTTAATCGCTTTAAACTTCGTTTCTGTTCAACAGACTGGTTACTGTAATACCGGAGTTAATATTTTAAGCACCGAAAATGAAATTAAGTAACGTGACGCTTCGAAATTTCCGAAACAGTAAGTACATTAAATTATCAAAAATTAATCATAGTAAATTTATAAGTACACATATGAGCCAATATATGTATGTATGAGCTGTTATATACACTTCAGGTTTTATTTATATCAAAGATACAAACAACAATTTTTTGGAAGAAGAGAAACCATCCTCATTGCGATAATGCGATTATGTATAGAAAATTTAAAATAAAAACTACGATATAATGAATGTATATATATAGATATATAAATGTAGTCTATGACGAACAAATACAATTATTTTTTTACGAATAAACATACGTACAGTAATTATTTAAGTGCGGAGATCTTGTTCAGTTGAGTCAACATGGGTCAGAGGTGAAGTAGGTGAACTGAAAGGGAAGGCCGGGACCCGAATTTTGGTAAAAGTCATTACTACGGAACATTTCTTCGCTCACCCCAATTATATTTTTTCCAATTACTGATATCTGAACTTGTCTGTGCTCTAGTGGTACTGAAACGTTAATTCTAAATTTGTTTCTCTGTCATGAAAACTGTGTATACGATTAACATTACAATTTTCTTACACCGGATATATATCCGGTGATCCGGATTTATTTATAATTTTAGCTTAAATGAGCGATTAAACTAGCAGTACGCTGGGATATTTACACAGCACTATATTGTATTAATACTCTTGAACAACTAGTAGAAGCTGTATTGATCGGTATATAAATGTTCTTCCGCAAATGATGTCCGCCAACAATAATGTACTTTATATTAGTCTCGGTACTTCATTATCATCATAATTTTAATCGATGGCCGTCCACTGCTGGACATAGGTCTCTTGTAATGTATTCCACAAAGCACGGTCTTCTCCTATTGGAACCCAGTGGCTCCCAGCGATTCTTTTTATGTCCTTTGTCCACATAGTGGAGGGTCTCGGTAATCACCGTGTTAGAAATATTTATATTACGAGGAGGGATCAAAAAATAGTGAGAATGAGATACAATATAATGACTATTGATAACTTAATAATTTATTTTTCTATATAGTCTCCGAGTCTCTCTACACACCGAGTCCATTGCTTTTTCAACGCTGCAATCCCTTTTAAAAAAAAAGTTTTTCCTTGGTTCTGCAACAAGCTCTTCACTGCATCCATCACCTCGTTATCGACTTGGTACGTGTTTCTCTTTAAGTATTCTTTCAATTTGGGAAACAGATAAAAATCGCTAGGCGTCAGATCTGATGACTAAGGGGGGGTGGTTAACCAATTCGAAGCCAGCTTACTGAATGACAGCCATCGCAACTGCCGCCCTGTGCGCGGGTGCGTTGTCGTGATGAAAGAGCGCGCCGATTCGAAGTTTCTCTCTCCTTTTTTCTTTGATGGCATTCCTCAACTTGGAAAATAAAGATGCATAATATTGGCCTGTAATAGTAGTTCCACGCTCCAGGTAATCAATCAACAATATCCCTTCCGAGTCTCAAAATATTAAGGCCATACCTTGCCAGCCTTACCAGCCGATGCCATGGCATGAAATTTCTTCGGGATCGGTGATGACGGCGATTTCCATTGCGAAGATTCCTGTTTTGTCTCGGGATCAAAATGATGATCCCATGTTTCGTCCATTGTTACGAAACGAGACAAAAAGTTTTCAGAATCTTCTTGAAACTTGTCCAACAATATCTTCCAAATGTCAAGTCGATTTTGTTTCTGACTTACATTTGGTTAACATTCTCGGCAGACATCTTGCGGAGACTTATCTCATATTCAAAGATTGTTTCAATATGGATTGAATACTTCCATATGAAATACCAGTTTCTTGAATTAATATCGGATGGTAACTCTTCGATCGCTCAATACAATGTATCAACTTTTGCAACATTTTCTTGGGTGACTGACGTCGATGGACGGCCGCAACGATGTTCGTTTCCATGCTCGTTCTCCCTACTCGAAATTAAGAAGCCCACCTTGCGACAGTGGAATACGGCGGAGCAGACTCTCCTAATGTTGCCTCCAAATCGCAATGAATCTCTTGCGTCGTTATCTTTTTTAAACAGACGTATTTAATAACGGCTCGCACTTCGTTTTTCTCCATTTTCGAGAACACGTTCCGACACGAAGCAAACAAATGACTACATTCAGGAAAAAACAAAAGAGAATCGAAGATTTTTTTCTTTATTAATATTACAAATATGTATCTGAGCTATGCCACTATTTGTTTTTTTTCTTACCAAGGAGTATATATGTCGTTCTCACTACTTTTTGATTCCTTCTAGTATATATATATATACATATTTATATTGGACATTTGTTGATATATAAAACATGTACCTTATTATTAATAAACATAAAGTTAATGATGCTTTTCTATTTTAATCCTGTTGATGTTTTGAATGCAACATTTACAATCCTGTTCCCAGCTTCGTGTTCGACAGTCGGGTATAATTTAAGCTCATTTGATTCAGAACTGTTAGATGAAAGGAACATCAGACGGATGCTATTCAAAATACTGTAAATTTCAGTGTTTCTAACCTGGTACGTTCTGATATTATATGATATACATAAGCAACGACTGTTAAGTGATAATAAAAAAACAGGATATACAAGCGGCGTGCAGAAGAGAAAAAAGTGCAAGCGTTTTTCTTCCCGCTTACTTTCACATTTCTTCTTCCGCTTTACTTCTCCTCGTTCTAGTGTCCGTAGCAATTTCTCAATAGTTGGTGCAGCAGTGTAGCCTTAATAATACAGGTACACACTGGTGGTTAATTTTCAAATACATAGATAGAATACCGCAACCGGAAATGATTTTGTATAGCAATATACCTCTTTATGCGGTTGCTAGCTATAGAATATGAAATGAAAATATTTATAAAACTTAATTAGAAATAAAATGATGAAAGACCTATGAAATTAAAAAATAAATAGCCTACAAATCTTCAAATCAAATTGGTGAACAAAACATACTTATTATCAATATATATTTATATAGATAGAAGATAATCGAAATATGCATTAGCAGAACATTTGTAGGGTACAGCAAATAAATAATTATAGAGGACATTTTTTTTTTGTAAATAAAACGGAAGTCCATTTCTCGTTTCCTTGTGGTATCCATTTATTATAACGCTCTTTAAACTTTGAACATTTTTTGTAGTCGCACTATTAGTTTGGTCTCAAGTCAAGTACAATGAATGCATTCTCTCGATCTTGGCTTATCGATGCAATTTCTCAGCTCGCGGCGAATTTTTCAAACCGACAATATTTCAGAGCGGTTTAAATTTAAACCAAACTTTCTGAAAAGTTTTCAATTGAATAAAAGTATTTTTTTTTAATTCTTTACCTATGCAGAATGGGAATGGTTAAAATATTTACATTGGCGAAAGGTTGAAATATTTTTATTATAAGGGAGCGGCGGGAATTCGAAATATATTTAGTTTCAATTTGAACCTTATTTCATAGGGCCACGGACCATTTAGATTGCGCGCCCGGGCGTTCTTTGATCCGAGCATCAGCCGGTTTTGATTTTGTGTTTCATTGCTGTTTTTTTTAGTAAAAATTTTTTTATGAAATTATCGTTTCATTTAGCTGTACTAACATAATAGAGCGTAAATAATGCTATTAAAACGTTTAAAAAATTTGTTTTCTTTTTAATCAGGCTCGATTTTTTTTCCGTTCCAACATCAAAGGTGTCATTAGTACTATCGTCTGTTTTTTGGAGGCGGTCTCCTAACACCCAGTATATTATCCTATCCAGTGCCACGATGGTATGCTCAAGAGACTTAGTGAAAGTCTCGCTCGTTTCGACGCTTTGTTGAATAAAAAAAGAGTTTTTTTTTATTATATAATAATAAACTTCTGTAATTATTGCTTCGTAATAGAATGTTATTTAGAGGTACCTATAATACTGCAGAGTAAATGGCGCACAGGCGTGAGCAGTACGGTAGCAAATTTATTATTATTCCCGGAATTACGTTCCAATGGTCCTAAGCAAATTACGTTGCAGGAATTTGCCGTTCACGTTGCTCGTATATATATATATATATGAATATATGTGTATATGCTGTTCATTAACCGTTACGATATAGAATATCGCACTACGTATATATAAGTTGCAGTATAAATGGTACATGGTGATTTCTCTTATTTTATTTGTCAAGGATTGCCGAAGAAGTTAACTATACTACATACATACAAACTAATATATAAATACTGAACTAATTGTCATTTGTATCGTTATCTACGGCATGCTCTAAATAGAAGCAAAAAAAAATGATGACATTTATAAATATAATATCGAGTGCTATTAAATTATTTATTTATTTATTTGCACATTACTAAAAAAATAAAAAAAAAACGATTTCGACAGAGAATGGCAGTCTTATCATCCAAAGCGATTTATTCCAGACAACCAGTAAAGCATATGATTGGTTAGTACTTATACGCGGGTGCGGCGAATAAATGTGAAGGAGATATCCAGAGATTCATTCACTTGTCACGAGATCTCTAAAACTATTAGACATTAATACTCAAAATTTAGCGGAGATTTTACTTCTGCCATTTAGAGGTTCTACAAAAATAAATCTCGTTCCCTCTCGGCGTTTTTAAGCCTGGGCTTTAATTCTTAACCTTTTTACAATATTTATTTATTTCCTTCTTTCTATTCCTCTTTCTTTCCATTGTTATCTTTCTTATCATTCTTTATTTCTCTTTCTTTCTCCATCCTAATTATATCTCTCATACGTCGCGCTCGGAACAAAGGAGACAGCTGTTCTTTATTAAATTTCTTATCTTGTACTATATATTTGCCTTAACTATTATATTTTCTTTACTCTAATAGTTCTACGTTTATTTTACATTCTTTATTGTTCTTGTGCTTATCTTATTTCTAGTTTACATTTTTCCACTTTTTATTTCTATTACATTTTATTATTCTGCACTCCTTACCAATATGTATTTTTTGTTTTATTTTACATTTTGTTGTCTTGTATGGTCTTAATTATGATCATTTTACAGCACTGTAAAAAGATCGGACGGCTGTGGTCCTCTGCCATCGGAGAGGCGATCGCACTACCTTTAATTTTTCTCTTCGACTCGATTTCGATTTGTGCGCGCTGCACCCAATATACAGGCAGTCAGCGATTAGGTGCTGCACCGTCTGGTCCATGCTCGTGTCACAGGTACACGAGAGACTCTCCTTGAGTTTAAACCTTTGAAGATACTCCGAGTATCCCCCCTGTCCCGTGAACATTTGGACCATGTACAGCTCTAGCTGGGTCTTCCGGAGCACTTTATGGGCTGACTTGACGTCCGGGCAATTTAGAGGTTAGCTAAGAATAGATTTTACGAAATTCCTTTCTCAAATTGAGTTGCGGGGTTATCAACAATACGATAATTTCAAATCTAATTATATATGTACATATACGTAAGTATATATGCTAAGTATAAACATACATTTATTTACATTAATACCTCATCTCGCCTTTTTTCAGTTTAACGAGATGAATATTACACATTCAGATAGTTTATAGTGACAGAACAGAACACCTACATAACTAAGTTAAACACGGGGATTTAAATATAAAATTTATTCCGTGCACAGTATGGTGCGGGTGTATCTGCTGCAATGGCATAAAAGCCACACCATATTTTCCGCCTGCTAGATGCGAAATACTGGCTTTCAGCTCGTAGTAAATCATTGCCTGAACGTTAATTGATAATCTTCATTATTGTTTCTCTGTGATATTAGCTGACAAACACATTAAACAGTTTTACTGTAATAGACAAACAGGACAAAATCCCTATATATATATATATATATATATATTAATCAATGAAGCGACGGGATGAGCTGGATATTCATCTGATGGTAAGTGTCCAGCATATACGTTCACAGAGATTTCGTATAGGGTATGAACCCGAAATCGCTGTGCTTTTCTATAGTTAAAAATAAACTTATCAATTTCAATTCAGCTTAGTTGCTTACCTTTCGAGTGACTTGAGAGATTGGTGCTAGGCACATAGTAATAGGTTATGCAGTGCTTATTTCCTTGATAATGCGCACGCCCTGGTAACTATATAATATATGAATGTGACTAGGAGTTTTAACTGCAAGCAAATCGGTTTACGATTGCAAATACTCCCGGCGAACCCTCACGTTCGAGAGTCGAGTGTCGCCCGTTCCGCGCGATTTACCTAATCGGCCGCACCCTCACCACCCCTCTCCTCCCACACAGAGGTTACCGTGTTTACGCGCGAAATTTACACGACACGAATCTGTAATTAAATGGATGCGCACTGTATTTAATTTTAAAGTTCCCTAAAAGATCATCGGTCTTATGTGATGAAGGCATAGTAATGAAAAGCTTTCTTTCCACTACTTACACCCCCAATTTCTCTAACATGTGGAGGTTACGCGTTTGAAATAAATACACCGTAATACCAACGTTATGATGACAATCCTTCTCATTCTAGCATAGTCGCGGGTTTCATCTTGATGGTGGATAATGTAGTCTTACTATCATTGTTATTAGATAAAGATTCATACCTTAATTGCTCAGGCTTCAGAAGGTCTGTTATCTGGGGACCGTCTCGTATGCTAAAAGAATTAGTCTCTATTTGTCAGTTTTCTTTCTCGTCATGACATTCAAAGATCAAAGAAGCATAATACTGCTGGACTGGTAATATACTAGTACATGCTACAAAACATTAGTCGTTGCTGTTAGTAAAATGCAGACATAGCGAAGCATAACAACAGGTGTCTCAAAGAGTTGATTGCAGTGTAGTGTTGTATACATGATACTTCAAGTTATGAGTGAGCACATACCTCAGGACCAGCTTGATGGTTTCATCATCCCGTTTTGTGGTTAGAAAAAAAATAAAAGTATGTTCGCATATTAGCCAAAAACTTTTAGCACTTAGTTGCTCCGTTAGAATTTAATAAGACTTAGTTTCTCTCTGACTGGGGATTAAGTATACGTTCGATGTTGAACTAAGTTAATTAAAGTTGACTTCATGACTAACGATAATGCTTTAAGGTACTGATTAAATTGAAAATTATGTATGTCTTACTACTAATGAACATATGTAACATATGTTGATAAAGTCTTATATCAATTTTTTTACAAATCCTAATGGTAGTAGGTTTCTGTTGCTGGAGACCGTCTAGTTAGGTACCACCGCAGCATCTATTTTTACCACCAAACAGTAGTGTGCAAACATTACTGTATTCAGTTTAAATGGTGCTGTAGCCAGTGTAATTACTGGGATAACGAGACTAGACATCTTACGTCTCAGGGACGAGTGCAATATGATGCTGTGTATACCATTCTATCTAACGCCACGTTGTTTTGGGGCAGGCGTATTACTTATCATAGGTGAACGTCGCGCTTGTGTCTTCGCGTAATTCAATAAAAAAATCTGAAATATAATCTCCTCGGTTTTGTAAAATAACTCAATAGGCATAAGAAAATGAATTAAAATCTCAAAATACTTCTTATTATAACTGAATTTTTTTTTTATAAAATCAATCGATGCGACTGTGTTATACGCCACAAAGGCACACGAAGACGGCGGACTAATAGTTATATGTATATCTATATTTACTGAAAGGAATGAAGGTTCCTTTTATTCTGAGGGTGTGATTGAACTACAACGGAACTATATTTCAAATCATCATGCATTTATATAACGATAGGAAACTGTTATCGTACATTATCTATTCGAGACGCGGAGTGTAACGCTTGCGGGCGTTACGCGGCGTAATCCTCAACCAGTGCGAAGCCGCCGATTACACAAATTGATCGCCTCGGCCGACGTTAGAATACTGACGTGGTGAGTTTTGTTCTGCAATTAGCATCTAGACACTATTTGATACAAGATTACTACTATTTATTTATTTATTTATCGATCTATTTATTTAGTATAAAAGAAAGAGCGATGCATTAGAAATAGGGTTCAAGCTAACTTCTCCCCTCATTCCTTGGACAGGTATGAGAAATGACGTATTTATACTAAAAGAAATTAAATTTCCGAAGAATTTGGAATCAAAAAGCACTTCAGGCACAAGACCATCTCCAGAGGGCTGTAAAGAGGCAAATAATTTTAAGAAAAGTAGAAGATGGATCTGCTCGAAGAAGAGCATCTACGAGTATAACATGGTCGTAATCAATGTAGCGTGCAGTGTGCAGTTCAGTTCGTGTACGACTACACCCATTGATGAATGTTTATATGTAGTCATGGTCTTCAGCACTGAGAGAGCGATAAAGAAAAAAAATTTATTTATTTATTACAAAACAAAAAATCCCATGCTTCTGCATACTCAAGATGTACAATCCAACTAAGTGGAACAAATTCAATAAGAGGGACAATGTCCTTTACCAGGATAGTTCTCTGCATATATACAGCACTTTGCAAATCAAACTATATGTCGTAATTTTACCGTTTGGCAACTATAAGGAAAATAATAAATTACACGATTTTGTTACTAGTAGAAAAACACGAAAAATAAAAAGGTTGTCGTTCGTAAAAAAAGGGATGGCATATAGTAAACTGCGATATTTTCCGTTCAAAAGCGAACGAAACCTGTCAGAATGGTCGCAAAGAGTCAAACAAAAAGGTCAGCTATGGACTTTGGATTGTGTTTGAAAGGGAAACACTCATCGATACTTCCACTTGGTTCACACATTTTATTGCGGGAGGTTTTATAGGTGTTGCATTAACCGATCGCCTCGAGCTTATATTGTGACGAAGGAATGTCCAACGACCATTGCCTTTTAAAAAGTGCTACTGTAATACAAGTTTTTATTAATTAACATTTTCACTGCACAACTGTGTTAATCCCAGTTCAGATGAAGACAAGCTACTTCACCAAATTTCATTATTACATAGCAAGGGTTTTTTTTATTATTTTACGTAATTGTTATATTCCCTTGTCTTCGAAATTGTTATTAAATTCTGTTATTAAACTTTCACAAACGAAACTAATAACAGCCGTCAAACAACGCGAAGCCCATCATAATTATAATAATCTGAAGTCACTTTTTCATGTTTTTTTTTTAATATTTCTTTTATTATTTCTTCGTGCTGGCTCGAGGAGGTATTTTTTAATTACGTAGATTAACTCTTGACTAGATTTCATCTGAGGATTAGCGGAGAAACAATATTTTATAGTAAAGCGCACTAGTCTTTCTAGAGTTAATGGAGCGACGAGACGAGCGGGACGTTCACTTGGTTCACAGCACCACATCGCGCTTTCTATTGTTTTGCAGCAGACCTTTTTTTTATTTGTTTTTACCTGGGAGTAAATGTCTTCGCACACCTGTTCTAGGGGGGCAAAGACAGATTATGCCGGACTGGCACCGACTAAAACCACCACGATGTCCCACCTCGTCGCTTTGCGACAGGGTGACGAGAACGCTTTCGCACCACCTCAGCGACCCTGCCAGCGCCGGCTGAACCGTGAAGCCCCACCTCGGGAGGAAAAAATCCCATCTTTTCATTTCTGCAAGGGCACGCCGGAACACACAGCGCGACCTCCTCTCGGCCTTTTACAGTCACCTTGGCAACGGATCCCCCCGATTCCGTCACCCAGAGGCCATGGGAGCCAAGGGAGAAAACACTCTCGACTTCTTGGGGCGGATCTGGTCTTAGGTTCCGCCGCCAACTGTTATACGGCCGCGGAGGATAGAGAGCGCGACGGGACGCAATACCGACACTCGTCTCCCTCCGCGTCTCTACCTCGGCTGCAAAGGGCAGTATAAAGCTGCTCCTGCGGCCCACCGGCACACATCCGAGGTGAGCTCACGGAGCTCACCTGGAGCGGCCCTCTCGGGTATCAATATATTAGCATTCAATAAAGAACACTCGCCGTGTTCCGTCACAGTTATAAATACATTATATACAAAGTGTTCTAGGTCATAACGTTTAGTGTTAGTGTTAGTAAACAATAAAATATAACGATCCAAGCGTTCGACAAGGCAGGTAAAAAAGGACGATATTTTCACTGTAAAATTATTGTTATAAGACTTTTGCCTTTTGCAACAGGACCTGTTCACACAGGACATCAAGCACTGAATTATGAAATCAAAAAATTGTGCGTTAATGTGATATTTAACTTGGAAAGTCAAAGCGGCGCAGAATTCATATCTCATTTTTAAATGGTCTCTATGAAACTGTTCAGCTTCTAAACAAATAAAATATGATATTAATATTTTTTTTTATAACAGAGATGACTAGAAATACTACTCTCTACGTCCTAGGATTTATTTGTTCGACACAGTTGCTGTTAATCTTACTAACGTCCTTTACAGCTTCAGGGAGCTCAGGATCAAGAATCTACCAGTTGAAATACCAATGAGAGATACGTGATGAGGCATTCACAAGGACATAAATTCCTCGTCAAGAGTCACCGTGTACAATATAAAATTACTGTGCAAAACTAAAATAGGACACTCCGCATATTTTCGTGAAGTTTTCTCATTATTCTTGCTAAAACAAAACAACACTTTTGTCTAAACTAAGGTGACCATGTTATAGATTTTATTGGATTTTTTGAGATTAACTAAATGTCTGCAATATAAAAACTATATTTTATTCAGTAAAAAAAGCACCTCTTGCGTGCTGTTAACTTGATAACACTAAAATATTTAAATTTTGTTTAAAACATCTTCGTCATTATCAGCCGATAGACGATCAATGCTGGACATAGACCTCCCCCAAAGATTTTCACTTTTGTTAGGGTCGATATGGGAGGATTTTTGCCATTTCCCACCGCGCTTGCCCAATGCAGGTTAGTGGGAGCTAGAGCCTCATTTGTTTATTAGAAGGGTGCACCACGAACAGGTGAGATTGACTTGGGACCCGTGAATTGTTGTTCGGGACCCCTCACACCCCCAATCAAATCAAATAGTTATATAATATTTAAATTCATATAAAAAGATACTATAAATTTTAATATTTTAGGTGTCCTGTTAAATATTGAAATGCGGCCACTGTTCTCGGATTCCAAGAATTCACATAAACAACTGAAAACTTGACAAAGTTATTCTTGTGCTCGAATTAATGTAAAAACTGGGGAACAAGTGTTGTGACGTTATCAAAGGCGGCACGAGTCGGAGCAACCGCAAATCTATTTCTACATCTCCTAACTACAGTGTAATGATGACATTGATGTATAATTGTTAATCTATAGTCGTATATATAAAAATACCATTAAACTCATAGTTTTAAGATTTGTGAAGATGGTAAATAATAATTAACACTCGTTTGCACCAAGAAAAAAAAGAGAACCAGAACTTACCGAACAGGTGATAAAGTGCAGGAGTGTTGTAGAGAAATAGAAAATCTAAATCCCCCCGACAATAATGTGAACGTCTTGGATACAGGACAAGATTTTAGTAGCCCTTAGAAAAAGAAAGAAGCATCGCCATGACCATGATAGCTGAAGAACATAGAGCAAAAGAAAATCGCCTTTATATCGCATTTCTTGATATGGAAAACAACCTGACCATCAACTACTACTGGGTCAGTGCGAGGGGTAGTGACGTTACATTCCATGTACTGGGTCTTACCAACGTTCAGTATCAAGCCTGTAGCTGTTCTTTCCACGCACTTAAGGTCACCTTCATCTTCCGACGATTTGACATTGATATTGTTACATCATCCGCGTACATAAAAGTTCATGCAGCTTTTTACTGATCATCTTCAGTTAGTGTATCCAGCACTAAGCTGAACAAAAAAGGACTCAAAACTGAACCCTGATTAATTCCTTTTATGTGACTGGGATGGATTATGTCACTCCTACAGTTGTTTTTAAGAAGGAGCGTGCATTTCTGTACATATTGGCGATAGTGTACACATATATCTCAGGAACATTACGAAACCCTAGACTCCACCATATAATTTCTCAAGGTACACGATCAAGAGCATCCTTCAACGCCGTATATCCTCCGCTTGGCTTAAATGGCACGAGCTCACTGGAGTTACCTGCGATACTAGGCTGCCTATCAAACTTAAGGGGCTAGTATATAAATCTGTCATGAGACCAGTTCTGATTTATGGAAGCGAAACATGGGCAATGACAAAACGACATGTTTATTTCATTCAGGCGGCCGAGATGAAAATATTGAGGTGAATGTGCGGAGTAACGAGACTCGACAAGATCCGCAATGAGTACGTGCGTGGTAGCCTCGGAGTACGCGATGTCGCCGACAAACTGCAGGTAAACTGGCTGCGATGGTATGGGCATGTCAAAAGGAGACCACCTGAATACATAGGCAACAAAACACTCAGCCTCAACAACACGGCAAACGGCGGAGGGGAAGGCCAAAGTTCCGATGGCCGAGTGTAGTGACAATAAAGATGAGCTGCGATCTCAAGAAAAGCGATGTTCCAAATAGAGCGAAGTGGAGTGAGAGAAGTAAGAGAGCAGACCCTGTCATAAGACAGAACAAATGCTTAGAGAAGAAGAAGTTTGCAACAATAATAGTGTTACAAGGCTATGGCTTGCCCAGATTGTTTAGGGCATTATCGTGTCCACAGGTCTAGACAGGATTTATGTCTGCGCTTATAGTGTCAGGACATTAAGAATATGACCAAGGTTGGCACTGGCTGTCATTGAAAGGCGATTAATAGGATTTTTGCTTGGCGTTTTAAATTTGGGGTACCATCCATATTCCGGGGTAGATAAGCATGAAGTGGTCTCGTATTTCACTCTGCTTAAAGTTCGAACATATAGTGAGCGTGTGCGCATTTATAATTAAAAATATGAGAAACTATGAAAAGCTCTTACCGAAATAAAATTTTAATAATTCCTTTTCAACGACGAAGTTACAGAATTTTCGTATTAATTAAATTTCTCTTAGCGTACATGAAGTTATTTACAATTATTACCTTTTAGTTAAACGTATTACATTACGAAATTCTGATTGCTCTCACGTTTTCTAATAAAGGCAGAGGATTTCGCCAAAACATTGCGAGAATTCTACTAATAAAAATTCGTTTAAGCATTTTTTCTATATAACATTAAAAAGAGGATTTGTTATCGACTTTCTCAGGAATTCACGGCAGATGGCAGAAAGCGCTTTGAGATATTTTTAAGTAAAATTTTAATAGTTAGCGATATTTTATATTAATCTTTTAAATTCTTAAACCAAAGTACGGCGACTGGCTCCAACTTCTCCGATATTACATTCAATCAAAGGCTACTGTAACTGCTTACCATCATGCGGGTCTATTTATCTCGCTAGGGATGTAAAAAACTTGGTGTCAAATTCTTTGGATCATCGTATCAAGTACCAAGTTGCCATTTGCAATAAAAACCATAATTTTAATCAATTAAACTAAGTTAGAAGTCCTGCCCATTGCCACTTAAGATTAGCACTTGTTAAGTAGAAGAGGTACGTTGACATATATATTTTTTTGTACCTAAATTCGTAAAAAACAGTATTTTGGTTTAATTTCTAAGAAGTTTTATATTTAATAACTGATAAGACGCTCAAACCACTTTTGTATTATCTAAAAGCGGGCATGAAAAAAACCAAAGCCTCTGTGAAAATGTAAGGGATAAAATACAGTAAATTTTAACTTTTATCTTCAATCCTTTTTACATCTTGCCTTAAATTGTCCGGAGTGATTTATCTTGTGATTTCTACCTACAACATGGGTATTTAAGAAAAAAGATTTACGCTTTATACTTTGTTAAACATAGAGAACAATTTTCGTTCCTTAGTAGAAATAACGACGGAGTAAATATTTCTTTTTTTTAAATAATTTAAATTTACTGTGTTCCGGTTTCGATAGTTTTAACAATTGAAGTTACTAGGGTAATACCCACGAGCGTAAAGTGATTTATATATAACCTAAAACACTTCACAGTTATGGGCACGCGTATCATAGACCATAATTTTTTTTAACCATAATTGAATGTATTGCTGTTTTTCTCAATTGTTTGTATTAAAAGAAATATCACATATTTCTAACGGAAGTCAAAATCTAATTCAGGTATGTTCTGATTTTATTACAACATCTCTCATATAACAACTCTTTAAAAATTCCAATAGTAATATCGTAATCAATGAAAAAATGTAATATAAATAATTTTTTTTTTGTTTTTTTATCAATATAAATTTAATTTTAGAATTGTTTTAGTCATTGTATACAAAAATGTATAAAATAAGTCACTTTTTGACTTGTTTAGTCGCTATTGTTAGGTTCGGCGCGATCAATCGACCAATCAGAGTGCAGCTTAGTTTTAAAAGGGGAAAAAAAGGTGGGGGAAATACTAACTGGTACTGTGATCGCCTCCTTCTCGATAGTCTAATTTCGGCGATTGAAGTGGAAGGTTCTTGTACAAAAAAAAGTCTTGTTTTTTTTTTTGTTATAGTGTTTTACTTTGTGGGATAATTACAAAATGTGGGTGCTACTCCAACAATCCTTTTATTTCAATTATTAATACATGTTGGATATGGCGCACGTGAAATCCTGAGGTTGTTCCAACACTCTTTTTCAAGGTAAGGCAAGATAGAACAAGGCAGGGCAGAACCTCGCGACCCGTCGCATTACTCACCACTTCCACCACTAAGCTCAACGCACCACCACACCAAGTCGACACTCGGACCAACGTGCAGGTTTTCTTTTTATGTGTTATTTTTATTCGTTAGAGATCTCATTCTCTTGATAATTTTTTATTGCCTTAACTAACGTAAGATTTATATCTGAAGCAGCCTCTCGCTCACCACGCAGCCCGCTAATGCGCAAACGATTCTATCACGTATCAATCTTTTTTCTAAATGTTCAAACTCGTTGGACCGATTTCGCAGTCTTCAAAAAGTTCAGTATTCATTCATATATCAATTCACTTGAATCTCGACCTACCATACTAAATTTTTTACGAATACTTCGACATCTTCCTGGGTTTCATCTTTTGTGAACTTAAAAGTTACGTACAAATTATACAATACAGAGCTGATGAAATTCAGTAATAAACTGCTTCACATCTCCGGAGCCCTATGCCTTTACAAACACCTAGAACTCTCCAGGATAGCTCCTCCAAATACGAGTAGGTTCTAACTCAGCTTAACGTTGCGATGCTAATATTCTGTTAGTACCTGCAGTAGTGCAAGTGCGCTACTAGAGTCCATTGCTTTATATGTATAAATAAATGTATTTTTGCTCCATACAAAGTGTAAAACCAAAATAATTAAGTTTACACAAAACGTTAAATAATACATTCTTAATATGTACATAAATTTAAATGAAAATTTCACCTGTCTAAGGATTAAACCCGTTTATAATTGTTGTTATCCGAACGTTTGAGAGTATCAAACACTTCTGGCTTGTGGTCTTGGCGTAAAACGTTTGTCATTCATTAACAAAGGAATTGGCGCCTTATTCCCGGGTGATAAAATTCATTATCTAATATTCTCTGGCAACGGGTAAAGTTCTCAATACGCCATATTTATCCGTCGGTTTTAAGACATCAAAGGCTTGAGACAGTTGAAGTCGAAAGCTTTGCGTGTGCCTGTTCCCATCGTGCGGTTCGGATGAGAGCGGAGAATAAATCAAGTTCAGGAATTGTTATAAAAATGTTCGATATCGAGAATAACATTCTTACTAAAATTACATATTTTTTGATATAACAGCGGTATCGCAAGATCGTAGTAAAAGTATAACGGCTCTGGTTTTGCCTGTATGTATTTTCTGAAAAAGAAACCTAGCTGTCAGTTATAAAATAAATATTAATATAATAAACTTTAAAGGGGATATAAGGTTCAATGTAGATTAGTTGGGCTACAATATCCTCCTTAAACGCTTTTTTGGTTCGCAAAATGGTTGTATAACTACACTAAGTGTTACAACCATTCTGCGATAAAACAGATATGCATATTTCATTCCCTTTGGTAACTCAATCATGCAAATTCAAATGCAATACAGATGAATTGCATACCATGCCTGTTGTATTTCGGACTGCTATATTGAGTGAATTCTCTTCGAATCTAAATTAACATGGGTCATGTGTAATTTGTATATCTACGTACGGCAGGTCTGTCTTGTAGTTAGTAAAGCCTAAACTTTACGAAAAAAAAAACTGAACAAAAATCTTACACACCACTTTAACACTTGTTCATCGATCATACCTTTTGCTTCTTTGCACGTCCAGCCATCGTCCTCCTCAGGGACGTTTAGAAGTAAAAGAAATGGTAAAACAAATTAAATGTCAAAAGTAGGTTGATAAGCATTATAAGAATATAGCATATGCATATTTAAACATTAGCACCCAATTTAAACATAGTCACATATAGTCGAAGGAGCAAAGTCGTCAAAATGAACAAGCTGGATAGATACAGTTCAGAACTTGTGAAACCGTTTCTATTATGATTCAATTTGTTAAATAAATAGAATCGTAACCTTTTTGATGGATATGTACTTGTTTTTAATAATATCTAGAGGGTTCTATATTGGAGGGACGTTCTATATTGCGGGTTTAGTAATATTGTTGAAGTATATATAAAGAAGGGCGTATGATATTTGTAAAGGATATATACGATACGGGCTGATAGAGATGTGGAAGAGAAGTATATACTGTGTCGACCCCCACATAGAATGGGAAAAGGGCAGGAGGAAGAAGAACATTTGTAAAGGGAGTTACTTATTGAAGAAGTCGCAGCCTTGGAGTTGAATTTGATATTAACTTTTCGCTGAAAGGGTAGACAGATAAACTAGTTTGTCTGTATGTATTTGATGTAAGGATCCACTCCATATTTTTTTTAAATTTGAAATAAATTTACAGTTTAATTAGGAAAATTATTTTAAAGGGTTTCATTATAAAGATATGCAATTTTGATAGATAAATATAGACCAAACATAGAAATGATGTAATGGTAGATATCTCTTGACCGGAGACCCGTTTAGTTACTTCTGAGAAAACTTCTTTTTATACCGCTAAACGGTAACGTGCAAGAATTTACTGCTATATGGTTTAAAGATGTACATGTATTTAAATATTTTCTTTATAATTATAACTATCTTTCCTTTAAATGTGTTAAATTATAGATCAAAACATTCTTCTAGTATTGGCTACCACTACCTACTTTTCATTCCGCTCTGTAATTTCGCACATAAGTTTTAAAATGCATAAAAGCAAATACTCCCATTGAATCCTACCCCTTATTTATTATCAGGTATGTTTTAATTGTATCTTCTTGGGTTCGGTATATTTTTTTATCTTTGTAGACTGCTTCATACAAACATTCGCCTTTAGAATCTAAAATGAGATACATGAGCAAAACTTAACTGATGTTTTGATATGTTATATCTGTAGCACCTTCCTATATTAAAGAATTAACTAATGTGAGGGCATAGAAAGAGCTAAATATATAGTGGCAATGCCAAGTTTTTCGGAGGAAAACCCTTAAGTGGTCTCTCGGAGCATTAAGCCAGAGCTCCGGAAAAATAGAAATAAGCACTGCAGTGTACCTACTTTTTTTGTTATCGGGGACAAATCTTCTAAAAGATACCTTGTTCCTGGGGAACGACAAGGTTATGTGGAATTTGTACCTACTAAAACTCCCTCACCAGTCATCCTTAGTACGTCGCGCGGAGTTACAGGATGTATGCCTAAGCATGTCCCACGGAGAGCTCGTAACCTTAAAAATAAATAAACGTAGGCCTATAAGAAGTTCATAGATCTGCAATTATTTAAAGTATAAAGAAAAAGCGTGAAACCGACCCCTAAAATTGTGTTGATTTTTAAATAAGCAGCCATAATACGAATCGATTGACAGAATGAAATAAATACTGCTAGCAGCTATTGGAGCTGTCACTTGGAAGAAACGGCTGCACCGGAATGAATCCTTTGAATCAGTTCCCTTCGGATGTTGGGAAGTCGCTTTTGTTTTGTTTCCATTTATTAAACAATTGTATATAAAATTCTTTGATAATGCAAAAAATGGATATAAAAGATATCCAAAGCATGTTTTTAAATTGAATCTCAATAATGGTATACGTAATTGACATGTTTAGTAAATACGTTATTGTCCAAATTCGGGGCTACTCTCCCCGGTGTACGTTTTGTACATTAAGGTTATGTTGATATGACATTTTAAACGCAATATTTTGTTAAAATATTTAATAGTATAACCTCGTTTAAAAATACCATACATAATTCAACCGTAGCGCAGTGGCCAAACACTTTCATTTTAACCCGGAATTCCCCGACTCGATCACAAAGCCACCAGTTCTAGATTTTGTAATGTGGTATGTTTGATCGAATTTCGATGGTAAACCAGCACTCATATATGGCAAATTTGCGTTGATATGTTCTGGCTGTTAAGATATGAGAGCAACATCGTCTCTAATTACCATCCATGCCATCAATATCAATTAAAAATTCAAGAGTATAATTACAATAGGCCGTATGTATATAATATTATATCTTCATATAATTTCAATACAATTTTTACTCAATCTGGAAACAAGACGGAGTGTTATCCTTATGGTAAATATGCCTGTTCACGAGAATATGACTGTACAAGTTATGATATAACGCACACTGCATCACATCGTGGTCAGTGTGCGTTATATCATAAGTAAATGGTTAATTCACATAATCGCAACTTCAGACTTTTTTTCGTTATATTTATAACTTTCATATTTCGGTATTTCGCAGTAATCTTTAAAATTGCTATTGTACTACGTAAGCGAAACGACATTGAGATTTTAGTCGACGGATTGGCTGCTAATTGGCGAACATCTAAATTTACCGAGAACCAATTACTGAAGAAGAAACGGCTCATGAAGCAAATGAGATGGTGTCACGCAAGTAAATATAATGTACACTATGTTTAGTTTTTGAATTTAATGTCATAGTCGTATAAGTTTCGATATCTTGCCTGTTACAAAGGAACCTACCGTCTACTTTAAAGAAAATGAAGTTTTTTAAGACGCTAGACAGCGTTTTTCGGATTTCGTGGATTATCGTTTGAATCTACTTCTGAATAATGAAACTATTTTCTCAACAATTATATATTCAGCTGTGGCATATGGTAAAGTATGGCAGTCGATTACAAGTAAATATTTGGAATTTAATTCATATCAATATAAATGTTTTATAAATAGTCGATAAAATTCCCGGCCGGTCCTAACATACGGCAGCGAGACTTGGGCCATAACTCAGCGCCAAACCAACGAAATCCAAGTCGCCGAAATGAAAATGCTCCGGTGGATGTGAGGAGTGACGAGACTCGACGAAATCCGCAACGAGTACGTCCGCGGCAGTCTCGGTGTACGCAACATCGCCGACAAGCTGCAAGAGAGCAGACTTCGTTGGTATAGGCACATAAAAAGAAGACCTCCTGACTATGTTGGAAATGTTATGGCCAATCTGAACATCACGGGGTCCAGACCAGAGGGCGGCCAAAGGCAAGATGGACAGATGTGGTCAAAAAGATCTAGAGTTCTGCAAGGTTACCGAAGAGGACGTGTCCGACAGAGCGAAGAGGAAGAGAAAGATCAGAAAGGCAGACCCCACCATCAGATGGGAACAATAAATGCCACGGAGAGAGAGAGAAATAGTCGATAATATTGCAAAGAGAAAAGAATTTCAAATTTGTCTCAATTAGCTTACGAGTTGAGTGATCTAAACTGATTACAAAATATTATTAATTATAGTATACTACAGAGCCGACAATTTGGCAGTATTTCAGTACCTCACGGCGCCTATTTTTACTATTATTTGAAAATGTCTATCGCATTTGTACCAGTTGACTTTACTATTGGGCAGTATATTTCCGTATGATCCAACGACAGATTGATTTAAATACACTGCAAATTACGCCTTTCAAGGCTTCTTTGGTAAATCAATGGACGTTTCATTTTTATATATGAAAAATGTTTTTTTTTCGTGTACCATGTTATTTACGGCTTTGTGGGGTGCTGATTTCTTGACATAACTCTTTGCGCAATGCTAGCCACAGAATTTGCAATACTTCGTAAGGATTTACTGCAAGTGATCCCTTTTGGAAGAGACAACACAACTGATACATCACGGGAAGAAATGGATACAAATTCTAGGAATTACGTCTCGATGAAAATTTTGGGTTTCATTCGACAGCATCAATATCTCATGTGAAGAGTATTTTTGATCTATTTTTAAACCAGGATATATAGCGGAGCGGCGTTCGTGCTGCACTTCGCAGCCGTTATGGAGAAGCGCGAGATTATTTAATTTTATTTACATACATAGATTAAAGTAGTGTGCAAACATTACTGTTACGGTTTGAAGGGCGCTGTAGCTAGTGCGACGAGCGCAATGTGGTACGGTAAATAGCATTCTAAATCGTGCCACGTTATTATATGCAGGCTTATCACTTACTATCGGGTGAACGACCTGCACGTCTTGTAGCTTAATAAAATAAAAAAAATGTGTAATGAAAATGGAATTTGTTTGTTCGTCAATCACGTGAAAACTAGTAACCATGACGACATGGGAACGTGAGCATTCGACGAGGAACGTTTTGTAGATATTGATAGGTTATTTATTTTTTGAATTTCATGATTCCTTCAACATTTTATTTCTGATGAATTTTTATAAACATTGCGTATTATTTATGCGGTTGCCATAGTAACGGTTGTTATGGGTCATTTGCGGTTCAATTTACTGCCATTAAAGCGGGAGAGGAATAGATAGTTATTAAAAAATATTAACTAACGATAAGTTAAGTTTCTTTTCGCAGTTTCGTCCTATCTCCATGACTTTCATTTGTATTATAATATTCATTTCGCCTGTGATGAGCACTATCATCAATTAAGACGCCAGATTTATCCGCTAGATAATAACAATGATTATAGTTTGTGAATGTTTGTGTTAGATCTATTCTGCACTATTTTTAGTGAGGTTTATCTGATGAACTAGCTCATTCTCGCCTGCTTTGCTGGCTGTAACATCCCCGCATCTCCCTTGACTAACATTTTGTATAATCCGTTCCTAGCTGAATTATACTTGGGAATCGTAATATTCCTTCCATATTTCAAGACCGTAGGCCTTATGGTCTGTAGGTAAATATAAAATATATACTTTTTATTAACATACTATTTGTGACCACTGTTATGTGTTTCTTCGGATTCGCAACTACGGTGAGTTAATATTTGTATACAATACATAAATAACTCTTAATCAAATGACTAAATATTATAATGTCTTTTAGTATTCAGTTAACAACGGATTTGTATTTAGCGAGATAAAATTAGGATACCTAATTTTTTTAAAATGAACAACTATCTAGTGCTAATTTAACGATTTACTTTGGGCCTTAAAAAAATTGAGAAATGTAAATTTAACATAGTTTTTTTGGGAATTCGTTTTATGTGATTGATTCTGTTTCCGTTGCAGGTGGCGCATAGTTTAATTGATAAGGCTAATAAATTCATAGCTGCTGTATCGCATTTAGTGGCAACATTCTTGTTTGGTTAGTACGGCGAATTATTGAAGGAAGAGGTGTGCTTGTTTCAGATGTACAAATGTGAAAATACAAAAAATTATAAAAATTGCATCAAAATTAGGGATATGCTGACAAAACGGATTTTTTAGGCTATACAGTGTTCAATATAATCTAAAAACTTTACTATGAACTTGATACATGTGTTATTACAAACTCTGCTTTAGTATGCCTTTTCTGAATGTCGTTACGAGTAACATAATTAATTTTAAACTTACTTAAATACCACAAACTACTTGTCCTTTTTAAGTACTTTAAATGAGAATAGCCCTGGATATAGCCCGATATCGCGAGAAGTAATGTCAACAGAATAATCTTTATGGAATCGAGTTTGCAGAATTCGGGGATAGCTGATTCGGCATATTCAACTTTATGGATCAAAGTGTATGTCAAATATCAAAAAAAGATTCTTTTGATAATCGTACGGTAGGTAAACAATGTTTTTATAGATACTAACTTCGTTTAACTCTCCAACTGTTGCCGACACCGAGTTCAGAATGAGATAAATTAAACACTTAACGAGCTTTGGTCGAGTCTCTTTGCGGGATTTTTAACATGCCAACATTTGCTTACAATTGTTAAATAATTTATGTAAATTCAATATCGTGTATTATTCGTAATATAATTGTGATAAGGATTACATTATTTTAACAGATCACAGCGTCCCTGCTGTCTAACGGCATTGAAGCATGCGCCGATTTCCCTGAACATGTATACTAAAGTAAGATATTTCATATTAATTTTGAAGTAACGGCTCGCGACAGCTTTTGTCTGGAATAGTGAAAAACGATAACTGTCTAATAGTTCAGGATCATGAATTTTTTTTTTAATTCACCAAAGCTACGAGACGAACGGCAACAGAGATGTATCACCAGTACACGTTTATATGATTTATGTTTTTTATTCCCGTTTATGCGTGTTTAAATATTGTCAGTTGAAAGAAATAACCGACGACGTGGTTACTTTCATCCCATTTAACGTCAAACTTTAAGTTGATCAAATCTCGAGGAGAAAATGACGTGTGCGAGACAGGTTAGCATTTACCTATTATTATGAAAAGCTCCCGACTTAGTCGCTGCTGCGGTTTTAGTGAAGTTTTATGTCCAGTAGAGGACGTCAACGAGTTGAGATAATTGCTTTTGCAACATGACCACGCCGACTCGATGCGTGTTGGTGGGAGGCCAGATCCTCGTTTTTTGATTAGCAAGGTCCACCACGAGCAGGTGAGGTTGACCTTTTGTTTGGTATTAACAAAAGAACGATTCGCTGCAGAGCATCGTGAAGTCAGTGGTCAATGTATGAAAAACGTATTTTAAGACGTTGTCGTACTATTTGTGCCGCGAAAAGTATAGTAGTAGACTATAATATACAAAATCGGTAAATTATTAATGTAAGGGACGGCGAAAATCGATTTTGACCGTTATATCAATATAAAAGTTAATTTACATTATGATACTGTGCAGTGTGAATGATGAGACAAACTAAAACAGAATTAATCACTTTCAGCGATCCCACCAGTGTACAGACTGTTACATATCCGGAAACTTTGAAAGCAGTATATTGCACTGGATGAATATAATGAAGATGAGGAATGAAGGAAATTATAGAACAGTCCTTTCTGGTGAACTTTGCTGGAAAGATATTTTGTAAAGGTACCCCTAAAAAGAATTTCACTCTATTAAAGTTTTAATTATTATGAAGTATGTCTTGAAGCTCTTGTTTAATTATATTAAAATATATAATGTAAATGTTATTTTAAACTTTTTAAGTACAGTTATAAGTATATTGCATAGTACTTATAACTGTTTATTTTTATTAGATGAATCTCAAAAGCCTGCTTTTGTAACTATAATATCACAAAAGGCTAAGATCTCACACGTTCCCGGTATATATTTGTGTAATTCTGTAGGTATGACTTCTTCCGCCTTGTTTTACATTCAGGAACCGGAAGACCAGTAGAATCGCCTCCACGACGCGTTTGTGCGTATATTTTTCTTCCGAGGGCTTAGCTTGATACGCTGCAAAAGTCTTACGGCGTTGAACCGCCCCCATAAAGAACCTTTTTATTTGGTTTCTTAGGGAAAATCTTGGAATGATACTGTCTTTTGGGGGAAGTCGGTTTTAATGGACATTTTACCCACTAAAACTCCCTCTGTGGTCAACTTCGGTTTTTGGTGAGGTCACGGAATCTCCGTTCGAAACACAAACAGCGGCTTCGCTATCACTTATACTAGGGTAGCCCGTCCTGGGGTTTGTCTTATGGAGACCCTACCAGCCTCGTGAGTTCTTAAATGACCGGAGATCACATCCAGCTCTTGTCCTCCTCAGGGTCATTTAGAAGGCCGTATATAATAAGATAGCATCACTTCCCGAAGACCGTTTAGTTACTTTTGAAAACTCTTTTTTATACTGCTAAGCAGTAACATGAAGGATTACTGCGATATAGTATAAAGGTGTACACATGTTTAGGATGACATGACTATATTGACTTTCCCGTAATTGTGTTAAATTATAGATGAAAACGTTATGTTAAGCAAATTTTTAGTTCCGCTCTGTAATTTCCCACATAAGTTTTAAAATGCATCGAAGCAAAATACGCCCATTAAATTCTACACTTTATTTATTATCCGTTATGTTTTAATTGTATCTTGTTGGGTTCTGTATTTTTTTTTATCTTTGGAGACTGCTTCATATAAATATTCGCCTTTAGAATCTAAAATTAAATGCATGAACAAAGCTTTACTGATATGTTTTTTGATATTTTTTTCTGTAGCATGTTCCTAACAATGCGAGGGCAAAGAAGAGGTGGATGGATATAGTGGTTAGGCCGAGCATTTCTGAGGAAAACCCTCACTTGGTTCTTTTAGGGCGTTAAGCCAGAGCTCTGGAAGAGTAGAAATAGGCGCTGCGGTGTACCTACCTTTTTTTGTTATCGGGGACAAATCTAAAAGATACTGTGTTTCTGGGGGAAAGATAAGATTATGTGGGATTTATATTTATTAAAACCTCTTTGGTAGTCATCCTCAATGTGTTGCGGGGGCTTCAGGATGTATACTCAGAGAGAGCTGTTACCTTCCTTGTGATGATATAAAGTAATTATAAAATATATAAATATAGACCTATAACAAGTGCACAGATCTGCATTTAGATTAAAGTACAAAGAAAACATCGTAAAACTGAGCCCTAAAATTATGTTGGCTTTTAAATAAGCAGCGATAATACGAATCGATTATGATATAATCAAATATATACTGCGAGCTGCTATTGGAACTGTCACTTGGAAGAAACGGCGGCACCGGAATGAATCCTTTGAATCGGTTCCCGTCAGAATTCGCGAAACCGCTTTTGTTCTGTTTCAATTTGTTAAACAAAATGAATATAACATTTTTTGTTAATGCTAAAACTGTTTTAAAAAAAAACCGCACGTTGGGTATTTTGATATTTTTGATATTTTTAAACGATGTCTCGATGACAGTATACGTAAGAGATTTATTTTTCAAAGAAGTAACAGTGTCCGAATTCGCAGACGCTTTGCCGGTCTACATTTTGTGCATACAAGGTTTGTTGACATACTACTATACTATACATTGTAGATGCGATCTTTATTATATATGTATTTTTGACTGCCAGTCTTGTCAGTTTTTTCATTTCTAAATAGTATGGAATATTTTGGTAATCGTCGCTCCGTGAACCTGGCGCTAGACTACAGCAACATAATAAAACAAAACAATTAGTTAAAATATTAAGTACCTGTGTTAGTGTTTAAATGTTTATCTGTTTAGTTCATTTCAATATATTTCGATCATGTTCCATGTTACAGAGTTTGGAACTAGTCTGACGCCCATAACATTTTTGTATTCGGACTGTCGACATGTAGCCTAGGTATTCCCGTGTGGTGTCTAAGAAAAAAGATTAGGCTAACATGTCCTAATATAATCCAAAAGCCAAAAAACTTTAAGAAGTGAAAATAGATGATTAAATTTAATCAATTCATTTATATGTTTAATTTAATATATTGCAGTAGAAAACCGAGGAGTATAACTGGTCACTTTGCTTAGCGTTTGTGGACTATGAGGAAGCTTTTAATTCGGTGGAAACATGGGCAGTGTTGAGGGCACTTCAGAGATGCCGAATCGACTATCGGTATATCCAAATGTTGAAGAGCTTGTATGAAACCGCCACCATGTCAATCTGTATACAAAACCAGGCTACAAGGCCTATCCAATTACAGCGAGGAGTGCGGCAATGAGATGTAATCTATCCTAAGCTATTTACCGCTGTAGTGGAAGACGTCTTTCAGCTTTTGGATTGGAACGGGTTTGGCATCAACATTAATGGCGAGTTCATCACTCATCTACGGTTTGCCGTTGATATAGTCGTTATGGCGGGACTCTAGAAGACCTCAATATAATGTTCAGTGATCTCAGTAGTGTCTGTCAACAAGTAGGCCTTCATATGAATATGAGCAAGACGAAAATCATGTTCCAATACTCATGTTCACCGCTACCCAGTGATAGTTGAGAACTCGGTACTCGAAATTGTTGACGATTACTTATACCTGGGTAGGGCATACGGTCCAATTAGGTAGATCCAATTTCGAGAAAGAGCTACACCGCCGAATCCAACTGGGAAGGGCAGACTTCGGGAAATTTCACAAGGTCTTTTCGTCCAAAATCCCTCGGTGCTTGAAGACCAAAGTCTTGGAACAGTGCGTGTACCAGTGATGACCTACGGCTCCAAAACTCGGTTGCTAACTATGAGCCTTATAAGAAAGCTCGGAGTCACACAGGGGGCGATGGAGAGGGCAATGCTTGGAGTATCTCTGTATGATCAAATCAAAAATGAGGAGATCCGTAGAAGAACTAGAGTCACTGATAATAAATAGCCCTATGAGTCGCGAGGCTAAAATGGCAATGGGCTGGGCATATAGCTCATAGAACCGATGGACGTTGGGGTCTTAAAGTGCTAGAACGGCGACCCCGCAGCGGAAAGCGCAGCGTTGGTAGACCCCTCGGTAGGTGGACAGAGAACATAAAGAACTCGCTGGGAGCCGCTGGATTCAAACGGCGCAATACCGTAGTTTGTAGAACTTATTACAAGAGCCCTATGTCCAGCAGTAATGTCCATCGGTTGAAATAATGATGATGAATATATTGTAAATGAGTTAATATTTATATATATTTAAATCTCATATAATACCAGTATATCTTGTTATGAAACCGTATCAACTTTTTCAGTTAATGGTCTTTTTGTCTCTATATTTTTCAGCTATTTTCAAAGTTGGTAATGTGTTGTATAAGCGAAAGGACATTGAGATTTTGGTTAACGGTTTGGGTGCTAATTGGCGAACATTTAATTTTACTGAGAAACAAATACTGAAGAGGAAAGGACTTATAAAGCAATTGAAATGGGTTCACGCAAGTAAATATAATGTATCATATATGAAGTTTAATATTAACCGAGTTCTGTTAGTGTAGAGCTGGTTGACTACAATTGGTAGGTAATGTATAATTTAAAAAAAAAAAATTAAATTTTCTGAGACCAATATTTAGCAATTTGTGTATACAGACTTTCCCGAACTATGTTTATTTTACTATTTGATCATTATTACTTTCAGGATAATAAACGCAGATATACGAGTAAATTAAGCTCGTGGATCTCTTATTTCTGGACTGTGAAAATTTTATATCATGACTATTGATTTGAATTTAGTATCACCTAAATTTTATTTATATAATCAATATAGAACTGAGTGGTCGCAAATAATTACAAAACGATTCTCAATTACAGTATACTATAGGACTAACATGATTGGAACATGGCAACACATCTTGGCGCCTCTTTGTATTATAATTTTTCGGAAATGTTTATCGCAAGAGTACAAATTGGCTTTACCATTTGGTGGTACATTTCCGTACGATCCGTCGACAGATTGGCTTAAGTTTTCTGCAACTTACGCCTTTCAAGCTTACACTGGTAAATCAACATTTCATTTTAATATTTGAATCTAGTATGAAACTACCTTGACCTTTTTTAACATTTACTTTTGTAGTGATCCACGTTGCTTACGGCTACATAGGTTCAGATTTCTTGATGATAACTGTTTGCGCAATCCTGGCCACTGAGTTCTCAATACTTCGTGAAGATTTATTGTATATGACTCCTCATAAGAGAGACGATCCAACTGATAAATCAATGGAAGAATTGGAAACAAATTCTAGAGATTACGTCTCCATGCAAATTTTGGATTTGATTCGTCAGCATCAAAATCTTATAAGGTATAGAAAATTATTGACTTAATGTTTGGAAGAGAAAACTTTTAACAATTTAATTTATTGCTATGATTACGATATACATACGTTCTCAATCTGGAGATTCTCAGTAGTCGTCGCTCAGATATCCGCGGCTAAGCAAAGATAATTCTATATGGCCGTAATAGTGCACGGTTCGCACGAAGTAATAACTCCTGAGCCTGAGCTTAATGAGTCCATCTGAGTTGTGTGCCTGTGGGTTGCTGAACCTGGATATACAGCAGAGCGGCATTCGTGCTGCTCTCCACAGTCGTGTGCCAGAAAAGATAAACTTTGTCTACGCATCAATTATAGCAGAACTACTTGCTTTAAATGCTCTTTTAGTTATTTATAAATAAAAAAAACGAGATGTTCGATACATATTCATCGTTTTATACGATCTCTTGAACTTTCAATTGTATTACAATAATAACTTGACTATTTACCATCTTTATTATCAGCTGAAAAACATCAGCTTTTTCACTACATTATAATTAGGATTATTTTTTTTATACCTTCTGTGTTAGAACTGTACTGAATTATTTATGTTTTATTGAAAAATTAGCTTTTCCTCGGTCGTTTTGCTGACCGTAAGACCTCCACAATTCCGTTTAGAGAAGGAATTTCTCAAATTCCATTCTAGGCTAACCCATACTCTACAAAAGGATATCGTGATGAGTCTCTACATAGGTTGAAATCTCCTATATATTAAGATGTGTATATTAAAATATAAACAAACTTAAGGTTGGCAGATCAGCTCGATGACATATTCAATAGAATGGTTTTTATCAACGTACTATTTGTGACCATTATTTTGTGTTTCTTCGGATTCGCAACTACGGTAAGATAATCTTTCTATAAAATATAAAAATAATTCTTGATTTAATTAATAAATGACATAATGCTTTAGCATAGACTTAATAACAGATTTGTATTAAAATTGGAAACTGGAAAACGAAAGGTAGGGAGAAGAAAAGTCACGGTTGAAAAATATCAGGACGCGTCCAAATTGTTATGCCGAACCAGAGACAAGACAGGTCGGACTGTATCACGCTGATTGCAAACCTTTAGTAATTGAAGAGGCCCTTTAAGAAGATGAAGGGAATCTTGAATAAATTGATAATTGTTTTTTTGATATGTTTTTCTTGCCAAAGTAAACACTGTAGCAGCGATTTAACGATTTGTTTTACATGTCTTTAAAACTTTGAGAAATAAATAAAACGACAATAAATACAAATTTATAACAAATATTTATTTTTAGAAATTCCGTTGCATATAATTTGGTTTCCTTTGCAGGTGGCGCATGGTTTCGTTGAGAATGCAAACAATATGATTGGCGTTGTATCGCATTTGGTTGCAACATTCTTGTTTTGTTACTACGGCGAATTGTTGAAGGAGGAGGTGTGTGTTTCCGTTTCCGTTCGTATTGCGTATATCGGAAAGAAAAAAATTGTAAAAATGGTATAAAAATTAATGAGAGTTGACAAAATTAACTTTATAGGCTTTATAGTGTTCATTATAATTCATCATCATCATCAAACCATAGACGACCATTGCTGGACATTGGCCTCTCCCAAAGATCTTCACATCGATCGATCACGCGTTGCTTGCATCCCCAACGGGTTTCTGCGATTTTCAGCAGATTGTCGGTCTCACATTGTGGGAGGCTTCCCAACTATGTCCACCGGCACGCGGACACCACTCGAGGAACTAACTTACTGCCCCATCCGCCGTCGGTCCTTCGAGCAAAGTGCCCCGCTCACTGCCACTTAAGTCTGGCAATCTTTTGGAGTATGTCGGTAACCTTAACTCTTCACTCCACATGTCTGATTCTATCGCACAGAGAAACTCCAAGCATAGCCCTCTCCATTGCCCTTTGGGTGACTTTCAAGACTTTTTATAAGACGGATAGTAAGGGGGCCAGGATCCGTAGTCAACACTGGCAATACGCATCAATTGAGGACTTTTTTCTTCAGACACTGCGGTATCTGAGACGTATATAGTATGATTAATAAATCATAACTTACTCAAAACAATTAATTCTTTACTAGAAACTTAATATCAACAAACTTATACCTTGCTTATATATGAGAAAATTCTTGTCGTTTTTAAGCAGTTTTTGATATGTAATATGACATAAAAATCTCTACGGAATCGACTTTGCAGAGTTCGGGCATAGCTGATGCAGCATATGCAAGTTTATGGGTCAAAGGTGATATCGAATACCAGAAAATGATTCTTTTAATAATCGTACGGTAGGTAAACAGTGTTTTAATAGATACTAAATCCGTTTGACGTCCGCAACTGTTGCTGACACAGAGTTCAGAATGAGATAAATTAAACACTTAACGAGCTTTGGTCGAGTCTCTTTTCGGGATTTTTTAACATGCCAACATTTGCTTACAATTGTTAAATAATTTATGTAAATTCAATATCGTGTATTATTCGTAATATAATTGTGATAAGGATTACATTATTTTAACAGATCACAGCGTCCGTGCTGTCTAACGGTATTGAAGCATGCGCCGGTTTCCCTGAACATGTATACTAAAGTAAGATATTTCATATTAATTTTGAAGTAACAGCTCGACACCTTTTGTCTGGAATACGATAATTGTCTGATAGTACATGATCATGAAAATTTTTTTATTCAACGAAGCGACGAGATGAACGGAAAGTTCACCTGATTGTAAACGATACGCCTGTACATGACAACACCGGCGCTAATTAAGATGGTATTCGTAGCACCGCATTGCGTTCGTCGTCTTGAGACATGAGACGTTGAGTCTCGTTACTCCAAAGACAGTAATATTTGCACAGTACTGTTTGGCGGTAGAAATAGGCGCTGCAGTGGTACCTATCTAAATGGTCGCTGGCAACAGAGATCTACCACTTGTACAAGTTTATATGATTTATGTTTTTTATTCCCGTTTATGCGTGTTTAAATATTGTCAGTTGAAAGGAATGGAAGCTACATGTCCAGCAGAGGACGTGAACTAGCCGAGATATTAATGATGATAATGATTTTCCTTACAGTTGCTGAGCACTACGTGGTCCTATTTTTCGTTATTAACGACCATGTACTCGGAAACTGCAGACACTTCATAATCAACAACAAAACTGCACTAGTGTTTTTATTTAAATAAATATCCTGCACTTGCTTTATTAATCTATAATTTGTGAAGATGTGTATGTTAGCGACTCGCATCAGTTCTGTAGTTGAATTCATGATAATAGACTAATCAAAATATTATTCCTATGGTTTGATTTTATAGCTTTCGAAACTGAATATTTTTTAACTATTTCCAAGTTCATAACAATCATTTCCTACTTTCTTATATTAACCACAATTATAATAATAAGCTAAATATGAACTAATCTGATAAGAATTATAGTTCTTGCCAATAACAAATTTGCTTTTAATCATATAAAAGAAGGTTTGTCACTCATCAGAACTGTTTTATAGATGCAAGAAGGAAATGCAGAATCAATCGTCTCTTTTTTCTCCTTGTTAGGATAAGATTGTCTTTAACTACTTTATACTATCAATATTCTTTCTAACTCAAAATAATCATTTAAATCGGATCACGACAGTTAATAAAAAAGTTATTTTTTTTTTATTCAATGAAGCGAAGGGACAAACGGGTCTTACACGTGATGGTAAGCAATACGCCTGCCCATGATAAGGCGCTAGTTACGATGGTATACACTGAACGCAGGTATGGTAGATTCGTCGAGACTTGACACAGGATGTCAAGTCTCGTTACCACCTAGTAATTGCACTAGGTACCCAACCTTCAAACCGGAACACAGAACTGATTGCACACAATTGTTTGTCGGCTGCAATAGGCGCTGCGGAGTTCTGCTGGTAAAGCTGTGTTGCCTGAACCTATAAATAAGTGCTTTTATAAGATGTTTTTTTATTTTCATCTGTAACTTTAATAAACATTTTGTAACACGTTGTTTAAATTCCAACGAACGGAAACATCGGCCGCAGTTTAATATTCACGGCGAATGGAGCAATATTTTCAACCGGCGCCATATTACAGCTTATCAAGCGTTACAGTGGAGTATTCTTGCAAAATATCGTACTCGTTACATTAATGCAGCCTCTGTAAAGTGTACCGCTTGTAATAAAACTGCCTCCGAGGCAAAACTAACAAGTCGAGAGCTTTAAATTAGCGATATTGCGGCGCAATTTGTGAATGCGGTATTTACATCCGATTTCATATAATATTTTTAATGACGTCATAAAGAAGCGGAATGTTTACCGGTGGTAAGTCGCTGTTGCCGCCAGCCTTGTAGTATCAAACTAGTAAGAATAGGACTAAGATAAGCCCTGCCTGTCGTAGAAGGCGACCAAAAGGTTCTAGGAGTATCGCGGGCCTTGAGAGTGGGGGCCTTGTCGTTCAACGAGCGAACTTGCACAACACCTTACGACAGCGTATGACTCGGCGATAGTGCTTAGAAGGGTTAGTCATCCTCAGCGACGTGTAACTGAAAGTGTAGAGGGCACCGGTGCGATCCATAAGCGATCCTGGAGTCTCCCAGATTGTAGTGCACTGATGCAGACCACCGAGAGAGTTCTAGTGAGTAAGAATCTCGCATAACATTGACTCCCCCAGAAGCAAGGTATATTTCGATGATTCCGCCCCCGCCCCTTCCGAAATAAAAAAAGTCACTTGCCGCAAGCGATTTAGGTACGTACCACCACAGCACTTATTTATACCGTCAAACAGTAGTATGAAAACATCTTGTTCCGGTTTGTAAGGCGCTGTATTTAGTGTAATTATTGGGGTAACGAGACTCGACATCTTATATTTCAGGCGACGAACGCAATAGGGTTACAATTATATATCATCCAAACCAACACCACGTTGTTATGGGCAGGCGCATCATTTACTATCAGGTGAACGTCGAATAAAAAAACCATTCGTGGACCAGTACAGATCGCTGGTGAATGTATACCATATGGCATGATTCTTTTAAAATATGATGCCTACCTCTCGTAGAAGAGAAGAAGACGATAAGTTTTGTTTACAAATGAATAGTCTACATGAGGCAGCAGGTAGACCGTCTGTGATCAAAGTGGATAAGATAAATCTTGCCTTGTAAGAATTATGAGAAGACCTTTTGTCTTGTGTTGGGATGATGTAAGTATTTTTTCGTTTCTGTCTGGTTAGTTACCACCTTCCTATTGTAAATATGTTACCATAACAACAACGCAGTGTATCGGCAGTCAACATATAACTAGGTAAACGATGGAAATTAGGCGCACACGGTTCATTATTTTCGGCCCTGTTAATTTTTTTTTTGTTTGACAAGACGAGGGAGACGATCACTTAATGTTAAGTGAGACGCTTGCCCATAATAACGCGGCGCTAGTTAGGAGTACATAAACAGCACTGTATCGTGCTCGTCGCCCTGACATATAGATTGTTAGGTCTCATTACCGCAGTAATTTCACTGGCTATAGCACTCTTCAAACGGTAACAGCAATGTTTGCATACTGCTGTACCTACATTTTTTTTTGGTTAACGTGGGGGTAATGCCTTCGCATACCTGCGCTCGCGCGGACAACGACTGGTTATTCCTCCTATCTTCACTGTAGGGGACGAAGCCATGGCTACTGAGTGCCACCACGGTAAGGCGGGAACTTGTTCGGAGGGGCGATGGTACCTACCTAGATGGTCGGCAACAGGGGCCACTATAGCATTATAGCAAACATTAATAATTACCATGCACTATGACAGTTGTGTGGAAGAATTGTTGTTTTACAGTGACTAAGTACTCCAATTATAGATCAAAGTGTATTTGTTAAGTGAATCATGCTGAAACATTATTTACTACTTTGTAATTAAGTTACATTAGTTGATAGCTTGACAATAAACGCATAATTACAAAATACATCAAAGGTATACGTTGCAATGCAATTATACATCTGTTGGATAACACGGAGAATTTTATTCGGATGGTTCAGTATAAGAATATTTTATTAGGAATATTTAAAATCATCATCGTCATCATCAAGTACCCTCTTCAAACTGAAGTTTGGTGATCAGATTGAGAAAACCGATTCGATCCTCAGTTATTCTTTTTAACTGATGGTATTTAAACCCGGTCCACTCCTATATGTTGTCAGACCATATACCAATATTTAAAATACTGTACCAATATCAGGTCCACAAATAAATTGATGGTCGTAATTGGCAATAAACCGATTCACTGAGATAAGTATAGTATGACATCAAGACAAGTATCCCACTTGTAGACGTCCCCCGGTCTCCTTTTCGTTGTGGTTTTAATTAAAGTTGTTTATCAAGTTATTAACTTAAACTACAATCCATATGGAGACATCAATTTCGAGGATATATCGCCAATAAAAATTAACGATAACGATGCTAGAAAAGAAAAAAAAGTGGCGCTCGCTGTACCGGTAGACGTAGTGTTTTGAAGCTTCCCATGAGATGGACCGACGATCTGCTGAGAGTCGCGGGAACCCACTGGATGCAAGCAACGCGAGACAGATCGATGTGGAGAATTTTGAGTGAGGCTTATATCTAGCAGTAGACCTTTATCGATTGATGATGATGATGATGCTAGAGAAAGAAGTTTGAAAAAATCTTTCGATGTAATTCGAAAAAATAATCAAACTACTGTTATCGAAAGTAGCCTCCTCAACGAGATAGAACTAACAAAATATCGAGTCAATTTCTGTTCCTCACAGCATCAATACCGTTAAGAGTTCGGGTTTATATTTCGATGTGATTTTACTCAAGTCAAAGCATATACAGGAGTTAAGCAACAGGATCTATTATATCATTCAAAGTTTTCAAAAATTCTATTAAACCAGCGTCACTCTTCTATAGTCGCTTCTTTTACATGAATGCAAATATCCGTTTCCTTGATGCCTCAAATAACAGATTGATTAATTTTGAATAATTTCATAGTAATAAGAATTATGTTTAAACTACATAAATTTGATCAAGTATCGTAGGGCGCCATTGAAATGGCTTCATCTGCGCCGTCTGCCTGATGTACATGTACTTCCTGTGTAATATAATATTCTTCACTACATCCATGTTCCGCTCTCCTTCGTGATTGCTTTGCGAGATGCTGCTATATATGAATTGTATTATAAGTAATATCCAGAGGTAATTCATGTCGTATAACAACAATCTTTTTGAAGATTTCTGTATGTCATACTTCAAGTTATTGTGCCTCTTACATTATACAAGCTACTGGAATCTAAAACTCTCTTTCATAAGATATTCCAGCAATACATTACAATTCTTATAACATTGATAAACAAACTCTTTGTAATATATATTCTTTCTTGTATGTTTATTATAATTTTTGAAGGCGATACATTGTTGTTAGTGTATACATGATTTGTTCACATAAAACTTTCTATACATAGTGCTGAAAGAGAAATTCGCAAAAAAAAAAACTAAACGACTTCGATTTACAAAAGAAAGTAATAACCGATATTATTAATAATTACTTAGAAAAATTGTAGCGATTTAAAGTACCGTGTACTTAACCTCACAGAAATATATATGTATATATATATATATGAACAATACATACGTTGTAGGGTACTCGATGGTCGGGTACGGGTCTTAGACGGGAATTTTTTACTATTCCCTAGCAAAAAATTTTTAAAAAAATATATATTTCAGTGCTTAAATATTGCATTGCAAATTCGCTTACATATATACTGACAGTTCTCCACCCCGTTTGTCGGCTGCAACACTCCCGCAACTTCCTTTGGGGACGGATTTTTGTAAAATCCGTTCTTAGCTGATCTGTACTCGGCACAAGGAATATTCCTATCAAATTTCAAGTCTCCAGGTCTTGTAGTTCCAGAAATATCGTGACGAGTCTCTATATAGGTGGAAATCTCCGATTGATTACATAAAAAGTATTAGTTATTTTTTTATTATTAGTGTGAATGCCTTAGTGGGGATTTCATATTGTAACCATTTGAGATGAAAACATTAGGGTCTCGGGGTCCAGGTGCGCTTAAACTTTAGTTATTTTCAAAAAAATAATTGAAGCCATCTGAGACCCTAGAGCTGGCAACTACATGGCACAAAGAATAAGCCTCGCCATCCAGGGCGGCAATGCCATTACTTTTGTTCGGTACTGCGCCGGACGGGGATGACCTGGGGCTCCTCTGTTATTGTTAGTATATATCAGTTTAATTTAATTTAATATTAATGATATTATAAACAAAATTCAATATCGATGAAATACTAAAAGTTTAATATAAACATAGTATATGATTAGATAAATGAATAAATAAGTAGAGTTTCGTTTAGCCGTGGAAACTGTATTGTTGTATCTCGTACATGAAATTTTTGATAGCAGGTGTTTATTACTTCTATATCTTATAGAAGTTAACGGTTTGAATCATACTGATCGCTAAAAAGCGCGAAAGATTACATCTGTTGTAATTTACGTTGTAATATATATTCGCAGTCGCACAACAACTCCTTTCATAAAGTTGTTAGTTCCAACAACCCGTCATCAGATAAACTGACAAAATGGAGCACTTAAATAAATTTCCATTACAGTTCACGAAGTCTTTCGCGTTTTGTTTCATATTACTGAATAAAATAAACATTAAATTAATAGATAATGAGTCGTTTAGTTATCGGAGGAACTGGAAATTCTATTTGCAATTGCCTTTTGTGTTATTACACAATATATCAATGTTATTATATCTAATAAACTTGTTCCTGAATAGAGCCACGCCATTGGAAATTGCTAAATCATTACCTATATATTTTGTATTCGTAGAGGGTATGTTGGATGTGTATTCATTAGCAATTTTTTTTTTTAAATAATTGAGCGACGGGACCGACATATTCCCTAGATGATAAGTGATACGCCTGCCCATCACAACACCACCATATACCATCAATACTACTTCGTAACTTACGGCCGCATTTGTGTTTTTTTTTAATTACCTGTATGTTATTCATTTTCATGAAATTAACTATAACCATAGTATATTTTGTTTACTTTGCACTTTATGCAAATAAACTTCATTTTACATGCTTTATTTTCATAAAATCGTTATTACAGTAAATATGGTAAAAAACGTTTTATATTTATCAAAGAGTATTTAATGTCTGTATTTACGTTATTTTGTTGGACGGATCGGGGGAGGCCTTTGGGGGAGGCCTTTATCAAGCAGTATGGACGTATGATGATGATGTTGGAATATATTGCTTTTCAATTAATACCAGTTAACCTTGCGAACTGTTACATATATTTTTAATTGCATTAAGTCAAGATTTTGATTATTCAAGTAAAACAATGTTTTTAAATCGAACCCCCTTCTAAATGTTTTAAGTTTATACCTGTAACGTGTTGATCACTGATCAAATTTTATTTACGTTTTATATTTTACAGCTATATGTAAAGCATCAATATTGTTATGGAAGAGAACAGAGATTCAGAAATTGGTAAACGATTTGGGCAATAGATGGCGAACGTCGAATTTTACGCAGAAACAGGAACGGAATAGGACGCGTTCAATGAATAATCTGCAATGGTGTCTTAAAGGTAAATTATGTTTTATTTAATCACACGAAGCATCATGTATCATCGGAATTAGGTAAATGTTTAGCTTGTCCCGACGGTCTGCCAAATAAGATAAAAGGCTCGTACAAAAGTGGTGAAGTTATCTCGTCTGATTGGTTTAGTTTTCGTAACTAAAATACGTTTAAATTGTGTTAGGTTTTGGTTTCCGCTTTGCATTCGGCTAGTAACCTTCTTTTCAGACATTTATCTCACACACATTCGTATTTTGGTCATAACGCCAGAAAAAAGGGAAACTATTTAGATAGTGCTTATCCTTACTAGCAAGATTGAAGGTAAGAGGTCAATTGGACGAAGCTTATAGTTTGGACCGAGCAGCAAAAGGTCATCAATATACTGCAAACAACCGCTACACGTAATGCGAAAAGATGCTATATAATAATTAAGTATTATTTAAAAATTAAGTAAGGAGTCACTTCTCTAAGCACTCAGAAAACTATTTTAGACATACGGCAGAGTGATTGATAGGATTGCCACCACAGACTTATGCATCGGAAGTAGTATTTATTTAAAGTAGTTTGTTCTCAAACTTCTAATGATTTTTCCGGCTATGGTCGGCTCTGGCAATATATTGCCACATTTTCTAGACTGAATAAGAAGATTGGCAAACGCAATGTGTTCGCAAATGTCCCAGGGAGGACTGTTGCTCTTTTTGTCAATGTCCTTAACATAACTTTCTTCCTTTACCATGTCTCCAACACGTCACGAAGTAAAAGCTCGTGTATATTGATTGACACTGTTTGATCTTCTAGCATTCTACTGTTTCACTATGTTCGGAGCAACACAACATATTTTGGGTCCAATATGCTATATGATCATTGAGAGATTATTCTTAAGCAAACCTTTTAAACTAGTACTGCCTTTTGGATGTGTTTATCCGTATGACCCTTTCGACAATTGGTTCATATATTTGGGGACATATGGATACCAAGCGGTTATTAGTAAGTATCATTGAATATAAAAGTTCCAAATGATATAAATCTTATTATATTTATTTCATATATCTTTCTTCCAGTGTACGGTATGGTGTATGGGTTTATAGGTTGCGAATGTATCATGATAACATTTTGCGCTAGTCTTGTAACGGAATTTGCGATATTAAGAGAAGATTTGGTTCATATAACGCCCGTCGAAAAGAACAGTTTAAGGGATGAATTAATACCTGATTTAAAAACAACTGATAGAAGGTACACACGTGTATCCATTCAAAAATTTATACGTGAACATCAAAATCTTATAAGGTAAACGAGATAAGTATGAATTGTTATAATGTTAAAATTATTTAAAAACTCTTGCGTTTTAAACTAGAACAGAGGTGTTAATATTAACTCACAGGACCTAAGCCAACCTCGCCCGCTAGTGGTGCACCCTGCTATTCAACAAACAAGGCTCTGGCTCTCGCCAAACCGTATTAGGCAAGCGAGGTGGGAAATGGCACAAGTACTTCCATATGAAACCCTATACACGATGACCTGATGCCCGGCGATACCGGCGGTCTTTGGGGAGGCTTTTGTCCAGTAGTCGACGTCTATTGGCTAATGATGATAATGATATCGTTATAAACATTTTCCATTGGAATAGTTTTGAAATTAAAAAACTCAGCTGATAATTCTTTCTGTAGTTTAAAAGCTGTGATGCCATCGAAAGATTCTTTGATACACTTCGGCTCTTAAACACAGGTATAGTATACGCGCTAAAGAATTATAACACTCTTTTATTGGACTACAGCCCATAAAAGAAATAGCTTTTATGTGACTTATATTTTTACTGGTTAGCTATGAAACGAACAAGAGGTTCTGTTAGATCTGCTAGCCACAAATACTTCAGGTCTTATATCGAGAACTGAAACGCAGCAACACTTTTCTAACGGCTTATTATACGCAACATTAGTACATTTATAAGACAAACGATTTCTTAATTTTTAACTAATCGTTGCATGTTAGGTTTAAGTTATTAGTATAAAAAAATAATCGTTTACATATACATAGGCTTTAATCATTTTGATTGGTTAGAAGTATAATCCGTATCCGTGTATAAACAGTAATAAAACTTTTAATATATAACGTCAGTAAGTTTTACCTCATTCTACAGAAGAATCATCACTATATCTCTGAAACAAAACTACAAGTCCTTGGCCTTAGCCTAGGGACTTGAAATTTGATAGGAATATTCCTTTTATTCTCAGTATAGGTCATCTAACAATGGATTATACGAAATTCCTACCATAAAAAGGAGTTGCGGGTGTATCGGTCAGCAAAATATGCGCGAAACAGTTAGTTTGCGTATACTCATGTACATTATCATCATCGTTATCTGCCGACAGATGCCTCCTCCAAAAATCTCCACATCGATCGATCCTGCTTTGCCCGTATCCAGCTGGTTCCCGCAACCTTCACCAGATCATGTATTAGTGTATTGAATTTATTTACAGCGAAAATCATTATTCCTGCTGGAATGAATATTATTTTAAGTTATAATTCATTATTAAGTTAATTCTAATGTCTGTGCCACTGTTTGCATAATTCATTGATAGGTAACTAATGACAATTGACTAACTTTGCATTAAAGGATGGCAGAGCAGTTAGATGACATATTCAACAAAATTGTCATGATTGACATGATGATGGTGACCATTATAATGTGCTTTTTCGGATTTGCAACATCAGTAAGTTACCATTTAAATATTTATTATGAGTTGACTACCTCCGTGGCGAACTGTTAAACCGCGATGTAAAATGAAGGATTTTGATTGGATGCTGTGAATTTTGATTTGAGAGTTTTGTCACAAACATACGCCCAGTAGGGTTTAAATCCATCTGGTTAGGCACCACTATTACATTGTAAATCTGGAGGATGCTTCGCCTTCGATGGCAACATAGGCAACACCATGTGAAATTAATCTCAACTGTTAGTTTATTATAGATAAATAGGAGTCAAGAAGAAAAGGACGATGATAGATTTATTTAATAACCTAAAAATCATTTATTTACAACTTTTAGGAAATAAACATTAATACTTGTCAATATTACTTCTTCCATTTCTTACCAGCCGGATAATGTTCACGGCTCGGCAAAGGCATCTCAAGGATCCTCATTGAGAGATTATTGTGTCTTAGCCTCACCACGCTGGCTTGGTGACAATCGGTGTGTTGTTAGAGCCTCGTCTGTTGTTCAGATTAATTTGTAGAGCTTTACTCATTACAGATAGCCCATGGCATGATTGAAACGACAAATAATGCTGTTGGAGTCGTAGTGACATTGTTTCCAGTGTTTCTATTTTGTTTCTTTGGAGAATCCTTGAAGGAAGAGGTTTGAAATTCTTTGTTATTCTCTCGTCGGAAAATTCTAAATACTCAATGGACGTTGCCGACGGAGGCTGCCCAAACTTTTTCAGTTTTTAATACCGACGCAGGAAATCGGAATTCGATATGTTTTTAACAATCAATACAAAATTTCGCGTTGCAGCACAATGCTTAGGTTTCTGCTATAGTTGCATTTATTTCTAATAAAAAAAATTATGAAATAATTTACATAACACTAGCTATGCCCCTTCGGATTTGCTAGTCGTAATATAGAATTAGATTTTAAATTTGTCTGAAATATTCCCGCCCAGAAGCAACTCGCAACCCCCGGTCGCTTCCAGTTTTTAACACTTCCATAACTCCCATCGGGGAAAGATTTTGTATATGTATTTTTAGTTGACCTCTAAATTGCAGAAGCAATATCTTTACAAAAATTTTGAATATTTGCGTCCTAAAGTTTCGGAGGTATCATGATGAATCAATGAATATATACGAACACCATATAGCGACCATGTTGCCTCACCTTGTATGGATATTTCATATATACGAGTATATAGAAATCTTGTTTCGTAATCTTGAATACATTTATTATCCTTCTCTTCTCTTTAATCTCAATTTTTTCTGTTCATTGTGATTTCTCTATTGCCCCAACATGAATTGTACATTTTATATATTGTACATTGTACTTTAAGTATTTCTTTTTGAGTGATTCAGTGTTAAGGCTATATAAAGGATTAATAAATAAGATTAATTATTAAGACTTTCATCACGATTTTAATTATAAAGCCTAGACACTTGAAATTTGTTAGAAATATTCCTATTACCGAGTATAGGTCAGCTAAGAACGACTTTTACAAAATTCCTTCTCCAATGGCAGTTGCAAGGGTGTTACGGCCGAAGCGGGTAAGAAACAACTACTTTTATATATAATTGTAAAATTATACAATTAGCTTTAACGTTTTTCGGATTTGGCGAAAAACATCCGTGTAGAAATTAAAATAATAATAATAATTCACTTGAATAATTCGGAATTTCAGAGTTTAGGAATAGCTGATTCAGCTTATGAAAACTTGTGGTATAAAGGAGACGCGAGTTATCAGAAAATGATCCTGTTAATAATCGTACGGTAAGCGAACAAATTGTTGGCAGTTAATAAATATATCATTAAAATAAGTTTCATTTACGAATAACTTAAACTTTTTTATAGTCAAGTAAAAAACAAACTTAATTACTCAATTTATATGAATGTTTTCACGATGTTTATATCAGAAATTATTTTTGTTTCGCATAAACTAAAAGAACGGCTGAATTTAGACTGAAATCTTATTAGTAAATAGGAAAAGATATAAGAAATAAAATAAGTTACTCTTATTATAATAAAATAAAAATCTAGTTTTTTTTATTTTGTGAATCGGTTTCCTTTTGAAATTACGATAATGAAATTATAGTAATATAGAGTGGTGGCACAGCGTCTGCCAAGTGCGATCTTGTCAAAGTAAATATATTGTAACAAAGTTTATTCTTTGATTTTATGACTTTACTATGAGATCATAGGTTACATTAAAAGTTGATATTTTATTTTATTTATAACTGTTTTCTGATTTACGCTTAATTAATTGAACGTTACCACATCATTTTGCCAGATCGCAGCGACTATGTTGCCTCACCCTGTTAAAGCATGCACCGGTTTCACTGAACATGTTCACTAAGGTATACATTTGTCTGCTAAATACTTTGAAAGCTGTACTGGTAATAGATAAATAGATAGTATTTTTAGCTTCAGAGATAACTTTGTTAGAAGAAACCAATAGGAAAAGTTCAAAATGTTTGTAGCTTGTAAAATCCTGCAGACGGACAACTTGTTACATCCTTCGATTTATTTTTATTCTTCAAGTATTCATATGTAGATATTTTGGTGGAAACCATAATAAGTCTGTATCGACCTGGTAATGTTTATTGATCCCAGATAATGTGCAGAGACAGTCTGTCATATAATGTTGTTACTTAAGACTCCAACGGTGTAAATCTTTTTAGGGTTTTGTTCCATTGAATGTTACTGTAGTATTAATTTTAACTTTTAGGTACTGAGTTCAACATGGTCCTATTTTTCATTAATAAGAAGCGTTTATTCAGATATTTAAAATACTTTATTTAACTAGAATTAAAATTAAGGCTTTTCAAGTTATATAGTAGCGAAATGAAGTTTAATCAAATCAAGATCTATATGATCTATAAATATGCTTATCATTTTTAACACTACTACATATTGATTATATCACTTCAATAATCGTTAATATGCTTAATACACATCTTTATATGTTTTAGTAAATTAAATATTGATTACTGAATTTAGTTATTTTATTAATGTGTTTCTTGTTAAGGTAAAACGGGAAAGGTATCATATCTCAGTCACGTGCTTAGGCCCGATAGGTTCGAACTGCTTCAACTCGTCTTGATGAGTAAAGTTGCGGGTAAAAGGAGTGTTGGTCGTCGAAGGATATCGTGGTTGATTAACATCCGGTAATGAAACGGGATCACGAGTGCCGCCCAACTGTTCCGCTTCGCAAGAGACCGGGCGAAATATCGGGAACTAACTGCCAACCTCCGCTAGTCAGAGAGGCACCTTAAGAAGAAGAAGATTATTATTTCCAATGGAGCTACGAGATTAGCACTTTGTTCACCTGATAATATGTAATACGCTTACCCTTGATGGTGTATCGTTAACTAGTACGCGGGAAATTGAGCTCACTCAAGATGTTGAATTCAGTTACACCACTTAATTTCACCAGCTATACACTTGTAAAGGAAGAGAAAAGGTTTATTAATTTAGAAATAAAATTTGAATATCACAGGAGAGTAACATTCAGCTGCTGATAAATGATACCGAAACAAACACGTTCATAAAAATTTGATTTGGCTGATGCAGCTTTAACAATTTTAGCTTTATGATTATGTACCTCAACAGTGTATGTTTCTATTTTTCATAATATTTTTATGCATTCTGCGCCACTGCATATAATCTGCTGCAGCTTCGTTATTCGCATGAAACAAATTAGAAAAACGCATTTAAATGATTGCTGCTCTCATACAGAGCGGACTGCTGTTTGTGGACCAGCTTTTAGATTTACTTAACAAACGCAATGTATTTCGGATGCGTATTTTCCCGAAGAAAGTTATTGATATAATTTTATATTGTTCTCTTTTATAAAGTTATCAATTATTTTGTTTTCTCCATCATAAATATTATGACCTTAATTAATTACAACGTATGTGAATTTTAAATTGTTTAATATACAAATTGGGCTTATCATTAACAAAGCGATGAAACAAGCAATTCTTTCACTTGATGGTAAGTACCTGTCCTGTTCATACCACGAGGAGCTCGTTAGGATGTTTACACTATTCAATACTATGGTTGTCGCCTGGGGACATAATATGTTAAGGCTTATTATCCCAGTAACCACTAATTGTATCTGTTTAGGCTGTCACCGGTAACAGAAATCTACAAGCAAAATAATGTATATATTTTCACGTTGCTCACTGTCTAATTACAATTGTATTTATTATGTTAATTGTCGAAATATTTTAAGGAATACATAATATACAGATATAAAAAAATATATATATAAATATGGTAATACGATTTAAGCATAACAACGCCTGTGTCTCCTGGCACAGGCGTTGTTATGCCTGAGACAGACTTTAACGCTGCTTGTAGCCTTATACCATTGATTGCCCAATTGGAATACCATCTGTTCCGCCTCGCAAAAGACCGGGCGAAATATGGTGAACTGTCCGCCAACCTTCGCTAGTCGGAAAGGCACCTTAAGAAGAAGATTGTGTAATGTTATTAAATTGTGTTCTAGTCTATTCACTGGGTTCGACGTTGTTCGCAGGTTAAAAGTAAGGCGTGGTCCACTTCCTGATTATTGCACTTAGTTTTCACTAATATCAAATGTGTTATCTATTTACACCCCTTTAATAGTAACCTGGCTAATCCATATAGGCTCCACGCGCATAATATTTAATAGTGTAGAGTAGCGTGATGTGATTTTCTTTGAACCATTATACTGATAAACACAATACACGTAGTTAATATAAAATTTTATACATTAGCTCTGGTCTATGGCCATGCTTTAAAAAACATTTGATTTACACATTCACAATTTATTTCATTCTCACAAAAATTAATACAATGATTGAAAATCTTTCTTAACTATTATGAACAAATTATGAAGGTAATGCTAAATCAAAAATAATCTCAAAATATACTACTTTCACTAATTATAAGAATTTCTTTCTAATTATTTCAGAAGAATATCAAAGTATTTATCAAAACGATGGCAATAAGACAATAAACAAGAACAGGATTTATTCGAAAGTTGTTGTCGTAAGAAATAATACAAAATCGATCACGACTACGTTTTTCCTTCGTTACACAGTAATAATAAATTTATATTACTCCATACGATGTGCGTCTATACTTACACAATGAACTTCTTTTAAAATATATCTACTTTATAATTTCACTGACGGTTATAAAATATAATAATATAACAAATTATATATACGCCTAGAAATTTCTAAAACATCTGTTCGTTGACATGTATCAGTTTTACTCGCGTGGTTCTGTATGGAATATTATTTCTCTACTTCGAATTATCCCCACTGTTTACTGCCTGTGTCGGAGATCAAAATAAAATGTGAAGGCACGGGTAAAGTCGACGTCTTTAGAAAGTACGTTCATTGTCACAAAACGTGGGTAAACGAGCGAGGAGAAATAATACAGCACAATTTATAATTACACTGTATTGCTCTCTTCAATGCGTCCAAAACCACAATGGCCCATGACGCACGTGTCGTCACTAACGTTCGGAGCTGCGCCCGAGTGACAGAGACAGTAACTACCGATTGTATTGCCGTCTCACGCTACTCTCAAACATACTAACGCGCCGTTAAATGCTTATGCACATTGACGAATGAAGAAATAATTATTATATACAAGTAGCTAGCCCGTTTGGAAAACAGCATCCGAATACGAAATTAAAATATACACTTATTTCTCTGGCATAAAGACCAAAATTGAGTCTTGGACATATGCACCTGTTGTACTGCCTCTTGCCAGCCTACTGCTTGGAGCTCGCGTATGTTGTTCTCTACGGTATACTTCCAGCGATACCGGGGTCAGCCGACAGGTTAGCGGCCTATCGGGGTTCCTGGGTATGGTTTTTTAACGTTACGAACATCTCCCATCTTTAACAAGTGGCCCATCCGACGGAGTGTGTGGGCTTTGGCTTCTAACATAACGTTTGGTTCGCGAACCAGCTTTTCGATTTTTATGTTGTATCAACCAACTCCCGTCCTTTCTCTGGGACGGGCCCAAAAGTTTCTTCTCACGGTAACCAGGAGCCGTTCGTCTTCATGTGTCCAGGTCACGCTACCGTACATCAAGATCGGTTTTAGTTATCAGCGATGAATACAGGAGAAATAAGTAATTTTCTTTACCCGTAGCCACCCTAGGTCCACTGAAAGTTATATAGACTTGATCTGAATTCTGCCGTGCGGCGCTGTACTTGCCGTCGGCGTGTGGAAGGTGACTTTGTAACGCCGATGTCTTTTCAGTTCTCGCATCATTCTGGCTAGTTCTGGAACGGATTCTGGGACGAGGTTAGACGGGAAGGAAATGGCCTTCGTTAGTATCTACTGGGGCACGCAGGACCTATTTAGTTCCTTATTGTTAAGATGGTAGGACAGGGTGTGGTCGTAACGTTAGTCTCGCTTCATATAGTAAAAATCCGTCTAGGTGCTTTTCGAATTGTTCCGGAATCACCGACGAGGTGCACTGGTGGGTCGAGTATGTTGCAGCCTGTTTATACAACATCTCGGCATGTCATCCAGAAAGGCCATAGCTCTCCCTGGGACCTTCCCTGTGAAACTAGTGCATAAGACTAATTTCTGTTTGTTATTCACTCCATGCTTCGTCTTAAACACCTGTGGTCTAATCATCGACAGTAAAGTCGAGAGGAAACCCGTCTGTCAGTGGCCGGCAGGGCGGGAGATGATGTTTGTTTAGCACAGTTACTCCCTTGCCTAAACTATTTCATCGTAATTGTATCAATGGGCGTTAGATTATTTTTTACTATTAATGATATCCCCAACGGCTGAAATAAAGCTTACGGTACATGACTAGACGGTCTGGTGCACTAGAATTCGACTAGGCACCGTTTTCATTAAACATAATACAAATCCAATTCCTCTAATACATCATATTTCATCTTGTGTTTTACAGCCATCTTCAAGTTAGCACTAATGCTAAGCAGACGAAGTGATATTGAGACTTTACTTAACGGATTGGAGATAACATGTCGGCCGAAGAATATCACTGAGAAGCAATTACAATACAGAAAACGTTTCATGAAAAGTTTGCAGTGGTATTAAAAGTAAATTGAATTATATGCGTTTTTTGATAATAGTATATATAAAAAAGTGATTAGATATTTCTACCCCGTCGGAATGTTAAGACAGGGGAACAGCTAAGTGATTTTCTAATACTTTTTAATGTCAATCTCTCTCTCTCTCTTTAGGTGTAAAGAGTGCTTCAGCTAGTACGATAAGAGTAATGGGATATTTTATGATTTAAATAGGTGTGGTGTGCTCAACAATTTCACTGGCGCCAATTTTGTAAAAACAGGTATAACTTATCATCAGATTATCATACGGTCGGTCCGAAAAATGATTGTACAATGTTAGCTAATTTTATAATGAAATTATATTATAATAACTGTTAGTTATAACTGTAACGTTAACAGCATGAGAAAGTTCGTGAATTGAAACTCAATAATAAATCTGTGCTATATTTAATTTCAGTATACTACTACACCACTATGTTGGCAGCTTTAGACCGCTGTGTTTTATGCTCTTGAAGAGATTTATACTTAACTATAACATGAAAATGGCTTTACCTTATGAACGCATCTACCCGTTCGATCCTTTAACCAATTGCTTTATATATCTGAGGACCTATGCATTCCAAACGATCATCAGTAAGTTGTCCAATAATTCACATTAGCATCTGAATAAAAAATTTCAATTTTGTATAAAAAAACATTTTTTTTAGCATTCCAATCTTGTCACGGCGTTTCCAATATTGAGAGAAGATTTGGTACAGATAGCAACAACAACAAATAATGATGTTAACGATGATTCAGCAACGGAGTTAAACACTAATAATGGGGGATAAATGTATCTCGATTCAGATCTTTATTCGTGAACATCAAAATCTTATAAGGTACATATAAAGTATAACTATTATTTTTTAATTTAATATCAGTTACTAATGAAAAATATTTTAGAATTATTTTAGGAATCCAAAAAGTTATTCAAGTAACTTTACTTAATAGAAGAATTTAATTATAAAATAAGGAGTGCCTTTGTTGTACCTATCCGTTACAGTGTTACGTTACAGAGATTTATATATATATATATATATAAATGGTTATATACTTAAATATAAAACATTTAAAAGTATTAACTTAAAAAAGCATTTAAGATATTTTATATTTATTTATACGTAAAAAAAAATTTTTTTCTGCTTCATTGATACTTTGTATTACTAACTTCATTATTATGCGAATTAAGGTGGGCAGATCAGCTCGATGATCTATTCAACAAAATAGTTTTCATAAATATACTGTCTGTGACCATCATCTTATGCTTCTTGGGATTTCCGGTTTCGGTAAGCTACTACCAAATTGTTTTTTAAGTATTAAGATTGGTAAGACGGTTTATTAATAATGGGCAAGTTCGCATCTTGTCACCGACATAAGCTAGCGGAAGTTCAACACGTAGGAACGCCATTTAGACTGATCTTCAGCTGTTTGAAGTCAGAAGTTGATTCTGCTGTAGACGGCACAATCTCTAATCACTGCAAATACTGTAATTGATACGATAAAATTTAAATTTACGAAATTTTGACATATTATGTTGATGTAATGATTGTGATGATTTAAAACATTGTCATAGATTGTATACTTCCGGAACATCGATGCTAGTTGTGTTCTTTTAATTGATCTTTTAAGATCTATATGTGTGATAATATTTTGGATTCCTAGGAATCCATTTATCAATAAATAAAAAATCAAGCATACTACTGGAAGACTTCAAGATTCGTTGAGCTCATTCTGACTAATAGAAAACGTGCAGGTAATCCGTGATAACTATGACGTCAGGTCATATATCATATTAATTGATTTGAGGTAAAATTGATTCATCATACATTATCATCCTCAGCCAATAGACATCCACTGCTGGACGTAGGCCTCCCCCAAAGATCCTCACATCCTCGTCCACGAACCACTTTCGAAGTCCACGAACCCGAAAACCCTTTCAAACGTTTTATACGACATGCATGGTTTATCTTAATCCTATTCTCAATAGCCCGAGACTACAGGACAAAGATCAAGAGAAACGTAGGCGATCATGTTTATCTCATTCATTACCATATAACATCACGTGACTCCAATGTTAGCGCTTCATCATTTTTATCATTTAATGTAATCACAATACATTGTGTTGACAGATCACAACGGCCGTGCTGTCTCTCGGTCCTGAAGCATGCACCGGTTTCGTTGAACATGTTCAGCAAGGTATGCAATTGGCAGCTAAGTACTTTGAAAGGTGTACAGGAGTTTGTTTAAAGACTTGAGGTTTATTTCGAAGTAGATTTTAATTTCTTTCTCTTAACTTTAAAATTACTTGTGTTAGATAGTTGTACTGAAAGGTTATCTAGATCTTGATGGGATTGTTTTAAACGTATTTTTTTTAACTTTATTGTTATTGTTATCTGATCTCCTCTATGGATTTTTTTAAAATGATTTGTGCTGTTGTAGTAATGGTGAACATTTTCAGGTACTCAGCACAACGTGGTCATATTTCTCATTGGTAAGCAGTATTTATTCGGAGGACTGAAGATAATCGCTAATAATAATAATAGAGTTGCACAACGACGACACGCAGAAAAAGAAAATTGAAGACTGGAAGAAGAAAGTCCTCCATGGTAGACACCCACATGATCTGGAACAATCTCACATTAATACTCTTGCGTCAAATATGTGGCTTAAAATAGGTAATTTATTTCCAGAAACAGAAGGATTTATAATCGCGATACAAGACCAAATAATCAATACTAAAAACTATAGAAAATATATAATTAAAGATCCAACAGTCACTAACGATAAATGCCGTAAATGTCACACACAATCAGAAACCATTCAGCACATCACAGGAGCTTGCACAACACTTACACAAACCGATTACACTCACAGACATAACCAGGTTGCAAACATCATTCACCAAAAACTAGCAATAAAACATAAACTCGTTCAGAATACAAACACTCCTTACTACAACTACGCACCGGATACCGTTCTGGAAAATGCAACGCACAAACTCTTCTACGACCGCGCTATACTCACCGATAGGACAATTCATTACAACAGACCGGATATAACCCTACAAGATAAAATAAATAAGATCACATACTTAATTGACATTGCGGTCCCCAACACACACAACATACAAAAGACATTTGCTGAAAAGATGAATAAATATGTAGAACTGAAGGACGAAGTAGCTAGAATCTGGAGACAAGATAAAGTATATGTCATTCCCATAGTGCTATCCACAACAGGTGTTATACCGCATCATCTTCTCCGCAGCCTCAAGTTAATAGACCTACAAGAATCCCAATACATAACCCTACAAAAAGCTGTAATTTTAAATACATGTAGAATCGTAAGAAAGTTCATGCAAATAGAGGATGAGTAGACTAATACTCTTCACACTGCATTTACTTGGCTTGGGCCCGTAAATGCAGTTATTACTAGCCCAAAAGCTGAGAAAAAAAAAAACCATTCACAAAAATAATAGAGTTGAACATGGAATTCAACTTGTAACGTTCAATTGCACCAGAGATGTTATTTAAAGATATAGGACAATAACAAAATAAACATTAAAAACGGATGTTATCAATAATGCATTACGTATGATTTTAATGCAATTTTAATACTAAATGAATACTTAATGAAAGTTATGAAATATTTATGGTTTTTATTTTTCGTGTCATATATATGTATATATGCACATACGTATTTATATATAAACTTAGCAAATCATGGGTAGTGTCGTCAAGTGATTCAGTCAGTATTTCTTTATATTATCAATAACTATTAATAAATACTTTTCTCATTATTCTCACAGTGATGAACTTAAGAAGAACTTTATTCTTTTGAATATAAATATTCATATATCGCAAATTGTGTTGCCTTTTCTACTTGTTTGGTTGATTGTTGCCCGCTTTAAATATTAAATTTTGCCGTAAAACCACACATACCTAAAACCGAATAGAATTGCATACAATGGCGTTTGAATCGATAACTTGTATCGTTTATGTACATTCCGAAAGTAAATTTTGCGGCGTTTCTGCGCTATGTGCTTAAAGCACCAGGATAATTTTAACTTGTGGAGTAGTAGTAGTACTTTATATCGTGGGCGTATTTCACAGCTTACGAAATAAATAAAAAATAATAGCCGGGAAACAAATTTTTTTAGGGCGAATTTTGATTAAGTATATATGAATGTTTGAAAATATGGATAAATGAATATTGTTATTATTATTATTTTAATTAAAAAAAAATCATACACTCGCCTCAAACGCCGGCGGCTTATTGACTACTACAAAATGAGCGGACCGCTCGGATCCGAGTGTTGAGCACTGAATGTGTTAGTGAAGGTTGTCTCAAATACATCACTATTGTCTTCTGCCACTTCAGAGAATGAGAGACTGTAATAACAACTCGTTACACATTCATCGGTCAGTGACTTCTCAGTTCAAATGCATAAACACTAAATAAAGTTCTCTTAAATAGTGATACTGTTATGTGCTAGCGTTTCACTTAACATCAGGAGAATAGCTTGCTTTTCTCATCAGTTCTCAGTATAAAAAAAGATAAGAAATGAAATATAAATATATATATATATATATATATACGCAACGTATTGGCAGTCATACCAGTGTCTTCTATAAAAAATAAGGTCTGTAAACGTCTGTAAATCAGAGATGTTAGGATCAAAAGCTGATCCAGTTTACAATTAGTGTAAATCGACCATTTTTGACTTAAGATAACTCATAAATATTTGAATCGACAAAGTTTGAAGACGTCGCGACGCGCAATCTCTGCGAGATTGGTATGACAATAACGAGATAAGACAGTTTCCCTATCTGAAGTTTGAAACTCGAGAATACCGCTTACTACGAGCTTTTAGCCTTGCAGGTTTCTTTAAATTTATCAACTTTTTTATGTTACATTATCGAGGAAACATTTCCTGACATATTTTTTTCAGGGGACTCCCCGACACAACGTCAAAGACGGATATACATATGTTTGTATATAAAACAAATAATGTTGTTTACGATCAAATTTCACGTTTATATTAACAAGATCTAGACCGCACTTTTATTACTAAAGACAGATGGTCTTAATTGTTTAAAAAATCGTAAATATTTCAGAATTTCAGACCTTCGGAATGGCTCATTCAGCTTATATAAACTTGTGGTAAAATCGAGACTCTAGTTATCAGAATATGATCCTTTTAATATTCGTACGGTAAGTGAACAAATATATCATTAATATAACTTTTCTTTACGAATAAGTTAAAAGTTTTTATAATTAAGTAAAAAAGAAGCTTTTTACTCAATTCATATTGTCTTTAATGTTGTTGTTGGTCAATGTTTTTAATAGAATATTCAAAGTATTATGTGACCCCAAAATACCGTTTCCCACACGATCTCGCGTCTTAAAATGTTGTTTGGTCCTTTTTCTTATATGGTTGTGAGACGTGGACTTTAAAAAAGGAGTGTTGTCGTCGAATACAAGCATTTGAGATGTGGCGACTCCGTCGAATGCTTAAGATCATCTGGAAGCAGTTTGTCTCCAATGTTCAAGTCCCTGAGATAGCTAATGAAACGCAGGCTGATGACAATCGTCATGCAAGAAGGGTTGCACTTTTCAGACACCTTCAAAGAGGATCCATTTATGAGTTCCTTGGGTTGATCCTGGAGGACAAAATTCTTGGAAAACGTGCGTGGTCGGCAGCGCAAGAAATAGTTTGATAACATAAAGAAATGGACCGGGTTTAAATACCATCAGTTAAAAAGTATAGCTGAATATCGAATTGGTTTTCTCAATCTGATCTCCAAACTTCAGTTTGAAGAGGGCACTTAATAATGATGATATCAATGTCTTCACGGTGTTTATATCAGAAATGAATTTTGTTCCGGATAAACTACAACAACGGCTGAATTTAAACTGAACTTTTATTAGTAAATAGCAAAAGATATAAGAAATAACATAAGCTACATTTATTATAACAAAAACTGGTGTATCTGTTTAGGCAGTCTCCGGCATCAAGAACCTACAAGTAAGATAAATTGTTATAAGCCTACAAGCAAAATGATATGTATATTTTCAAGTTATTCACTATCTAATTAAAATTGTATACATTAATTATTACGTTAATTTTTGGAAAATTTAAGGGTAGTTATAGATATCAAAAAAAATTATAGAAATTTGTTAATACGAATAGCGCTATAATAGCATATGATTAACATGCGACAGCCGTACTCTACAAGATGAACACTAATAGTTAATTTGAAATGTATCAAAATATAAACTTATCATTAAAACATATCAGTAGCAAGTTACTGATTGCACATATTATATAAAAAAAAATTATTGTCTAATGTTATTAAATTGTATTCTAATGCTATCTTCCCAGTGCAGGGGGTAGACAACATCATTCGCAGGTTAAAAGTAACGCGTGGTCTACTTCCTGATTATTGCACTTGGTTTTCATTAATGTCAGATATGTGTTATATACACCCCTTTAATAGTAACCTGATCAGTACATATAGGCTCCATGCGCATATTTGTGTAGAGTAAGCGATGTGATTTTCTTCGAACCATTATACTGATATACACAATACACGTAGTTCATATAAACTTTTACACATCAGCTCTGGCCTACGGCCATGCTTTACAAACGCTTCAATTACACATTCACAATTTACTTTATTCTCACAAAAATTAATACAATAACTGAAAGTTTTTCTTAAAGTCTATAAACAAATTGTGAGCGAACTATACTCATTAATTATAAGAGGCTCTTCTTAATGATTTCAAAGGAACAACAAAATATTTATTCAAACAACGGCAATAAGACAATAAACAAGAACAGGAATTAATCGAAAGTTTCTGCTAAAGTAAATAATACAAAATCGATCACGAACACAAACTACACAATTATTTGTCGCCTATGAAAGCTTTTTTCCTTTGTTAAGCAGGTACAATAAATATATACTACTCCATACGTGTGTCTATACTTACGCAAAGTACTAGTGGCCGACTCCTTAAATTATGGAGCAAAGTGTTATTTTGTTAAGTAAACCTCTTTTAAAATATATCTACTTTGTAATTTCACGCGCGGTTATAAAATATATAAATGTGTAATAGTGTACGCCTTGATGTTTCTGAACCACCTGTTCGTTGACATGCTTCGGTTTTACTCGCGTGGTTCTGTATGAGACATTACTCCACTTCGAAAGTTACACCAATTAATATATAATATAAAAATTACACCTGATTATCTCAACGTTTCGCAGCAGCCATGATCACGGAGATACTGAGCTGACATATATCCCGGAGTCATATCTATCACGGGACACCACCCCTCCAACGGGTTCTCGCCTTGTCGTGGCGGAGGGGCTTAGTAACCGTGGCGCCCAACACGGTGAAGCCAAGTGGAACCCATCCGGCCGGCCCGCGGCGAAGGGCTGGCCGAAGCGGCCGCTTCCAGTTCGAGCACCGGTTGGGATAACTGGAGCTCACCGGAGCGGCCGGGGGCCGCAGGGGCGGCTGTGTGCTGCCCCAGCGGCCGGCTGCAGGAGCGGTTTTATACCGCCACTCGCAGCCGAGGTGGGGTCGCGGAGGGAGTACCCTCTGCGGCCAACCGGTGTCGCACCGGCGATGTGGCGGCGGTGGGGCCGCGGGGGAAGAGGAGTTTCGGTATTGTGATGCGCCGTTCTCCCTATCCTCCGCGGCCGTTAACAGGTAGCGACGGGCCTAACATCTCTCCGCCGCGGGGAGCCGGGAGAAGTTTTCTCCCGTGGCTCCCATGGCCTCTGGGCGACTGGTTCGGGGGAACCGGTCGCCCGCACACGCATGAGGTCGAGGAGGGGGCGCGCTGCATGTTCCGGCGCGCCCTGGGAGGGTTCATCCCTCCCCCCGAGGTGGGGCCGCGCAAGCGGCCAGCGCCGGCAGGGTCGCGGTTGTGTGCGTACCCGCGTTCCCGTGACCCTGCCATCATGGCGATGAGGAGGAATATCGTGGGAGTTTTAGTCGGTGCAAGTCCGACATAACCCGTCTTCGCCCCCGCGAGGACGGGTATGCGTAGGCATTTCCCACACGTTAAACAAAAAAAAAAAATCACGGGACACCAGTAACTTTTTTAATTATTATTTGTTGATCTACGCAAAATGAGCTCACTGTGTCTTGAAGACTTCTATTGGTGTGCTTGGTGTTTGATTTCATTCCATTAGTTACAGGAACCCAAGCAGGTGATATAGTCCAGGTATCGTCTCTATTGAAATTAAAATATTTTTTTTTTAATTTTATTAGCAAAGCGAATAATCCTTGGTAGGAATCGGTGTTTTGTCGCAACGATTTGTGGTTCATCAAACCTGAAGTTATCGCTGAGAGGATCTCAAACATAGTCACAGATTGGAGCTTTCCCAACGCATTGATGTGTCAAGTCAGCTATATGTTCTTTCACGCAGGTCCTCATAGATCTCTTGGTTTGTCCTAAATAAGAGAAACCCTATTCACAATTCAGCTTGTATGCTCCTGCATCTTGTAGAGAGATATTACTTTGACAGTAGGTAAAAATCGACGATGGGAAGACTTCCTTGGCTCCTCTTTCTTCTGACATACGGTAAAACAACAGGTACTCGTTGGTCTGTGGCTGGTTTTGCTATGATCAAAATAATAAAATAAATGCAATAAAATCCTCAAAATTTAGAACTAATGTTAAAATGCAATTATCATATACAGATTTTTATTTTTAATATTGTAAAACCTAGTGCTTGACTACAATCCCACCTAATGGAAAACGGAAAGGTATTCTAGGTGGTAAAGCGAACTTGAATAAAAGCCTATTCACTCTTTTCCTGAAGGCTCTCACATTTATACCTGAACGGAAAAATCTACACTAGCAGACTGTTCCAATCCTTCGGTGTAGCTTCGCACAAAGAAAGACGACGCGAAACGCTTGGTCCTGTATGAATGAATGTCCTGGATGAATGTCTGCCGGGTATCTATAGGTTTATGGTAAATGGGCGATGGCGGTATTACATCATGTAATTCTTGACACCTTGATTACGTCTTCCATTTAAAAAATATGAACTGATCCCTAAAAATATTGTATTCTTACAAATGTGGTAACGCACACAGAAGTATAAATACATGAGCAGAGTGTGGAATTGTTGCATAGTTTCAAGTTACTTCTAAGGTAGTGTTGGATACTTAATCAAAATGGATTTTGTAAAAAAAAATCCACCCGAATTTGTTGAACAATTTGAACTTACTTTTAAAATATTGTATCGAGCTAATATTACGTTTAATGATAACGAAACAAATGGCACTATACGGAACCTGAAAAACTTCATTCAAGCTCTCTTGATAGTATTACACAGTATTTCCATGGTAATACATATAAGGACTTTATTCATTGGTGGAGGAGCAACACCCCAAGAGATTGCGCAGACGATCCCTGTGTACTTTATCATTATGCAAAGTATGTTTGACATTTATTGTAATTAACAGCTTTTACTATTTTAGTGTCATAAAAATACTAAGCTTTTGGGTCAGGGTCATGTGGGATTTCTACCCAATAAAATTACATCTGTGATCGCTGTCATGGTAGGTACCTGTTGTCGGAGCCTGTCTACGTAATTACCATCGCAGAAAAGACAGAGGGAATAAATATTTTCCCCTGCCCGTAACCAACCCAGGTCCCACTGGAATCTAAGTAGATTTTACCTCTACCTGAACCTCGCTGCAAGGCGCAGGACTTGATGTTGCTTACCGTCGCGAAGTGGACGGTGGCTTTAGTTATAGCGACGATGTCTTACCAAGTCCTGTATCCTTCCTAGTTCAGTGGTAGGAAGGGAATAGACTCCAGCCTTATCTACTGGAGTAGTTGTACGCAGAACCTGCATAGTTCCTTATTTTTTAAGTAGTAGGCGGTTACTAGGCTAAACAAAATAATCTTCGGTGGTTTTGGAGTAGTTCCACAATCTCTTACGACATGTGCTGAAGATACCAGTATATTGTAGTCTCTTCATACAATGTTTCAGCATGGCTATTCCTAGAATCTTCCCTATGCAGCTTATAGCACGAGACCAATTTCTGTTTGTCATAAACCTCGTGCTCGTGTTTTATTAGTGTGAGGGTTTAACGGAAACTCGATCTGTGTCAGTGTCCAGTGGAGCAGGAGACGGTGTTTCCTTAGCGTTGCCTAGAGTTTTTCGTCATTAATATGTTAGGGGACGTTAGAAGATAATTTTTTTTAAATATTGTTAATAGGATGTTTATATTATTGTATTATTATTAATATGCCCAGCGGCAGAAATACGGTTTAAGGTATAAAATTTAACAATCTAGAGCAATAGGAATCTACGGAGCACCGACGTGCAGGGTGTCCCGTGGCAGATTTAGAATTTCTTAATTAAATTAAAGGATGTTATTATTTTAGAATATACATATATTTGTCATAAAAAGAAAGACGAGACATGCGGATTTTATTTTTTGAAGATCACTCCGTCCAAATGTTTTCCATCGCGACGTACACACTCGCGGAATCTTTCGAGAGTATTCTGAGTGTATCTCGCGAAGGAGGCTCATGGTGGCTCTTGCTGTGTGAGGCGTGGCGCCATCTTGTTGAAACCACGTGTGAGAGCTGTTCGATGGATGTTCTCTTAGTTTCGGTACAAAAGCAGGCGGCGGGTTGCTCCATGAAAATCTTCAAAGAAAAACGGTCCAATTGTTCCATTGACTGAAAGAGACACCAGTCCACTGCGACATCGTGACTGACCAATCCGCACAAATGCCGCGCCAAACTGTAACCCCTTCCTGATCCCCCGCGCAACCGTTAGAAAAATATTCGAATTTCAAATCCTAAATCTGCCACCGGACACCCTATATGTTCAATGTTTTTTTTTCATATATTTTTAAAACTCATTTCCTGTATTCATTTATGTGATATTTTACAGCTATTTTAAAGTTAGGAATAATGTTACGCAGACGAACTGATACGGAGACTTTACTTAACGGATTGGGGATAACATGGAGGACAACGAACTTAACCGAGAAGCAAATACAATACAGAACGCGTTTCATGAACAATTTGAAGTTGTGTATTAAAAGTAAATAGAATTTTAAGCATATTTTGATAATTGTATATATGTGAAAGCGATTAGACATTTCTACCCCGTCGGCATGTTAAGACGGGGAGAAACTGAGTGAAACGACGTAAGTACCACTCGTGCCTAGTTCTACTGCTAAACATTACAGTGTTTAAAGGGTGCTTCAGCTAGTACAATCACTAGGACTGAAAATGAAACTTAGTATCTTATGACTCAAAGCAGCTGGGTATAACTTATCAACAAACCGGTTAACCAACCTTACGGATAGATCGAAAAATAATTCTATCTGTTAAGTAATTTTATAATGAAGTTATATTAAAACGGTAACGTTAATAACATGAATAATCTCCTGAAAACATGTATATGATTTCAGTATACTACTACACCACAATGTTGGGATGTTTTGAGCACATCATAACACCGCTATGTTTTATGCTGTTGAGGACCCTTATACTAAACCACAAACTGGAAATGGTTCTGCCATACGAATGCATCTACCCGTTCGATCCTTTAACCAATTGGTTCATATATCTGGGGACCTATGCATTCCAAACGATCATCTGTAAGTCTTCCGATAAATCGTAATCGTATCGGATCGAAACAAATTCAATGTTGTAACCAAAATTTTCTTTTCTAGCCTACCGTGTAGTTTTTGCTTATATAGGAAGTGAGCTGTTGATGATAATTTGTTGCGCGAATCTTGTCACGGCGTTTGTGATATTGAGAGAAGATTTGGTACGGATACAAACAACAACAAATAATGATGTTAACGATAATTCAGCAATCGAGTTAAACACTAATAATGAAAGCTATAAATGTATCTCGATTCAGACCTTCATTCGTGAACATCAAAATCTTATAAGGTACATACAGAGTACAACTATTATTTTTTATTTAACTATCAATTACTAATGAAAAATATTTTGCGCTTAAGTATGTTATTTGTTAAGTTATTGTCCATAGTATAATAATTTACTAATAAAATAAGTAATGCCTTTTTTTACATATCCGTTATAATCTTATTAAAGGATTTTGATTGTCCGAGAGTAACCTATAAGTATATAAATGTTAATTGTGATAATATATATATATATAAAACATTTTAAATTATTGGCTTCAACAACAATTTACTTTACAACAGTTAAGTTATATTTATATATATAGTTTGTATAATTATCTTCATTATTATTTGAATGAAGGTTGGCAAATCATTTGGATGATATATTCAACAAAATAATTTTCTTCAATATACTGTCTGTGACCATGATCATATGCTTGTTCGGATTTGCACTGTGGGTAAGCTACTACCAAGATGTTTATTAAGATCGGTAAGGTTTTATTACTAATGGGTAAGTTGACAACTCGTCACCAACATCTTTTACCGGACTTTCTCTGCAGGACGAAGGGACGCTATTTAGGCCAATCTTCGGCTGCTCGCAGCCACTTCAGCTTATGCTGTAGATGGCACAATCTCGAATGTCTGCAAATACATCAACAAACAATACACTACGATAGCAGTACAGAGTAAAGACGCAATAGACACCATAAAACTGAAATTCACAAAGTTTTTGACTATCGAATATGATGCGATGATCTAAAACGTGGTCGCAGATCTCCCACTCCTGGACCGTCGATATTTCATGTGTCCTTTTAACCAAATTTTAATTGATCTTCGAAGATCCGCACCTTGTAGTCATATTTTGGATTTCTTGGAATCCATTTATCAATAAAATTAAATAAAAGATCAAGCACACCACTGGACGATCAAGACGCATCGAGCTCACTAAGAGTTACGTCAGACTGGAAATAATAACAGGAAACGTACAGGTGATTCGTGATGACTATGACATCCGGTCATTTATAAAATTAGTACTCCTGTGGATTTTTTTATTAAACTCCCTAAAATTGATTAAATGTAACATTCCCATAAAGGTAAGTCGTTAAAGATAAGATAAGAAGACTACACTTCCGATTCTTTACACTACCAATTACTTGGTTTTCCGGTTTCAAGTGTAAGAAGTAAGATTATATAATAATGTATATATTATTCTATTTATTATTTTGGATATTTCGTATTATTTCAGATAGGGCAAGGAATGGTAGACGTATTAAATAATGCGATCGGAATCGGTGCGATACTGACACCGGTGTTTTTATACTGCTACTACGGAGATTTGTTAATAGAAGAGGTTTGTTTAATCCACCATTAGCACTAAATAAATTATTAAAAATCCTAAATATACAAACTCCTTTGACTCCTTCTCTTATTTAAAACCGATGATTCATTGCAACCTGTTTATACGTGAAACGTTCGAAAGATACGCCGTTTCTGAAGAGAAATCACGGTTATGGTAGCTCACTGAAACTCAACCTGCTGAAGACTTATACACAGTAGTTAATACTTTATAAACATTCGTAATTTCAGAGTTTGGGGATAGCTGATTCGGCATACGAAAACTTGTGGTATAATGGGGACGTCAAATACCAGAAGATGGTACTGCTAATAATCATACGGTAAAGAAATTATAAAAGTTTTACATCTAATCGATCAATATGTGCATCGTTTCCTGTTTCACGTATTGTGGTACCGCCTGCATATTGTGAATCTCCCACCACAAAAGCATTGCTCTAGGTGTTAAATATTAGATGAAGAGAAACCTAAGCTTCTCTCCTTCATTACCATATAACATCACGTGACTCCAATGTTAGCGATTCATCATTTTTATCATTTAATGTAATCACAATACATTGTGTTGACAGATCACAACGGCCGTGCTGTCTCTCGGTCCTGAAGCATGCACCGGTTTCGTTGAACATGTTCAGCAAGGTATGCAATTGGCAGCTAAGTACTTTGAAAGGTGTACAGGAGTTTGTTTAAAGACTTGAGGTTTATTTCGAAATAGATTTTAATTTCTTTCTCTTAACTTTAAAATTACTTGTGTTAGATAGTTGTACTGAAAGGTTATCTAGATCTTGATGGGATTGTTTCAAACGTATTTTTTTTTAACTTTATTGTTATTGTTAAATGATCTCCTCTATGGCTTTTTTAAAAATGATTTGTGCTGTTATAGTATTGGTGAAAATTTTCAGGTACTCAGCACAACGTGGTCATATTTCTCATTGGTAAGCAGTATTTATTCGGAGGACTGAAGATAATCGCTAATAAATATAATATAGCTGAAGATTTAAATCAAGTTTTTACGTTCAATTGCACCAGAGATGTTATTTAAAGATATATTATATTCAGAAAATAAACATTAAAACGGGATGTCATGTTACTCTTGTTACGTTTGGTTATAACGATATTTTAGTACTAAAGGAATATTTAATGAAAGTGATAAACAGCAGAAAAAATATTTATGGTTATCTATTGTCATATTTTTATATATATATAAATATAAATAGGCACACATGTATTTATATATAAATTTAGCATAGTATGTGTAGTGTCGTCGAATGATTTCAATCAGTATTTCTTTATATTATCAATAACTATAATATTCAATACATTTCTCATTATTCTCATAATGATGAACTTTAATCTTTTGAAAATAAATATACAAATATGTAAACTCTGATGCCCTTTCTACCTGCTTGTTGATTGTTTCCCCCTTTAAACATTTAATTATTCCCGTAAAATCACATCCCTAAAACCGAATAGAATTTTATACAATATTGTTTGAATCGTTAACTTGTATTGTTTACGTACATTCCAAAAGCAAAATATTTCGAATAATTTTGCAGCGGTTTCGTCGCTCATGTTCTTAAAGCTATAAAGACTTTTTACTAGTAAGCAGGTCTTTGACGCCGGGAGTGGAGAGCAGTAGCTCCACCCCGAGATGTGGTCTTATCAACGCCTCTCGCTTTCGGAACCACGGAAGTGTGCGAAAGCGTTCCCGTGGTTTCTGCCAAATGCGATGAGTGAGAAACCGTGAGGTTTTAGCCGGTAAGAGTCCGGCATAACTCTTCTGTTGCCCTGACAGCGGAAGGGTATCCAATGCAGGATTTCCCCACAGAAAAAAAGGCTCTGACGCCGGAGGCCGTCTAGGTAGGTAGACCGCAGCGCCTTCATTTCTACAACTAATCATGTTCTTAAACGTTACTGTGTTTCGGTTTGAAAGAAGCTGTAGCTACTATAATTACTGGGGTAATGACACCTGATATATTGTCTCAAGGCGATGAGCACAATGTGTTGTAGTATAGTGTATTGTTATGCGTAGACTTATCATTTAACTTCAAGTGAACGTTGCTACCGTAATGAACGAACGTCAGATTTCTAACAAAAGTCTTACTTAAAATGTATATCCGGCTACTTATTGTATATACCTGATATTGAGGACCAACTTTTTCATCCTTGGTAAACAATTTTACTCGGGACTACTCCAGAGATATGTTAATTATAAAGATGATAGTAACGACATTTTAATTTCTTCCAATTTACCTTACTTAAATAAACTTACTTTGTTTATACAAAGCGCTAAGCAAAATTAAATAATTATTTGTTTATCTTAATGAATAGTATTATATAGAAATGATAATTTTTACATGTAATTAGAAAGATGATAGGTTAAATTAACAGCCCACCTAACGTTTGCACTGTCGGTTACCAGGGAGGCCCTGGCTAGGTGTTTTATTTCCATTATAACATTTTCTTTGGGTTTACTTTCCACATATATTGCTGGGAGTTAGAGCATTCAGCGATGATTGGGTCCGCGCCTCTTGAACCTATTAAGCGCGCAGACAGATTGCGTCGGATGGGCCACTTGCCGACGATGGCACGCGATGGTAGCGTCAAACTAGCATACATCGAAACTACGATTGGCCACCGACACCGGCCGATGCAGGTATCGCTGGAAGCATGCAGTAGAACAGGATCTACACGAGCTCCAAACAGTGGACTGGTAAGAAGCAGTGCAAGACAGGCAACGCTGGCGTTCTCTTATGTCGAAGGCTAACACTCACTTTAGTCCGCTTTGCCGGATTAGGAAGTAAGTTATCTGTACCCTCTAGTATAAAAAAAATTAATATAACAAATAAATACCATAATCAATAATATAGTGTACAGTTTTTAAATTTATTTAAGGAAAGTATTTGTCTGTGTTTACTTAATTGGTATAATTTCAGAAAGCTTTTATTGTGAAAGTTCTAGACGAGTTATTAACATTTCACTAAAAGTTACGCAAACAAAAATCTTCTTAAAAATATTATGATTAATTTTCCATATTATTCCTTTAACAAGCTAAGCTATAAAGGATAATTTGTAAGCATTGAAAATCTTCGAGGAAGAAAATTTATTACTTGTACATGAAAGGTCCATTACAAAATGATTACAAATAAATTTCCCTATTAGCGAGCTTGCGCCAATTTTACATAAAGTGTAGAGGAAGATGTTTACAGAGCTGTATTCTTCATATTTATAGGTCTTCACTACTGAAGATCACCAGAGTAAGTTGGTAAATACCTTGGTGATCATACAACTATTTTAAAGCGTTACTATCGTTTGTTTTAATAAAACAAAACAGTACAAATGTGCTTGCACTAAAAGGATTCCTAACTCGTTCTGTTTGCTCTTTGTAGCACTTAATACCAGTAAAGACTTAGTGTTACTTAAAAAAAAGCTCACAAGGTACAGGTTTATGAAATATTGAGGAGTCTGCGCTGCGGCTTGGCCTGTGCAAACCTATCGAGGGCTTCATTTTGGGTAATCAAATTTCCACAACAAATGAATATTTTCCGCAATTTACCTCACGGCCGGCGCGTAGGGTCTTTATCGATTTCGATTCAATTTGCGCAGTGAACGCAGTAGAGATAACTCTATTCAGATTGAATTTATATAAGAGTCATGTTCTTGTATCCTAGATTTAGAGTAGATTATAATCAGATAGGGTAAACATTTGTTTAGCTTAATATATTAACCAGGTGGTGAGTAGACGATACTTCGATATATAGATCGATTTTATAGATAAAATTCTTACAAAGGTCAGGCTAATGAATAATTAAATAAACGCGATGTAATAAGTTATATCTTAGTTTTATGTTAATGTGTAATATTCACGTAGACATAAGAGATCGTTATCTTAAACGTTAAGTTTCTTTCTAAGTAATCTTCGTCATTTAGTATCGTCATTTATAAATAAAAGAAAAAGTTACTCTTTTTCTTCGCCACCACAAACGAAATTTTGTTCATCTCGGCAGCTTCTAGCACATCAGTAAGCATATCCTTGCCCTACAGACATGCTGCCAATACACAGGTATAGAAGAAAACGATGCTACAGGGGATGATTCCTTTCAGGCTCTCCGGCCCATCTCAGAAATAAAAACAAGAAGTCTTCACTTCAGAGAGGAGAAATGATAGAAGGAATGGAATGTAGAATGATAGAGAAGAGTAGTGTGTGAAAGATAAGTAGAGAACAAAAGATGATAATTAGGAAAATAGATGTAACAAAGTATGATGGTAAATGTAACTAAAAGACCCTGACCCACCACACGCGGGGGCACAATAAAAAAAATACACAGGTACAATATTCAGTAAAGGTATACGTTGAAGACAGCTTCAACGTATAACCTTACTGAGTGCACAATTCAAAACTTATCTTTTTCAAGGACCGCTAAAGCTACACCGTGAAACAGGTGTAAGCGACGGGAGCTTTGTTTATTAATAGAAGGATAAATTATGATGAGGGTAAGTGAACGGACAGGAACACCGCAGCGACAGGTACTTCGTACTTAGTACGGCGGCGATCTACCTGCACTTTTTAATCTGGCGCACGGACCGATGGCACGCGGAGCTGCTGACCGTTCCACCCACTTAATCTCCAAAATCACGTAGTTCTTTTTACCCATCCTTAACAACACGATTTTCTTTTATTAAACCATACAGCAGTTTTTTTTTATTCAACGAAGGGACGAGACGAGCAGGACGTTCACCTAACGGTAAGTGATACTTTTGCCCATAATAACGTGGCGCTAGTTAGGATGGTATTTGCAGCACCACGTCGCGCACGTCGCCTTGAGACATAGGATGTTGTCTCGTTACCCCAGTAATTTCACTAGCTACAACTCCCTTTAAACTGTAACTCGGTAATGTTTGTATACTACTGTTTGGCGGCACAAATAGGAGCTGCGGCGGTACCTACTTAGATGGTCTTCTGCAACCGAGACTTACCATCAGTGAAACACATATATTGATATATTATTTTATACATACAATCAGCTACTATCGCAGTCACATATTTATTTCATTTATTTAGCCTTTATTCAGACTAAAGTACTTTATCTAAATTTCGAAACTAGTATCTTTCGCAAAGGTCTTCTCTCAAGATTTCCACACGTCTCTCTCCTTGGCTTTTCGTATTCATTCTGAACCAACAACTTGATATTGTCTTCCCATTGTCTCTCTTGTCTGTCTCCATTTGCTCTCTTGCTACCTTCGGACATTACCAGATTTTACATTATTGAAATATAGAATTGACCATCAGCTCCTTTATTTTTAAAACATTTCTGTAGACTATGAGAGATCGATACCATTCAATATGTCGATTGAGTCAGTATAAACGATTGTCTTTAACGGCGAACCAAAATTCGCCGTAACTGCTAACTCTATTAACGATGCATCCACATATTTGAACGTATCATCAAACTGCATACGTTAACTGTGGACTAACGACTGAATTTCATATAAAGTCAACAAAACTACTCGCAATCTATTAAGTGAAGCGTTTGCCCCAAGTGTCGGAAACTATCGGCTAGTTCCGAATTATAAGGTACGGAAATAGCTGAGGATATCACGGCCAGCTGTCAAACCATCCTTTACACTCCTTTATTCAGTATACTGGACAAATATCAATATCGACGTTGCCAGAACAGCATGTCCGAAGATAAACGTTAAATTTTAAAACGTCACATTCACAACATCCTTAATTGCAAACTATCTATATGATAATATCTTGGAAATTATATATCATCTGACTCTACATCATCACTATCTCTATATGGTTCATTTGATTTTTTAACCAATGACCAAAAGGAGAAGTCTGATGCTTGTGTTGCCTCCTGCTTTTCATTTATGTTTGTGCTATCTTCTTTATCTATCATACAATATTTCTTACATAATTGTTATTTTAAGTTCCGTGTGAAAATAAACAAATTTGAGATAAGTCCGTACTACTATATTAATCTAAAACATATGTTATAGACGAGTTTAATATTATACTGCAAATTTTAATCACGCAACCAAATCGTGATTTTAGATGGTATCTGCACAATGGAACTCCGTACGTGGTTTCAAAATTCAATATCCTATGCAACCGTGGTCCGGTTTCAGCAACTTCATCCTGTATACCTCGTGATATGTATATAATACGGCTGTTTATATATCGGCTTAACGTATTCAACATCCAACTCGGCGTGTAATGGTCTGTCATATCTATATCTGTGAAATGACGTTTATAAAGGAGTCAATTCGCTTTGGGAAATTGATCTTACATCAAACTACGTTATAAATGGAAACCAAACAAGAAATTTCGCTTCAGAAAATATTAAACAATCTAAAGTTATCGTTCGTGTATTGGTAATCAACTGTTTAGCTTTTAAGGAATAGTTGTTTGTATACAAAATAAAAGAGGTCTTTACTAACGGCCATATAAATAAGAACATTCACTGAAAGGGTAATGGAGAGTGTTATTCTCGAAGTTTCTCTGCGTGATTGAATCAGAAATGTGGAGATCCGCAGAAGAACTAACGTCACCGATATAGAGAAAAAGGTTGTTAGACTTAAGTGGCAGAGGGCACATTGCTCGAAGGACCGACGGCCGATGAATCAGTAAGGTCCTCGAGAATAGCCTGCGTACCGGTTGATGCAGTGTCGGGAGGACTCCTACAAGGTGGACTGACGATCTGATGAGAATCGCGGGAACCCACTGGATGCGACCAACGCAGGACCGATTCACGTGACGATCTTTAGAGGCCTATGTTCAGTGATATTTGTAATATTTAGAATTTTTTAGAAACGGCATTTTGCTTAACACGTAAAAGTATACATGGTAGTATTAGTATAGAAAAATGGTTTTTTTACCATCAGTATGTATGTGTATATATAGTAGTTATTAAAACAGAGTAGGATAACTTTGAGGATTTTAATTATTTTTCTTTATGAAAATCATCACTTTTTTAAAGGCGTTCGCTTTTACGACTGAAATTGAAATAAAAAAAGGACATTTACATATGAAATATAAGGCGAGGTGCTGTATAAAGCGGACCTAGTAATTTCACTTTGACGTTAAATTTTTCCACGGACCATAAATATATTTAATAAACGTATCGCTCAAAAATATATAAAAATATTGGGGTTCTTTGTATTTGATAAAGGACCGCAATATTATACATATTATTACATTCTCGAAGGTGGTTAATGAACACTGTCACCTTTAAGCTTTCATATCTGGAGTAGTATCGTCTTTAAATCGTAGAAGACAACAAAAGTGAAGACACGCCGACGACACTGTTACGAAGAAGTCGTTTGTACTTTCTGGTACACACAATCAGTGGAAACATCTCAAAAGTGAAGACACGCCGACGACACTGTTACGAAGAAGTCGTTTGTAATTTCTGGTACACACAATCAGTGGAAACAGACACAAACTGTAATCCTCAAAATTTGGTATCAGAATTGTCTCTATGGTGCGATCAAAGGTTGTTTCTGGGGAGACCAAAATACCCTAGAGTTTCTAGTTATTTCTTTCAAGTCGAAGGTACTTTTCGAACAGATTGTATTAGTCACTTAATTTGAGTAATCATATAATTCATGTGAATTGATGATATTAATGATTGGTGTACGAATCTGACTCCTTCAGGACATAAACAATAGAATATGTTAAAAATTTAAGCATTTATTTTTTTATGTTACAGGTCAGTCGTGGAGTGCAAGTATTAACTTTTATGAACAGGTGCCCCAAAGGGAAGCTGCAGTAAGGGAAAGGGAGAGGACTACAAGTCTCCCTATTCGTATCAGAGAACCGGGCGTCGTAGGAGCCCGAACAGGTTCCTGTCTTGTTGTGGTGGCGGGGCTCAGTAGCCGTGGTTTGGTCACCCACGGTGAAGAAACGAGAAATCCAAGACCAGGTCCGTCACAGGAAGTCGGAAGAGTTTTCTCTCTTGACCCCCATGGCCTCTCGGCGTCGGGGGTGGAGTTACAAAGTGCAGACGGCGCGTTGCACTTGACTGACTGCCTAAGCTTGGCTGCATTTGCTAGTAAGTCACTCTACTATCTTCATTTATCATGCGTTCTACAGCACTGATGTTATCTTCAGATGGGGCTGTTAAAGGACGCTTCTCATGCTGATCATCACTGAGATTGCTATGCCCGTTCTTAAACTCATAAAACCAATAGTACACAGCCACTGTAACGAGACTTAATACATCTTTTGTCTCGTTTCTATCTTATGATATGGGCAAGCGGGTTATTTACTTTCAAGTGACCTTTCCGCTGGGGGTTGAGGACTTGCGCACAAAAACTTACAAAACCCACGCCAACTAAACTGCTTCGTGGTACACCCTGGGAATTAACAAACGGGGTTCTGGCTCTCACCAATCCGAATTAGGCTAGCGTGGCGGGAAATGGCCCAAAACCCCCCATTTGAAGAAACTTCGTCGGTACCGCAGACCATGCTGACTGTATGTGGAGATCTTTGGGCGAGGCCTACATCCAGCAGTGGGCGTCTATCGGTTGATGATGATAAACATCCCTCACATTCGACGCTTCGTTTATTAAAAAAAAAATGTAAACTAAAAACTTGGATCAGTTAACAACCTGCACAGGTTTCATAATTTTTTTTTTAATCTAAACTATTTCATTTAGATATAATCTGAAAGTCGACTTGACATTGCCAAGTGCTGATTTCTAATTAAAGAAATACAGGTCGAGGATTTTGTATGAGGTTTACATTAAAAATGGATGTTCAAGCTTTGGAATACTCGTAATTAATATATGCACAGATAAAAAAAGATAAAAGATGGAAATACAGATGTAAACACATAATTAATAATGACAGCTTTCTAATATATAAAAGTTATATATGTAAAGTTTTCTTTTAATTGAGATGAGCTTAACAGATTGACCGACTCTTAACAACGGGACACTATTAACGTTTACATTGATATACTTCAAAGCTCAGTAATTTAAACTATAGTATACAACGGAAGATGTTGCAGATGTTACTGTGATCCGGTACCGTTTCCAACTATGGATTAGCAGCAAAAATATGCGCCGGTTATCTCGGCAGTCTCAGTACCAGATATCGGTAGTATTACCAGGTCACAAAGTTGAGAGCTTTAAGTTTACCCTTATTTGATATAAACGCAGTAACATATATTATATTTCGTATTAGTTATGTCCGTACTCTGTTACGTTTGTATTTGTAATGTATTCTGACTGAATGGGCAAACAGACACAACACGTACCTGTTTACCTATTAGGCTATAGATATATATATATATATATATAGCTTGTTTAGTTATAATAAACATTGTCAGTGATACGTACGATAGATTTACACAATCTCCATCTTATTTCATCGAAATCAAAAGTTTCTTCTACTACCTGTTATTTCGGTCGTAAGCGCCTTATTCAATTCAATTCATAAGAAAAACATGAATATTTATAGCAGTGTGAGAATAAAATCTAGTCTATTCAGTTGCCTGTTAAGTTATATATGCTAAATACATCAGTTCTGTAGAAAATAAAACGTTAAATTATATTATATATGTCAAATTTATAGCAGCCAAAAATCATCATAGTAATTCCCTCTCTAGGGATATTATGTTCTTGAAATTACCGCAGAGAGTTTTATATGTTATACTATATTTATTTAAAGAGCCTAGCTCTTGATGACAATCACAGCTACAGATAAATTATGTAATAGTTGATATACATAAGTAACTATTGCATTTTATATATATACATACAGAAGTGCTGTTAGTTACTAGAACGGTGTTACATATTTTTTAAGATTTATCACCTGATGAATTACCAAAAAATAAACCTACCGTTTATTTTGCTCTCGCATATAACAAATATTATTACTAAATGTATATATATATATATATAAATCTTTAACCAATTACATTTTTATTAATTCTACCGAAATATTAATGAAGCTTTATTTCGTTAGGATGGTGTAATCGAAACGGCGAGCGATATTAAAAACGTTCTCATAACAGACAGCGGCCTGTAAACGAAATATTTTTATATCGAAATTTACATATATAAAACATAGAAAAGTGTATTTTATAATTTATAAACGTGGAGATGACCAGTACCTTTACTTCATAAACATCTATCATCATCATATAAAAATGGCACCTTAAGGTATTTATGCAGCATCCGACGGTACTTATCGCCCCGTCAGCAGAGCGGCTGTTAAATAAATTACTTTAAGTACTTTTCTAATAAATTTTAAATTAGTGTTGCTATGACACTTCCGTTAAGTGTTCGGCTAAGAAGACTTTTCTCAATAAAAATATAGTTCCGGTTTGGTCTTCTAGCGTGTATTTAAATAAGTGTTTATGTTAATACTAGCTGTCTCCCTTCCGCTTTGTTGTAACACCCCCGCAACTCGTTCTGAGGAACGAATTTTGTAAATCGATGCTTAGCTGATCTATTAACGGCAGAAGCAGTATCTTTACCAAATTTTGAGTGTTTATAACAATTTCGAGGATCTCGTGATTAATCAATTGATCTTTGAATATCTCCGATATATTTAAAGGATAGAGTAGTAATCTTTGTAGTGATGTTAAAAATCCTCGAACTGGCTTCATGTAAATAAATTTTATAAATGTCTTTCCTTTTTAAGAGTTTTTGGTGATCATTTAAAACAAAAGTCTTATTTCGGGAATAAGTATTGACAGCCATGTTCAAATTCAAGTATAGCTGGCGTAGAAAAGATAATGCTGCATACAATCATGAAGTCCTCCTCTCCTAATTGATTTTTAATAGAAGACATGTGAGAATCTTTAAAAACCTCAGCGAATACCATCAGATATAGTTCTAAAACTTTCTGAATTAAAAATTTTCGAGTAAAATGAATTTAACTCCTGAAACTGTACGTGCGCAGACAATCAGGCAAACTGCAAGAGTTGTAATGAGAAAATCTAACAGAAATTAAAGCTCAAACATTGACCGAATGAAGTTGTAATGTGAAAACTTCCCGCCTTGGTTTCGGATGCACAAACTCGCCCGCACCTCTGCCGGCATTTATAATATATCTAATATTAAGAAAAAAAATTTAAATAGTTTGAAAATATTTCTTTATAGACCGGAAGGTTACAGACCGTCACTGGAGAGCACAGCAGCATTTCAACTTTGATACTGTAAAATCGATAATCATCAAAAGCAATGTTCTTCGTAAACTATGAACAAAAATATTGTCAATATTTTCTGAAATCATTATAAATATTTAGTTATTTGATATTACTGATTTAAAAAAAAAATCATCATCATCAGCTGATAGATTGTTGGATATAAGTCTGACCCATTAGGGTCTCATAGGACATCTCAACATCCATCGGTCTGCGCTGTCTTGGTTCCGGCGCTTTGCGAACATCGGTCAGCATGGGCTCCGGTACCGCCGAGCACCAGAAGCCGTTGTTTTTAAGGATTCATAAGGGGGATTTGGGCCATTTCCCATTACACTGGCCCAATGCGGGTTGCTGGGAGCAAAAGCACCATTTGTTGATTAGTAGGGTGCTGTTAGCTTGGATACCGTGAGTTGTTGTGTGGGACCCCTTACGCCCCCCTTAAAAATATACTTCAAATATCCGCGCAGAACAAAGTACTTATTCGAAGTTACATTAATTTAAAACTTTTGTAGTTGCGCATTAGACATTGAATTATATTATTTGGAAGTGAACAAGTAAAACTCGAACTACTGTGTACGGAGATGTAACGGTATTATTAGTATCTGTAGTAAACTGAATTGTCCAATTTGCAGTCGACACAATTTCACCAAATTCTTGGAAGTCATTTCATCACTGTCATAATACAGCTTATTAGATCCTCGCTGACTATTGGACCTGGCTGTCCCCTAAGATCTCCGCAACAATCGGTACTGCACTGGTCCGTTAGCGGATGCTTATCGTTTACCATTTAATGCATATCTTTTTGTGAGTCCTTTTTATTTGTTAGACATGTGAATACTTCCTTTAAATATAAATCGAAGACTTAAAAAAATGCTTAATGATATTGGAAAGAAACAGATCAAAAAATACATATTAACGTTTGACAAATTTCAGTGTTTAACGTAAGTCATATATATTATTAGTCAAACGAAGTTCACGATCTTTGTTTAATTCCAAGAAGTAAATAGGAGTGTATTGTAAATGCATGTTTTCAGAAGCCCTGAAGACTTGAATAATGTGCTATTCAATTAACTCTGAAATGGAATTAAACGTTTGTTTTGTTAATATTCACGGGATGAATGTGGAAAATTCGTGGTTAGTTTGATTTAAATGCGAATCATTCATTTACTCATATTGGAAAGCGATACTGAATAATACATGGTCATACTTTCATATGCTTGATGATAATCAATATATATATATATATAAGATAATTCATGTAGAGACTCATTAAGATATATCTGGAAACATAAGGGACTAACCTAGAGACTTGAAATTTATCAGGAATATTTCATTGGCCAAGTATAGATTTTACAAAACTCTTTCATCAAAGGAAGTTGCAGGCGGAGAACATCTGGTATAATATTCTCTTTATTATAATATTCCTTTTGTTTCAATATATATGATTGATGACATTTAGCAAAAACATTTTTACGTGAGTTTCTATATGCTTTGTAACTTTTCACTATACAAAGTTGCGACTACGTTACTAACTCAAAATTTTAAGCGATTACCTTAGATTTTGTTATTATATGGACTGGCGTTTGAATACAATCCTACCTGATGATAAGTGATCGATGTATTATATGACGGTAATGGTCTAAAAGTAGGGTATTTACTCTTAAAGTCTCCCACGTAATAATTGCACGAAAACACTGATGCCGGTATACTATTCCAACTCTTAGTTCTTCGTATTAAGAAGGTCCAGGTCAAACGCTTTGGTGTAATGAATATCTGCTGTACATCTCCCACATATTCATCAGAATAAACGATCAGCATCTAACGGGTGTATTTATTATTTAATAAATATAAAACTGTAATGACAACACATCACATCTTCATCGGTCAGCTTCTTGTCCATTCAAATACAGGAGCACTAAGCAAAGTTCTCTTTATCCAGCTACACTTGGCGCACTGTTACGGATCTGTAAACTTGCTGCACGTCGATATTTCACAGGCGAGGTATAACGGAATGCTGCAACTTTTTCGAGAATTCACAAAGGAAACACGGCGCCTGTCTCTATTTTCAGTTTCAACAGCTACTGTATAGTTTTTTAATTCAGTTATGTCAAGAGAAGAGTGGGTCGTTCACTTGGAAATTAGTTCGAAAAAAATAAACACTAAGCTGCGAATAAAATTTTCTGGTTCAGCTCAAAGGCGAATGAAGTATATTTAAATTTTTGATACTTCTCTGTTAAATCCTGTATGCGGACGTAGACAAGAAATGAAAAAAAAAATATACGCAACGAATTGGTCAATCATACCTGTGTCTTCTATAATAATAAAGGTTTATTATTATATCATCAGTAAATCAGAGGTTAACACCAAAAGATGATTCAGTTTACAACTGGATCACCTGGCGATGGGAAAGATGTGGTGCAATGTATTATGTCTTAAATAGCGTTACATTGTTATGTGCAAGCGTTTCACTTACTATCAGGTGAACGGCTTGTTTGTCTCGTAGTTTCTAACTGTAAAAAAAGACACGAAATTAATATATATATAATGCCAAAGGGTATTCTGGTGTGAATGCCAATTCGTTGCATATATTTTAAAATAAACATACATATATATATATAAAATAAGGTCTGTAAACGTCTGTAAATCAGAGGTGTTAAGATCAAAAGCTGATCCAGTTTACAATTAGTGTAAATTGACGATTTTTGACTTAAGATAACTCATAAATATTTGAATCGGCAAAGTTTGAAGACGTCGCGACGCGCAATCTCTGCGAGATTGGTATGACAATAACGAGATAAGACAGTTTCCCTATCTGAAGTTTGGAACTCGAGAATACCGGTTACTATGAGCTTTTAGCCTTGCAGGTTTCTTTAAATTCAACAAAACTCTTTTATGTTACATTATCAAGAAAACATTTCATGACATATTTTTTTCAGGGGACTTCCGACACAACGTCAAAGACGGATATACATACGTTTGTACGTAAAAAAAGTGACGTTGTTTACGAACAGAATTCATGTTTATAATAACAAGACCTAGACCGCACATTTATTACCTAAGGCAGTCTAAATGACCTGCTTACTACAAAATAAGCCATGCTCGTCAAAGGTATAGTTTTAAAAGTAAACCCTAAAATTAGATGACAACAGTCAGACATCAATTTTTTGTATTTTTCGGTGTCCTTTAATTATGAAGTAGACGTCAGTTAGGCCTTAAGCTTTGATCTTAACTTTACATAATTTAGGTTATTTTAATTAACCTAAAAAACACCAATTGTAATAATTTATCTAAATAAAATTATCAGTATTAATAGAATATTAATAAACAAATAGCTGCTGGTTTAATGTGTACAAAGGTATTTTTTGTTCTTTCTATGAGATACTTGCGATACGTAGGACTTTATTTTCCGAAGTTATTTAGTTTGAAAAAAAAAAATGTTTTACCGTAGAAAAGCACTTGAGAAGTTTTATTTGTAAGTCAAAATAAAAAAAATGTTATATTATATATTAAATTAATAGCAGGTTCTCTCCAACGTTTTAAAACCATTTGCAAGTGAAGCTACATATTTTAAAATTTTAATTTCGTAATGAACTAAAAATTTATTCCAACCCTCTTGTGCTAAAACGTCTAAAGGATTGTTTTTTATATATTTATTTAAAAACTTTATTTGCGTACACAAAAACGTACAAACGTGCAAAAGGATTTAATGCCAAAGTGTATTCTGTACCAGTCTACTATAGAGTAGACTGGTACAGAATACCTACCCTATGGTATAGCTGAGAAGAAAAGTAAGGGTGCAGTATGAGTTTGTAAGAAATACTTACACATGCGATTGGTATAAATATTTTAAGAGTAAACTAAAATATATTGTAAGTATATACATATTAATCATAGCTAATAAGAGCTCAGAATAAGATAAGAAAAAAAAGGTATTTCATAATGTTTATCTCATTGAAAAGTAAAAAAAAAGTTATAAGTTTAATCTTTGATCAATACTCTTTCCTTCCAAATAATCCGTATCGTTGTTACTCTAATTATATAATCTGTATCGTTGTTACTCTGATTATATAATCTGTATCGTTGTTACTCTAATTATAAACGATTACTCGTTCAGGGAAATTGAACGACTCAATTCAGTTTTATTTATATTTCCCCAAACCCTGTAAATTTACGTTTATTTAAGGCTTATCTGAGGAGATTTATTAAATTATTAAGTTTGCCATTGGTAAAAGTAAATGTAACACTAAGTTTATAACACGTGAAACTGTTTCATGTTAAATAACCATGCATACGTGGACAGGAGACTTCCCTGAGGAATATTATAAAATAATGTTTACCGTCTCACTTGTTCAACCATGAACGTAACAGGTTCGAGTTTTCGATCACATGTTGAATAATTTGAATGGCTTTTGGCCACCCTTATTTTGTTTTTCCGGCCGTCACCCTGTGAACGTCAGAAAACACTGGACGAGGACGCTTAACCATATTTGATCTCTTCATCAGTTAACATCAAGTAAAGTAGTAGTAAACTTAACGAATTTCCAATAAATATAAATAATTAAATTAACGAGTGTCTCAAAGGAAAATTTTGTTTAACTTAGTTCATGGAAACAGTGAATCTGTAGACTGAGGAAGATTCTCAGTAATCAAGATTTTCGATTTTTAGATGATACGTCTAGCATTCCTCACAAGCGAAAATGAGTCTACAAGCTTGAAGAGACTAGAACGACACTGGAAAAATTAAAACCAGAACGACCAGGATCATTAAGAACTATTCAAAGAAAACTGTTAAAAAAGCTGTTCTTGAAGTTCTGAACCTATGGAATCGGAAGCGGATCTTTCAGCCATACAAAGATCATCTTTACACCATTGTATGCACAGACTTAATGCTGCATTCCTAGAAAGTCAACATTTACCAATAATAGGTTTTTAAAAATGTTTAATTCATAAAATATCAATAATATTAGATCTAATAATATAACAATTGCATCAGGGAGCCCCAATTCGCCTTCAGACCTTTAACGAAAAATCCATGGTTTTCGTTCTTACGTTGTGGACATCCCAACAATTCCATTCATTATGCAAACTTCTCACAAATGCAATATAGTGACTTCTCACACAAACATACAGCACACAAGTTCTTCTTCAGCATGATGTGAATCTCTTAACAAGTCAACAAAATATAATCTTTATAATCGTCTACAAATTAATCTCTATCATCATCATCAGCCGATAGACGTCCACTGCTAGACATAGGCTTCCCCCAAAGATCTCCACATTGCAAACCGGCACATAGCCCTTGTTACAATTAGTACCGAGGTGCTCCTGACTGAAATCGTATGGACCTGGTACCTAATGTAAATCGTAGAGAAGGCTATGCAGAGGTGGGCAGGTTTGTGGTTTTCATTACTTCTAGAAAAAGAGGTTTTATGTACACCAATTACGAGATATGAAATATATTGTATATAAACATAACTGTACAATGGGCGGTCTTAGTGCTCAGAGTGCAATTTCTACACGAGAACTCATTGGAAGAGGAGATGTAAACTGAGAGGAGAGATAAGATAGTGGTGCACTAAATAATTAAAAACTAAAGAATTTTATGAAAGAAGCAAGCAGTAGAACAAATAGCAGGAATTTAGAATTTAAACTTCATGATAGTAGTTACTGTAGTGTATTTTGAAAGAAAATAGGGATTTGGAGATACGAATATGGTTCCGCTAAGAGTTCCATAGGCGAACCGCCGTAACGGCAAAGGTGTTTTGGAAGAATGAAGAGGAATGCTCGGGGACGCGAAGAGAAGGGTTCATTGAAGAGCGAAGAGTATTACAATGGCAGTCGAAAATAAATTCGAATTGATTATTTAGATAGAAAGGTCATAGAAGCTTGAACAATATCTTGTGTAAAGTACTTTTAAACTGTATAAAGTGTGTTCGTGGGTTTAAAGTACAGTATATTCATTTAAACATGTTAAATGTTAATATTGGTAAAGATTGCTTTGATTTTGTGCTTCAAGCATTAGATTTTCTTTCCGAGCTCATGACGTACGTTATGAAGTGTGGTCGCAATAATATTGCTTTTATAAAAAGCTGCAAAAATGGATGTAAACAAATTACAATTTTCAGTGTTCAGAAGCATTTTAAAAACTTAAAGAGCTCTGTTTTGCCTTAATACAGGATACTTAGTATTTGCTCGTACATACTAGTACATTTCTTTCTTAGGAATGAGTTTTTAACTTTTTTTGCAATATAAAATTCTTTCCTATTATAATCATTTTCAGCCGACGGACGTCCACTGCTGGATACAGATCATCCCCAAAGATCTCCATATCGATCGATCTTGCGCTTCTCGCATCCAGCTGCTTCCCGCCATCTTCAACACTATGTCTTCCGATAGCCGGTTGCCATTCGAGGACCTTAGTGGCCAGTCCTTCGAGCGATGTGTCCTGCCCATTGCCACTTGAGGCTAGCAATCTTTTTGAATATATCGGTGAAATTCTTCCCTATATGTTATAAAAATTGCAGCATGGAGCGATCTCCTGTATAGTGGCCCGCCGAAGATCGCAAATAACGATGAAGAAAATTTATCAAATATGTATTATATTTAATGTATTAACTTTACGCCGTTACAAAGATCCTGTTGGCTCAATTAAAGTTATCGACATATTTTAACAAGTTACGTCAGTACCCTCGTCTTGAAGTTCGTAAGTTGTTTAGAGACACATGGATATTCCCTAAAGGGATTAATGCAGATATTTAGTATTGAGTTACGTTGGCAAAATATGTTTTTTAAGTGAAATCATGAAAAGCACTTCCGATAGTTCATGTCGAATACTTTTGGACTTTGAATAACGCCTTTGCTACCACAATATATAGTATTCCGTTAGACGTGAGCAACTCGCAAGGAACATCCATCCAGTTACTATATTCTTGTGTTAGTCGCCCCATTTAGTCAGTTGAATATGTGTGATCTTCTAAGTCATGCCCATAGCAGGGATAATTGCTTAAGGCAATTGTGAGAAGCTCGTTACCAATGTTCATATTTAAAATTCTGGAAACTTGGTTACCTACAGCAAGTTGCCTTGACCGTTGTAAACATATTTTCAAAAAAATCTCTGAACATAAAATTTGATATTTTTATATAATAATTTCTTTATATATACACAAAAGGTTACGTTTGGAGTAAAAGTAAAAAGGTTATGTTAAATTTACGTACAATTTTTACAATTTGATCTTCGTCAAGGGTTAATTCATAAAATAACCTTTCTCGAAATCATCATGCTAAATATCGTAATTAAAAACTCTTTATTAACCTACGCTAAAGTTTTAATAACGCAAATATTAGAAATAAATCCTCTAATCAACATTATCAAATCTATGGTCACTTACGTACACTGTGAACGTTTAAATATTCTGCGAACGCAACACAAAATGGCCGCTGCGGAGCTAACGCGCGATGTATTATCTTCATTAACATACTGTCTATTTCTTTCACGCGTCCTAAATTTGCAACAATGAGGCGTTAACAGGATTATTTATTACGGTACCGAGATTTATAGGTTCCTTATATTATTTGTAAGTGGCAGTTTGGGAGGTTCATAGAATCTAGCAAATACCTTTTTCATACGTTCTTGCGGGGATGTAAGGGTTCCCGCACAACAACTAACGGGATCCATGCCAACTTTTCCTGCACGTGGTGCATCGTGCTAATCAACAAACGAGGTTCTTGCTGCCATCTACCCGCATTGGGTCAGCGTCTTGGGAAATGGACTGAATCCCCTCATATAAATCTCTACTCGATCAAGGTAGAAATCATTGGAGCAGGCCGATATCCAGCCCCCTGAATAGGTTCCCGCCTTGTCGTGGGGCTCAATAGCCGTGACTTAGATACCCACGGTGAAGCTAAGAGAAATCTACCCGGCTGGCCAGAGATGGCCGCTCTACTTCTGTGAGCTCACCTCGGATGTGTGCTGGTGGACTGCAGGAGAAGGTTTATACTACTCTTTACAGCCGCGGTGGAGTCAGGGCCGGAAAGGAGTGTCGGTATTGTGATTCGTCGCTTTCCTTAGCATCAGCGGCCGTATGACGGTTGACGGTGGAACCGAAGACCAGATCCATCGCAAGGAGTAGGGGTGTTTCCTCTCTTGGCTCCCATGGCCTCTGGGTGATGGATGGTTGATGGAAAGCGCGTGGGGGTGGGGAGTGGGGGGGGGGGGTTCTGTGTGTTCCGGCGTGCCCTTACAGAGGTGGAAAGAGAGGATTTTTGCCTCCTGAGGTGGAGCTGCATGGTGCAGCGCTAGCGGGACGCGGAGATGTATGAGAGCGTTTTCGTGACCCTGCCATAAAGCAACGTGGTGGAACATCGTGGAGGTTTTAGTCGGTGCAAGTCCGACATAACCTGTCTTTGTCTCCACGAAGACAGGTATGCGAAGACATTTCCCCCACGTAAAACAAAAAAAAAAGGCCTATGTCCAGCAGCGGACGTCTATCGTCTGATGATGATGATGACAAGTACCTGCAATAGGACGTCTACTGTCGGACTGATCTAGTCGGTTCATCTCATAGGTGCTCTGCCTCATACTCCTGCTTTACACCTTTACTTGCAATGCTAACGTAGCTACTACACACATCATTCCATCTACACACATGACGGAAATACATGAGGATGCGAGCTTGTACAATAGAGAACAGACACCATTTGATGGCGAATTCGTTGAGGATTTTCATTCGGAATACAGTCCAGAATATACCCATCATTCTTCTACAGCACCACATTCCAACCACGTGTATCATTCTTGGTTTATTTTTCATTTATTACTTTGGTTATTTCAGACGATAACCAATTGTATTGTATTTGTTTTACCAAACCTAATATACAATCTTCGACGATAATATTTAGATAAATATTGTTTATACAAATATGCTACATACTGAGAACAATGCAATAACTAATCTAGATTAGATTTTTTGTTTCTCTTTTACTAACAATAATAATTTAATGTTTTTCCTACGTCTATATCAAAACATATGTGTTATTTTCTAATCTGTTTGCATCCTACGCGGTATTTCCAAGCTTTTAATTAAAAACTATTGATGAAATGGAATCCTGATAAAAAAGTACGATAAAGGTGAATTTTAAAAGGCAAAAAAGAAACTGAAGATTTTTCTTTTGTATTGTAGTTTTGCATCGAGAAATATTGCAAGGAGATCCTTGTTAAAAGTGTCATTTGCGGTCTCGACTGTGACGATCTTTTATTATATCGAAAAAGTCGAGCAAGACGCGAGTAGTCGGAAAAAAACGTAATCTGTCCGTTCTAATATTGTTTTCTATAAACAAAACAGTTAAAGTGTTTCAAATCGGTTAATGATATTATGAAGAGGACATTCATAATATTGAGACTGAGAATGTTTCTACCAGTGAGTGTATATTCATATATATCCATTGATTGGAACATTTTCGGAAAGCCCTGCGCGCATACAGAGTCTACTACAACAGACTCTTTGAGTAATGTAATGGACGTGTTTAATAAATTAATGGTTAATTTTGAAGATGAGCTGCAGAAAACTTCCGCTTCTCCACAGTATCACACATCTGTCTACTGAAGATGGATCATTTAAGAAATTTATAGTCCATTCTCTCAGAAACCTTCAAAGACAAGTGCAATAGTTTGGCCCAAAATGTAGATCAGATGGATGTCAGAAGCAGAAGGAAGTTCGCGATGTTCCAGGAACTACAAATGAAAATACATACTCAATTATCATTAAAGTGCTAAGTTAACATTTAAATATTAAAGAGTGTTCGTCTAATGACGTGAAGAGAGATGTCACCGGATGAGATGTCAGGTAAACCTCACGAACCCATTGTATTGTTCCCGTGTTAAATTTCAAGATGTGTTGTTTCGAGATAAAGTGTAGATTTCGAAATTAAAATAGTTCAGGAATCGCTATTTCTGGATTTTATAACAAAACAATAATATCCCTTTTGTGGCTACCTGGAGAGATTTGGTATTTTAAAGAACTGGACAATTAAAGGATTTATTTATATTTTATTACCTGACCGTTCTCGACAGTGTGTATATTTTGTAATTGAGGTCACTTAAACGAAAATAAACCTAGACACTAAAAAAAATAATTGGGGTACCAAAAACTGTAAATGTTAGGGTTAAACGTAACAACACTAGGAAAATATAAAACTGAAATATTATTCTATTCTTTTAATGATACTTAAAATTTATTTATTTTGAAGTTTTACTGTTTGTAAATTATAGTTTTTATATTGTTTTACATATATATATATATATTGTTAAAAATATTAATATGTTCTTCGATTAAGATATATGTTGTAACATGTAATAATTTTATAATATTTTCATGTCTATGTGGGTATGTTATCATATAACTTTATAACTGAGTAATATCACATATTACTTAAAGTTAACAAAGCATTAACGGAGTTGTTTAATTGCTATGTATGCGTTTACAAATGCAAACGAAAAGTCAATATTATGGAAAAATACGTAATTAGAGATAAAGTTAACTAGCTGTTCTTGAAATTTGTCAGAAATATTCTTGCTGGCAAATTGATGCCTCCAGGCCCGTTCCGCTTATTAACACCCCCGCTGCGCCCTTTGAGGAATGAATTTTGTAAAATCCGTCTGTAGCTGACCTCTAAATAGCAGAAGCAATATCTCTGGGTTTGCACCTCATTAGTGACGATCTCTGAATATATTATATTAACGTATACATACGTATACATATGTTTATGTATATATTTCAATTCGGCACACCCGCCTATAATCTCCATACAATCGTGTCGATTTACCGGTGGTATGAAATAAATCGCTTTGAACGATAAGACCATCCCTTGCTGCCATCGTTATTTTTATGATTTCTATTTTCATCAAAACACTTTATGTACAAGTTCGGCCTCTTTGTCGCCATGCAACAAAACAAAGATGAAATAAGAAATGTCCTTCTATTGCGTGTTACATACAAAGAAATATCCGATACAATATAAGATTATCTATAATATAGCTTTATATTGAACTATGGAGAGAATAAGCCTCTCTGTGTATTATATTTCAGACTTTGATACAGAAAAAAGGAGGTATTTCAAAGAAAATATTATAAAAAAATAATTAGTCTTAAACAACAATTTATAAAAGTTTACTCTTTTTGTAACATTTTCAACAATTATTTTTTTTATTTAATTAAGCGACGAAACGAGCGGCACGTTTATCTTATGGTAGGTGATGCGCCCGCCCATAATAACGTGGCGCTATTTGGAATGATATACTACACTACATAGTGCTCGTCGCCTGAGACACATAGACACAAAATGTTCAGTCTTGTTACCTTAGTAATTACACTAGCTACAGCGCCCTTCAAACTGGAATACAGTAATGTTAACACACTTTTGTTTGTTGCAATAGGAGCTGTAGTGGTATCTAGACGGTCTCTGATAAGACAGTAATACGTGAACAAATATCACATCTAGATATCATATCACTCTGATAAATCTTTGATTTTTAGTTCATAACAATAATTAATATTTTGGAATTATAATATCTTGGTATAGTAACAAAATATTATATCTTTTCAATGTTATAATTGTACTAATAACTTGATTTCTAATCATCAGATTACAACCACGTCATTTCGAAGTTGCATAAATCAATTACATCCACATGGCTGTTATTAGTGATAGTTCAGATACTATTTTCTCAACAAAAAAAACCTATCTCTCTGTAAAATGTAAATACGTAACAACATCCTTGAGTTATCTTTCTGTTATACAAAAAAAAATACTATTGACTTTATTCACTTCAGTTGTTTTTCCAATAACATTCCATTCAGTTTCCGTTTCATAGAATAATTATTCATATTTTCTATAAATATTTTGCCAACATTTTTACTTATACAATTTAAATCACATGGCATACCTATTTGTTGCAGGAACTAGTTATACCATCCTTGCCAACAGGACGTCACATGCGATACCTATTTGTTGAAGGAACTAGTGAAACTATCCCTGCCAACAGGACGTCACATGGCATACCTATTTGTTGCAGGAACTAGTTATACCATCCTTGCCAAAAGGACGTCACGTGCGATACCTACTTGTTGAAGGAACTAGTGAAACTATCCCTGCCAACAGGACGTCACATGGCATACCTATTTGTTGCAGGAACTAGTTATACCATCCTTGCCAACAGGACGTCACATGCGATACCTACTTGTTGAAGGAACTAGTTAAACTATCCCTGCCAACAGGACGTCACATGGCATACCTATTTGTTGCATGAACTAGTTATACCATCCTTGCCAACAGGACGTCACATGCGATACCTACTTGTTGAAGGAACTAGTTAAACTATCCCTGCCAACAGGACGTCACATGGCATACCTATTTGTTGCATGAACTAGTTATACCATCCTTGCCAACAGGACGTCACATGCGATACCTACTTGTTGAAAGAACTAGTGAAACTATCCCTGCCAACAGGACGTCACATGGCATACCTATTTGTTGCAGGAACTAGTTATACCATCCTTGCCAACAGGACGTCACATGCGATACCTACTTGTTGAAGGAACTAGTTAAACTATCCCTGCCAACAGGACGTCACATGGCATACCTATTTGTTGCATGAACTAGTTATACCATCCTTGCCAACAGGACGTCAATTGCGATACCTACTTGTTGAAGGAACTAGTTAAACTATCCCTGCCAACAGGACGTCACATGGAATACCTATTTGTTGCATGAACTAGTTATACCATCCTTGCCAACAGGACGTCACATGCGATACCTACTTGTTGAAGGAACTAGTTAAACTATCCCTGCCAACAGGACGTCACATGGCATACTTATTTGTTGGAGGAACTAATTATACCATCCTTGCCAACAGGTCGCACGATAGAAGTATCGACAACACAATTATCATCATAAGCCGTTACACGTCCACTGCTTGACATAGACTTCCCCCAAAGATATCCACGCCGATCGGTCCGGCGTTGCTAGGATCCAGTAGCTTCCCGCGACTTTCGCTAGATCGCCGGTCCACCTTGTGAGAGGCCTACCACCACTTCTATCGGTACGTGGCCGTTACACGAGGACCATAGCACAATAGTTCTTGATAATCAATAAGTGATTACTGAAATACCTAGAAGGCACTAACAGCCAGGATAACATACTCTAGACGTGCACACAATGCTGTATTCCGTAAGGCACGTCAATTCATAGAAAATTAATGTCTTCACTATTTCTGATCATCATCAGCTCTCTTATAGAATGGACTGCTTGTAGGTCACTTTAAAATTAACTTCTTTATAAAGAAGCTTGTGCGTTTCAAACATGTTTTGATTGCTAAAGGATTTGTATACATTTTGATATCTGAAGTATTAATTGTGAATGTTTTAAATGATTATCATGAAATATGTACTCGCTGTAGTATATGACAATATCAACAGAAATGCAACTGTTTACTTCGCACATCTATTTTGACTTAGCAGGCTTATTCACTGTATTCCGGCGAAGGAAACGTTTGTATCCAACGACGTAGTTAAGGGAAACAATGTTTGAACAATTTAACGTGGCATAATTGAGGTACGTACCTTGTTGCTCCTCTGCAATGAAGGGAAGGGGATCTGTGGTTAATTTGAAAGTTTTCATCCTGTAGCTAAACCGCAAAAGAAATAAATAGACATAGGTGTGACTTATGAATACGTACCTCTATAATAAAATAAGTAATAAATTCATATGCCTTATAAAATAATTTATTTGAATTGTCTTAATCACATTGTTTTCATATTTCTATATTTATTCCGGAAGACTTCTTCAAAACAATTAATAAGGCGTACATTTTGTAGCAACACTGATAACAGAACCTACTAACATTCCGGTGAACGCCCACGGGCTTAATTAACTTACCACTTTGTTTCTGTCAAGTTAAGATAAGCCTTCATTAAAGTTTATGTACACTTCTTAGATAAACCCAAACTCGCCTGTTATTACGTTGTTTTAGGTACTCTCAAAACTTCTAAATTACTTTTTGATTGATAATGGAATTCTATTGCATGATAGCCTTTATTATATATAATCCTTTTCCTGATAAAAATCATCAGCAAAACATATTAAGTTTTATCATTTTTAACTACTAACAAACCAAACAAGACAGAGAAAGTGACAAAAAATATTTAAGTATAAGCAACTAACAGAAGTTACAAAGAAATCTATTTTTGAATGAAACCAAGTACCTTAAAACTCTGCTGTTCTTATTCGTATTACATAAACAGATTTACTGGTGGTAGGCGTCTGTTGCTGGAGACCGTCTAGGTAGGTACCAGTTCAGCTCCTATTGCAGCTGACAAACAGTAGTGAGCAAACATTACTGAGTTCTAGTTTCACGGGTGCTGTAGCTTTATATTTACTGGAGTAATGAGATAACATCTCATGTCTCAGGCGACGAGCGCAATGTGGTGCAGTTTATATCATTCTAACTTGCGCCATGTTTTTACGGGCAGGCGTATCACTTATCATCAAGTGAACGTCCTGCTCGCCTCGTCGGCTAATTGAGTAAAAAAAAGGTTCAATGTTCGATGGATTTCCGAATAACTTTGAAAAATATGCGATATTTCCACTTCGAAGTATGATTGCTTGATAGGTTATGGTCGATATGAGCAAAGTCAGTAGTGGAAATTCCTAGGTTGTCTACGATGTTTGCACTGTAGTCTTGGGCTATAAGACTAAGAAGGTGACTAAGACGGTTTTCGAATTCGTGGGCTTTCAAGGTGGAGTCCCTCATTGTCCACTTCGCGAGCTCTGGATGAACGAAAAGTACGAGATGGTTTAGTGCTTATCGTTGCAAAGCGAGGGTGCGGAGGAGGGCTACAGCTTTTCCTGGGATGTACTTACAGCACGTACAGTGGCATGAGGCACCAGTGCGTTTCGTAGGAGATCTCGGGTCTCTCCTAATGCACTGAAGTTGATCACCGAGAGGGTTTTAGTGGGATCCCACGTAACCTCGTTTGATTTCAAAATAACTTTCAAAAATCCCTACGATGGCGTAATAGGTTATGGTCAATATGAGCAAAATCAGCTATTCCAGTTCCTGGGTTGCCTACGATGTATTTAAAGTGCTTGTAAGTAATTTCCGTTACAGTTTCGTTCTTTCATATTGAAACAGCAAACGATTAAAGTAGCGTTCAATTTTTATAACATCAAAATAAAACGTTCAGTTCAGAAGACGAAGTCTCACAAAGGGGTACAAAGGAGCCGTCGCCTTTTAGAAATTAAACTAGTTGCCTCCAACGTCGAGTTACCCTGAACACTATAAAGCTGTTTGTCATCTAATGCCTTTGCTCTTTAACATAACGTTTCTTGTTCAGTTATGTCTAAGCTAAAGAATTTTAAGTATTCAAAAGCAAGTATTCCGCGTACAGGGGCACGGCGTCGCAAGCGCTATGAAATATTGATACAAATTATGGCGATTTATTCTAGTACTAGGTATCAGATAAACTCTAAACTATATTTAGACATCTCTATAGAAATCGTAGATATGTTTATCTATTGTTCTATGGGAGGTAGAACTGTATGTGACTGAGGAACAAGACCTAAGGAAAAGAAAAATATCTTTGATGACTAAATATAGGGTACCACCGCAGCGCTTAATACAGCCGAAAAACGAAGGTGTGCAAACATTATTGTGTTCCGGTTGAATGGTGATGCAGCCAGTGTGTTTATTGGGATAACAATACTCAGCATCTCATGTCTCTGGCGACGAGCGCAGTATGGTGCAGTGTATAACATCCTAACTCCTAACTCGCGTCGCATTATTACGAGCAAGCACTTACCGCCAGTTAAACGTCTTGCTGGTCTCGTCGCTTAATTGTAAAAAAAAATTAAACAAAATATCATAACCATAGACTATACTGGGAGATAGTAGCTTTATATTGATTTATATGACTTATTAGATGTTTAGAAGACGCACATAAGCTGTACTCGGCATCTTCCAGCTAACGATCATAATGATTATGAACAATCATTCTTGGAAAATAAAAAGTGTATATATTATATTATATTATTATTGTTTCCCTATTTTATACACTTTCTCGACTTACTACGTTACATTATCGTAATTTTTACGTCAGACCCTCGCCCCAAAAATTATACTTTCCTAAGCTTCCCGCAGGGACAAGATGGCGTCTGCGAATTTATTCTCTCACCTTTCATTATGTCCTTTCCACCTTTCAATGTATACGACGATGATTTCTATGCTTATGTATTCTTATTATTAATATGTTCTCGTAGCAAAAAAATTATACAATTTTTTGTTTGTTTGTTAATTAAAATATGAACTTTTATGCGAAAATAACTTCTCTTTTTGTGTTACTTTGCAGATCATCTTATGTCTTATTTCAATAAACACTACACGGTATTGTATATACACCGTAATGTGCACTTGATTATGAAGGGCAGCCAATTTTCTCGAGACGAATCGTTCTATTGATTTTTTTTTTTACATTCGACGAAGCAACGAGACCGGCGAGACGGGAATCACAACGTGACGTTAGTTAAGGTGTTATACAATTCACTACATTGTGTTCGTCGTCTTAAGGTGTTAGGTCTCTGTAACTGCAGTAAATTTTAATAGCTATAAAACGCCTTTCAAACAGGAACACGGTAATGTTCCAGCACTGCTGTTTGGCGGCAGGTATAGGTGCTGTGAGGACACTTACCTAGACGGTCTCCTACATAACAAGCCCACCATCTATATTAGTGTTTTCAAAATGTAATAAAAGAGATAATATTATGTAAATAATATTAGCATATTATTGTATTGTATTTAGCAACATTTCAAACAGTACCTATACACCTTATCTGAGTCTCCATTTTCACATAATGTCAAAAGGAAGCATCTGCTAATCGCGCTACCCCAATAAATAAGCAGCGTGTACGGTACAATTTTGTCGCAAATATCTTGGGGTCTTAATAAATAGACAATATGTTAATGATGTTTTATCGCGGGGATCCTGCGACAAGATGCCGAGCCGTGCAATATTAACCTTTGCGAAATTACAGGTCCTCTTTAGGATCCAACTAGAGCCTCGTCTCTTTTACAATATGTACACACCTCAGAAAAAAAACTCTTGATAATTCTTTTGTATGCATGATAGCTAAATGTTTATAGACTATCTCACATTGCTTATAATTTAAAAAAAAATTACATTTTCACGATCTATAAACATACGGACACCGCACGTATCCTGGACTGAGCACAGGATCACCGCTTCCGTCTTAACGCAGCTTAAAATCAAAATACGCTTTTCAGCCTTCTATTCTTCAGCCATACTCCTAGGAAAAGTGGTAATGAATTGGAAATTTATTACTAGCAAGATTGATGGTAAAAGGCTGCCTGAACTAAATGAAAGAGAACGCTACCCATAAAGGGTCAACCAGAAATATCTGACCTCAGCACTAAGGAAATAACTTCCTACGACAGATAAATATATAGAGATTTTTAATTAAATTAAAATTCGTCCTGTTTGCTTAGTAACTGTTTGTGTTTTATGGATAGAATAACTTTCTGTTCCCTGATCGCTTCGCTGGCCGTAACACCCCCACAACTCCCTTTGGAGAAGGAATTTTGTAAAATCGATTATTAGCTGACTTCTAAATGGGAGAAACTATTACTCTACCAAATATTGAGTGTTCGTGTTAAGTCATATAATAACACCTTTTTAAGTATGTTTTCATCACATTAACTTAAGCCTCACTTTACCAATATTGTAACTGCAAAAAGGAACAACGTATTGCGAAAACCTATGTTGTCAGATGACATTTGTTACAGTAGTTGACCAATGATTATTTATAATGGCAGGTAAGTTAACACATAAAGTTTCAACCTGTTTCCCCCCTTTGTTAAACTACCTGTACGAAAATAGGAACGAAAAGAGCCAGGTAGATATTTACATGTTTTCTTTTACTTTGTCTTATATGCAAAATTCTTTTGAAATACGTGTCTCTAATGTATTGGAATTCATCAAAAAAATTAAAGAAGAAAGAATTTTTTAAAGATTACAGATTTTATAAGAAGAATTAAAGTGGTATTGTACCCGAACCAAATGTCTATCGAGTTGACTAATAAATGATATAAAATTTTTCTCAAAATAAAATATGTCGTGGCTTTTAAATGAAAGAAACTTTATTTCACATTTAATATTTATGTTTTTCCACTATTTTCTACGTCTTAACACTTTACGTTTTCCCTGAAAAGCGCTAGGCAGCATTACCACGTATTTCGACGCAGTAAGCTTTCTTTGAAGAAAATGCATAACTATAAATAAACACAATACTTCAAAGTATCAATTGTTATATTAGCGACACATATTTCGAAAGAACGTTGTTTATGCGGCAAAGTAATATTCGTACCAAAGCCTTGCCCTGGGCGGTTGGCGTTCGGGATCGTGTTGACATTATTTTCTGTTTCTATACGAATAAAGATATGATATAATACAAACGTTCTTGTAGTAAATTTTAAAAAACGTTTTCCCAAAAAAACAATTCGACATTTAATATAATAATAATATCTAAATTCTTGTTATATCAGTGTCTATACTGGTTGTATAGCCGTTTAAACCGAACCACAGTTATATAATCAGATGCTAATAACCAAAAATGGACACTTCGATAGCATACCCAGAAAGTCTCCGGGATAGAGATAAGTAGTTACGGATCAAATACTATAAATTCTGTTATGTGATCAGTGCGTAACATTTACTCTATCAAGTCGTTTGAGATACAAGTATTAAGTAAATAATTTTTAGGACAAAAGCGCCTGCGGTTATTTGACAGCAATAACTTACTGATACCCGCATATCGTTTCAAATTTCGGAGGCGTTTATTTCCTATAATTTTAGTTCATTTCATGAACTGTAAATATTGTAACTTAACTTTTTTTTCAGTTATTTGGTCAGTTATATACTTTATAAATGTTTTCTTAATGTACGCAGTATTGGTTTGTAATTGAAAATTCATGTTACCTGTTGTTTGAATTTTTCAATATTTATATACGAAGAAAAAATACATCTACTTTTGTAGACACAACAATTTGAAATAGTGAGCACTAAATGTTTCATATTACGGTCTCCATTAACTTGATTGTTGATTTTAAAAAGAGATACTCTGCTTCTAGAAAGAGGGTAACAGCGAAAAGACAAAATGCTGTCGGTGGTTATCCTCAAAGCGTTAAGAAGGGCCTGGTATTGTCCTGCGAAATACACAGCTGAATGTCTAATAGCAATGGTGGTAAGATGAAATAATTAAATACTTTTGGAAATAATTTATACCAGTGATTCTATTGTAAATGTTAAGTTTATGTCGTGTCTTACGCTCCTTCGTGTGATATAGTTATGAGTTTTAATGCAATCCATAAACACGTGAGAGGTGAATTATGGTAATTTTAATTATACCGTATTTATGTGACATATAAACTATGATTCAATATGATTTATGAACACTGGCAAACTGGAGCTGCCATTGCTCATAACATTTAATCGAAATTCTAATCTTAACCATGAAACTGCGATTAATTTATATTGAACTTCAAAATGTTTAATATTTTATAAAAGGTTAATAGCATGTCTTAACCTGTAATAATCGCCTAATATATAGCTATGGGCAAGCATATAGCTCATAGAATCGTTGGATGCTGGGGGTCTTAAATTTCTAGGAGCAACGTCGTGTTTTGTGGAATACCTTACAAGAAATTATTGTACAATAATAAACGTTAATAAGTTGCGATGATAATAATAATATTCTTTATCATACACGAAAGAAAATAATAAATAAACCAATACATCAATTATCATTTAGGATATGAGGATATACAATGCGTGGTCGTAAAATAGCAAACTAGTGAAGATAAAGGTGTACTAGATAACTACTATAACATTTTATAATAAGTAATAGCAATAGAAACATTCAAGTTAAACTATATTATAGTTATAAAATTCTTACTATGAACCGTTTGTAATATGTTCATCTACACTGCTCCCTCGCTGGTTCCGTGGTGAAATGATCGCATAAAATTCAACATCGTGTCTCGAGAGCGTAGTTATAAGTTTCTAAGATCTTTAATGCCGGTAACTTTACTTCTCTAGTACTTAACTATATCTATATTCTTCGTACGATTACACTAGTTCCTTTAGTACTAATTCTGATAACGAATCTCTAGCGTGACGTAGAAAATTTTAAGCACAAACATTGCCTTATATCAACAAGATTAAGAATTACGATACAAATAAATAGTTAATGACTTTTCTTAAGAGCATAATGAGATATCCAATTACTGGTAATTGACACGCCTGTTCATAATAACTTGGCTACATTGTGATCATCGCCTTGAGGTATAAGACGTCAAGTCTCTTTACCCTAGTTATTTTAAAACATATTTCTTATTAGAACACCGCTAATTAGCGGCAGTAATAGGAATTGCGATGGTACCTACTTAGACGGTCTCCAATGACAGAGACCTGCCAACGGTTACTCACAACATTGTTAACCATCCATCAAAGGCATCATAAAACAGGGATTTTATAAACTTCATCGCAAAATGTACATCATTATAACTAATGACACTTTGTTACTGAAGGCCTATTAGTTACCTTAAGGATCTGTGAACATATTGCTAGGCTCGGCTTCTCATCGTTCAATTATGATAAAGAATGACAAGGACCAAGGGAATGTTTGTATCAACTATAAAAATGTTTGTAGCATAAATAGAGCGATTCTATCCCAAACGTTATCAATGGAGAAATTCAAAAGAATTGTCCTTATAATGCCACATTATGGTTTAGTATAAGAAACTTAGTAGTTTCGGATCCATAACGGAAGAACCGGTAACAGTGTTCAGAGTAAAGCAGTCGTTAAGCAACTCTGCCATTGTCGTATAAAAAAGTTGTAACTTCCTGTTTATTGTGTTAACTTATTGTGGATATTGAATAATACTGTAACACAACTATTGATTTGAAGGAGGCCGTAGTTACTGAAATTACCGAACTAACTCGTTCAGAAGGTTTCCTATTCACAAATATAATTTCTTTTCTACGACAAGCAATACATTGAATGTTTAAAAATAGATTTATTATCAATACTTGAACCGATAAGTGGAGATTGAGTGTTTCATCTTCAATCGTTCTCATAAGAGCTGGATAGACAAAATTAATTATATACTTAACTTTCATCGAGAACCCAATAATTTATTTAAGCAAGTCGTTTTAAACGAATCTGTTATGAGTAAAGTTTTGTTTGTTTTGCCGACAAATACGCAAACAAGTTAGCATCCTTATTAAATTTAACTTCAGTTACCGATAGGAACATTAACAATAAAAAAATTATTTCTTGACGCAAACTCATATAGATTCAATATTTTTTTTTCATCTTCATTGATTTACACGATCTCTTTGTCATATTGTATATGACATTGGAGCCGTGAATAAAAGTAATACTATAAGAACTACTAACTTATAGCTTTAAATCTAAATCAATGATACTTAACATTTGTAAATATTTTAACCGAAACCTTGCAAGTATCTCATCTCGACTTGTTTATCTCCGGCTGAAATAATTAAATAAAAACAACCGAGCAAATTTAATTATTCTTGATTTAGTTATACTTAAAGTACGTTTGACATCTATTTACGATAAAGTGACGAGAGGAGAGCGACGTTCACCCGGTGGTAAGTGATACGCCTGTCCATAATAACGAGGCGCTAGTTAGGATAATATACCACCATCAGACGTTCACTGCTGGACATAGACCTCAACTAAAGATCCCCACATCGATCGGTCCTGTGCGCCCGCATCACCGGGTGCTATGGGCTGTCGTTTGTAGGGCTTGATATAGAAGGATTTGGGCCACTTTCCACCACGCCGGCCCAATGTGGGTTGGTGGGAGCCAGAGCCTCGTTTATTGATTAGCAGAGTGCACCGCGAGAAGAGGCTGGGGTCCCGTGAGTTGTAGTGCTGGACCGCTTACACTTCAGGATAATATACCCAGCACCGTTTTGCGTTTGTTACCTTGAGACGCAGGATGTTGTCTCCTTACCCAAGTAATTTAAACTAGCTACAACTCCTTTCAAATCGGAACACCGTAATGTTTGCACAGTACTGTTTAGCGGCTGCTATAGGCGAAGCTGTCATACCTACGTAGATGATCTCCGGCAACAGAGACCTATCACCAGTGGATTCTATATCTACTTAATGAATATAAAATCTCATTTGCCGCAGCTCCAACTTCTGCCGCCAAGCGATTGTTTGCAAACATTATTCTGTTCCGGTTTGAAGTGTGCAGCAGCTGTGTAAATTATTATAATATTGATGATGAAGTTTACACATAAATGTAAAGTAGCAATGCAGCTCAAGATTTAAGTATAGTCTACTCCTCTCAGGAAAACAACTCGATTGAGGAAACCTGTGCTGTTTTAAGAGAGAACCGACTATTTTTTTAATTGATATTTATATAACGTTTGTTTGCTATGATTTGTTAATAGATCTTTCATTAATTTCTTTGCATTACACATTCTTTTTTAAACGTAAAAGCTTTGATATAGATTACCAGCTCTTCCCCGCCCGCTTCGTTGGCCGTAATATAGAATTAGATTTGAAATTTGTTAGAAATATTCTCGCCCGGCAGTGCCTTGGGACATTTTCCGTTATTAACACACCCGCAATCTTTTTTGGGGGTAACATGTAAAATACCATTCTTAGCCGAGTTCTACTCGGCAAAAGCTTTCCTTCCAAATTTCAAGTCTCTAGGCCTTAATGTTCTCAGCCCTGTAGTCTCGGGCTAGTAAGAATAGGACTAAGGTAAGCCATACCTGTTGTATAAGACTACTAAAAGGATCTAGGAGCTTCGCGAGCCTTGAGGGTGGGGACCCTTAGCGCTTAACCTGCGCGGGACACCTTATGGCTCAGCGATGGTGCCTAGGAGGGTTATGCCCTTCCTCAGAGACGTGGTAACACTAAGAGCAGAGGAGCACCGGTGCGTTCTGAAAGAGATCCCGGAGCGTCACCGAATGGACTGATGCAGACCACCGGTTATACTGAGTAAGAATCTCAGACAACCCTGACTTCCTCCCAAAAGCAGGGTGGTATCTTTGCATTTCCTCCCCGAAACCAAAGAAGAAAAGGCCTTATTGCTCTAGAGTGCCAGAGCACTTCATAACAAATCTACTGTGAGTAAAGAAAAGGCACGAAATAAACCGGATACTAATGAATTTTGGGACAGTTGTTCAGATACAGATTCAATTCAGGATGACATGAATAATAGTAGTTATAAAAACGAAGGCAACTCTGATAACTCTAGTAATACATCATTCTTTTCTCGCTTATTACTAAAACTTACTAACATAATATTTGCTAGAGAACAATATATAAAGAAAAAATTTAACTGATATTAAAATTTGCTTGACTTGCTTGTTGACTATCTAATATCTTGGATATTTCATAATATAAATGATGTCTCGATTTTAAATTTCAACAGTTATGGTTAAAAAATCTTTGCAAGATTTCAATGTCATCCAGTGGAACGCGTAGAGCATTAAACCTAAACGTCTAGCTTTTGAACAATTATTTTGCCAAGAAAAAATTCAAGTAGCAATATTAAACGAAACTTGGTTAAACAGCAAAGATAATCTTAATATTAATGGATATAATATTTTTCCTCGCGATCGATCAGACTCTTACGAAGGCGTTGTCATTTTGACTCATCGCTCGTTACAGGCGAAGATGGTACAAATTGGAGCCATAAATGAATGTATTGAATGCTAGGATTTTTAACTGCAAATACATTGAAAATATCATTAGGGTTTACTGCCCATCTACGATTCGCACAATGCAAGGCGATTAGAACTAAATCTCTTCATTAGCCATCAAAAAAACCGTAGTGTTGGGATATTTTAATGGTCCACCACTCTAATTGGTCCTTAAGAAATGATCCCAGAGGCAGCCAGATTTATGACGCACTAGGAGGAAGCAATGTTGTTACATTAAATGATTGCAGTCCTACTCGAATTCGAACGGTTAATAACACTGTACAGAAAAGTTCCCCGGATGTCTCTGCGGTGTCGTCAGATACTTCACTATATTTTTAATGGATTGTTACAAATGAGTCACTTGGCAGTGATCACTTAATGTTGAAAAATTTTGTTGTTATACTCGGTTATAAAAAGAAATTTTAAAAGAGCGAACTAGGAAGTTTTCAGTAAATATATAAAAAAGGCTTTACTCAATTATAAACCTCCTTCCAGTTCATAAGAAGCTTATAACTCACTAATCAATATTCTCAACCCTGCTGTTGGTAGATCCATACCGAATTATATAACAAGATCTACTCCAGACTCTAAATTTAAACGTAAACCTTATTGGACCCCTGCTTTGTCAAAAGTTGTAGCAGAGTGACGTTTAGTTTTAGTTAACTTCCGGAAAAATCCAAGACCTTAAAATTCACATATAATTCAAGCTAAGATCTCTTCTTCTCAAAGATTAATCAGCAATGCTAAAAGAAAAAATTGGCTACAATTGTGCTCTTCGATAGATAGTAACACTTCATCATGTGAGCTGTGGCGCCAAATAAAATGGTTAAAAGGTCAAAAAACATCTCGGTTACATGTAAATAACGAAACAGCTAATAGCCTTCTACATAGTCTAGCGCCAGATTATGTATCTCCAGAACATTCTTCATTTATTTCAGTCAATGTTAAATTAGAAGCTCCAATTACTATAAAGGAATTAGAAAACTATAAAAACTAGGGATTCTTCTCCAGGATGTGATATCATTTTCTAAGATTAAAAATCTACCTACGGAAGCAAAAATGCTTGTACTACCTTTATATAATAATTTTCTACAATCAGGTTCTGTTCCCAAGCAGTAGCTTGAGATACGTGTAATTCCTATCTCAAAACCAAGACGTGATCCTACTTCATCTATACGACCAATTTTTCTTATGTCCTGTCTATGGAAAATTTTTCATTCTATAATCAATAAAAGACTTGAATGATACGTCACAGAATATTTTCCGAGAATACGATTGGTTTTTAGAAGAGGGAGGTCATGCCGGGATATTTTAAGTATATTGGTTTCAAGAGCTCAGTGGGGTTTCCCAAAATCTCAATCAACTTCAGTTGTTTCATTGATATCAACAATGCTTGTATCAATGTGAATATTGTTTATATGCTGAATATGCTGGATCATTTAGGTGTAGGCTCTAAAATTTGTACGTATCTTTGGATGTTTTTGAGTGAAAGAGATTTAAACATAGATGTTAATAACTTAAAACTACGTCGATGCACAGGATGTGGCTTGGCACAAGGGGGCGTTTTCTCCTTCATTATTTAATGCGGCTACTGTTGAAATTTGTCATAATGTTAAAAACATTTCCATTTCTCAATATGCAGATGATTTTGTGTTATATGTAACAAAAAAAGATTTTAACATTGCCAAGACAGAACTACAACAATAGATTCAATATTTATGTATAGTTTTAGATTTATTAGGTTTAGAAATTTCTATAACAAAAAACAAAATTTGTGTTTTTTCAAAGGGTCGCAATAGGCAACAACTCAATGTTAATATAAAGGTAAATGATGTTTGTCTACCCGTTGTCGATACTGTCAAGTATCTTGGCGTGTGGTTGGACCGTTCTCTAAGATGAAGGCAACATATTACTGAAGCGTACAAAAAAGCTACAAAGTTTTTAAATTTATTTAAACATCTCTCTGGATCAAGTTGGGGTGTACATCCTAAGCATCTACGGGCGTTACATATTTCTATTATTAGCAGTCGCATACATTATGCCAGTTTTCTATACGATCATAGTGCACTTTGTAACCTACATAAGTTTGATAAAATACAAAATCAAGCTATAAGGATTATTGCTGGTTTTATTAGGAGTACACTTATCCATGTTATGGATGGTGAACTTAGTTTACAGTCATTACATATCAGACGATTATATTTAACAAGAAAAATTTATCTCAAAACCTCGTCATTTCAAAATAATGGCCATGCGCCGTGTAACACGTTTGCTTATTTAATGCGCAGGGTGTCATCACCGTTATGCTGCAACTGCAATAGAAGCGATGATCTTTATCACATCCTCATAGAATGTTTCAAAAATCAAGCTTATAGAGACGTTTGTAATTCTAGTGTTTTACTTCAAATTGGTAGAGCTAATCCAATCTTGACTAAACCAATGTCCAATGAAGGAAACAACTTTGCAAACTTTGCAAAAAACTTTGCAAACTTTGCAAAAAAAAATTTATAACACTTTTACTTACCTCATTTACCGTATGGATGTTGTATCGCATACTGGTAGACGTAGTGTTAGGAGCCCTTCCACAAGGTGGATCGGAGTTCTGGTGAGAATTGCGAGCAACGTGGGACCGATCGATGTGGTGATGTTTGGAGGAGGCCTATAACCAGCAGTGGACGTCTATCGGCTGATGACGATGATGATGTTCCATCACAGTAAAATTGATCAAAATACACTTGGCACACTACTGCTCGCTGCCGCTAAAACTGTAATGCAGATAACTGGTTATCAAACACCAGACATTTGTATAGGGATACTGTTATATAATGAAGTGATGGTCACAATTTGCATTACAACATTAAACAACAAAAGTTATTTAAATAAAAAAAAAACTGAATAGAAGTAATCAAGATTGTAAATTAGTGAATGATCAGCTGCACCAAAGCTGGACATAGGCCTACCTCAAAGATCTCCACATTGAGCAGCTTCCCACTCCCTTCGTTTGTACGATTTTATCTTGGGGGACTTGGTCCATTTCCCACCACGCTGGCCCAATGCGGGTTGGTGGGAGCCAGAGCCTCCTTTGTTGCATTTTTTGTTGATTAGCAGAGTGCACACGGCAGGTGAGGTAGGCTTGGGTACCGTGAGTTGTTGTGCCGAACCCTTTACCCCCCCCATGTGAATTAATAAAAGAGGTGTTTTATTATTATGCATGTTACAAACTAAAGCAATTTCATTACCTAACACCAGGAGTTTGTGATTAAGCATTTATCTGTTTCTTTTTTTTATCTTACGAAGCAACGTTACGTGTGTGACGTTCACCTGATGGTAAGTGATGCGCCACATCGTTATGAGCAGACACTCATAAGATATTGTAGTGTTCTCCAATCGTAAACATTTTTTTTTCAGTAAAGAGGATATTTCTGTGGCTTGCATCTGCGTATCGCGACAGAAGGCGTTTTGGTCGATCCACTCTCTTTAACTGTAAAGATTGATTTAGGGTATATCCTGTATATCTAGGATAAGCACCGAGCTTCAGGTCGTGTTTTATAATACGCGACAGACTCCTAGCGGGAATCTTCATTTTCCGCGATAAGATTTTTTGATTTGCTTCCTTCCTAATGGAGTTTCGACGAATTCTGACTTTAAGAACATTAACAGCCTTTGTAGTACTAACAGCACGCGGCCGCACCGATCTATTCCTGTCTTCTTCTGGACAGAGGAAGTGTTGCTGTATCTGTTGATAGTACGATATACGAACACACGGCTGATAGCAAGCTTTTGAAGTGTCTGGATTATGACCGACCGGACCGGCTCCATACCCACTTGGTGCAAGGCGATCACTGCAATACTATTTCCTTTAACACCCCATTCCATACTGTAATTTGTTAACGAACACGAAAATATACGAGGAATGGCGCAAAATCGAAAGAACTTTTTAAAATAATATACGTGTTCCAAATTTAAAATAATTAAAAAGTTGAAAAAAAAAAGTTTTTATATAACAGTATTTATGGCCAGACTAGTGACATATATAATGAAAAGAGATATTGTTTGTTCACCAATCACGTGAAAACTAGTGAACGTATCAACACGGGAATATAACCATTCGATGCAGAATTATTTGTAGATGGTTATAGGCTGTTTTTATTTGATACAGTCTCGTATATTCACCCTTTTTGGCTACGTATGCCCCCTCCAGGGGAGGGAGCTATTGAGCGACTTGTGATCCAGTGAAAGGTTCAGGGTACCAGGCCACGAGAAAGAACGCCTATGATATAGACTGACCAGATAAAGGCGGCAGTAAAAATGGCTCATCATCATTGCCACTACATGAATGCACTAGGAACACGGCCATCAGAGAGGAGTGGTGATGTGTTGTTAAACTTGGACAGACACCTGAAGTGATGATCACGATCATTCTGTCAAGAGTGATACCGACGAAAAAGAAGGTAGGCTGTTTATTTTTTGAATTTCGTAGATCGTTCACATTTTGTATTTAATTAACCTTTATAAACATTTTCATCTCGTTATATTTATGCGGTTGCTATAGTAACGGTCGCTATAGAAATTCATTTGCGGTCAAATTTTTCATTACGGCTAATAAAGCGGGCGGGGAACAGCTAGTATATATTATATTATAAAATAAATTCAAGTAAATCGTTTCCGTTTGTCCAGTAGTCTGATACGTATGTACATGATGTCGCTGGCAGTAACTGGCCGAAGGTTGCAGTCGGTGTGGTGTGGATTGTGCAACTGCTGACGTCACTTCCGCGAATTGAACCCGCGGGCGCATCGCCATCGGCGCTGACTTTCACTCATCAGCAGTATGTGTTGGACGGTTTCCTCACAGCTGGTCTATTTAGTTTTGATATCATTTTATATTTGTCCTTACATTAGTAATTTTTTTTTATTAACAAGGTGTTCCTATAATAGTTTTAATTTGTACGTCGGTACTACCGCAGCGCCTATATCTGCAGTCAAACAGTAGTGTGCAAACATTACTGTGTTCCGGTTTGAACGGCGTTGTAACTAGTGAAATTATTGACGTAACACTACTTATTATATGTCTCAAAAACACGAGTGCAATGTGGTGCTGTTTTATCATAACTAGCGCCACGTTGTTGTGAGTTACAATAATTCTTACCACCAGGTGAATCAAAAAAAAAAAAAATACTCTGGAAGGTTTTAACTGATTCCGATAGAAACAATTTTGATGATGATTACACCAGTGCCGTATGAATAATCATCGATACGTATAACTGATGTTTGGGAAGTGAGTCCGTTTCGATTCAATGACAAATAAAAATTACGTAAGGCGGGAATTATTTGAATACCAATTGTGTTGACTGCGAATGTTTTACCTTCACTACGTAACGCGTGAACCAGTGACAGGTCAATTTACGTAAGTAGGGGGAGGTGCGGAGTGGTGGCCGGCGCGGGCGCAGTAGTGAGGCCGTCGCCCGGCGCGAAGAAAGTGTCCGTGTTGTGAAAGTGTTCGTAATCCGGCCACGGTAGGTTCTTCATGACGTTGCACCGTAAACGATTGCATTTTAACTAACGGGTATCACTCGAAGGTAAAGGTTGAGCAAGTGTTTAAACGGATCATATTTACACTATAACATGGTAGTTGCACCCAAAGTAGAGCTTGGACTTGATGCAATAAAATCCTTGAACACTTTGTAATACTCTGTTTCGGTATGAGTTTTATAACATACATACATATATATGTCTATATATATAATATGTCTAACAAGTGGTTTTATAAAAAACTCAGTATCTTAATATAAAAAACGCTATATCTTAAAACTAGTGCTCTACCATGTCCTTCTCCTGCCAAGTATTCATTAAAGCTATGAATACATCGAACTTATTACTAGTTATATAAATTATTATATTTTATTACTAACAATGTATATCAATGAACTTAATATCTAGCTTAGATCAATTAAATTACTATAATTATATTTGCTTCATATGATTTATATTATATTTTAACAGCGGTCTCTTTGGCGAAGGTTGAAAACCTGAGCCTGGACCCCTTGCAACCGTATATCATTTAAGTAATGGTCTCAAATCTAGAAGTAAGGATATAGGACCTTGCTTTAAGAAAGTAGCTTTTTGAAAGTAAAAAGTGTATATTAGTCAAGTTTTATGTAGTTTATTATACAATAAACTCTTTTCTATTCTATTCTAGTTATAAATAGCATAGATGTAATACATGATAAATGATATAATCGGTATCATTCGTGTTCTAGTTATCTCTCTATGTATATTTAATAGGAGCCTTGTTTTTCTGATCACGATATGAGATGAATATATCACAAGAAATACAGACGAAGATTGATTTATAATGAACATTATGTGATTTATGCGATACTGATAGATCATCACACAGCTTTATCGAAGTCATCATCATCATTATAATTATTTATGAATGTTATTTAGGAATTTGTATGTAATTGACTGTAGCTAATGTTAGTATAGTGAGGATACTTTAGATTATACGTATGATCAAACTATGCAATGTTCGAATTTTTGAGATTTATGGTATATCCCCATTAAGCTTGGAGCTGAGCTTTCGATAAAGATTTTCATTGTTACTGATGTGGGTACAATAAGAATTGTAAAGTCAACGTCACTGTAAAGTAAGGATGTATTGAAAAACAGAGTGCACAGATTCGTACGTTTTATCCCATCTAAACAATTTCGATATTTTCGTTTTGACTTCAATGCAAATTATTATTCACTCATCTCATGTTTTCGAATATGATTGAATCTACTTATCACCAAACAGCAATACTATCATCTCATGTACTTTAATAATTTTGTATGATTATAGTCGACTGGAGTTTTTCTTCTAACAATATTGACGTTGGCCAATTTGCGGAGATGAAATACCGAATACAATTATTGAGAATAAACTTGAAATGAAGAAGGAAGTTGTTCGATCTGTACGTCAAATTGTCGCTATCTAAGCTGTTAACTAAAGTTAATAAAGAAATAATTATAATAATAGTTTAAGAGTCATACGATTTTATAAGATATCTTAGTTGCCTATGTATATTTATATATACACACATCACTGGATTCATCGTATTTTAACGTAATTATAGGGCATTATAAAGGAAAACAATTAATATAAAGTACACAACGGGAAATTATATATTCGTAACAGTTTAGTTTCGGAAATGTTCACAGCATCTGCGTTATATTGTTCGCCGAAGAACAACGAACTGCGACCCTCTAATTTGATGTCGGCAGCCAGCCAATGAATCTTGAGGTTAAACAATAAACACAGCCAGTTGCGAAAACGTTACGGGTTACGGGTTACGGGTTATGGGTTACGGCGCGTATGATATTAACTTTCAAGGCGTAGCGTTGTTAGAATTTAATTTATGCGGAAATAGGATTGATGTTTATTGGCACACACACACATACACACAGACACACACACAGACACGCTGTAGTAAACAAGATCAATATTAGTATAGAAGCTACTACTGTGAACAAGTTGAATGACTTCAGTAAGACTGAACTGTACTAGCGGCAGCGCTACACCGCGACTCCCATTTCCGCCGCCAAACAGTAGTGTGAAAACATTACTGTGTTCCGCATTGAAGGGCGCTGAAGCTAGTAAAATAACTCAGGTAATGAGACAACATCTTGTTTCAAAGCGACACAATGTGGTGCTATGAATACCATCTTAACTAACGTCACGTTGTTATGGGCGTTTCACTTACAATGAAGTGAACATATCATTTGTCTCGTCGCTTCGTCTAATAAAAAAAAGTGAGCGCTAATACTAGCTCATTCTATTATTTTTATATTTATATTAATTGTAGTAAAGTCGTTTTCTTTGCAGGTATTTCTGCAAAATAACAAAAATAGTATCGAAACATCCTACTTACAATAGATCTCATTAAATGGTCCAAAATCACGCAGAGAGCAATGAAAAATATTTCAGGCTTCTATATATATATAATAGCTGAAAATGTTGACGAAAAGTGATGAGGAGATAGAGGATTGATGGAGGTGGAGCAGCAATACTGAATATTATGCAGATCATAACTTAACAGTGTCTTCCAAATGAAGTTGATTCTATTTTTCATCCTAAACAAAGAATTAGTAACGATAATTATAACTAGTTCAATTACTAGTAATTGTAAAGATCTTGTATATCAAAGGTAGTTAAAGAGTTATGAGTATCATAAGTGTTTCACAGTTTTAGCATAATCATTCAATAGATTATTATAAAACATAGTAAAGTATCCTTGGATATAGTACATATTATGACAAACGCCATGTTGTGTGTGAGCACACGTCAAGTATAGCGAATAAGTAAGATATATTTCGTTTACGGCTGCTCCATCGAATAACATAGTTTCTTTACTTTGATGGATTACATGTTCTTGCACAAACACCTGCTCCTTGACGTTAGGGTAGGAGTTATTACAAAGCGGTTTCAATATTCATGTTTTATTTACAGTTAATCGCAATGTTTATTGTTACGGGCGAAAGAGAAAAGTACAAGATCATTCCAGTCTACCGCAACTTATATTTTGTCAATATCTTAATATTTTTTTTTATACGAAGTGACGAGATGAGCGAGACCTTCATCTAATGTTAAGTAATACGTCTGCTTATAACAATGGGTCCCGCATAACAACTCAAGAGACCCAAGCCAACTTTAGCTGCTCACGGTGCACCCTGCTAGTCAACAAACGAGGCTCTGGCTCCCACCAACCCGCATTGGGCTAGCGCGGTGGGAAACGGCTCAAATCCCCCCATGAAACCTTACAAACGAATGAAGGTTGCGGGCAGCCGCTGGATGCCTGTGGACATCTATCGGTTGATCATGACACATACGATGTTGACTCTTTACCGCTGTAATCACAATAGCTTCAAAGCGTTTCACACCGAAACACAGTCTCCGGTAACAGAGACCTGAGAATTCTTGTAGAATAAAATTGGTGACAACTGTGTTTTTTTGCTTAAAATGTTTATTTTTTTTACTCTGTCTCTTACTTTCCATTTTTTATAACATCTTTCTAGAATTCACTGTAAAATTTCTATGCCCTCTGAAAAACGGATAAGAGTAAATATTTTACCGCAGATACTAATGTAGCCATTATCGGAAGCTGTCATTTACTAAAGTCTACTATTGAACCTATTCTGAAGATAATCATAACTACATACCAATTATTGGCCATGATATCATATAACTATACTACTATATATATATTAATGTGAGAGTACGACATTGTTCAATTACATAAGATATTTCTTGTCGTTATACACTTCAGACTTATTACAACTTTTGTATTAATAAAAATAATTAAGCAAAGAACTACGCACTGTTATTACATTTCCGACAAAAAAAAAGTCCCATTTTCTTTGTAAGTTTCATTTTCGTTTCCGTCTTCAAAGCACTACGGCGCCTTTTCTACTTCCCTTTATAACTTCTTTTTGTTTTGAACTTTCTCCAGTACTTACTTGATCACGTAATTACTCACTAAACGACAACTGAATGGTTTAATTACGTTTTTAATACTTTCCGGCAGGTCTGTAAAATGTTTAATGGAAAATATATATATATATAAGAAGCTTTGTTTGATACCAAAGTTAATTTTATTAAAACTGTAAAATGTGCCCCCATTTCGTATAATATCCAATCTGATATATTAATTCCTGTTATCCGTAATCTACCATATTGTACCTTTGTAAAACATTATATCATTTTATATTAAAAAAAATTAATATTTCAAAGTGGGGAATAATAAAACTCCCTCCAAACGTATATGATTAAAACATTTATAAAATATTAAACGTAGATATAACAATGTCACACTGTAGTAGAGTGGAAACTCATTAATGTTGGTAGGTCTATATTACTGGTCTCTATAGCCGGAGACCGTCTCGGTAGATACCACTGCAGCGTCCAACCCTGCCACCAAACATTACTGTGTTCCAGTTTAAACATCGCTGAAGCTAGTGAAATTACTGAGGTCTTAAGACTTAGCGTCTTATTGCTTCAAGACGTCGAGAGCAATGTGGTATTGTGTATAAGGTTTCTTGTTAAGGACAGACGTGACACTTACCATCAGATGAATGTCCCACTTGTCTTATCCCTTCCATCAATAAAAAAAATATATTTGTTTTAAACGTCTATTGGCTCACGTTTTGACCGTGTAACATATAAGAGAATACAAATATTGCATAATACGTATATTACATAATACGCTAAAAGAGAAACAAAGCAAAGCAAGTCTTTAAGGTCTGCTGATGCTTTTTTGTGGTAGTAATCGTCAGCAGTCGCTGCCGGCGAACCAAACATTACCAACGCTAGAAGGTCGGGCTACCTTTCACTCGTGTCCCATGCGATCGTGGCCTTACGTCTCTGTGTACATCTTATAAATAATTATTAAATAAAAAACGTACAGACGTTTTCACATAATGGATGCAAGTACCACCCTTACAAACAATACCCAATGTAGCCAACATATACTTTTTTTAAATAAATATCCCGCTGTTATAAACAGTGCCTACAGATAAGTAAAACTCCAGTAACATTAAACATATGTTATATGTCTTTTATATATTCATATGCAATCGATGCATTCTTACTTTTACAATTTTTTTAAATCACGGAAACGATGAGACGAGCGGCAACCTTCACCTGATGGTAAGTGAACCTATGACAATGTGGCGTTAGTTAGGTTGGTATACACTGCATCAAACTTCGTTCGTCGCTTTGAGCGATAAGATGTTGAGTGCCGTTATACTTTTTCACTATCTACAACTCCATTCAAACCGGACCACAGTAGTGTGCGCATCAGGTGATCGTCGCTCTCGTCTCGTCGGTGTGTTGAATAATAAAAAATGCTTGTTGAGGTATTGAGGTGGGGTGCGGGATCTTTGATGAATAACAACGCACGCAGCAATATCAGCACAATATTGATAATGATAGAGCGATTTAAAGTACAGGGCAAGTTACTAAGTACAACAGTACTACGAAGATCCAGAAAGATCCAGTTGATGGATACAGTTGTATACTTCGTGACAGACCACTGTCTCGATTTTTGATATTACAAAGATCCAGTTAATGGATACACATTGAACTAAGTCTTTTATTGACAACTTAACTTTTACTTTTTTTTTTACGATGTTTGGGCCTCAGTTTTATTGACAACCATTGCGGCTTCATCGGAATCAGCTAAAATAATAATAAAAATAAGAAAAGAAACTAAAAATAAAATAAAATTAAAATTATACCATAACTTTAAATAAACACGAAAATACAAAAACTAAGCATAAAAAACAAACCCGAAACCAAAGCATCAAACTTAAATATATACATATATGTAGATAAAGTAGTATGTGAAAGGGGGAGGAGAAAGGTAAGGAAATATTGGATGCGGAAGGGTTGAAGAGTTGGACAGTGCTATAGAGGAAGAGATTAGGGGGCGTAATTAAATATATACATAGATAAATATACATATGAATTTATGACGTGCACGGTGCGCGTCGGATGGCGGCAATGACTATGAGGTTATCGAAAGAGGGCTCGGGCCTGTCATCCGATCACCTTCGTCTGTATTGGGAGCCGAGGGTGTCGAGGACCGCCCGGGCATCCGGGTGTGACATGTGTACGCGGAGTGCTAGCCTGACGGGCGCCTCAACCAGCGACAGAAGCAGCGCGTCCGAATTGTGGTGAATCCGTGATTAGTGTCTTTACGCTTGGATGTCGTGTTGTGCGTGTTGGTGTCGGTGATGGGTGTGTCGTACTTGTCGGACAGACTCTCTGCATCTATGTGGAGCGGAAGCACATGTCGAGGACGTCGATTCTTACTGGTGGCATCGGGAATCGGGACGAACTCCACTGTTTGCTCTATTAGTGGGTTCGAGTGGTGTGTGGCCTTGGCAAAGTGGCAGATAGCACAATCTTGCATGAATTGTGCTACCGAAGGAAGTTTAAAGTCGCTATGCAGGTCGATGTTTCGTTGAGTACCATTCCATCCCGTGGCCTTACAGATGAAGCGTGCTGCGTCTGGATGTCCTGTATGGGTTTAAGAGTGTTAGAGGAAGGGCGGGCAAATACAACGCACGCATAAGTCATAATAGGTCCTTGTACAGGTGCACCCTGTGTTTTAAGGCTAGCTTGCTAGATTTGCAGAGTAAGGGATGAAGTCTGTCCATTACAAAGCCAGCCTTCTTCCTCACCCTGCGAATATGACTTTTGAAATATAGCCTTCAGTTTAGGTTAACCCCGAGGTATTGGACTGAGTTTCTCTAAGGAATAGGATGGTCGAAGATATACATTGACTTGGGAGTGGCGCACAAAGCGCTACTGGGGATTCGGGATTTCCTTTTTCTTGAGAAATGTAGGGCTTTGCTCTTGAACGGGTTGACATCAATTCTCCACTTCCTAAACCAATCGCCTTTGCGCTTGGTTGCAGACTGGAGCCGATTTGTCAACCGGGGAAGATGGGGACCGAAAGGTAGAGAGCAGTATCGTCTGCGAATAGAGCCAGGTTTACCCCGAGGTCTTTAGGAATATCGCTGATGTACAGCCAGAAGAGAAGAAGGGACAAGAAGGAGCCCTGCGGAACACCCGTTCTGATGCGACGGGAAGTGGAGTGAGCGCTTCGACAAGAACGTCTCTGATGATGGTGACGAGTCTGTCCGGCACCTTGACTGCGTACAGCTTGTAGATCAAGTCATCGACAATCGTCGGTCGACGTTAAGCACCGTCGTTAAGTGATTATACAAAAAGATGTTTATTCTTTGTTAGGATTTGCGCTATGATAAACGATAGTATGATCTATTGTCGATGGTGGCGCTATCTGTTGGTTTGATTGGAAACTTCTAGTTACATACTTTTATATTTTCTTTAATATGGGAATTCCGGATCCTTTGAATCTAATGAAGCTGTATAAGACGTCTAGAAGACAAACAGCACAAACATCGAAAGAAAAGTAGTCTCCGTTAAGTTAAGTGAAGTTGTTGACACGTAAACCACCTACCAGATATGATTAGTTATATCTTCGATACATTTGTGAGTGTGCACTTTCTCTACAACTATTTCAAGACAATAAATCGTGATATCAAATAGCAGTTATCTCGTCTCCACGCTCCGTCTGCTATAACGTATGCTGTGCGACGTTATTAATTCCATATGCTAATAGCACGGCATCGCAAAAACGCTACCATCATTAACATACTTTCCCATTGTTATTCATTAAACTTTACGCAAGTTATATAAATATGTTAATTTTATTAGATAATACGTTATATGTATCATGTATGTCGTTGTATAAATATATTCACTTACATAATTATTACCTCACGCGGAGCAAGTATTTCATATAGCGAGGATTTCATATTTGAACCGTTGGGATGGAACGTTAGGGTTTTGGGATCCTTAACCTTTTTAGAGATTTATCAAAAAAATTTACGGAAACCACTCGGGACACCAGAGGCGGCAACTACATGGAATAAAGAATAAGCCTCGCCATCCAGCACGGCACTCCGCCGGACGGGGATGACCTGCTGCTTTTCTATTATTGTTAGCATATATAAGTTTAATTTATTTTACTGTTAGCTTCTTAGAAATAATACAGCTTTGGACTTTAATTATTTTTTTTAAGGTATTCATTTTTAATAAGGCAATTTCGTACTTTTAAAACTCACCGATAACAAGGTAAGAAAGTCACAAACGCAATATAATCATTGCGCAACGGTCTCCGGTTCGTTTCGCGTTTCATCTTTTATTGAATAACCAAATAAATTCTTCATTTCACTGTATAATTAAGGAGCCAACTTCGAGGCACAAAAGGAGAGTTGCCTAAACTAAATATTGACCCAAAAAGTTTCGCACAATCTGTGAAATGAATGAGTGCCGTATTGTTTAAGGCGTATTGGAGGGAATCGGATAGGATACATATTTTCCTAACTTATTAAGCCTCCATTGAATTACTTCGAACAGTAGATACTCGTATTATGTCATCATTGTTCGCACCTCTCCAGACAATCCATTTTGAGTTATGTTACTTAGGAAGTAGTAAAATTGTAGTTAAGGGAGCGTGCGGGATCATTTCTCAGTATTCAATAGCGATAGATGTGCTACGTTGAAGACAGGTTTACTAGATACAACAGATACGTACATTTTTTCTTTTATGATAAATATTCTACCGAAAGAATATCCCTACAAACGACGGCCCTGGTGCTCGGCATGTCGCGGGAAGCCGCTGGATACAGGTAGTACAGGACCGATCGCTGTAGGGATCTTTGGGAGAGGCCTATGTCCAATAGTGGACGTGTACAGGTTGACGATGATGCATGTGATTTGACATTTATTAAAATCTTTTGTAATTAATAACAACATCAAGTTTTGTGTAACCTAAAACCGATGAATGATCTTTTCGGTTTGGTTGTCAATAAAGGACACGAATACGTAATACCTTCGCTCTTTTAATTCAATCGAGCTGGACACACGTCAAGCTCATTCTTCAATTGTTTACATTAATGTATGCATTTTGGCAGTGTGATGATGGGAAACAATACGTAAAACAATACAATTGAACTATTAATAATTTAACAGACAGTCAATCAATTTATGTCATCATAGAAATATTGTCGACCTCAAAATTTCGTTAGTCATCATTAACTAGCTGTTCCGCGAAATATTCTACAGCAGTGGAAGCAGGTCACTGTCTTTTATATACATATATCTCTTATAAAGTATCCTTTATCATTTTTTTATTTTATGTACGGGAAAAGCTACCACAAACCTGCATTCATAGCGCTAAGAATGTCTATGTCGGATCAGCACCAATTAAAACCGCCACGATATTCCGTGTCGCTTTACGGTGGGGCCACTTAAACGCTTTCGTATATCCGAGACCTACCAAGCATCCATCCCTTTCCGTTTGATATAGCTTATATACATTGTTTTCTTCTCGGCTTCTTGTTCTCACCTAGGCAAAGGATTGAAGTGATCCCTTGCCCAGAAGCCATGAGAGCTAAGAAATAAAGTTTTTAACCCTCCAGGCGAATGTTTGATATTGGACTCCGCTGCGTACTATTATATGGTAGCGAAGGACAGGAAAATATTTAAATACGCTTGATTTGTGTTTTACATCATTTTAACAATTTATTCAAAATTAACATTGCAAGTATGATAATATGACTCAGTATAATCGCGTAATACGCTTCAGAGAAATATTAATTTCAGTAATACGAACGCGAACTCGCCGGTAGAAATATGAATTGAATTCAAATCTATAATTTTGTACGTATGATGAAATAATATCATACTTTAACTATAAGTATTAAAGAACCCATAGAATTCATTTAAAAACTTTTAATAAACATTCGTAATTAATATTTCGCCTAATTTAAGAAAACAAAAACAAAACAGAAAAATATTAAAAAGTATCAAATTATATTTTTTCTAATTTACTATAATTTTTTTTTCCAGAAAATGAAGCTGTCTTTCTTCGTAGCAGCTCTCTTAATCGCAATTTGTAAAGGAGCAGTAGATGTAGAAAAAACTGTACAGCAAGTTGAGACTATATTAAAAACAAATTCCTTACTCCCGAGATTAACGCGCGAGGAGATACTGCAATTATTAAACGATATAAGAGCTGAAGATGCTAAGAGCAAATTGTTACTCAAAAACTTAAATAAAGATGATAGGAATAAATCCGTTTTGAAAAATCAAGAAACTAAATCTGTAACTGTTACTCAAGCAAAAAATTTAACAAAAAATATACCACAAGGTCTCACCACGTCAGAGTCAACATTAACAAATATTATAGAAAGTACAACAAAAAGTGGAACTACTAAACTAACGGTAGTATTGCCTTATACACCTAGAGATGGATCGTCTTTACAAGAATTGTATACAAGACCACCGCGCGTAGAAATTGTTCCAGAACCCAAAATGTCCAAAAAACCTATACAACGGCAAAAACTAAACAACAATATAAAATTAGATACTAAGGTAAAGGCAAATAAAATTGGGAACGATATTCCAACAGAACTACAAGCTTTTTTGAATGCTCATGGTTTAAAAGGTAGTCCAGGTCAGGATAACTTTTTGCTACCACTCGATGGATTCAAACCTCTGCCTCCGGCAAAAGTCATAGACGAATCTGTTCAACTGCCAGAAAGTATTTTGTTAGCTTATGATTTAATATCGCCATCGGACAATAAACCTTCGTCAACAAAAAACAAAGAAGTTCCAAAAACGAACTTCTTGTACGAACCGCTGCCCCCGGAATACCCGTTCGAATTAGACACGTCGGCGTCTGAATTAAAAGATGCGGTACTACCTTACGATTTACCAAAACCGAGGAAAACTAAAGCATTTACATCTACACCTAACTACGAACCTATTGACTACGATTCTATAAAAGTTATACCACTAATGAAGGGCCCCAGTCCCATAGATGACGAAAAAGTTATTGTTGAAATCGAACAGAACAAGAGACAAATCAATGAAACAACAAATAACGAAGATTCGATTAATACTACAACTACTACAGAGGAATCAACAACTGCTGCCAGTGATTTCAAGGAATCTCCACCTGCTATAGACAATGACCAAGGTGCGTCTATAGCTGATCTTGAAGATTCATTTGGTGGAGCAGCACCAGAAGTACCGGGCGATTCCGTACTGCCACCGCCTAGAAAAAATGGCTTTTATTGGATGTTAGATTGGAACAGCTTCCTTGAAGTGGGCGACGGTGACTCGAAAGTAAATATTCGTTTTGAGCCAAAACTAGGGGATCCACAAATGTTTTTGCCTGTGAATGTTCCTTAAATTTATAAAACAAAAAACATGAGTAGTAGTCTAGTCTAATATATTCTAAACAGTTTCTCCGCTTTTCATTATTTTCGACGCATTGTATATTTTCTAATAACTTAAAACATAAGTTACAGCCTTTATAACTTTAAAGAAAAATGTGAAATCTTTATGTCTAGACTTAGATAAGACTTGTGTAAAAATATTATAAGTCTGGGTAGGTATGATCCTCTCTGTTCAAAACATAGATAATATTAATGCTACGGATTTTCTTATGGTCAAATACATAACTATTAGTACTAATAAACTGTTAGGTAACATATAATTATTTAGTGCACCAAATATTAATTAATTTTATATATGTTATGTGCATTAAATAGTTTTCAAATTATAATGGATTTCATTACCTTTTCACAAAATTTAGTCAATTCACTGAAGATTGATATCATTAATTCTATCATCTATTGGGAGAGGAAAGTTACAATTAGACACTTGTTACCATGAACTATAAAAATGTGGTGTTATAAATTTAACTCCAGCTTCTGTCATCTGTTTGACTGTTTGTCTCCGGCAACACCGGCAGCACACTCCTGAACGATTGATCAGGATTTAGAATATCATCATCATGAAGTATTCTCTTCAAATTAAAGATTGATGAGATTGAGAAAACTAATTTGATTCTCAGCTATTCTTTTCATCTGATGGTATTTACCCCGGTCTACTTTTTTATGTAAATCATTTTTACCGCTGTCCACCAGGCACACGTTTTCCAATAATATTGCCCTCCTAAATCAACCTTAGGAATTCATAACGGGATCCTATTTTAAGATGTCCGAAAAATACAATCTTTCTTTGCACGATGGTTGTCATCAGTCTGCGCTTGCAGTTAGCTCTATCAAGGACTTGAGAATTGGGAAACAACATTTAAGTTATAAATAACCAAACCACATATTTTTAATTGAATCTATGAAGCGCTTCTTTTTAAATCCGGCGGCAAAATACGATCTCTATTATCAATAAGAAAAAAAACAACGTCTAAGTTGCAAGTTAATGTTACGCATCAACAAGGCAATCGAATCGGACCCACTCGCTAAGTTGTACAATAAAACTTACTGTCGTTACCCAACAGGTGTTTCACTTAACTTGATAACTAGGTGATCGTTGCTTTAAATTTTGTTGTTTTTCGTTTGCTTACAATGTTTTCAAAGATATAACTCATAACAGCCAATTTACATCCCCACTGTTGGGGCATAAGTCTACCCTCAATATGAGGGCGATGGGCCATAGTCACTTCACACACACCTCAGAATAAATACCAATTCATGTGCAGGTTTCCTCGCGATGTTCTCCTTCACCGATTGTACTTCACTGTTGTTACTAAAGTTCACAAATGTACTTAAACTTAAATATTAAAGCCATCGGTACATGCCCAGGTTCGAACCCGCAACCTTCGGAACGAAAGCCGCACGCTCTAACCGTTAGGCCAGCGAGCTTTCAAAGATGCTTTTGTAAAATACTAGTAAAGTAGAAAATCATTATTCATTTGACTGATGTGATTTGATTCCGCCATCGCCCTTCTACCACCGGATGTACAGACACACCGCAGACATTCATCCCTACATAGTGGACATCCCACACATTGGGACGTAGCGATTCGCTTCGATCTTTTTAATGCGAACAGTTGAGGATTTAAACAGTCTGCCGTCATCAGTGTTTCCGACCAGGTATGACGTGAGGATCTTTAAGAGAAGAGTGAATAGGCTATTATAGACTAGTGCACTTTGTCACCAAAGACTACATCGCCGCTTACCACCAGATGGGATAGTAGTCAAGCGCTAGTTTACAAAATAAATAAAAAAAGACTTATATCGTTATCCATATTAATTATTGTTTATGATTTCATATTTATATATTTAATATTAGGTCCTTACATATGAAATTAGCGTTTTGTGCGGGAGGAATATAAAGTTTTTTTTTGTAAAATGTATTTGATTAATCAAAGTATGCACCGTTGTTATCTATGCACTTTTACTATCTCATAGGTAGTTCATTGATCCCTTTACTAAAAAAACCATGGGGGCGAGAATCAATAAACTCTTTAATAGCGATTTGAACTGTCGCATGGGAGTTGAATTTTTTTTCTTGTAAAAAGTTGTCCAAATTCCGGAAAAAATGGAAATCTGTTGGGGCAAGGTCCAGGGAGTACGGTGAATATCGCAGACATTCCAAATGTAACTTAGTGGTTGTTTGTTGTGCAGTGTGTGGTGGTAGTCATGCGTTGTCGTGAAGCAGCAGTGGTCTAGAGCGATTGCCCAATCTCGGTTGTTTAGCAGCTAGTTCTTCCTTCATGGTTTGCAGTTACTGACAATAGATATCTGACGTAGTCGTTTGGCCAGATTTTAGAAAGCTGCAGTGAACGACACCGGGGCTAGTCCATCAAACACTCACAAGTAACTTTTTCCAAATCAATTTTCGTTTAGGGCAGGAATTGGCTGGGTCTCCAGGGCTCAGCCATTGCGACGAGTACTTCCGATTATCGTACAGTATCCATTTTTCATCACAAGTAATGATTCGATTTAAAATCCCTTCATTATTGTGTCGGTGGAGCAAAGTAACACAGCAGCAGCAGTCGGCGCGTGTTTGCAAGTTCGATTCACTTAATTCATGAGGCACCCATCGTTCAAGTTTTTTTTTACTTTCCCGATTTGCTTAAAGAGGATTAATACAGTTTTGTCACTTACCCCGAAGCCTGCAGGTATCTCTGAAGTACTTTGTGATGGATCCGCTTCCATAATAGCCTTTAATTTTTCATTTTCCACTTTGGTCTCCGGCCATCCACGGGGTTGGTTCTGAAGGTCGAAATTTTCAGAACGAAAACGTTGAAACCAAAAACGTACCGTGCTTTCTTCTGCGACGCCAGCGCGGTACACATCTTTAATCTTGTGAGCTGTTCCTGCAGCACTGATACTGGTGCCACGGTAGAACTCGTACTAGTAAATATACCGATATTTCATGTTTTCCATTGTGCGGTAATAAGCGACGCCAAAGAAAAAAACAATGAGGAAAAAACAAATGAATGACTGTTTTCAAAACTCATATGCACCAGCTAAATGAATTTATAAATTTGAATTTGGAATTCTTAACCAAAGAGGAGATATTTCACATCAAAGTTGTCAGTACGACAAAACGCTAATTTCATATGTAAGGACCTAATAAATATGAATTTTATTTTTCGACAAAGCGAAGAGGCAAGCCAAACGTTAACCTGATATGCCGTTAGTTAGGATGATATACACAGCACCAAATTGCGCTCGCCGTTGATAAGATGTTGTCTTTTTACTTCAGCAATTTTACTAGCTACAACTCCCTTCAAACCGGAACACAGTAATGTTAAAATAAGCGATACATTGGTTCTTACCTAGACGGTCTCCGGCAGCAGGGATCACCAGTCAAATTACTTTCCATTTTACCTTCTCTGAGATTTGCTGTCTTGATATTTGAGATAAAGGTACACAAATAAATTAAACTCTGTAAAAAAAATGTAGTACGAAATATATTATAGAATTTCAGCTCTGTAATGAAATTCTAGAATAATCCCATAGCTGTTTGCAATGATTGATTTAATTCTCGTAAATAAGTTATATTTCAACGAATACTATAAAATATTATTTTCAATACGGATTGGAAAGATTTTTTATTATCTTATTAAGTGATAAGACGATCTAGACGTTCACCTGATGGTAAATGGTACGCCCTCCCGTAACAACGTGGCGCTAGTTAAGATGGTATGCACTGCATGACACATAAGATATTGAGGCTTCTTAACCTTTGTAATTGCACTAACTACAGCGCCCTTCAAACCGCAACACAGTACAGAATACAACAGTTTGCACACTACTGTCCAGCGGCAGAAATAGGTGGTGTGGTGGTGCCCACCTAAACGATCTCCGGCAGCAGAGACCTACCACCAGTACTTGTTCACATTCCAAGTTTTTAAATTAAACGTTCAGAATGAAGTTACATTAATAGTCTGAACACAGAGAAGAGGGTAATAAATCTAGTACTCGTCTGTCATAGTTCTCTAAGTGCTCCAAGAACAACTGCGTCACTTTACCCCAATGTACCCTTAGCTAGTCGTGTGGTCTATAACCTTGAATTTATTTAGCTTATTAATGGCGGAACCTTATCTGTATTAGTTTTTTTTATTTCAAATACGACCTAATGAAATATATAGCTATAAGATAAAAAAGTCTATACAGCTGTTTAAAGTGAAACCTTTAGATCGGAGCTATGGTGATACCACACAGTTCTACCACTAATAGTCAGGAGTTACTCAATCCTTATTTGAGTCCAATGTTTTTCTTTCTATGGAATCAAAATGTGCACCACTTAGTTGTAGACAAGAAACCCATCCCTACAATTACAATAGATGCTGCGGAAAAAGCAATCATTTATTAGATTTAATACTGCATATAAAATATCAGTGGAGTGCACAAGATATTTTTTTTTAAAAGGGTGTTATCTTTCTTTTTAGTTAAATCTAAATTGCTGACGCAGCAATCCTTAGAGATTATTTGAATTTTTTCTCCATAATACATTCCGGAGAAACGACCAATCTTTAAGTAATTTAAAACACATAGAATAGATTTTTTTATAATTAACAATGCATTAACTAATTAATTGAATAATTTCACTTCAGTGATTTATCTTTAAATTAATAATAGTACTCATTCAAAATAAAAAAAAACGATGAATAGGTTTATAAAAATGGCTATTTACCATTTGTTAAATAAATAGGCCTATCCGACCCAAAAATATATTTCTGCTATTAGTCGCTGCTCTTTAAATTGGACGGTTTATAGAAGAAGCACTGCTTCTCTGATCTCTACACCTTTATTTTATGCACACTACCAAATGATATGATTTGTAAGATGCACAGAAATAGGACTATGACCAGTAGTAGACGTCTAACCCCTGATGATGATGATAAGTACAGAATAGTTCCATTTTGCGCCACTCTGGGCAGCGGCGCTAGTTGCGCCATATATTCGCTAAAGAGTTAAATAGTTTGCATTAGTTTTTTTTATTTAGCGAAGACACCAGACCGATTATATCAAATGAATTTATAGTAAATTTAGATTTTGTTGGTATTATATAGTATATATATATAATTCAGATTATTATTTAGATTATAGTTACGGTATGAAGTGCTTATGTTTTTGTCTAATGTCAACGCTCATGACTGTAGCCTTTGTACCCTCGAACAAAGTCTAAGATGAGGTAGAATTAACACCAACTGAGAAAAAGAGACTACTACGATAAATCATATTGATTATTAACTTTATCATATGAGCAGCGATTAAGATTACTGTTGGTTCGGAGATAACTAGTTAGAAGCTAATCTGATATCGCGGTGTCTCGTGTCGGAAATTCATCGGAAGTTGCGCGTGTAACTGACGTACTCTAATCAAAGTTTTAGACGTAGTGCTGTATAGCCAGCTTCGAAGACATAAAGCAAACTTATATGGCTCTATAGCGGTGTTAATTTTCTAGTTAGGAACATGACGCAAGAAGATTTGCGACCTCTACCAATAAAGATCCATCACGGCCGGTTTCTCTACTAGTTGCACTACTCTCTCGCGATAGTTCATAATTAGAAGCTATTGGTTTTGGAATATATAAAATCTGTAATAGTTATTTAAACAAAGTTTATTAATTAAAGAATGTCCCGAATTACATACTAACCTACCCTATCTACCCTAACGGAGATTATATATATCCCATACGATCGGGTAGGGAGTCATAACGAGGGTTTTGGATTATTTCTCACCACGCTGGCCCAATGCAGGTTGGTGGCAACCAGAGCCTCGTTTGTTGATTAACAAGGTGCACCGCGAGCAGGTGAGGTTGACTAGTTTACCGTGAGCTGTAGTGCGGGAAATCTCACACCTCTCCACCCTTGTAATGCTTACACACTTACATTAATTATTTATTTTTATTTAGTGACATCATACCTAGACCACATTATAACCAAAAATATTTATTAAATTAATAAAAAAAGGACAGCGGTTATAATGCAAAATATATCATCAAACAATCTTAACTGCAAGATCACGATAAAGTAATCGTAGATCCAAATGATCAGGTGAGACCTGCCTGCTAGTCAAAAAACGACTCGCAGTAACTAGATGCCGGTGAATCAAAAATTTTGGTGATTAAAGATTCTTGTTAAGGACCTACTACATCCGGTAGTGTTATTTTTTTTTATTCTATGAAACAACGAGACGAGCGCATTGTTCACATGAAAGTAAGTCTTAAACCCGCTTATAACAACTTGACCCTAGTTAGGATGGTTTTCACAGAACCACATTGCTCTCCTCGCCTTGAGACATAAGATGTGAAGTCTCGTTACCCCGTTACTTTACCATCAACACCCTTTGAACCGGAACACGGTAACGTTTGCACACTACTGTTTGGCAGCAGAAATAGGCGTTGCGGTGGTACCTAGACGGCAGGCTAATAATCATGCCGTCAGACCATCATGCGTCTATTATTTATGAATAACTTATTATCTGATATATGCTTCGGGACGAATAGATCTTTTGACTTCGTAAGCAGTTAAGATTATGAAAAAAAAATTTTATTTACTTAATAAAAATTCTCCGACAATCAATAAGAAAAATTATTTGTATAAAGTAAATCGTCGGTTATTATAATTGGTACAATTTATCAATCATAATACCGTCGATCTTTCTCCAAGTAAGTAAGCACCCTATTACAAAGAATGATCAGGGCTATCTGTGACACAGTAATCGGAAACTTTTTGGGGCAGTATAAAGAGGAATGGAAACAATATTAAACTTTTTAATGTTTTCATTAAGTTTACAAAATACGTTAAATTATAAAGAATCTACTCTTCAACTCAAACAAGATTCGAAATGGGAGTACTTTGAGAATTGTCATCGACTTGTGGACATTGACCGTCCTTCCTATTGTATCATTGCAGCAAAAACAAAAATACTTGAATAAGACTTATAAGAAATGTTTAAGTTCATTAATATGCAAATTATTCATTATTCAAATTAGTATTTAAAAAATATATATATATTTACATATAAAACTCATATCAAATATCTGATAAATTGAGGTATTAAATCCTATAGAATTTATACTTCCGTCTGGAACGTTATTAATATTTTTTTTTATATTTGACGAAGAGACGAGACAAGCAGAACGTTTATCTGATGATCAGTAATTCCCTCGCTTGGGGTGCATTGGGTCCCCCATAACAACTCACGGGACCCAAGCCAACGTTGTTTGCTCGCGGTGCACCCTGCTAATTAACAAACGAGGCTCTGGCTCCCACCAACCTGCATTGGGGTAGCGTGGTGGGAAACGGCGCAAATATCTCCTTACGAACTTCTGTATCTGAAGGTCGCAGGAAGCCGCTTGAGCCGGACAGTGCAGGATCGACCGATGTGGAGATCTTTAGGAGAGGCTTATGTCCAACAGTGGACGTCTTTCGGCTGATGATGATGAACTAATAACAATTGACTAACTTTGCATTAAAGCATGGCAGATCAGTTAGATGACATATTCAACAAAATTGTCATGACTGACATGATTTCCCAAAGGGCCGAAATCCCTCGTATGAATCCCTACCCAATCGATCTGGAATCTTCGGAGGATTGTGCAATCTACGTAGCCATGATGATGATGAAATATTTCTTAACACTAGTAAATCCAAAATTTCATACCTTTGGTTAACAAACGTATAAAGACATCACCTACCCCTATATGAATCGTTATAAGCGATGGCCGTATGTGCTCGGCTGGTCGCGGGAAGCCATTGGATGCGGGTAGTCCAGGACTGATAGACGTGGGGCAGTTCTTTGTCCAGCAGTGGTCGTGTATATGATGATGATGATGACGCTTACCTATAGAACCGTGGTGTTAGTTAGACATAATAAACTGGAGCTTGCGCTGATCGCCGAGAGACATAAGATGTTAATTCTCGTTACCCCAGTAACTTAGGATGACAATAAATAATAATAAGGAGCTACAATATGAAGTTCTTCAAAAAGGGCATGAAAAGGTTTCTGCAGGGTCGGCAACACGTCCACTGACACAGCAAGCCTGTTTGCCACCTAAGTAGTTAAAAAAAAATTCGTTAACTATAGCGCCCTTTAAAATAGGTGCTGTTATTGGTACTTGTCTACAGTCTCCAACAACAGAGACCTTTAATTTGTATCTAGTGAATATTTTTTAATAATTTTCCTTTTTAAAATGTTATTCAAAGTTTTATACGAACGTGAGAGGTTCACGGAGGATAATGCTGTTTTAAAATAGTACTCGTGGAGCACTTCCGGCGGTGTGCGAGAGCTTTGGCGGCTAACAAATGTACGTGAGATCCCGTACGGACGCCGCATGAAATATGTACGTTACTATCAAATGCCATTAACGCGGCCATATCTGTTCATCCCACGGAACTTCTAAAATTATACAGTTAATAACTTTGCCTATTTTATAAATAAATACATACATAATAGATTGGGGGTGTAAGGGGTTCCGCCTAACATCTTACTTAACCTAACCTCTGATTTACCTGCACGCGGTGCATCGTGCTAAATAACAGACGGGGCCTTGACCCGCACTGGGCAAGCGTGGTGGACTATTATCCAATTCCTCTTAATAACCTCTAAGAAGAGGTGAAGATCTTTGATGTCAATGACCGTATATTTCTGTAATTAAAGTTCAAATTGTTATGATTGATAGACTAATAAACCCTTTTATTACAGCAAGTAATGCAACAATTTTTTTTTTTGCTAACATTTGTTTGTGCAGCAGATTTTTTTATTTAAATAGGCGATGATACTAGCAGGACGATCACCTGATGGTAACTGATACGCACGCTCATAATAAAGTGGCGCTAGTTACGATGACATACATAGCATCACACAGTACTCGTCTCCTTGAGACATAAGATTGTCAGTCTCTTTACTCCAGTAATTTCACTAGCTGTAGCGTCATTCATCATCATCAGCTGATAGACGTCCACGGCAGAACATAGGCTTCCCCCAAAGATCCCCATATCGATCGGTCTTGCGCTACCCGCATCCAGCGGCTTCCTGCGACCTTCGTTTGTATGAGTTCATCTGGGTGACTTGGACCATTTCCCACCACGCTAGCCAACGCGGATTAGCTGGAACTAGAGCCTCGTTTGTTGATTAGCAGGGTGCACCACGAGCAGGTGAGATTGGCTTAGAGTTCCTCGAGTTGTTGTGCGGGACCCCTTACATCCCTATCGCCGGATTCAAACCGGAACAAAGTAATGTTTGCACACTACTGTTTGTCGGTAGAAATAGGAGCTGCGGTGATACCTACCTAGACGGTTTCCGAATACATGGACCTCACCAGTAAATTTTTATCGTATGTATATTTTAATATTGTCCGTGAGCATCTAGATGATCTTCTGCGGATTCTATTTTTTAACCTGATCAAATTGAAACAATCGCTCGCTCGACACCTCGCATCTACTTGCCGTTCACTTTAATAAACGTGTCGGTTTGTCTATCCGTTAAGCGAGATAAAACACGTGCGAAATTTCAAGGGACCCGTGTGTGCATTCAATTTGTGAATATTAGCAAACAGAAGCGAAACCAATTTCCTCACGCGAAATATTTATGTACAATATATATATATATATATATATATTGTAAGGAGATTACTTATTTCTGTGTGTTGAATATTTTCGCTTTTTATTGTTTGTTACGAGCGTGTAAATAGCTTTTTTGCTTTAGATTATAGCAGCTGTTCTCCGTCCGCTTCGCTGGCTCTAATATACTCGTAAAATATTCTATTGCAACCGTTACCTATAGCAACCGCATAATTAATACCAAATGAAAATGATAAAAGCTAATCAGAAATAAAAAAATCATCGAATGGTATTACATGTCGATACGTTCACTAATTTTCACGTGATGAGTGAACAAAGAAAATTCATTTCCATTATATATATAGATTTACCGGCGGCAGGTCTCGCAGGACCGCAGCGTCTATTTCTGCCGACAAACAGTAGTTTATTAATATTACTCTCTTCCGGTTCCAGTTAAACAACTGTGGTAAGGTTTCTCAACGTTTTATGTCTCAGGCGACGAGCGCAATGCGATGAGGCGTAACATCCTAACTAGCGCCATGTTGTTAGGAGCGTATCACTTACCATGAGGTGAACGACCCGTTCGTCCCGATGCTTAATTGAATTTAAAAAAAAAGTAACATCCCGCAATATAAACATATGGGGTTGACTAAGCTAGATTGGGCATCAATTGCCGGAAGAATTACTGGGAACATTAGGCGGAGTTTATTACGAGTGGAAGAGAAAGAGAGAGATAGAGAAAGACAAATTACTAAAATTATATCAATAGGTATGTAAGCCTGCCTATAATAACGTGATGATAGTTATGACATCATGTGGTGCTGTGTACAGCATCCTGTCTCTTTACTCTAATAATTTCTACATTAATATATATTTTACATTAATGTTTGATGGCAGAAGTAGGAGCTGCGGTGGTACCTACCTAGATGGTCTCCAGCAGCTGAGACCTACCACCAGTAAGAATTAGTGAAGTCCACTATTAAATCAATATGCTTTCCTAAACTCTTATCTTACCATACATCAAAAGCAGGTACCGCTCTTAGTGGAAACCGTGGACCTTCCCATGTAATTCCTGTGAAGTCCAGTGCTGCCTCCGTACAAAGAGCAATTTGCTGTTGTTACCATAATTTTTGAAGCCTAAAGAACACAGCAACGGACAGCGGTCTGATTATTTCTCTTCCTCATATCACCCATCATCATCGGCATACTTAATATCTAGATAGGTACCACAGCAGCGCCTATCTCTGTCGACAAACTGTAGTACGAAATCATTACTGTGTTCCAGTTTGAAGGGCGTTGCAGCTAGTGTAATTGGTAACGAGACTCAACATGTTATGACTAAAGGCGATGTGCGCAATATGGTGCAGTGTATACCGTCTTAACTAGCACCACATTGTTATGGGCAAGCGTATCGCCTACTATCAGGTGGGGGTGCGAAAGTGGCCAGCGCCGGCAGGGTCGCGGTTGCGAGCGAAAGCGTTCCCGTGATCCTGCTATCAGGCGATGAGGCGGAACATCGTGGGGGTTTTAGTCGGTGCAAGTCCGACATAAACCGTCCTTGCACTTGAGAGGACCAGTATGCGTAGGCATTTTCCCCACCTAAAACCAAACAAAAAGAACGTCATAGTCGTCCCGTCGCTTCGCTGAAAAAAAAAGGTGTGAAAAGTGAAGTAAATGAGATACAATTTACATTAAGGACGAGAGAGAATTTTGCCTCCGCGTTAAATTATAATTCCAGGACATTCTGCGCTGCGGAGATAGGCTTAAATTTTACGATGCCCCTAAAATGATATATATCCTGCAATCGAGTTAACTTGATTTTCCGGGCAATAGCCACGATTTATGTATATCGCGGACGGGAAGCTGGTGTAAATATTTTAAGATGGTCAATTGAATATACTATACATACTATAATATATTATACATACTATATAAAGTTTTGTGACCGACGGAGTCAATACTTTTTTTTTATTTAAGACGAACGTCAATGATCACCTGATGGTAAGTGATACGATCGCCCATAACAACGTGGCGCTATTTAATATGACATTGCACCACATTGCGCTCATCGCCTTGAGACAAGATGTTGTCTCGTTAAACCAGTAATTTTACTAGCTACAATTCCTTTCAAACCGGAACACAGTAATGTTTGCACATTACAGTCAGACGGTGCATATGAGAGTAGCGATGGTAACTTTTTTTTTTTATTTACCTGTGTATCAAATTGCTAACGGTCGCACACCCCGAAACTAGAAGGGCCGGTAACGGGGTAGTGTCGGACTCCAACCGACTAAAAAGCTTCATACGGTATTCCAATCACTTTCGAAATAATGCACGGGGGAAACGGGATAACATCGAGCAGGTCTTCCGAAACCTTCCAGCATCCGCGGGCTGCGTTGATGTTGATAACGATGATGATGGAGCATATTACAGCTGTTAACAGATAGCAGGGTACCATTAGAGAGCGTCACCTAATATTTGTGTACCTATTTTATATTTATTATATATATATGTATATATGTAACTTTACATCAAGACTTACTAATTATTATTCCATATCTGTTGTTCATATCTTTTATTATTATGCTGTAAATAACTTTTTCGCAGTACAAACGGGCACCGAAAATAGAGTGTTAGTAATGGATTAAAATATATACCAAGCATTACCTGAGCAGAATGAACCTGTTCCCGCGGCTTGCAAATCTCCGTCAGTTTACAAAGTGCCCAACATGAAATATGCATGTTGCTTTTAAATCCATTATCGCGTCTGCCTTAGAGTACACGGATTTTATCCTGGAGCCACTAAAACAATATTATTTTGCGTCATTATACTTCATTTTAACTAAAAAAAACTTTTCTATATTCATTTACCTAGTAGTATTTATTGAAAACAACGACATAGTTATAAATACTAGAAAGTAACAGGTTTCTAATATTTACTGATTAAAATTCTTGCTTTACTTATGTCTATTATTATTTATATTAATTCTATTTACTCCATTATTATATAATCATTACATCCATTAGGTTGTTAAAAATAGAAGGAAATCTTAAATTCGCTGTTAAGAGTTAATAATTGATCTTTGTCTATCTCTCTGTAAACCCAGGAGCCCAAGCTAACCTCACCATTATTTTTTCTGTGGGAATATCCTGCATTGTATAACCTTCTGCTGTCGGGGCGACAGAAAAGATATGCCGGACTCTTACCGGCTAAAACCCCACGGTTTCTCCTTCATCGCTTTTGGCCGGAAGCACAGGAACGCTTTAGCGCACAACTGTGGTTCCGACAGCGAGATGCCTTGATAAGACCACATCTCGGAGTGAAGCTACTGCTCTACGCTCCCTATAAAAGTAGTTAACCGGAAGTACTGCACGCACCACCTCGAGGCCTTTCAAATTTGGTGACAGATTACCCCCGAATCCGCCACCATGGCCTCTGTTATGGAGGTTGGAAGGCCTACTTCGACGCCCCGGTCTCTGCCTACGGATTGAGAGATGGGTGTTTATTTCTCCCTGCCCCTCAGCAACCTCTTTCTGCAGCATTACCTCCTCCCACAAGGCAACCCCGGCGTCTCACGACCTTGCACTACTGACCATGGCTTTGATAAAGCTAAATAGTGAGAGGTCATCCTCCGAAGTCAACTTTACCTACACGCGGTGCACCCTGCTAAACAACAGCTGAGGCTTTCACCACCTACCAACTCACACTGATTCCTGAGTGAGGTATATGTTCACCAGTGGGAGATATCCGGCTGATAATAATTTTTTGTTATATTTCCAGTATTTTTGATGTATCCATTAGAACTGTTCTCTTCTTTTACGACAGACAACGAGAGGAGAGTATCTGTATGTACTGTACGTGTTAAAAATACGTAGTATCAGTTTGTTATCACTAGTTCTTATCATGCTTTAGTTTCTTTGATAATATTTTATTTATTTAAATACAGTAATTACTTGTTAGTTAAACGTCAAATTGCAAGAACTCTAACGGAAATAAACATAACGGATATTATACTTTGAAATCGACGTAGTGTTGTATATTTTATGTAGTCATTTTAAATCATTGATAATTAATTTGTATTTGTGTAATCTGAGAATAATTATCTTGTAGTGTTATTCACAATAAGTGTGATAAATTGATGATTACTCAATTATTGTATACAGTAGCGGCATTTTCATACAATTGCATAAATCTTCTAGACGGTAAGGTACGCATTGCTACAGATAATAATAATTTGGTTTAACTACATGTATACAAATTACTTTAAAATTTACGGTATGTACTAATAGTATATACTAATAGGGGTACACATATATACATAGGAGTGTAAGGGTTCCCGCACAACACGGAACCCAAGCCAACTTAACCTGTTCATGGTGCACCCTACTAACCAATAAACGAGGCTCTGGCTTCCACCACCACGCATTGCGCGAGCATGGTGGAAAATAGCCAAAATTCCCCATATGAATCTCTACTCGATCATGTGGGAATCTTTGGGGGAGGCCTATGTCCAGCAGTGAACGTCTATCGGCTGATAATAATGATGATATACCAATAGATTAATAATTGAATATGTTTTCGGGTTGTTTATCATTTTTTTGATATTCATGAGATGAAAACGAATATTAATTCCTGACAACAAAAGTCCAAATATGAGCTCTTCTCAAGCCTAAAATCTGTTTTTTTTTTTTACATTAAACTAATCACTACTGACTGCAACTACCACAGGTGCACTGGCGACAAAACTTCTGCTATGTTTTAGATTGAGTTGAGTGCATTATTGTATACTCAATGTGATAGTGAAGAATCTATAACAATAAAACCGGAAAGAAAAGTTGTTATATAGCTATAGCTCCTGCCACAACGCCACCTAGCCTCGAACAACAGGAAGATCACTATTCAATATTGAATAACTCGAAATCTATTCAACAGATTCCCTTATAATTTTCACAGAAAATATATTTTATATTTTGGGGAAACGCTGAAAGAAAAGAAATGCCGAGTTTTTGCAACGGTCTCGCTACAGCACTCTTCAAACTTGAAACTTCGAAACGAGGTGTAAGGCGCGGAACCCAAGACAACCTCACCTGCTAGTGATGCACCCTGCTAATCAAAAAATTAGGCTCTGGGATCTCACCAAACATTGACCCAGGGTGGAGGGAAATCCTCCCATACGAACCACTATAAACGACGGCCCTTAGTGCCCGGCGGTATCGGAGGTCTTGCTGATTGGTTTGTCGCCGGGACTCGCTGGATTTGGGTGGTGTAGAACCGATCGATGTGGACATCTTTAGGGGACGACTATGTCCAGCAGTGGACGTCCATCAGCTGATTCTTTATTGGCTCTTCAAAGTGTAACACTGTTTAATTTGTACTCTACTATTAATATCTATCTACAGAATACTTCAGTCTCCTCGCGAGACAGATGTTATCTTAGATTTTTTTAAAATAAATTAAGCGATGAGACAAGCGAGATGTTCACTTAATAGTAAGTGATGCGCCCGCCCACAACAAGTGGCGCCGGTTAGAATAATATAAACTGTACCACAATCTTGATTGCACTCGTCACTTGAGGCTTAAGTTACCTCGAAGAAGTCTCATTACTTCAGTGAATACACCACATACAACGCACTTCAAACCGGCACACAGTAATAAATACTACTACTGTTTGACGGTAGAAATAAAATATATTAAATAGTACTGTTGTTATGTTGTCATCATTCAAGTAAATTTTCCTCCTCTCTTATTTTTGGTTCTTTACTTTTTACTTTGTTATATACTACTTTGTTATATAGCAGTTGTTTATCATACATTTAATACCAATTTTAAATACCTTTTAAATTCAAACACATTTTTTTTTAGTTAGGCACAAGTTTTTGTTTAGTTCTTTCTTATATTTTCTAAGTATAGAACTCAGACTTGATTTTAATAATTCCACTTACGTGTCTTCACTCAATCAGCGGGTCAGTGTTTTATCTTCATAACCTGGTCCAGTGCGGGTTCACTGATATTACGTAGGTATTGTACTAGAAACAAATCAGTGTTCGCACAATATTTTCTATCACCGGAAGCACAAGCTGAGTGGAGAACGAACTTACGACTCTGCTTGTCGGATAGCGCGTAGTCCATCGCATTAAGAAACAGTGCACTCCCTACTTCTGTCAGAACAATAACTTGAGATTTCGGAAGTATTGTTAAAGGAACAGCACTTTGATACATTCTAGAATATACTTCTATTTTAAACGTGACCACGACTGGCCATGTGCGGGTAGCATGAAAAAATATTCAAATAATATTAAATTCTGATTATCACCAGAAAATATTAAAGTTGCCTCTCTACTCCAGTAATATTGATCTGTCTTTACAATAGCAATGTTAGCTTACAACAGTCTTTTTTTTGCTATCGGGAAGGAAATCTTCTAAAACATACTCTGCTGCTGAAGGAAAGACAAGGTTATATAGGATTTGTACCCAATATAACCACCTCGGTGGTCAACCTGAGTGCGTTGCGAGAGGTTCCGGGGTCACTTACAGAATGCACCGGCGCATCCCGGAACTACGCGGAAAGTACGTCTCAGGCAGGGCTGTAGCTCTTCTCGGCATTCGCGTACGACAAGCACGAGACCACCTCGCACTTGTAGTTTATTCAGGGCAACACAATAGCTTGGTAACAGGCACTATGATGCAAGTAGCTGCGATGAACACTTTCCTGAAATGTATTTATATTCATACCGAACCACACAACGAATATATGAAAATAGTAATAGACGGTCAGTGCCAGCAAATTATTCTGCTCTGATATATTCTAAATAAGTTATTGGGTAATCATAAGAGGAGTTCCTTTTCCAAATGTTTAATTATAACATTCAATAGTACATTTATTTAAAAAGGATGCTGTAAACATTACAAGTTCATAAGTGTGAAATTATAGTTCTAAATGATGTTGTCCAGGCAAGGAATATTGAGCTGTGACGTAGGCAATACTTAAGTAACTAGGATAAGCAGTAATAGCACCGGAAATGCATTCGTGTAGCTCGAGAGACTTCGATGACCTGTAACTTCCGCGCCGATCAACCTTTTGCTGAAGACCACAAAAAGTGTTCATAAAAAGCAGTGGTTAAGTCTACAGGAATAGATAATTTAAGTGATATAAAATTGGTGTTTTTTTTTTTGTTGAATTAATATACCAATACTCTCTCATCCTTCATGTCCTTATTATTTATACCTCCTCATCATATTTAGTCTTTAATTTAGAGTAATCTCTAAACCTAACCAAAATGAACGTATTCTCGTAATTGAATGAATACAACAAAACTGATAATATATCTTAATTGGTATTATTCTGGACTTGAGTCCTGGTGCCTTGAGTAAACGGTTGTCACTATGGAGAAGTACGACCACGCGGAGCTGGACACCTGAAATTAACAACTTCATACATTTCATATTTATGATATTAGCTTTCGTACATTAAGTATTTGTTTAAGCTTTATTGAGCTAACCCTCTCTCTTTTAAACGTTGTTAAGTAACAAAACTGTAAAGGCTTGTCGGAACATTCAGCGCTTCCTTTTCCTCGATCTCTTATCGTCACTAATTCGTCATCTGAAGGCCACAAGAGCCAAGAGTGTATATTCTCTCGGCTCTCTGCTGCGGATCTAGTTATAGGCTCGTTAGCCAAACATGATAAGGCCACGGAGGAAATGGAGAATGACAAAAGGCAAAATCGGCACTTCTCTTCCTCCGCGACTACATCACGGTTGCAGAGAGCAGTGCAAGCCTGCTTCTGTAAGCCCACCGGCACACATCCGCGGTGGACTTCACTAGGAGCGATCTGGGAGAGCTTGAGCTGACGGGGTAAGTCCCTCTAAGCTTCACAGTGGCAAGCAAGTTTAAGATCCAACTGAATCGTTTAGGATACTCTAGATGACAAGTTTCTTTAGATAAGACCGAAAAAAGTTTGAATGACAGGAGTATTTGCTTTAGGGGGTTTGATTGAAAGGGGTTGTTGTATATATACGTTTACCTTTGCAAACATGTTCAAAGTGACTGGCACTTGTTTCCAGGCTGACAAACAGCAAGCTCGTTGTGATCTGTAAAGACATTTGGATAGTTTCATACAAAACATCCACATTTTTCATAATGGCAGTAAAATATTTCCTTAGTCCAGAGATAAGACGGTTAAGCATTCGACAGTCTGGTTAGTGGAGAAGTTAAAAAAAAATTAAGAAGATGAGAAATCATCATCATCATCATCAGTCGGTAGACGTTCACTGCTGGACATAGGCCTTTCTCAAATATTCCCACGTCGATCGGGTAGGAATTCATATGAGTGGATTTGGGCCGTTTCCCATCACGCTGGCTTAGTGCGGGATGGTGGGAGCCAGAGCCTCGTTCGTTGATTAGCAGGTTGCACCACGAGCAGGCGCGCTTGGCTTGGGTCCCGTGAGTCGTTGTGCGGAACCCCTTAAACCCCCGATGAGAAATACAATGTTCTAACTAACATAAGCTAATAGTAGAAGTTCGGAACTGCCTGTTATCTGCGAGAACGTAAGAAAACATTAAGTAGAATATCTGTCAGCTAACATACATCGACGGTTCTTCAAACAAGTTGTATAACCGCATTCATAATCTATATGACAATAAGAAGATCTCCTGGTGGTAAATAAAGTCTACCTTATACAGTGAGTTGCTTGTTGGTATACACCACGTCACACGTTATTCATATCGCGTATATTTACTATTCGACGACAGAAAAAGCAATAATTGAAGGTATAACAAATTTTATTTAAAAGAACATAAATAAGCCTAAATGATCGGTCATGAGATAATCTACCCAGTTTGGAGGAAACTGTTCTTCATTTGTGTGTCCTATGCATATATGCTTGAGATGTAACTTTGAGCTGGAGACAGGCTTAAGAATGGATACAGCCAGTCTACTTGAGATGAGAAGAAATATCAGCTAGAAGTTCATAAACTATTCTTTAAAAATAAGTAAGACAGTAAATGCTACTTTATGTATATGGACACAATATTATTCTGTATATTTCTCTGAATATTTGATAATTAGATAGCGTAAGTATAGATAATGTAAAAAGAAATAAAAATAATGTGAGAAAAAATGTATATAAATTAGTAGTAAATATGTTGTTACTGTTGTAAATAATAGATTAAGGTAAAGCCCTGAATAATAATATCTGGAAAGATTAGAAATAAATAATAAAAAAAATGTACCGCGCTATTATGAACACAATAGTCCTCTGGAACTTAATGTCACCGATGTACCATGGATTCTTATAGGCTGAGTCAGCTACTCTCAAACTCTGTAATTCAATGGTTTTATAAACAAGTTACAGTTTTTAAAATATGTTTGCATATGAATAAGCCAAAAAATCTTATCGGCTAAATAAGACATCTATATATTTATTACAAATGCAACGTTTTTGGGAAAGGAAATTAAAAATTATAAAAGCTGATGTACTAAGCACAGAAGCATTAATAACGACTAAAGTATAATCAATAAAACAATAAATATCGAAAGCAAATAAATAAACAGTAATTGTTAATAAATATTAAACCTCATCCTTCATCAATTCGCCGTAGTAACTAAACATGTATACTTGCAACAACATAGCTACAACTGCTTCATAATTATTTACTGTTTCCACGAAACCTCGGGCTACCTGCAAAAGGAGGATTGCCTCAAAATATCTATTCATAATTTACAGCAGTTTTTATATTTGAATTAGTCCAAAAACACGTATTTTGCCAAAATTTTTTATAAAACAATCACATGAGGTATACTTGTACTATACGTTGTAAATAAACATATAAAGAAAAAAACAAATACTAATTAAATTAAGCTTGCGACCAACGCCTAAATTGATGATCACGACCAAGCTGTCAAGGGTGACGCCGACGAAGAAGAAAAATGATAAATTTTGATTGACGATCTAGTATATTAGAAATTGCCTCATACTAATATAATACATAAATACCAATGAGGATACTAAAAGCCCTAATCTCCTCCACACAAACAAAAAGGCGAGACCTTACAGACAAAATACAATTATCTATGGACATTGTTATCTGGTGGCAGAAATAGCTCCTACTGTGTAAACCTCAATAACATCACTAAAATTAAACAACGTCTTCCGAAAAAAAAAACCATCAACAGTACTACAATTAATTACAAAGTTAATTTTAATTAACTTTAGTGTAAGTTTATGCATGTTAAATAATCAATGCAAATATTTAATGAATACCATAATGTTATGAACTACTTACCGTACTTGCAAACCCAAAGAAGCAAATCATAACGGTGGTACAGAGAATGTTCAGTAGAATCATTCCGTTGAACACATCGTCCAGTTGCACTGACAACCTGCAGTCCACAACAATATACTGTGTATAGCTAATTGTTTAATATCATTCATCATCATCATCATCATCATTATCAGCCTTTGTTTATCCACTGCTGGATATAGTCCTTCCTCAATGTCTTCCACCAAATGCATCCTCAGCTTCACACCATCCACTTCCGACCGCTCTGATGATTTCGTCGGTCCATTTGGAGGGAGGGCCTCCT